>CM055125.1:164144910-165344910 GCA_029206835.1 Rana muscosa | reverse complement strand
TTTATATTTTTTTACCCTCAAGGAGGTTGGTGTCCCTTGTTAATTACACATTGTATTTATGAAATGTTATTGCTACTCACAATAAAAACACATAGGCAAGTTTTTTTCTTAATTCAAATATCCATTTATTCTGGAATAAAATAAATAAACAGGAAGGGCAACAATTGGAAAATTAGTGGAATTTATGCTGACTTTGGACCCCAAAGGCAGACATGACTTTGATGAACAATAAAATAAACAACATAAGGAAATCAGGAGCAGCAGCCGAAGACATACATCATCCCAAGCTGTGGTACTCCTACAAACTGCAACTTCTGGCAGAGCAGCCTGAAGCCAGGGAATCACTTTCTGGTCTTCCCTGTAGCCTTCCCTCCACGCTTCCCTGCAGCGTTTGTTCCACAGCCCCGTCCACGCACCCTTGCAGGCTGTGGCTGTGTTGGTGGTAATGTGGCAGGAGAAGGAGGAGAAGGATGGGCCAGATGGCAGAGATGTGTGCCCTCTGTCAGCTGCCCCTTCCCCGCCGCGTGAATGGCAGTATAGATCAGGTGCTCACAGAGGGCACGTTGTCCCTCCTCAAGTTTCATGAGTTTCTCTGCCAGGTAGGCGCTAAAGCCCTCAACAGGGTTGAGGGGGGCCCTCATTATGGCAGCAGTGTCCCTGATCATCTTAAGTGACTCCTCCTCCACCTGTGTCATCCGCCGATTTTTTGGGGGTCTAACGTGGAGGGGAGCCACTTGGGACTGGGTGCTGCCACTTGGCCTTGGGACGTGCTGAGTGCCACTTGGGCCAGCCTCCTCCTGTCCGCCACTCACCCCTGCCTCCTCCTGGCTGCCACATTCCGGAGCCTCTTCCTCCTGGCTGAGCTCATCCTGTGTAGAAAAAAGGGACATCGTTTTTTTTTTTTGGTTGAATCAATCACACACAATTTTCATCTCATGACTGCTGCAATTTGAATGTTAGTAAATAGAAAAGAGTCTCATTCTGACCCCCTCTTTTTTAGATACTGTACCAATCATTTCTGGCTCCTTTTTTTTGTGTTGTTTTTTATTTTTTATTTTTTTATTTCATTATTTCATTTGTGAATAATAACATCTACTTCACAATAATAGTTTGAGGCCAATAAATATGTTTGAAAATACTATATCTGGCTGAAGATGCATAGATCTGGCTCTTCAAGCTCAGGTGGCTCCTCTTCCCCCTCTGCAGGGGTGGAGGGAAGGGTGGAAGGAACGCTGGAGGGAAGGGTGGAAGGAAGGGTTGAGGGAAGGGTGGAAAGTGATTCCCTGGCCTCAATCTGGTCATCAAGAAATTGCAGATGCTTGTTGTACCACAGCTTGGGCTGAACTACTTCGTCTGCTGCTGCTGCTCCTGATCTCATTGAAGCGCGGACATCTTTGTAGCGTTTTTTGTACGCATTCCTCATGTTGTTTATCTTATTGTTCATCATGGTATAGTCTGCCTCTGGGACCCAGGTCTTCATACATTCTGCTAATTGTCCAATTGTTGCCCTTCGTAGCACAGTGTTGTGGAATGAACTATGTTTTATCTCCCATAAGTTGTGCATTTCCTTGTATTTTTCAATGAATAATAGCATAATGTCTGGCTCACGTAATTTATGCATAGTTCTTTCTGCAAGATAAAACACAATACAAAAACAGTAGGCCAGCTTCAATTGTCCTAATCTTATCCCAATATAGGCCTTTACAATCATGAACCAGTATAGGCCACTGATGCCCCAAGTTTCTTTCTTACCTTAGTAGGATTCGTTCGGCACTTCTGGACGTCCTTTCTCCGCGCAACCACAACCTCGTTTACCATTTATATACCCTGCGCATGCGTGAAACTCCGCCCGCGTCGCCCGCCCATGACGGTCTTTTTCTGAATTTCCCCTGCCCCTTCTCGTTTGACGCACAGTGGGAGAAGACAACATTGCGGTGACACAGGTGCGTGCTTTATTATTAAGTACCGACGAGGAAAGCCCGGAGGCGGGAACGTCCCCATCCAGGAATAAAAGATACAAGGCGACTAATATGTAATTTGCTGAGATGGTGCAGATGGTGGACATCCTGTGGAGGAAAGATTATGATGGGAAGCATGGGCCATACAACACCCCTAATCTCAGGAAGTCTAAAATCATGGACAAAGTGGCGAGGAGTCTGTACCATAAATTTGGGGTCAAGAGATCCAAGGAGCAGCTCCGTAAAAGGTGGTCTGACCTGAAGCTGAGGGAGCCGGAGCAGTATAGGAAGCTTAGAAAAAGCATTGAAAAAAGTAAGCTTTTATTTTTACTGTGTTTTTAAAATTATAATATGTATTCTTGCATGTTTTGCTCCATGTGCTTGGATTGACTGGTTTTACATTGTAAAATGGCAACTTTCATGTTAAAAGTTGAGTGGCCACATTTTTGGTAATGTTTCGTAGTAAACAGTGATTGTCTAAAAAATCACATGTTTTGCACAGATACACGTAAACCACATGTGGTCATGCCTATTTGTCTGAAAACAACGTTTATAAACATTGTTGTCTAGATGATGAGTTGTAAGTAAGTAGATTGTTAAATGCTAAACTAGATTCTGTGTAAAGAAGAGAACACTCAAGCAGCTGGTTACACATCTTGACTCCAGAGCACTATAGTGTGGGCCACCAGAACAACCTTTTTAGGGAGTCACACACAGGTGCTCCAGTGGATACCTTGGGGTGTCTCCATGTGTGTTATTTTTGACAAAAACTGAAAGTATTCTTGCTTTGTTGAATTCCCCAAATCACATCTGTTCATCTTGGAACTCTAGCAAAACAAACAATTGTACCCCACTTCCAAGCAATGTTTACAATTTATGCCCTCCAATCTCTGTGTGCTACAGGATACCTTTTGTTTGTTTCATTCTCATAGGGGAGAGGAGACTGGGAGGACACTAATCTGAGGAGCCTAGGAAGCACAGACCACAGAAAGAACCCCAAGATCCGAAAGGACCCCAAGATCAGCATGTGGAGGAAGCAGAGGTGGAGGAAGCAGAGGTGGATGAAGGAGAGGTGGAGGAAGCAGAGGTGGAGGAAGCAGAGGTGGAGCTTATCACCACAACAGGTCAGTGTCTGTCACCACAGCTTCACGTAAAAAGAGATGTAGGCCTGCATGTTTCTAAATAACTTTTTTGTTTTAGGGGATGAACATGGTGGTGTGTCAAAAACTCCTACTACTCCATTCTCAAGTTCTAGTGCCCAAATCCTTATTCAAGAAATAATGGAATGTAGTAGCGAAATGGACATTATGAGGAATAGGATGAATGTGATTGAGCAAAAATATATGTAGCGGGCATTTAAATTTGGGGGGGAGCATCTGGGTTATTCAACCCAGATGTACTGATTGTTAGGGAGTCTGAGAATCCCTTTTGTGGTTCTTGGAGGACTCTGGTGGTGCAAGGTTCCCTGTGGCCTGCAGGTGGTGTTGTCGCCCTGGGCCCGAGTTGAACCTGCACCGCAAGACTGTTCCTTTTTGTCCTTTCCTGGCACTGGTACAGCGGGGCGGGGAACCCGCTGTGACGCAAAGGGAGAGGAGATAAAAGGGGCGGACGCCCTGACCTTGGGGTGGAGAGTTGGAGGACGCAGCCGTGCTCAGGCACCTTAAGCCTGGGTGCTGGCGTTCCGGAGTTCCGGGCCCAGGTGCCCTTGACCTGGCCGGAGCGAGGGATGGAGTCCATCCCAGGCACCTTAAGCCTGAGGTGAGGTACTATGACCAAGGCCTGGGGCCCAGTAACTTCGACTGGGTTCCGCGAGGGAGGAGGAGTCCGAGGGGCCGTAAGGTGTTGGGACCAGTATCAGAGGTGAGGAGGCCAGGGAGTGTAACCCTTCCAAATAGCCCGGTACAGCATTAATCCGGTGACAGCGGGGCCTCTGGTAACTCTCTTGGAGGGATGTCTTCCCCCTGACAGGGGCTGCAACGTAGCAAAGGTAACTCCAGTTCCTGTTCATTAGAGTCGCTGGAAGAGACTCTGAAGCCAAAAGTCCGTTTTACAGCCACTGTGCTTAGCAACCGTTGGTGAACCCTCAACGGTTTAGTTTTCTTTGAGGATTGTGCCTTGACATACTCCCCACCAATACTGAACTGTTCTATGGGTCTCAAACTGTCTGCTCACAAAGGACTATTTGTTTGCCTTTATGGAATAAATAAGTGTTGGACCTTTTTAGTGTGTGGTACTCCAATTACTGGGAGCAAAGGGGGTTATCAGCAGAACAGACTTGGCTCTGAGCGTATACACAGCCCGAAGGTAATCTGGTGCTGGCCTTCACCTCTACATGCTGTAATCTAGAGGACATGGGCCATGGCGCACCTCGCTCTCCCCTTCAAAGTACCCCTAGACCAGAGCCAAAGTAACCGCTAAAGAAGAGAGAGAGGGTGAGGCCGCTACATATAAAAACATCATTGATATTTTGGGGCAAATAGTCCCCCCCCCTGTTATTTTTTATCTTTTGTTTTCTGAAATTTGCACTTGTTTTACCACAAGCCAAAATTTGAAGATGCACACAGTGTGTCAACATGTGCTATCTGCCGTCACAGGATATCTATGTCCCAGTTTTGTGGGTGCAACCTCTTCCTCGCTACTCAAGTAGGTGAGAGGAAGGGTTTGCACCCCCAAAACACGACCATTGATCCCCCATGATGGCAGATAGCACATGTTGACTTTAGCCATGGGATCAGGATGAAAATACCCATTTTGCCACACAAAAACTGTGTGCATCTTCAAATTTGGGATGGTTCAGGGGTGACATCACCCCATCTCTGGTTTATCTTTTTAAGGTTGAACTTTGTAAGTTCCATTGTTTTTATATGTTTGCTTTTTTGAATCATGCATTTTTATGCAAACCAAAAAAATAAAAATAAAAAAATATCTCCACAATTTGGAGCCCAAAATGTCAAGATTGTATTTTGAAAATACTAATAACGCACATGTTGTGCACAGAGTAAAAACATTTTGGACACTCAACAATGTGTGGCTTGTTCTTTCTATGCTCAATAGCAGTTATAGAAAATGGCAAAGTTCAGGTTTTTTAATGTGACTATTGTGGCTATTTACTAAAGAAAATGTACTATGTATAAAGTGTACTATGATAACCTGGGAGACACATAAGAAAAAAATATAAAAGCAAGAATGACGAGTTTTTGAACTAATTATTATTATTTTTTTATAAAAGGATCAGATATGGTCTGGCATTGCGATGGCCCCCTGCCTGTGAAGTACTCAACGTATTTATCACGTACTTCACGGGCGCTTTAGGGGGCCAAGCCAGTACGGCCAGTGTCCAGGCCTGTCAGGATGTTCATCTCAGAAAGACTGGCCTCAGGCCCAAAAGAAGAAATATAGGAAGTAGAGTATTCTCTCAGAAAATTGTGCAGTATGCAGCAGCTTAAGATTATATTCCGCCATGTGTATGGCTGTCTGAAACAGGCGGAAGCGGCTGGCCATTATCCCGAAGGCATTCTCAACAACCCTCCGGGCTCTGGCCAGCCGGTAATTAAAAACCCTCCTCTCCGGGGTGAGGGTCCTTTGGGGAAACAGTCGCATCAGGTGTGGTCCCAGTCCAAAATCTTTATCTGCAATAAACACAAAAGGAAGTACATCCACGTTCTCTGCATCTGGAGGCAGTGCCAGGCCCCCAGACTGCAGACGGTGAGCAAACTCCGTCTGTGCGAAGACTCCGCCATCGGACATCCGGCCATTCTTCCCCACGTTCACATACAGCAACTCATAGCGTGCCGACACCACCGTCATTAACACTATACTATTAAAACCTTTATAATTATAATAGTATGACTCCGAACGGGGTGGCGGCACTATGTGGACGTGCTTCCCATCGATTGCCCCTCCGCAGTTGGGGCAGTCCCACCGCTGGGAAAATTGGGAGGCCACAGTCTGCCATTCCTGTGGCGATGAAGGAAACTGTGGAGTCAAAGAAAAAAAAGATTAGTACTTTTGCACATTACATTGCAAGCAGATTACACAAATACATTCTTGGCCAACGTTAGTATAACATTGATTTGAAGGAGTATTTAAGCACAAAAATAGAAGGCCCACTTATCAGATGACTCACCCACGCTGATGGGCCATTGGAACAAATTATAAGGGGGGTGAGGGGGTTAAAGCTGATTTTGTGCCACTCTGCTGAACTTGAATGTGCAATAAAACATTTGGACACATTTTAGGGGGGTGAGGGGTTCAAAACTACAATGGCACTGACAAAAAACATTGCTAAGAACAGACTAGGCTAGGTGTGTTTGGGCCCAGGATAGCATGCTGGAGAGGTTAGTGAAGGGAAATAGGCATGTAGGCAAAAAAATTAGCTTTTAAAAGTAAAAACATGCATGGGCAGAAAGGGGATATTCCCAGCATATTACAATCATGGTAATTTGGGAAGGATGAAAGAAATACAATACATTAGCAAACATTCAAAACATAGAATGTGATGTTAAAGGAGAAAACTTACCTTAATATAGTCCTTCTGCATGACTTGGATGATGGCAGAACACGTCTCAGGGATAATGATCCCAAGAGCCTGGGGGAGATGCCTGTTGAGAACTTGATGTCCTGCAAGCTTCTCCCAGTCGCCAGGTATCTTAACGTGGCAATAAGCCTCTGCTCGGCAGTGATGGCCTGGCGCATCACAGTGTCCTGCCTCGTGATATAGGGGGACAGTAAATCCAACAGACGATGAAAAACGGGGTCCGTCATCCGGAGATAATTCCTGAAATCATCAGGATTATTCTCCTGGATTTCCCGCAGCAGAGACATATGAGAGAATTGGTCCCGCTGGAGCAACCAATTCTTGGTCCATGAACTCCTCCTCACCCTGTTCATGGACTGAACTCGCGTTACAGTGTTAACCGCAACACCAAACCCATATGCAGCACGAGCTCTATGACGAGAACGTACTTCCAACATGGCTTTAAACCGGTCAGCTGATCAGAACAAACTCAAACAGAACGCACCGAGGAACAGCAAGGCCTGAGAAGAACGACCTGAAAAACAGTAACGAGCGGCCAAGAAGGCACTGCAAAACAGTAACGACCTGACTGTACGCACTGAATGACAAATATGAACCCACAAGCACAAAATGAAACACAGAAAACGATCTGAAAAGCACAGAGACTAAAAAGAGCGAATCGGCTCTCACCAAACTTTTACTAACGCGCGGTAACACGAAATCAGCAAAAGCAGCCCAAAGGGTGGTGCCATTAGATTTGAACTTCCCCTTTATAGTGCCGTCATACGTGTCAGTTTTTTGACTGATGGTGTGTAGGCAAGACTGATGGAAGTCAGTTTCATCGGATTTCCGATGGAAAAATCCATCGGATTAGAATCCATAGGAAATCCGATCGTGTGTACAGGGCTTTAAAGTGAAACAATAAAAGTAAAATATCCCTTTAAATTTTGTACCTAGGGGGTGTGTATAGTATGCCTGTAAAGCAGCGCTTGTTTCCCGTGCTTAGAACTGTCCCTGGACAAGTGTAATTTTTGAAGGAAAAAAAGTAATTTAAAAGCACTCGCGGCTATAATGAATTGGAAAAATGGAAATATCCTTTCCAATACTGAGACACAATCACAAGCAAACATCACAATTAACATGACCTGGTGTGGTCCTTTGTACACACCCACAATAGGAACAGAGTCCCCAAAATCACAGAAGGCTTTTTCTTTTTTAGTGGATCAACTTCCGGAACCAAACGATACGAACAAACATTCAACAATACATGACTCAAACCCAGACAGAGTCTCCACTTTAGAGGTGGTTAATTTATCCTCAACACCCCTGTCAAAGCCAAAATTTGAAATTCTATCCTTAGGATTAGATTTTTGCCCAGAGAATGACTTTGATTGCTTTGAGACCATTAAAGACATTACCTCTTTGCAAGAAAATTACTCTTAAATGTAATTCTTCAGAAAAAACTATCGCAGGAGGATTGGATGATCAGCTTTGATTAGTCGCGCTACAAAAGGCAGGACTTCATCAGAAAGACTTTAAAGTCCTGCAACAACACATTTAGTTATTGAAAGAGAGTGATGTCCCAGAAGAGGTTGATCTCATTGACCATATTGATCGAAATGCTCTATTGGATGTTTAAGTTAATAGTTTGTGTAACTGGTTGTCCAGTGCTTTATTAAAGCAGAGTTCCACCCATTTTGTACATGTGCAATAAATCTCATGTCCATCCAGAATGACCTTTAGAAATGGCAATTTTTTTTTTTAATAAGTAAATACCATTTTGCCTTGATTTTCTGCAGTGAGTCCATGCAAATTGGCTAGTGACATAATTTTGTGTTACTATAAGTTTCCCCATGCTGTGGTGTGCTCAAATTAATTTAAATGAAATTAAGTTTTGACTGCTGCAAGAAAAATGTGTGTACTCCTTTAAGAATTAGTATGGGAAGTTCCTGCACTGTCTGTGCTCAGTAAAATATATAGAATCATAAAAAAATAGTTTACAATAGCTACCATATAATCAACAATGTCTGCTATAACAAATGACAAAGCATAACAATAAAAATTATAGGTAAAAAAGAGTAGCTAGTTTTTTCGGAAACAGTATTGTTTTAATTACATTTTAATATTATTATTTTTTTTTCTTTCACTTTTGGGCTCCGTTTCCAATGCTATGATTTGTCATGTGATTTTGGACACATAAGACAAACAAATAGTTGGTGGGAAACACCCTAAACAATGCATTAAAGATGGTGCAGCATAAGACTATACAAACAGAACACAACAGCGCACACATACAAAAATTGCAGTATTTGTTTGTCTATTGTACGGATCCTGACCAGATCCCTTTGGGATGGAGGAGCAACCTATCCCCCCCCCCGCCATTACGTATTTTTAGTGTTCACCTGTGATATAGGAGGAGTCCTTTATTTCTCCCATATAGAGGAGTGTATTTCTCTCATGGTTCAGAGAAGCAGGATCTTTCATTCTATGAATAGCGTAGGACCCACTGATAATGGAGTACTTTGACGCAGTGAGTGGGCTTAAGCACCATATAGCCATATGGTGTGACCAAATCCCCATATTTTTTAGAAATGTTCAGGTGTTTTAAATAGCCTTGCAGGAGTTAAAAGTAATTTTTGTATGTGTGCACTGTAATATTTTGTTCTCTTTGGACACATAAGGTTGCATGGCAGGTCATGGCCCATTGATTTTGATGGCACCTGTTCCCATGTGTGCGACTTTGGGAATCAGCAACTTTGGAGAGGTGCCTGTGCTACTTTGATGCGACTTTTGATGCAAATTTGATTTAGAGAATGTAACGTTAGATTGGGGTGCACTCTACGACGTTGCGCAGCTTTGGAGTCGAACTAGTGGAGAAGTAGCCATGTTTTGTTTTTTTAATTTAATTTTTTTATGTTATTCTTATATATATATATATATATATATATATATATATAAAAACCTTATATACTCGAGTATAAGCCCAGTTTCTCAGCCCTTTTTTTAAGGCTGAAAATACCCCCCTCGGCTTATACTCAAGTCTGTGTACCTGAAATTCTTGCCTTTCTGTTCCCCTAGGGTGCTGGCCTTTTATTTGATCCTGGGGCTGCCCTCCTCTCCTGTACCAGTACCGCAGAATCTAGAAGGGTTTGACAATCCAATTATACTCATTATCTGTTCTACGTTTAGTGATGAGTGTCTCATCAGCTCACTCTGAATATTGATATTGTTTGTAATAATAATATTTTGTTGTATTCAAATTACTAAATATACTCTCTTTACAATTTAGAAGCTCCTGAGGAAGCGATAAAACTTAATCGCGAAACATGTAGAGCTCAAATTTTAATGTTCATCAACACTTTGTGGACCCCAAACCAAGGAGCCATCTCTACTCTGTGTGGTATTTCCCTGGAAGCGTCTACACAATCTGTTGTTGTTATTATTTTTTACATGTCCTAAATTACTTTGTATTCATTTTATTGATGCAAATCAATTTGATGTTATGTATTCAGATGCATTATTAAAACTTTAATATTTTTATATTTACATGTGCCTAAAAAGTCAATTTTTTTCCACAATCCCCTATTGGAACACTGAACACAGTGTCTGGTGGGAAACGCCTATCACGGAACGGGACCAGGAGGAGACTGTGACTTTTAAACAATGAATGGACGCCCGCAGCCTGTCAAGAATTTCAGGTACACTGACTCGGGCACAGTGAGGTTGGGCACAGTGATGTTGCAATGGGCACAGTGAGGTTGCAATGGGCACAGTGAGGTTGCAATGGGCACAGTGAGGTTGGGCACAGTGAGGTTGCAATGGGCACAGTGAGGTTGAGCACAGTGAGGTTGCAATGGGCACAGTGAGGTTGGGCACAGTGAGGTTGCAATAGGCACAGTGAGGCGTGCAAATGGGCACAGTGAAGCTGCAAATGGGCATTGTTGACCCTTTTTTCCACTTACAGTAGCTGCTGCATTCTCACCCTAGGCTTATACTCGAGTCAATACGTTTTCCCAGTTTTATGTGGTAAAATTAGGTACCTCAGCTTATACTCTGGTCGGCTTATACTCAAGTATATACGGGTATATATATATATATATATATATATATATATATATATATATATATATAGTTTTTGTTTTTGTTTTGTTTTTGTCATATTTGTATAGTTTGTTTTTTAAACACAATATGTTCTGGTGCAAATTATAAAGACCAAACCACAGGTGAATACTGCCCCACAATCCATATACCAGTGGCCACTAATCAGATAAGTGGAAGCTCACAATGGGTGTAGTAGGAGGGACAGAGGGAGCATTGGGAATTGTTATTGATATATAAGTTACCAGCCACCAGGAATACTCCAGCCTCTGATGTCGCTCCCGGGGTGGAGTGAAATGCATTATGTATGGAGAATTCCGGTGACATGATTTCTTGGATTTTGGAATGCAAACCGTGGATTGCACGGCATTTTTTATGCTTGTCATGAAAGACCAACATGTGAGTGGATATTATTTTATAATAAAACCTTTTTAAACAATATCACACCATGTATGCTCTATTTCTTAAAAAAAATGTTTGGGACTGTAGATCTATTTGACCTCTGATATAGGAGGAGAAGAAATGCTCTATTTGGAGATATCCAAATATTTCCATGTTCGGAATCGGAAATTTCTCTTGTAAGAAGGCAAATTAATGTAAGGAGGCATTAGTAACCAAGCGAACCAACCAATGTAGGCCCAGGGACATCCATATATTAAATTAAGCTGGGGCTACTCTGCCTGGATAAAAGGAAGGGTTGTTCAAAAATGACAGGAGGGGGATATGTGGAGACTGCACAGAACAAGTAATTTTTAAACAATCTGATACAGCCAAATTATGTTGTGTAATGAGGTTAGTTATCATCTTTCATTCCTTAGCATGAAGCCAAAGGAGATTATCAATAACCAAAGGATCACAGTCCACCACTTCCAAGCTGAGCCATAAAGGAGACTCTTTTACTATGTGGTATTGAGCCAGGTGAGCCAGTTGAGCTGCCTGATAACCTCAGTCTTACCTGACCACAGATGTAAGTATTGACCCGACGTTGCAGAATCTACATCCAGCAGGACTATAACTGTTAAAACTCTATAGAGATATAATATCTAAGGGAGTAAAGTTTTTATCATGGGAATACAGCCAAGCCAGGAAACCCTCAACGGTGACCAATTATCCATTAATGATGTTACTTGAGTAGCATCGAGGGATAGTTTGCCTGAAATAATGAGGAGGCATGTGAAGTTAATTTGATACCTAAGTACGTGAGGGAATGTAGGGTCCATTGAAAGGAGAAATAGGATTACAGTTGGGAAGGGGCAGGTTCAGAAAAAGTCAGATGTCAGGGTTGTAGCAGATCAGTGTCACAAGCAGTTCTATAGCTAGGGCAAAGAGGAGTGGGAACAGGGGACAACCCTGCCTTGTCCCATGTGAGATAGCAAAGTGATTGGACTTATATCCCACATACTTAACACACACCTGTGGATAGGCAAAGAGCAATGATATACAAGCTAGGACATTTTGGGCCAAAGCCCCATCTCTCAAGGGTATAACACAAGTAAGATCATCATGACGTCTTGAATGCTTTCCAAACAACCAGAAAAAAAAAGAACACGGGTATACGACAATGGTGTGTTATATAAGTCAAAAGAGAGGCCCTTCGCACATCATCAGCTGCCTGCCTGTGTGGTATAAAACCTATTTGGTCTTTTTGGACTAAAGCGCCTACAATGGGGTTCAAATGAAGAGTGAGGATCTCAGTTAGAATCTTAACATCTGGTTGAGCAAAGATTTAGGTCTATAGTTCGACCAAGTGGATGTGTTGCAATGTGGTTTAGGTATCATGGCAATTATAACCGTAAGGGTCTCCAATCTAAACGGTCATTGGTTAAGCAATGCATTAAAGGAGTTTGCTAAGAGCGGTTCCAGGAAGTCTGCAAACTTTTTATAATAGGAGGCAGGTAAACCATCCTGTACAGGACGTTTATTTGTTTTCATGGACTTGATGGCACGCAGAACCTCTTTGTGCTAGATAGACTCGCCTATAGAAGAACACTGAAGCTGACATAAGGGAAGGCAGAGGAATGTCAGGCAGGAGTGCATCGGCCTGAGAATATGAGAACTGTGGTTTGTCCGGTGTATAGATGGGAAAGATGCACCCTGAACTCATGTAAATCTTTGTTAGGATCACTGGCATACGTGTCCTTAGCTCTTTTTAGGTGAACAGTTTTTTTTTATCCAAGTCTAGTTTGTGGAGTCGCAGTGCTACTAAAGTATTAAGTTTGTTAGCTTTCATATAATAGGTATGTTCTAAAAATATACTGCACTATAGACCCTTAAATTGAACAGCTGCAGGCACCACAATATGACAAAGCATTGTGCACATATAGAGAGGGTTAAAAAGTGCTGCGCTATACGTGTACAGTCAGGGATGGTGCAAGGATTTTTTGACACCCTAGGCGAAACCTTTTTTTGCCGCCCCCCATGGTTCCACCCCTGACTCCTAGTAACAGCATCCATCAAATGCAGCCTAACAGCGCCCATCAAATGCAGCCTACTAGTGCCCATCAAATGCAGCCTCACCAGCACCGATCAAATGCAGCCTGCCAGCACCCATCAAATGCAGCCTCACCAGCACCCATCAAATGCAGCCTAACAGCACCCATCAAATGCATGCAGCCTCACCAGCACCTATCAAATGCAGCCTACCAGCGCTCATCAAATGCAGCCTACCAGTGCCCATCAAATGCAGCCGCACCAGCACCGATCAAATGCAGCCTACCAGCACCTATCAAATGCAGCCTCACCAGCACCGATCAAATGCAGCCTGCTAGAACCGCTCAAATGCAGCCTCACCAACACCCATCAAATGCAGCCTAACAGCACCCATCAAATGCATGCAGCCTCACCAGCACAGATCAAATGCAGCCTACCAGCGCCCATCAAATGCAGCCTACCAGCACCCATCAAATGCATGCAGCCTCACCAGCACCAATCAAATGCAGCCTAACAGCACCCATCAAATGCAGCCTCACCAGCACGATCAAATGCAGCCTGCCAGCACCCATCAAATGCAGCCTAACAGCACCCATCAAATGCAGCCTAACAGCACCCATCAAATGCAGCCTAACAGCACCCATCAAATGCATACAGCCTCACCAGCACCCATCAAATGCAGCCTCACCAGCACCCATCAAATGCAGCCTCACCAGCACCCATCCAATGTAACTTCACCAGGGGGTACACACAAATCACACTATATCTGTATATAAATTTTACAAAATTATTATGCAATTTCAGTAACAGTGAAAACTTTTACTTATCAGGTGACGGTCTGACTGGGGCTCACCTCTGCAGCTGTATACTAGTCTCTCTGCATTTGACGACGTGACCCTGCCACTGCCAGTGCAAGGAACACACAATTTTAAACTCTGCCCGCCTCAAGTCCAGGCAGGCTCCACCTGTCACCAAGCCTGTAGCGCCGCCAGTGACTCCACTAACACCTGCCATTGTTCAGGAGGACACACAAGACCAGGAGAGAGAGAGAGACATCCGGGGGGGGGTGGGGGGCACGCGGCACTGGGAAAAGAGAAAGAGCTGGCTGGCTGTAGCGGGAGATCAGAGACTGGTGGTGGTTGTGATGACATGACAGTGACTGCACACGGTGGGAAACACAGACAGACAGGTCACCGGCAGTCTGGCACTGATGTTCAGAGGCGCACAGCGGCGCAGCACAGGGGATGTTTCCTTTCCTTCCTCCATTCGATTCACCCGGGTCACTGTCACAGACGAAAGAGTCCTCCGCCCACTGTGCCTCTGACAATGTACAGAGGGACTCGGGAGCGGCTGCCTGTTGTGTTGAGACTAAGTTGCTGGTTGCCGAGAGAGGGTCACCAGCGGCCGGGCGCCCTAGGCTGCAGTGCGCCCTAAGCGGATGCCTAGTCCGCCTAGTGGTAACGCCAGCCCTGTGTACAAGTGATACCGTATAAGGTGACTTATTCAGGAATAACAATAATTTAGAAATGATAAAAAGAATAATGATATATCCAATCAAATCGTGCATCATACAATCCTATCCAGATTGAATAATCCACTCCTATGTGAATTAAAGTCCATATGTGACATCAAAAGGAAAAATGTTCATAGGTATAAAAGACCTAAGTGAATCAGACTTCAGTATTGATAAAAGTAAGCCTTGTTACTCCAACCCAGAGATCATCCTGGTGTGTAAGCCACAGATTGTGTGGACTCAAATTCTGTTAACATTGAGTCAGATGGACATCAGGAGAATAAGACTTAAAATTGTGTGACATAACAGAGAAAAGAGTCTCCCCAAAATGGGGAGACTCTTTTCTCTGTTATATCATTACTGGGATTGGCAACCACTGGTACCCCTTGGTGAGAACATACTTGTATATAAAATTGTGTGACAGATCCACCATCCGTTTCCACATCAATCAGGGTAAACTTCTCATTCAGTAGGTCAATCATTATAAAAGCAAAGGAAGTCTCCACATGGTGGAAAACCATTTACATAGAATTTACATCCAACAGGACGACTCCAGGTGATGTCTTATCAGACAAAACATGTTGGGTTGATGCTCATCTAGCCGCTGCGTTCAACTATTGATTTTTACTGGATTTCAAAATGACATGCCTGTTTTTTTTTCCTGTTGGATGATAGTTGTTGAAGGAAAGCCATAAGAAGTCCCATTTTCAGTTTGCGAAAAGCCATGTGGGGACACAGCAAAGATGTGGAAGAAGGTGCTCTGGTCTGATGAGACCAAAATTTTAAGTTTTGGCCTAAAAGCAAAACACTATGAAACATGGTGTTGACAGCATCATGTTGTGGGGATGCTTTTCTTCAACAGGGACAGGGAAGCTAGTCAAAGTTGATGGGAAGATGAATGGAGCCAAATACAGGGCAATCTTAGAAGAAAACCTGTTAGAGTATACAAAAGATTTGAGACTGGGACAGGGGTTCACCTTTCAGCAGGACAACAACCCTAAACATACAGCCAGAGCTACAATGGAATGGTTTAGATCAAAGCATATTCATGTGTTAGAATGGCCCAGTCAAAGTCCAGACCTAAATCCAATTGAGAATCTGTGGCAAGACTTGAAAATTGCTGTTTACAGATGCTCTCCATCCAATCTGACAGAGCTTGAGCTATTTTGCAAAGGCAAATGGGCAAAAATGTCACTCTCTAGATGTGCAAAGCTGGTAGAGACATCCCCCAAAAGACTTGCAGCTGTAATTGCAGCTAAAGGTGGTTCTACAAAGTATTGACTCGGGGTATTTCTCTATCACATAAAATTACAATAAAATACATTTACTCTTTTGGTTGTAACATGACAATGTGGAAAATTTAAAAGGACATGAATACCCTTTCAAGGAACTGTATGTCCTTAAAAAGTTCAACAGTTTATAAAAGAGTCAATGAAAAGGAAATCAGTATACTCTGTTCAGAGTTGCTGAGAACAGGAATCTCAGTATGAGAGTAACCCAAGGTAACAAAGGAGTTGGATCCACCTTACTAAAATCCAGATTTTCATCCAGGAACCAGCTTGGAGGTAAGTTGAGGACATGATCTCGATTGGTGAGCCAGGGTACCTTTTGCCTTGGGTGAAGGTCGTTTGGAGGAGCGTTGTGGCATGGCGGTGTATGGCCCAGAGGAGGGTCGCCATGGAGTGCGGGGGGAAATTGACTAGGAGCAATTAAAGATGATCTGGAGAGGAGCAGGTATATTGTGTTCCATTATAAGTGAATTTAATAGAAAAAGGGAAAGACCAGAGGTAAAAGATCTGGTGTTGAAGTAGGATTTGAACTTGAGGCTTCATACCTCTGCGCTTTGCTATAGTGAGAGGGGCACAATCCACAAAGATCTGTTAATTTTGGCCCTGGAAAGTTAAGGATTCCTTATTGCATACTGCAGTCAACTACTGTTTCTTTGTATGGTAGAAGTGAATATTACCTATTATATGTCTAGAAGGGCCATCCTGCTGCTGTCTAGTTAGTGTTCGGTAGACTCTGTCTATCTCTAGGCATTCTATAGAGAGCAAGAACATTAGCTTCTGAAATAATACAGTAGAAGTGGACTGCAAATCTATAATTGCTTCAGGCAGACCCTGCACATGCAAATAGGAACTGGATGAGTGATTTTCCTTTTTCTTTTTAAACAGGACAAAAGCATTCTGTTTTCTTCCTGTAAGGCTTCTATGGCCTTGACATGTTTCTGGTAATTCAGGTCCAGATCATCCATGCGGAGGTTCTAGATCTGCTGTTCTCTGCCCCAGTTCTCTAATTGCTATGACAAGCAGTCAGTAATGCACTCTGAGGTGGAGCACGGAGCTGTTTGTAGCATTGTTTCTATGTGCTTAAAAAAATCGTACTTCTCAGATTGTTCTCTTAGGCTTGTGTTTTGAGTCCATAGAGACCATGGTGACTTGCCTCGTGAGTGTGGAGACCGGATCACTGTTGAAGAAGGTAATGTCAGGCGAGCAGGGCACTGTTATGCCTCATTAATCCCCGAAGCAGTGCGGGACCCTAGCGTGACATTTATGCTCAGCTGAGCTGCATGCATGTGTCCTATTCCCTTTTATGCTGCAGAAGTGGTTATTCAACTCATATGCCTTTGTTTTAATTAGGACCATTTAAATGCAACTGAACTTAAAAAGTGAAGATTTGCTATGTTATCAGGAACACTTAGATATGTTACTGCGCCAAAACAGTACTCTAAAAAAGTGTCCTTTGTCTGAATTCCTACTGAATATGAATAGTACCAGTGCACTTCTTGGTATGGGAGGGCTCCTAGGCACTCTTGTAACTACAGCCTTGTAGCTGCATATCTGCAGTGTGAGATCTATAGCACTGTGCCTCTGACTGCGAGTCTCAGGAGTATATTAAATAGTCTTCCTGTAAAATAATAATAAATTCTTGCGAGCTATCCAATAAACCAAAAATGCAATCAAAATCTAAATGTGAATGTGCTATGAACACAAATGCGTCTGTGAAAGGTAATCAGAGGACCAGCTGCTAACACTGATCACATCCCCATATTCATGTGCACACAAAATAAATTTATATAGAAAGTGTAGCACGAGTCATGAATTACTTGCATAAATCCCAAAAAATCATCTGAGAAAAAAACAGCATATAAAGTGCATGACTAAACATCCATGTAATGAAGTGCAAAAACATCCATAATAACATTGAATGTCCCACAGATGGATATTTGATTGGTGAACAACTTAATGTGTAAAATTATAAAAACTTCCAGACCACCAACGAATCACCTCACTCATGCTCCCCCCAATGGGTATAGGTTCACCTTTGAGAATTCAACCCCTCAACTAAGCTAGGTCAAAATGCGCTTGTGAGCCACCCCAGGGCTCAATGAGATATCCAAAACAGCTGGCTCCTATACTTTTCCCTTGGTTCTCCTCAGTATGTCAGCAGCAGAGTGCATGCAGAGAGAAAGACTCCGATAGTGCTTGAATTGTTTTAAATACTACCAAAATGTATTAAAAAATATGTACAGGGTACTCACAATGTGTGGGTGCTTTCAGCGCACCACAATATAACGGATATAGGTTTAAAATGTGTAACACAGAACATCACATCCAAAATCTCGATCAGCTCCTCAAACCACTGTAGAACCCGAGTGCTTTCACCATCCTAGCCCCTCCCCTATGCATGTAGACAGGGTTTCTCAGGGTGATCTCTATAGGACAGGATAAATCTTCTCTATTTATACTGAATCGGCCTCCATTTTGTTGTAGTTAAATCCAGAGCCATTTGCTTGTGGTCTGAATCTACATGCAGTATAATACGAAGCGACATAACAACGATTCCCGTGAATGAAACAAATAACCAATCAGTTGATATTGTAATTAGGACAGCGATGGCAATGGATGTGCGCCCCTAAGTCACATTAGAATTGTGTACAAGTAAATAAATCAATAATAATGCATTATAGACAATATACATATATTTAATACTAAAGAAAAAAAAAACCCTAATAATTCCTCCTCTGCTAAATCTGAACCCTCAATGATACTATCATGGTATACTACCCCAACAACCCAATCAACCCACCTAACCACAGATAGAAGACTAAGTATTAAAATATGAGATACCCCTTATCTCATGCATATGTTCTGGGTTATTCCGGGACTGAATTATCATTATTCATTATAAATCACTAGACATGTGCATTTGTTTTCGTCCGAATGCATTGTCGTCCGAATTTCGGGGATTGTTGCGTTCATTTTAACAAATGATAATGAACACGCAGAATACGAAATCCGAAAGATCTGACATAAAAAATGCTTTATTTTCGATTTGTTGCGACAACAGTTCGATATAGATAGAAGATTCGACATGTCGGTGACAATAGCGATCTGTATCTATCGATCCTGTGGTCCTGTGGAAGATTATTCGACATAGAGAGAAAAGATTTGACATGATGATTCGACAAAGCAGTCGTTGCGAGCGGACATTTATGGTCAAATGCTCCACCCATAGGCTATAGAAGAATTCTAATGTTGGTTGACTAGTAATAATAATTAATAAATATAATTATTAATAGTTATATAACATTAGAATTCTACTATAGCATTCGACCGGAAATGTACGATTGTGGCGTCGTACAGTAGCTGCTTCTTAGAACATTCGACAGACACCATAAGCCTTCAATTGACAGATTCGACCTTAATTCAGATTTTCGGACGAATGCATTTTTTAAACGAAACAAAATAAATAAAAACTAATTTCGGGAGTAACTAAATAAATGTATTTTTCGGATGAAAACTAAATTCCGAAACAAAATATTTCAGTGTGCACATGTCTATAAATCACTGAGAAAACAATCCAAGTCAAATTCCATATTTAGCCCCCCCCCGGTATTAATGCTCCTTATTGGTGTATCCACCATAATTCTCGTTTACTCAAATCCCTTACAAAATAGCTCCCCCTCCAATATCGCTTGGATGCCTCAATTCTCCAAAACTGTAACCCTTGGGGTCTTGGTTATGATGGTCCCTAAAGTGTACCGATAAATGGTGCTTATCAAACCCCTTACTGATGTTTTTGACATGTTCTCTAATCCTATCCTTCAGATGTCTCTTTGATCTACCAATATAATATAAATTGCAGAGGCATTTGATGATATATACCACCCATTTTGTATTGTGTGAGATTAAATCTTTAATAGTGTATGACGGACCATTTTGTGGGTAATAAATACTTTCCTTTTTCTTTGGTTATTTGGTACCCTCACACAGCTGTAGCAGCGGCCACATCTGTGGAAACCCCTAATATCCCAAAACGAGAGACACGTCATTTTAGGGGGTTCAACCACATTATGTATAATCCTATCCCTCAAATTAGCAGTTTTTTTGTATACAAACTTTAGTTTATCTGAGATACTATCCCCAATATGCTTGTCCTGTTTTAAAACCTGACAATATTTGCTAACTATATTTTCAACCTCCCTATATTGTATATTGTAGTCCAACACCATGGTGATTATCCCTTCCCCATTGTTTTCTCTGGGTTTATCAACCAAAAATTGCTCTTTTTCTAGACCTCTAATTTTATCCTTCTCCCTAGCCAGAAATGCATCCTTATTTCCTTTATCCATAAGCATCTTAGTTATCCTATCTGATTGTACCTCAAAATCCTCATTGGCGGGACAATTGCGCTTAATCCTCATACACTGTTCCCTAGGAATATTTTTAATCCAGGGTTTATAGTGGCAACTAGTAATGGTATGTACGAGTACCTATCTGTGTCTTTAAAATAGGTTCTCGCATACAACCCTGATGCATTGATGTTAACCTCCAAGTCTAAAAAATGTATATGTGATTTACTAATTTCACACGTGAGATTGATGTTTTGATCATTGGAATTCATATCCTGCATTACTGATCTTAAATCTTCAATATCCCCATTCCATACAATGATCAAATCATCTATAAATCATTTGTAAATCGTTATTCTAGGATCTTGTTCATGAAGGATACCTTCCCTTTCCCATTTTGCCATATATAAGTTGACAATGTTGGGCGCAAACTTAGCGCCCATCGCTACCCCCTTTATCTGCAAATAATACGTATCCTCGTACCAAAAATAAATATGATTTAAACTAAATTTCAGACACTTCAGAATAAACTTCACATGTTTTCTTTTTAATCTACCGTGTTTTGTTTAGTGCCCACTTCACAGCCCGCATAGCCCCCTGATGATCAATGTTAGTATTTAGTGATGCAACATCTGCTGTTGCCAATACAGTATTTTCTCCAATCAGGTGATTGGTTATTTGTTTCATTCATGGGAATCATTGCTATGCCAATTTGTATTACACTGCATGTCCAATAGAGATCCCCTGAGGAAGACACGTGACCATGTGTCTACACGCATATGGGAGGCTAGGACAGTGAAGGCACTCGGGTTCTACAGTGGTTTGAGGAGATGATCAAGATTTTGGATGTGACGCTCTGTGTTACACATTTTAAACCTATGTCCGTTACAGTGTGGTGCGCTGGAAGCACCCACACATTGTGAGTACCCTGTACATATTTTTTAATAAAATTTGGTGTTTAAAACAATTCAAGCACTATTGGAATCTTTCTCTCTGCATGCACTCTGCTGCTGACATACTGAGGAGGAGACCATGGGAGAAGTATAGGAGCCAGCTGTGTTGGATATCTCATGGAGCCCTGTGGTGGCTCACAAGCACATTTTGACCCTGCTTAGTTGGGGGTCGCATTCCCAGAAGTGAGCCTATACCCATTGGGGGAGGGGGGGCACAAGTGGGGTGATTTGTTGGTGGTCCAGACGTTTTTATAGTTTTACACATCAAGTTGTTCACCAATCAAATATCCACCTGTGGGACATTCAATATTATTATGGACTTGTTTGCACTTCATTATATGGATGTTTAATCATGCACTTTATATGTTGTTTTTTTTTTCACAGGATTTTTTTGATTTATGCAAGTAATTCATGACTCAGCTCTGCACTTTCTATATCAATTTAAATAGCCTGCCTGTGCCAAATATGTGACCAACACCCTCTACATCCAGCTGCTGTGTTTAGAATATAGTAGGGGAGATTTACTAAAACGGAAGCACAAAAAACATGCTGATTCATGTGTCTGTAACCATGTGCAAATAAAGCAAACCAGTTCATAACAGTGGAAAAAAATAATCAGTAATGATAGTAATGTGAGTCTCAGGAGATTTGAATGACATTTGGTAATATCACTACTGCGATGCCAACTGTTATCCTTGCTTGGAGGCTCTAATATGAGAAAGCAGAGCCCTGCCTCCTACAGATGCACAGTGGTAAGTTATTAATGAGGAATAGGGATGAGCTCGGTGTTCGAGTCGAACATAAGTTTGACTCGAACATCGGCTGTTCGCGCGTTCGGCGAACAACGAACGATTTGGGCCGTTCGCGCCATCGCAGTGTAATCCCGGCGCTGTGATTGGCCAAGCATGCACTGTGACCCTGCATGCTTGGCCAATCACAGCGCCGGCAGCGAGGAGAGCAATGATTGGCCACAGGCAGGATGCTGAGGGGGTTTAGTACACGCCCCACACTATAAAAGGCGGCCTCATGTAGTGTGTTCCGGAGCAGGGAAAGTGAAGGATAGGCAGGGACAGTGTCAAATCTATTCTTTGCTAAACCTTGTGTGTAGGGACAGAGAAGGATAGGCAGGGAGAGTGTCAGTGTCATATTCTTTGCTAAACCTTGTGTGTAGAGAGAGAGAAGGATAGGCAGGGAGAGTGTCAGTGTCATATACTTTGATAAACCTTGTGTGCAGGGAGAGAGAAGGATAGGCAGGGGACAGTGTCAGTGTCATATTCCTTGCTAAACCTTGTGTGCAGGGAGAGAGAAGGATAGGCAGGGAGAGTGTCAGTGTCATATACTTTGATAAACCTTGTGTGCAGGGAGAGAGAAGGATAGGCAGGGGACAGTGTCAGTGTCGTTGTTGCTAAGCTTCCTGCACATTATACACCTGAAGTTAGCCCCTATTGCTGCTTTTTCCTGGTGTGTTACACCAACAGGCATTTGCGGCACTTACAGCGGTCGGAGTGTGCCTCCTGACCATATTACACCTGAAGTTAGCCTGTATTGCTGCTTTTTCCTGGTGTGTTACACCAACAGGATTTTGCGGCACTTACAGCGGGCGGAGTGTGCCTCCTGATCATATTACACCTGAACTTAGCCTGTATTGCTGCTTTTTCCTGGTGTGTCACACCAACAGGATTTTGCGGCACTTACAGCGGGCGGAGTGTGCCTCCTGATCATATTACACCTGAAGTTAGCCTGTATTGCTGCTTTTTCCTGGTGTGTTACACCAACAGGCATTTGCAGCACTTTCAGCAGGCGGAGTGTGTCTCCTGACCATATTACACCTGAAGTTAGCCTGTATTGCTGCTTTTTCCTGGTGTGTTACACCAACAGGCATTTGCGGCACTTACAGCGGGTGGAGTGTGCCTCCTGACCATATTACACCTGAAGTTAGCCTGTATTGCTGCTTTTTCCTGGTGTGTTACACCAACAGGATTTTGCGGCACTTACAGCGGGCGGAGTGTGCCTCCTGATCATATTACACCTGAACTTAGCCTGTATTGCTGCTTTTTCCTGGTGTGTTACACCAACAGGATTTTGCGGCACTTACAGCGGGCGGAGTGTGCCTCCTGATCATATTACACCTGAACTTAGCCTGTATTGCTGCTTTTTCCTGGTGTGTTACACCAACAGGATTTTGCAGCACTTAGAACGGGCGGAGTGTGCCTCCTGATCATATTACACCTGAACTTAGCCTGTATTGCTTCTTTTTCCTGGTGTGTTACACCAACAGGCATTTGTAGCACCTACAGCAGGCGTAGTGTGATTCCTGCAAAATATACTCCTGAAGCTAGGCCTTATTGCTGGTTTTCTCATTTCCCTGCAGGCCATTAGAATGTCTGGAAGGCAAACAAGGAGAGGCAGACAGTCAGGAGCCAATAAAAGAGGGCAAGCAGGCTCTGTGTCTAGAGACAACAGTGCTGGTCGTGGACGCGGTGCATCGCCATCAGCACGTGGCCATGGGACACGCTTGTCCTTCTTTTCGGCAGCTGGACGTGTTGAGCCCCATCATGCCGAAGACTTGGTAGAGTGGATGACCAAGCCCTCCTCATCCTCCTCATCCTCTCTCACCCAGGCTCAGGGTACTGGCAAAGCAGCTGCCAAAGCGTCCTCTTCCCTGGTATAAATGTCATCATCAGTCACTCCTTCCCTAGACCAACCATGTCCTCCTGAGGAGTCCCCCGAACTCTTTGAGCACAGTGTTGGGTACATGCTCCAGGAGGATGCCCAGCGTTTTGAAGGGTCTGATGATGATACCCAGCTAGAGGAAGGCAGTAGCGTGAGAGCAGAGAGAGGGGATGCTCAAGAAGGACACCAATCTGGCAGTCATGTTCCAGCAGCTGCAGCATACTGCCAGATTGGCTCCAGTGATGAGGAGGGAGGGGATGATGAGGTCACTGACTCCACGTGGGTGCCTAATAGGAGAGAGGAGGAGGAGGAGGAGGAGGATGAGGAGGAGACACATCTCCAACGAGGCAGGATGCCCTCGGGGGGCCAGCGTAAGGGCAGCACACCGACGGAATCACACCGCAGAGCTCTGCCTGTGCAGGGCGCTGCCTCTGTCCGTTATTCAAAAAGTTCTTTGGTGTGGGCCTTTTTTGAGTCGAGTGCATCAGATCACACAGCTGCTGTTTGCAACATATGTCTCAAGCGTACATCGCGTGGCCAAAACATCACCCGCTTGGGCACCACATGCTTGCCATGCAGCTCGTTGGCAAGCCTACCTTAAAGACCCACACCAAAGAACAAAGCGGACCTCTTCTTGCACCGCATCAGCTGGGATCTCCAACCCCACTATACCTTCAGTCCTCTCTGAAACCTGCTCTGAGAGGAATGAAGATGTAGAATTAGGTGTGTCACAGCCAAGTACTTGCGGGCACTCTGCTAGCAGTACACCGACGTGCGATTCTAGCAGGCAAATTTCCCTGCCCCAGCTGCTGGACCGTCAAAAGAAGTTCACTCCCAGCCATCCACATGCCCAGCGGTTGAATGCTAGCTTGGCTAAATTGCTAGCGCTTCAACTGCTGCCTTTTCAGTTGGTAGACTCGGCCCCCTTCCGTGAGTTTGTGCAATGTGCGGTTCCTCAGTGGCAGGTTCCCAAACGCCACTTTTTCTCACGGAAGGCGATTCCGGCTCTCTACCGGCATGTGGAAGGCAATGTCTTGGCCTCGCTGGACAGGGCGGTCAGTGGTAAGGTGCATATTACCTCTGACTCATGGTCCAGCAGGCATGGACAGGGACGTTACCTTTCTTTCACGGCCCATTGGGTCACTCTTTTGGCAGCTGGGAAGGATGCAGGACAAGGTGCAGTAGTGTTGGAGGTTGTTCCACTGCCACGCCTCCAAAATGCTACTACTGGTTGTGACACACCTCTGTCCTCCACCCCCTCCTCTTCTTCTTCCTCCATGGCCTCTTCCTGTGCTTTGTCCTCGGAACCAGCGGTGCTCCGTAGGCGTTCAAGGGGCTACGCAAATACGCAGGCAAAAAGATGCCATGCCGTGCTTGCGCTGGTGTGTTTGGGGACAGGAGCCACACTGGGGCAGAGGTTCTGTCTGCTCTGCAGGGGCAGGCCGAGAGGTGGTTGACGCCACGCCAGCTTAAGCCAGGAATGGTAGTTTGCGACAATGGCACCAACCTCCTCTCCGCCCTCCGACAGGGACAACTGACCCATGTGCCCTGTGTGGCTCACGTCCTTAACCTGGTGGTGCAGCGGTTCTTGGGCAGGTACCCGGGCTTACAGGATGTCCTGAGGCAGGCCAGGAAAGTCTGTGTGCATTTCCGCAGATCTTATAATGCCAGTGCTCGCCTGGCTGAGCTGCAAAAGGAGTTGAACCTGCCCAAGAACTGCCTTATATGTGACATGCCCACCAGGTGGAACTCAACGTTGGCCATGCTGCAGCGGCTGCACACGCAGCAGAGGGCCATCAATGAGTACCTGTGCGACTACGGCACCAGGACAGGGTCAGGGGAGCTCGGGTTTTTTTCACCACGCCAGTGGGGCATGATCAGGGATGCATGCACTGTCCTGGCACCATTTGAGGAGACCACGAGGATGGTGAGCAGTGACAGTGCATGCATCAGTGACACTGTACCTCTTGTCCACCTGTTGGAACATACACTGCGTGGAATAATGGACAGGGCACTTGAGGCAGAACAGAGGCAGGAAGAGGAGGACTTCCTTGCCTCTCAAGGCCCCCTTTACCCAGACAGTGTTCGTTCTGTCCCACCCATCGCACAGGAAGAAGAGGAGGAGGAGGAGGATTGTGTCAGCATGGAGGTGGAGCCTGGCACTCAGCATCATCAGCAGCAGTCTTTTAGGGATGATTTACAGTCCCAAGAAACCAGTGGACTTGTACGTGGCTGGGAGGAGGTGGCTGCGGATCATGTCGTCCTTAGTGACCCAGAGGACCCTGGACCGAATGCCTCAGCTAACCTACGCTGCATGGCCTCCCTGATCCTGCAAAGTCTGCGGAAGGATCCTCGTATTCTTCGGATCAAGGAGAGGGACCATTACTGGCTGGCCACTCTCCTTGATCCACGGTACAAGGGTAAGGTTGCGGACCTTATCTTACCGTCGCAGAGGGAGCAGAGGATGAGACAACTCCGGGAGGCCTTGCAGAAAGGTCTGTGCAACGCGTTCCCAGAGACTGGGAGGTTACAAACTCCTAGTCCTGGACAACGAGTTGCTGAGGCTTCGGTCAGTCAAAGAAGGAGCGGTGGGGAAGGTGGCCGTCTGACCGATGCGTTCAGACAATTTTTTAGTCCGCAGCCCCAAGGTATGATCAGTTCCAGCAACCATCGCCAGCGTCTGATATACATGGTGCAGGAATACCTAGGGGCAAGGTCAGACTTGGAGACCATCCCCACCGAAAATCCTCTGGCTTACTGGGTCTTGAGGATGGATCACTGGCCAGAGCTTGCACAGTATGCAATTGAGCTACTGGCCTGTCCTGCATCCAGCGTTCTTTCAGAACGCACATTCAGTGCTGCTGGAGGATTTGTCATGGATCACAGGGTGCGCCTGTCCACCGACTCTGTTGATCGACTGACCTTCATAAAGATGAACCAGTCTTGGATCACCACCAGCTACCAAACACCTGAAGCTGATATAACAGACTAATTTATTTTCAAATGTCACATCCCTTCAAGACTGATGCTGATGCTGAGAGACTGTCCTGTTATGTTGACTGACTATCCTCCTCCTCCCCAATGATCCGATTGATGATGATAGCTTGGAAGAACATTTTTGTTTCTGGGTGCCGCCACCAGTGGCTAAGGCCCAATTTTTCAGCCCCTGTTTAACAGGGGCGTGTTATTACAATTTTTTATGCAATGCTTTGCAGCAGGGCTCATTCCTGCACTCCAACTAGAGTATCTGGGAGAGGTTGCAGTGTCGTGGCACCAGCACCAGTGGCTAAGGCCCAATTTTTCAGCCCCTGTTTAACAAGGGCGTGTAATTACAATTTTTGATGCAATACTTTGCAACAGGGCTCATTGCTGTGCTCCAAGTACAGTATCTGTGAGGGGTTGCAGTGTTGTGGCACCAGTGCCTAAGGCCCAATTTTTCTGCCCCTGTTTAACAGGGGCATGCAATTACAATTCTTGATCTAATAATTCACAGCAGGGCCCATTCCTGCGCCCACCAAGACTAACTGTGAGGCCTTACAGTGTTGTGTCAACACCACCACCACCACCACCACCAAAGGCCCAATTTTTCAGCCCCTGTTCAACAGGGGCATGCAATTACAATTCTTGATCTAATAATTCACAGCAGGGCCCATTCATGTGCCCACCAAGAGTAACTGTGAGGGCTCACAGTGTTGTGGCAACACCAACATGTAAGGGGCAAATTTCAGCTGAGTATATACGGCAGGCCCCTACTTTCAAACATCCAAACATCCAACTTACAACTTACAACAGGAAGTGAGAGGAAATCTACCCCTAGGAAGGCAAATTCTCTCCTGTAAGAGTTAATATGGGCAAAAAAGTGTCTCCTCTCCACTGATGCTTTATCACCAATTCTTGTTTCAATAAAAAACCCAAATTTTCAAAAAACATTTGTCATTAGGACGGAAAGTGAGGTGAAGTGTTCTGAACAGGTGCACACTGCACAGACAGCAAAACAAATGTTACAGGGGTGATAACCCTTCCCTGTGTTTTCCAAAAAGCTTAAAAATAGATTTTTTGGCTGGAGCTACACTTAAACAATGTACCTGTTCAAAATTACAAACAGATTCTACATAAGAACAAACCTCCAGTCCCTGTCTTGTATGCACCGCCTGTATACGGTTGTTCAGAGTATATAGGGCCTTTTTTATTTTGTGTGCGGGGTTCCCCTTAATATCCATACAAGACCCAAAGGGGCTGGTAATGGGCTGGGGTAGGGGGGGCTGTGATGGGGTAGCTATGCCATTTTTCTTAAAGATTTTCATCCATATTACCGGGACCAGACATTACATTAAAGCCGCAAGCAGTTTTAAATGGCTTTTTTTCCTTTAGAAATGTAATTTTGTGCAGGGATAGTTCTAAACACGGGAAACACGTGGCACTTCACAGGCATACTTTAGACACCCCCAGGTACGATATTTAAAGGAATATTTGACTTTTTTTTTTCACTTTATGCATCATTAAAATTAGGGTTGTCCCGATACCACTTTTTTAAGACCGAGTACAAGTACCGATACTTTTTTTCAAGTACTCGCCGATACCGATTACCGATACTTTTTTTTTAATGTCAGCTGACAGTTTTAAAGCACAATACAGATTAGGTGGCAATGATATGCAGCACTGATTAAGCAGCACTGATATGATTAGGTGGCACGGATATGCAGCAGTGATGAGTACTGACAGGTGGCGGGCAATGATGACTGGCACTGACAGGGGGCACTGATGGCTGGCACTGACAGGGGGCACTGATGGCTGGCACCGACAGATGGCTGGCACTGACAGAGGGCACTGATGGCTGGCACCGACAGATGGCTGGCACTGACAGAGGGCACTGATGGCTGGCACTGACAGATGGCTGGCACTGACAGAGGGCACTGATAGGTGGCTGGCACTGAAAGGGGGCACTGATGGCTGGCACTGACAGGGGGTTGGCACCTGCACTAATAGATGGCAGGTGGCTGGCAGTGATAGATGGCATTGACAGGTGGTAGTGATAGATGGTACAGGTGGCTGGCACTAATAGGTGACACTGAGTAAGCAGCACTAATGAGCAACTAATGAGCACTGACAGATAGCGGGCACTGACAGGTGGTGGGCACTTATAGGCACGAGAGGATTTATTTTTCTATGCTGCCTCTGCGACGCCCATCTTAGTACACCCTGCACTCAGCCTCAATAAAGCAGCAGCGGACATCTTGTTACACCCAGCCCAAACTACATGGGCTGGGTGTAACAAGATGTCCGCTGCTGCTTTATTGAGGCCGAGTGCAGGGTGTACCAAGATGGGCGTCGCATTTTTTCAAACACAGACAGTGTAACACGGAGCGTCACTTCCTTTACCGAATGTGACGGCTCCGGTCGCCGAATGTGACGGCTCCGGTCGCCGATGGAAGCTGCAAGCTTACCCACCTGAGGACTCTCCGCTCCACTCTGCTCTCCGCTCCGCCCCTCCCGCCCTCCGCTTGCCGACTCCGCCCGCTGACTTCTCCCATCCCAGGTATAGGCAAAGGCATCGGGAGCATTTGCGCGAGTACAAGTACTCGCGCAAATGCTCGGTATCGGTCCCGATACCGATACTAGTATCGGTATCGGGACAACCCTAATTAAAATGACTGCTCCCGAAAAACGGCTGTTTTTAAAACTTTTTTGGGGATTGATACATGTCCCCTGGTGCAGAACCCGGGTTCCCAAACCCTTTTTAGGACAATAACATGCATATTAGTCATTATAAATAGCACTTTAGATTTCGAACGTTCGCATCCATTGTATTTAATAGGGTTCTAAAGTTTGTGCAAACTTTCGGTCCGTTCGTGGGTTCTGGTGCGAACCGAACCCGGGGGTGTTCGGCTCATCACTAATGAGGAAAGATCAGCTGCAGGGAGACCACAGGCAATATTGGTAACAAGTATTTTGCCCTCTACCTCCCTTTTTTGGGTACAACCATATTAACACAAACAAGTGGTAAACATCAATTAGAATATAACAACTAATAACTTTTGCAGTGGCTGATTATCATAGTATACAGTAGTATTGTTTCCAATTGTATTTATCTTTAATCAAATCCACTCACAAACTGAAAAAAATGCTACTGCATGATGTACTTCCTTGTTTTACCCCGTGTAGTTAAACTTTTAAATTGCATTTTCATTCAGTTAAAACAAAATAAGGATACATTCAATCACCACCAAGAGGATGAAAACAAATCTATGTATATGAATACAGTGCACACTACTGTCAAACATATAATCAATTTATATATAATAAAACACAAACCATTCGTTTTTCTGGAACAGTTGATTTGAAGAGCACCATAGAATCATGGATAGTGTTAGTGGATGGATTTATTTGGGACTTTAATGAACTTTATGATTTGATTATTGTGAGTTTGCACATTTAGAGAAATTGCTTGGTGCTTCCTGGAATATGGTGACAATCTTGGATTCTCTGTAAAAATAAGGATACAGTTAAACTTGCAAGGTCATACAATCAGATAAATCAGTTCTGAAATGTGATTATTCATTTTTCTAATACACTTAATCTAGGCTTTTATATTTTTTTCAGAACCATCACTTTCATCTGACAATGTTATATGGAATTGAATGCAGTTGGTGTTGTGAGAGAGGAGGCAATATTCCAGTGTTTAAATCTCTTTATAAACAAAGTGTTTTTACGGTACTTTTAACTTAATCTCCAATACCGATTACAGCCTGATGTGGCAGGTGGCCTTATGTTTAAAGATGGGCATCTTGCTGGATAGTTTCATCATTAGGTACCATCGTACTGCCAAAACAAACACATGTTTAGAAAAAGAAAAGTATTCAGCTAATCGGTTGACAGATGTTTGCTGCAAGCAGGCTGTTCTCAAACATTCATTGTATTTTCTGCCTTAATGAGCACATGAGATGGGGATGCTTTTGGGCACATCAGTGATATCTTTTGGACCAGATGTTCACAGAAAAAGGGATTTACCTTTACAGTGACCAAGATCAGACAAAGACTTGGATTCACTGACAGTTATTGGATGGGCTGCGTACTGGGTGACAGATATATCAGCTTTAAAAATCTTATCATTTGTAATGATGCCTCTAAGGATCATCTTACTACTTTTATCACTCAAACCATTCATGTTTTCAGGAAGCCCACATCTGTAATCACAAGTAATCATAGAACACAGCAACATAATACAATGGGAAAGAAGGGTGTCCGTGTCAAAGAAAGTTACCTGTTGCATCAACTTAACTGGGAAACTGTAGTTAAATATTATTAATGAAAGCAATAGTAACAATACCAACAATAATAATAATATTATTAAAAACATTCACAGTTATTATTTTAAGACATTGAAATTATAGAAAAAAATGTGTGCATTTTATTTTATCTTTTATATCCATATTTGAATTTTAGGAAAAATATTCCAAATTGTTTTACTTTGTAAATGATAGAGATATTTTGTGCTTTGTGACAGATGAGAGATGTTTACTTTCTTTTTCCTTTTTTTTCCCAGAATGGCTGAAATGTGGAGTGGCTAATATACAGTAACTATTTATCTTTCACTGCTCCTTGACTGAAGATTTTTATAACAAAGCCATGTTTAACCACCTTAATACCACCCACGTTCACCCCCTTCCTGTCCAGGCCAATTTTGAGCTTTCAGAGCTGTCACACTTTGAATGCCAAATATTCAGTTATACAACATTGTAACAAAATTAAAGTTTTATCATTTTTTGAGTCAGATATGGCTTTCTTTTGGTGGTATTTAAAGACTATGTTCATATTTGGAACATGTAACATGTTCCAGCATCTGCACCCCACATGGCCAATCCCCCTTCCATGTGAGAGCTGGTGGGGGATCTTCTCCCTGCACCTGCTGTCACTATTTGAAAACAGCTAGGCTGTGAGGGGCTTCACCCACAGGGCCGCATCATTCAGTCACAGCTTCCTGTGAATTAATGCCTACAAGCACCGTCAGTCATTGTGGCTGATGGCTTGTGGTTCTCAATGAGCTGCAAGGGCGCTGGTGAGCACTCTCGTAGACCATTGAGCTTCATGCCCTCAAGTAACTGCCTGTCCATACATGGTACCAGCAGAAAGTCTGCAGAAGCCAAAGATTGCACCCACAATTTGCTGATTGAGGGTGCAATGCTCTGCAGGCTCCTTAGGAAAAAAAAAATAAACAAACGTTTTTTTTAGCTGCAAAAAAAATCTTTTAATCACTGCTAGTTTTTTTAAATATATAAACAAAAAAATACCAAAAATGTTGGGGAAAAAACATGTTTTTTTTTATTTCTGTTATAAAATCTGTAAACAAAAAATCGTTCTTCATAAATTTAGGCCAAAATATCTTCTGCTACTTTGTTTGGTAAAAATAAACTATGGTATATAAATTAGAAAATTTATCAATCCTGATGTATTAATTTCATTTGTTGAGGCCCTAAAATTCCAGGACAGAACAAATACCACTAAATTACCCCTTTTTGGAAAGTAAACAGTCCAAGTTATTAAGTAAGAAGTTTGGTGAGTTTTTTGAAGTTGTAATATTTTGTCACAATTTGTTGGAAAAATAAGAAATTTAATTTTTCAATTTTTTTTTACATACTGTCAACAGAGCAGTACATTGTCATCATATGACTGGTGTGGCAGTGATCAGAGACACTGACTAAGGACAGTAAGGAAAAAAACATTTTTAAATGTTTTTGCTTTTTTTACTATTTCTTTTTCTTTCTTTTTTTTTTACATACTGTGACCAGAGCAGTATAGTGTCACCATAATGACACTGTACTGGTCTGGAGAGGTAATATTTTTGACTATGATTACTTATTACAGTTATGAACTTATACATTTTTTAAGCAAAACTTTTTATAAATTACATCAATTCATGTGCCATTCTGTACTATTGTGATAGCTGGGATTGGCTACAGCTATCACATGGTACAGGTGCTGTGATTGGCTCCCTTATCATGTGATCACTGTGGCCAATCACATAAATCACAATAGTACACAAAGAATGGCTATGAATGAAAGCCATTATGTACTATTGATATGTGATTGCTGTGACTGGTCACAGCGATCACATGGTACTGGGACCAGCCTGTTACAACAATCTGTCTTCTGCAGGACACCATACAATGTCCACCCAGGATTAGAAAGCTCTTGCCTGGACATTATTTTACCATTTTAAAAGTGGTTAAGTAACCCCTCATTTGTGGCTATCACTGCTAAAAATTAGTAATCATCAATTGTTTCGCTCCCAGCTTTTGTGCTGTAACCAAAGCTGAATTAGTAATAATCTGGCCATGCAGAGTATAGAGTGTATATGGGTGGGTGTCAGGGCCCGGACTGGTGGCTAGTGAGGACACAGGAGGTGGATCCTCTGTGCCAGAGAGGCAAAGGCACGGGTCGCACTGGAGGACCGGTTCTAAGCAGCTATCGGTTTTCACCAGAGCCCCCCGCAAAGCGGGATGGACTTGCTGCGGCGGTAGCAACCAGGTCGTGTCCCCCAGTAGCAGCTCGACTTCTCTGGCAGCTGAGATAGGCATGGTACACAGGGACTAGGCAGAGGCAAGGTCAGACGTAGCGGAAGGTCAGGGCAGGCGGCAATGGTTCGTAGTCAGGGGCAACGGCAGCAGGTCAGATACACTGGCAAGGCAACTACAAAACGCTTTCTCAGGGCACTAAGGCAACAAGATCCGGCAAGGACAGGAAGGGGGAGTGGGTTTTTAAGTGTTTTGGGTGTGTACACAGTAATTGGACCAGGCACCAATCAAAGGTGCACTGGCCCTTTAAATTTAAGAAGACCGCCGCGCGCGCGCCCTGGAGAGCAGCGGGACCGCGCGCGCCGGGACGAAGCAAGAGGAGGAGGCCGGTGAGCAGGATGGGATGCGATCTACGGGCGGACAGGTGCCGCCGCATGGATCGCATCCCCACCAGCATCAGAGCAGTGCTCACGGTCAGAGGGGCCGACCGGAGCGCTGCAGGGGGACAGCCGCCGCGGGCGCTCCGGGATGGATGGGACACCCGGAGCGCTCGGCATTACACTACCCCCCCTTAGGTCTCCCCCTCTTCTTGGAACCCAAGAATCTACGGATGAGCTCTTTATCTAAAATGTTGGCCTCAGGTTCCCAGGATCTTTCCTCAGGACCACAGTTCTCCCAATCAACTAAAAAACATATTTTACCTCGGATGACCTTGGAGGCGAGGATCTCTTTCACCGAGAAGACATCAGAAGAACCAGAGACAGGAGCAGGAGCAGTGACCTTAGGGGAAAATCGGTTAAGAATGAGGGGTTTAAGAAGAGACACATGAAAAGAGTTGGGAATACGAAGAGAAGGAGGAAGGTGGAGCTTGTAAGAAACAGAATTGATTTGGTTTTTGATTTTAAATGGCCTGAGGTAACGAGGGCCCAGCTTGTAGCTAGGTACCCGAAACTGAACATATTTGGAGGAGAGACACACTTTGTCACCAGGGGCATAGACAGGAGGGATTCTTCTTTTTTTATCTGCATGTCTCTTCATGCGGGCAGAGGCCAGTGAGAGCGACTTTTGAGTCTCTTTCCAGATAGAGGCAAAGTCCTGAGTTAATTCATCCACGGCCGGAACTCCAGAAGACGTGGGAATGGGGAGGGGGGGCAATGGGTGACGGCCGTAGACCACAAAGAAAGGCGACTTGGAGGAAGATTCAGAGTTCTTGAAATTGTATGAGAATTCTACCCAGGGCAATAGGTCGACCCAATCGTCTTGACGGGCGGAGACAAAATGTCGTAGGTAGTCACCAAGGACCTGGTTAACTCTCTCCACCTGTCCATTGGACTGCGGGTGATAAGCGGAAGAAAAATTCAACTTAATCTTTATTTGAGTACAGAGAGCTCTCCAAAATTTTGAGATGAATTAAACGCCTCTATCCGAGACGATTTGTGAGGGCAGCCCATGGAGGCGGAAAATTTGAAGAAAAAAATGCTTCGCCAACTGAGGTGCAGTAGGCAGACCAGGGAGGGGGACAAAATTAGCCATTTTAGAAAAGCGGTCAACGACCACCCAGATGACAGTGTTACTACGAGACAAAGGGAGGTCCGTGATGAAATCCATGGCGATGTGGGACCATGGTTGTTCAGGCACAGGTAGGGGAAGGAGAAGACCTGCAGGCTTCTGGCGAGGAGTCTTGTCACGTGCACAGATAGTGCAGGCCCGTACAAAGTCAGTCACATCTTTCTCCTGGGTAGGCCACCAATAGTGTCTGGCAATCAATTGTATGGATTTTTTGATCCCAGCGTGACCGGCTAGATGGGAGGAATGGCCCCACTTGAGTATCTGAAGCCGAAGGCGTGGAGGAACGAAAGTCTTTCCTGGAGGAATTGGCACGAGAGAAGCGGGAGCAGAGGAAATCAGACACTCAGGGGGTACGATGTGTTGGGAGGAGTCTCGGTTTCAGAGGTATCGGAGAAACGGGACAAGGCATCAGCCCTGACATTTTTGTCTGCGGGCCGAAAATGGATCTGGAAGTTGAAGCGGGCAAAGAACAATGACCACCTGGCCTGGCGAGGATTTAGGCGCTGAGCGGACTGAAGGTATCACAAATTTTTATGGTCAGTGTAGATGGAGATAGGGTGAAGGGATCCTTCCAGGAGATGTCTCCACTCTTCTAATGCCAACTTGATGGCCAACAGTTCACCGTCACCTATGGAATAGTTTTTTTCCGGAGGGGAGAAAGTTTTAGAGAAAAAAACACAAGTGACGTTTTTCCCTTTAGCGTTTTTTTGAAGAAGCACAGCTCCGGCTCCTACCGAGGAGGCGTCAACTTCAAGGAAGAACGGCTTTAGAGGATCTGGCCGAGACAGGACAGGTGCAGAGGAGAAGGCGGTCTTAAGGCGAGTAAAGGCTTCCTCCGCTTGAGGCGGCCAGGACCTAGGATTCACATCTTTTTTGGTCAGTGCCCCTATAGGAGCAACGATGGTGGAGAAGTGGGGTATGAACTGACGATAGTAGTTGGCGAATCCAAGGAAGCGTTGGATAGCACGAAGTCCAGAGGGGCGTGGCCAACGCAAGACTGCAGAGAGTTTGTCAGGGTCCATTTGAAGACCTTGTCCAGAGACCAGATAACCTAGGAAAGGAAGGCTGCTGCGCTCAAAAAGGCATTTTTCAAATTTAGCGTAAAGATGATTTACGCGGAGGCGCTGGAGCACTTGACGGACATGGAGCCGATGTTCCTCAAGGTTGGCAGAGAAGATTAGGATGTCGTCAAGATAGACAACCACACAGGTATACAGTAGGCCCCGGAAGATTTCGTTGACAAAATCTTGAAAGACTGCAGGGGCGTTGCAAAGTCCGAATGGCATGACGAGATATTCAAAGTGACCATCTCTGGTGTTAAATGCGGTTTTCCATTCATCTCCTTTACGGATTCTGATGAGGTTGTAAGCGCCCCTGAGGTCCAATTTAGAAAAAACTTTTGCTCCGCGCAGACGGTCAAAGAGCTCCGAGATGAGAGGCAGAGGGTAGTGGTTTTTAATAGTGATTTTATTGAGACCACGATAGTCTATGCAAGGGCGTAGAGATCCGTCCTTCTTGGCCACGAAGAAGAACCCCGCTCCGGCTGGAGAAGATGATTTCCTAATAAAACCTCTCTTGAGGTTCTCCTGAATGTATTCAGTCATGGCCTTGGTTTCAGGAGAGGAGAGAGGGTAAATTCTGCCACGGGGTGGTGTAGTACCTGGGAGCAAGTCAATGGGGCAGTCGTAGGGTCTATGTGGTGGTAAGACCTCCGCCTGTTTTTTGCAAAAGACATCAGAAAAGTCCTGATAGGCCTTTGGAAGGCCAGGCAAAAGAGTAGTGATGGGGACTTGACAGGTCGGTACAGACTTAAGGCAATGCTTGTGACAGGAATCACCCCAGGATTTGATGTCCCCAGTGGTCCAGTCGAGGGTAGGAGTGTGACGCTGGAGCCAGGGTAGGCCAAGAAGGATGTCAGAAGTACAGTTCGGCAAAACAAAGAATTCAATCTTTTTGTGGTGAAGAACACCAACGGACATGAGCAGGGGTTCGGTGCGGTAACGCACGGTACAATCCAAATTCTCTCCATTTACAGAGGAAATTAAGAAGGGTTTGATGAGACGGGTAACAGGAATGTTGAACCTGTTGATAAAAGAGGCTTCAATAAAGTTTCCTGCAGAACCAGAGTCTAGGAAGGCCACTGCAGGGAAGAGGGAGCCAGCAGAAGGAGAAATCCGCACAGGAATAGTCAGACGTGGAGAGGAAGAATTCACACCTAGTAACGCCTCTCCCACATTCACTAGGTGCGAGCGTTTCCCTGACGCGGAGGACGAATAGGGCAGTCTTTTAGAAAGTGTTCAGAGTTTGCACAATAAAGGCATAAGTTCTCGTTCCTACGGCGAGACCTCTCTTGTAGGGTCAGGCGAGACCGGTCCACTTGCATGGCCTCCTCGGCGGGAGGCATGGTAACAGGATGCATTGGATTCAGAAAGAGAGGAGCCAGGCGCGGATAACGCCTGTTGCGAACAAGATATTTCTCCTGGCGAAGCTCTTGGCGTCTTTCGACGTAGCGCATATCGATGCGGGTAGCTAAATGGATGAGTTCCGTCAAGGAAGAGGGTATCTCTCGTGCAGCCAGACAATCCTTGATGTGGCCGGATAAACCCTTCTTGAAGGTCGTGCAGAGAGCCTCATCATTCCATGCTAACTCTGAGGCCAGTGTGCGGAACTGTATGGCATATTCGCCCACAGAGGAGTTTCCTTGGACAAGGTTAAGCAGGGCGGTTTCAGCGGATGAGGCTCGGGCTGGTTCCTCAAAAACGCTGCGAACCTCAGCAAAGAAGGACTGAACGGTGGCTGTAGCAGAGTCGTTGCGGTCCCAGAGTGGCGTGGCCCAGGCCAAGGCCTTTCCAGACAACAGAGAGACCACGAATGCCACTTTAGACCGTTCTGTGGAAAACTGGTCAGACATCATCTCAAGATGCAGGGAACATTGGGACAAGAATCCCCGGCACATCCTAGAATCCCCATCAAATTTCTCCGGAAGAGACAGGCGAATTCTCGAGGTAGTAGCGGCAGCTCGGAAAGGGGAAGATGCTGGAGGCTGTGGCGGCAGAAGCTGCTGGACCATGGCGGTCAACTGCGACAGCTGCTGTCCTTGTTGGACGATCTGTTGCGACTGCTGGGCAACCACGGTAGTGAGGTCAGCGAGATTTGGCAGCGGTACCTCAGCGGGATCCATGGCCAGATCTACTGTCAGGGCCCAGACTGGTGGCTAGTGAGGACACAGGGGCCGACCGGAGCGCTGCAGGGGGACAGCCGCCGCGGGCGCTCTGGGATGGATGGGACACCCGGAGCGCTCGGCAATACAGTGGGCATATTATAATAAATATTTCTGCAGGCACTTCTATTTTCAATATGTTTTATTGGAATAAAGGAGAAGAGTGCACTTTGTCATCAAACATAAAGACTATACAGTGGTTCATATAGTAACAGTACAGCTGTACATTGGGTCTTTCGTAGCAGTACATATGCTTGTCAACAGCTAATACCATAGAGAGCTATGTAAAAGGATCAGATGGGGGAGGGGTGTTGGTGTCCCGGAACTACAATGTAGAGTTTCAGCTACCAACAGCAAAGAAGGGGTAAGATCTGTAGGTCTATCAAGCATCAGTTAAAGTCCATCGGAAAATGTCAGATCCATGGGTCACAGGTTTTCTTACATTTCAGCAATGAGTCTGTTCATTTTGCTGTTATCTTTTTATTGGAAAATGTATTGTGAAGTTGGGTTTTGACTTAAGTCAATGAAAGGGTGACAGACAGCCAAACATTTGCCTTAATTTGTTTGGTGGCTCTCATGACTTTCCACATAAGTCTGAATTGATGTTTGTGAGGCATCTGGTTTAAGGCTGAGTAGAGATTCAACTGGGTTCATGTGTATTGAGATGCCTAGAACATGTTATATACATGCTTCCATAGGGATTGTACCACTATTTGTGGAAATATATTCCCTATTCAGGGCAACCTCCAAAGTAATTACAATTACAAATACAACCTGGAGTAAAATGGGCACATCAGTTGGGGATCAAATACCAATTCTATAGAATTTTATAATTGGTTTCTAATGGTAAGACATGTTGTGAATGTGACTTGTATTTTTGTAAATATGGAATACTCAAACTGCTATGGATTCTGTGTTGATATAAGGTGTATTTTGATAGTCTTGGCTTGGAATCATTCATAATGTTGCTAGCCAAGACTGGGGCAAAAGTGGCATTCTTTTTGGAAATTGTTTAGAGCTTCTGTTAAGAGAGAAGAAGGGAGATCAGATTTTTTTTCCTAGTAGGATACCATGAACCCATATGGACCTAGTCTTTTGTGGGTCCTGAGAGATTTAATAGCTGAGAGCGCTTAATCTTGACTGATGAGTAGTGATGAGCCGAACACCCCCGGGTTCGGTTCGCACCAGAACCCGCGAATGGACCGAAAGTTCGCACGAACTTTAGAACCCTATTAAATACAATGGATGCGAACGTTCGAAATCTAAAGTGCTAATTATAATGACTATTATGAATGTTATTGTCCTAAAAAGGGTTTGGGAACCCGGGTTCTGCACCAGGGGACATGTATCAATCCAAAAAAAAGTAGCCGTTTTTCGGGAGCATTCATTTTAATGATGCATAAAGTGAAAAAAAAAAGTCAAATATTCCTTTAAATATCGTACCTGGGGGGTGTCTAAAGTATGCCTGTGAAGTGCCACGTGTTTCCCATGTTTAGAACTGTCCCTGCACAAAATTACATTTCTAAAGGAAAAAAAGCCATTTAAAACTGCTTGCGGCTTTAATGTAATGTCTGGTCCCGGTAATATGGATGAAAATCTTTAAGAAAAATGGCATAGCTACCCCATCACAGCCCCCCCCCTACCCCAGCCCATTACCAGCCCCTTTGGGTATTGTATGGATATTAAGGGGAACCCCGCACACAAAATAAAAAAGGCCCTATATACTCTGAACAGCCGTATACAGGCGGTGCATACAAGACAGGAACTGTAGGTTTGTTCTTATGTAGAATCTGTTTGTAATTTTGAACAGGTACATTGTTTAAGTGTAGCTCCAGCCATCTATTTTTAAGCTTTTTGGAAAACATAGGGAAGGGTTATCACCCCTGTAACATTTGTTTTGCTGTCTGTGCAGTGTGCACCTGTTCAGAACAGTTCACCTCACTTTCCGTCCTAATGACAAATGTTTTTTGAAAATTTGGGTTTTTTATTGAAACAAGAATTGGTGATAAAGCATCAGTGGAGAGGAGACACTTCTTTTCCCATATTAACTCTTAAAAGAGAGAATTTGCCTTCCTAGGGGTAGATTTCCTCTCACTTCCTGTTGTATCCTTCCGTTTGCAAGGAGGAGTCGTTTGTAAGTTGGATGTTTGAAAGTAGGGGCCTGCCGTATATACTCAGCTGAAATTTGCCCCTTACATGTTGGTGTTGCCACAACACTGTGAGCCCTCACAGTTACTCTTGGTGGGCGCATGAATGGGCCCTGCTGTGAATTATTAGATCAAGAATTGTAATTGCATGCCCCTGTTGAACAGGGGCTGAAAAATTGGGCCTTTGGTGGTGGTGGTGGTGGTGTTGACACAACACTGTAAGGCCTCACAGTTAGTCTTGGTGGGTGCAGGAATGGGCCCTGCTGTGAATTATTAGATCAATAATTGTAATTACATGCCCCTGTTGAACAGGGGCAGAAAAATTGGGCCTTAGGCACTGGTGCCACAACACTGCAACCCCTCACAGATACTGTACTTGGAGCACAGCAATGAGCCCTGTTGCAAAGTATTGCATCAAAAATTGTAATTACACGCCCCTGTTAAACAGGGGCTGAAAAATTGGGCCTTAGCCACTGGTGCTGGTGCCACGACACTGCAACCTCTCCCAGATACTCTAGTTGGAGTGCAGAAATGAGCCCTGCTGCAAAGCATTGCATAAGAAATTGCAATTACATGCCCCTGTTAAACAGGGGCAGAAAAATTCGGGCCTTAGCCACTGGTGGCAGCACCCAGAAACAAAAATGTTCTTCCAAGCTATCATCATCAATCGGATCATTGAGGAGGAGGAGGATAGTCAGTCAACATAACAGGACAGTCTCTCAGCATCAGCATCAGTCTTGAAGGGATGTGACATTTGAAAATAAATTAGTCTGTTATATCAGCTTCAGGTGTTTGGTAGCTGGTGGTGATCCAAGACTGGTTCATCTTTATGAAGGTCAGTCGATCAACAGAGTCGGTGGACAGGCGCACCCTGTGATCCGTGACAAATCCTCCAGCAGCACTGAATGTGCGTTCTGAAAGAACGCTGGATGCAGGACAGGCCAGTAGCTCAATTGCATACTGTGCAAGCTCTGGCCAGTGATCCATCCTCAAGACCCAGTAAGGCAGAGGATTTTCGGTGGGGAAGGTGTCCAAGTCTGACCTTGCCCCTAGGTATTCCTGCACCATGTATATCAGACGCTGGCGATGGTTGCTGGAACCGATCATACCTTGGGGCTGCGGACTAAAGAATTGTCTGAATGCATCGGTCAGACGGCCACCTTCCCCACCGCTCCTTCTTTGACTGACCGAAGCCTCAGCAACTCGTTGTCCAGGACCAGGAGTTTGTAACCTCCCAGTCTCTGGGAACGCGTTGCACAGACCTTTCTGCAAGGCCTCCCGGAGTTGTCTCATCCTCTGCTCCCTCTGGGATCAAGGAGAGTGGCCAGCCAGTAATGGTCCCTCTCCTTGATCCGAAGAATACGAGGATCCTTCCGCAGACTTTGCAGGATCAGGGAGGCCATGCAGCGTAGGTTAGCTGAGGCATTCGGTCCGGAGTCCTCTGGGTCACTAAGGACGACATGATCCGTAGCCACCTCCTCCCAGCCACGTAAACAAGTCCACTGGTTTCTTGGGACTGTAAATCATCCCTAAAAGACTGCTGCTGATGATGCTGAGTGCCAGGCTCCACCTCCATGCTGACACAATCCTCCTCCTCCTCCTCTTCTTCCTGTGCGATGGGTGGGACAGAAGGAACACTGTCTGGGTAAAGGGGGCCTTGAGAGGCAAGGAAGTCCTCCTCTTCCTGCCTCTGTTCTGCCTCAAGTGCCCTGTCCATTATCCCACGCAGTGTATGTTCCAACAGGTGGACAAGAGGTACAGTGTCACTGATGCATGCACTGTCACTGCTCACCATCCTCATGGCCTCCTCAAATGGTGCCAGGACAGTGCATGCATCCCTGATCATGCCCCACTGGCGTGGTGAAAAAAACCCGAGCTCCCCTGACCCTGTCCTGGTGCCATAGTCGCACAGGTACTCATTGATGGCCCTCTGCTGCGTGTACAGCCGCTGCAGCATGGCCAACGCTGAGTTCCACCTGGTAGGCATGTCACATATAAGGCGGTTCTTGGGCAGGTTCAACTCCTTTTGCAGCTCAGCCAGGCGAGCACTGGCATTATAAGATCTGCGGAAATGCACACAAACTTTCCTGGCCTGCCTCAGGACATCCTGTAAGCCCGGGTACCTGCCCAAGAACCGCTGCCCCACCAGGTTAAGGACGTGAGCCACACAGGGCACATGGGTCAGTTGTCCCTGTCGGAGAGCGGAGAGGAGGTTGGTGCCATTGTCGCAAACTACCATTCCTGGCTTAAGCTGGCGTGGAGTCAACCACCTCTCGGCCTGCCCCTGCAGAGCAGATAGAACCTCTGCCCCAGTGTGGCTCCTGTCCCCCAAACACACCAGCGCAAGCACGGCATGGCATCTTTTTGCCTGCGTACTTGCGTAGCCCCTTGAACGCCTACGGAGCACCGCTGGTTCCGAGGACAAAGCACAGGAAGAGGCCATGGAGGAAGAAGAAGAGGAGGGGTGGAGGAGAGAGGTGTGTCACAACCAGTAGTAGCATTTTGGAGGCGTGGTGGTGGAACAACCTCCAACACTACTGCACCTTGTCCTGCATCCTTCCCAGCTGCCAAAAGAGTGACCCAATGGGCCGTGAAAGAAAGGCAACGTCCCTGTCCATGCCTGCTGGACCATGAGTCAGCGGTAATATGCACCTTACCGCTGACCGCCCTGTCCAGCGAGGCCAAGACATTGCCTTCCACATGCCGGTAGAGAGCCGGAATCGCCTTCCGTGAGAAAAAGTGGCGTTTGGGAACCTGCCACTGAGGAACCGCACATTGCACAAACTCACGGAAGGGGGCCGAGTCTACCAACTGAAAAGGCAGCAGTTGAAGCGCTAGCAATTTAGCCAAGCTAGCATTCAACCGCTGGGCATGTGGATGGCTGGGAGTGAACTTCTTTCGACGGTCAAGCAGCTGGGGCAGGGAAATTTGCCTGCTAGAATCGGACGTCGGTGTACTGCTAGCAGAGTGCCCGCAAGTACTTGGCTATGACGCACCTAATTCTACACCTTCATTCCTCTCAGTGCAGGTTTCAGAGAGGACTGAAGGTATAGTGGGGTTGGAGATCCCAGCTGATGCGGTGCAAGGAGAGGTCCGCTTTGTTCTTTGGTGTGGGTCTTTAAGGTAGGCTTGCCAACGAGCTGCATGGCAGGTCAACATATGTCTGGTCAAGCATGTGGTGCCCAAGCGGGTGATGTTTTGGCCAGGCGATATACGCTTGAGACATATGTTGCAAACAGCAGCTGTTCGATCTGATGCACTTGACTCAAAAAAGGCCCACACCAAAGAACTTTTTGAATAACGGGCAGAGGCAGCGCCCTGCACAGGCGGAGCTCTGCGGTGTGATTCCGTCGGTGGGCTGCCCTTACGCTGGCCCCCCAAGGGCATCCTGCCTCATTGGAGATGTGCCTCCTCCTCATCCTCCTCCTCCTCTCTCCTATTAGGCACCCACGTGGAGTCAGTGACCTCATCATCCCCTCCCTCCTCATCACTGGAGCCAATCTGGCAGTATGCTGCAGCTGCTGGAACATGACTGCCAGATTGATGTCCTTCTTGAGCATCCCCTCTCTCTGCTCTCACGCTACTGCCTTCCTCTAGCTGGGTATCATCATCAGACCCTTCGAAACGCTGGGCATCCTCCTGGAGCATGTACCCAACACTGTGCTCAAACAGTTCGGGGGACTCCTCAGGAGGACATGGTTGGTCTAGGGAAGGAGTGACTGATGATGACATTGATACCAGGAAAGAGGATGCTTTGGCAGCTGCTTTGCCAGTACCCTGAGCCTGGGTGAGAGAGGATGAGGAGGATGAGGAGGGCTTGGTCATCCACTCTACCAAGTCTTCGGCATGATGCGGCTCAACACGTCCAGCTGCCGAAAAGAAGGACAAGCGTGTCCCATGGCCACGTGCTGATGGCGATGCACCGCGTCCACGACCAGCACTGTTGTCTCTAGACACAGAGCCTGCTTGCCCTCTTTTATTGGCTCCTGACTGTCTGCCTCTCCTTGTTTGCCTTCCAGACATTCTAATGGCCTGCAGGGAAATGGGAAAACCAGCAATAAGGCCTAGCTTCAGGAATATATTTTGCAGGAATCACACTACGCCTGCTGTAGGTGCTGCAAATGCCTGTTGGTGTAACACACCAGGAAAAAGCAGCAATACAGGCTAAGTTCAGGTGTAATATGATCAGGAGGCACACTCCGCCTGCTGTAAGTGCCGCAAATGTCTGTTGGTGTGACACACCAGGAAAAAGCAGCAATACAGGCTAAGTTCAGGTGTAATATGATCAGGAGGCACACTCGGCCCGCTGTAAGTGCCGCAAATGTCTGTTGGTGTAACACACCAGGAAAAAGCAGAAATATAGGCTAACTTCAGGTGTAATATGGTCAGGAGGCACACTCCGCCCGCTGTAAGTGCCGCAAAATCCTGTTGGTGTAACACACCAGGAAAAAGCAGCAATACAGGCTAAGTTCAGGTGTAATATGATCAGGAGGCACACTCCGCCCGCTGTAAGTGCCGCAAAATCCTGTTGGTGTAACACACCGGGAAAAAGCAGCAATACAGGCTAAGTTCAGGTGTAATATGATCAGGAGGCACACTCCGCCCGCTGTAAGTGCCGCAAAATCCTGTTGGTGTAACACACCAGGAAAAAGCAGCAATACAGGCTAAGTTCAGGTGTAATATGATCAGGAGGCACACTCCGCCCGCTGTAAGTGCCGCAAATGCCTGTTGGTGTAACACACCAGGAAAAAGCAGCAATACGGGCTAACTTCAGGTGTATAATGTGCAGGAGGCTTAGCAACAATGACACTGACACTGTCCCCTGCCTATCCTTCTCTCTCCCTGCACACAAGGTTTATCAAAGTATATGACACTGACACTCTCCCTGCCTATCCTTCTCTCTCCCTGCACACAAGGTTTAGCAAAGAATATGACACTGACACTGTCCCCTGCCTATCCTTCTCTCTCCCTGCACACAAGGTTTATCAAAGTATATGACACTGACACTCTCCCTGCCTATCCTTCTCTCTCTCTACACACAAGGTTTAGCAAAGAATATGACACTGACACTCTCCATGCCTATCCTTCTCTGTCCCTACACACAAGGTTTAGCAAAGAATAGATTTGACACTGTCCCTGCCTATCCTTCACTTTCCCTGCTCCGGAACACACTACACGAGGCCGCCACGCTGGCGGCCTTTTATAGTGTGGGCGTGTACTAAACCCCCTCAGCTATAATTGGCCACAGGCATCCTGCCTGTGGCCAATCATTGCTCTCCTCGCTGCCGGCGCTGTGATTGGCCAAGCATGCAGGGTCACAGTGCATGCTTGGCCAATCACAGCGCCGGGATTACACTGCGATCACAGCACCACTCGAATTTGGCGCGAACGGGCCAAATCGTTCGTTGTTCGCCGAACGCGCGAACAGCCGATGTTCGAGTCGAACCTATGTTCGACTCGAACACCGAGCTCATCCCTAGCTGTGAGGACTGTAATGAAAAAACAGGCTGCAATTGAATGCTTCAAATGGGTGATATGCAAACATATAAAGGTGTACCTTAGTAGAGTGAGTCTGGAGGTGGTGAGTTCCAATGAAGGGACCTACACTTGTGTGTCTTGCCTTATGTCACACATTATCCACTCTTCTAACCACTTGAAGACAAAGCCCTTTCTGACACTTTTTGTTTACATAAAATCATTTTTTTTTTCAAGAAAATTACGTTGAACCCCAAAACATTATATATTTTTTTAAAGCAAAGGCCCTACAGATTTAAATGGCGGGTGTTGCATTTTTTTTTCCACACAGTATTTGCGCAGCGATTTTTCAAACACATTTTTTGGGGGGAAAAATACACTTTTTTAATTTTAATGCACTAAAACACACTATATTGCCCAAATGTTTGATGAAATAAAAAAGATGATCTTAGGCCGAGTACATGGATACCAAGTAATAATAGTATGTGGAAAATCCCTAGGCTGTATGGCTACCCAAGTGTTAACACACTAAGCCAAAAAAGTGTATGTATATATTAGTTGTGCAATGAAGTAAAAGAATGATGGTGCTGCAAATAAAAAAGAGCTGGAATATGCAGCTAGAAACATGTGCAAAAGTAAATAATAAATGCGCAACCGTATAGGTGGCAACCAACGTGCCAAAAGTGGTGTATATATGAACTAACACACAAAAAAAATAATAATTATATTTTGGATATAAAAAGTGATTATAAATATATCAAAATAATTATACAAAAATGTTTGCCCTACTAAGTGAATGTATAAACACACCAAGGAAGTCCATAGGCTTAAACTGCCTAACTCTCACGACAGTAGGAGAAGCAGTAAACTCATAAGCAAACAAAAAGAGAGAAATGTCCATTGGTGGTGCAGAGCCAGCCAGCATATGTCAAGGGATGACAGATCTTCAAAGGTTAGGATGTGCTTCAATCAGAATATATAAACAGGAGGCTTACCAGACCAGGTGGGTCCCTATTACGGGGACCAAAAGGGCTCAGCAACTACACCGGATAAGATGTCAGCGATGCAATCCTCTGTGTCCTCATTCCACTCATCGAAACTCCTACTCCTGTTTTACCTTGAGACTGCAGGCACGCTCGTACGATGTAATGGATACCAATCAGGAAAATAAATAAGAAGGCTTCATGGTGCAGTATATGCGTAAAAACGGGATACCCTTTATTTTAAAACCGGGTAGACTGACATCCGTATAGAGAAAAAACAAAACTTTCAAACAAGCACTGAAACCCCGCTGTGGTGGCAGCCAGTCAGCTGGGGGCGTGGTGACGTCAGGGTCCTGAGCTCCACCCTACGCAGCGTTTTCCCGTAAGATTAATGACATCAAAGATAAATTGATCCCTATGAGTAAGGAGGGTTTATACCAAGTATACACTAAGGAATTAAGAGAAATCCTAATAGAAGAAGAGGAAGAACAACGGATCAAAAAGCGCAAAAAATATCTTAGAGACGTTGAGGATTATAAATCTCACAACGTCTTTAAGTGGCAGGAGAACTATCGTGATATGTTTGAAAAACCGGGTGAAAGTGTCAGCATGGAGGAGGGAGAAGCAGATGCACCCACATCTCTACTTCCCAGTGTAGAGTATTCGAGACCCTCACTAGGTCCTCCTCCTCCAAACCCAGGACATCAGGGATATGGAACGATGACCACAGGGGGAACCGGACCCCCCAACAAAAAGGAAAAAAGGGTAATCTGAACCCTGGAAGACTTCCATTGAGTGGAGCTAATAATTATTATCCACCTCCTTATCAATATTCTAGGAATCAGGGTAGGTTCCCCAGCTCTGGACCTAACCCTGGAGGTAACAGGGGAAATAGACACCCACAAGGATATAATCAATATCCACCCAATTCATATACATATTCCCAGAACAGACCCAACGATGTGGGTCAATATAACCATTATGATGATCCCTCATATATGACTCATCCTAATGATGGTTATAGGGGGGAGGTCCCCCTTCTCCACAGGTGCCCTGGAGACAGGATGTCCCCGTAAGGAATCAATATGGACCCCTCCAGGGATATGAAGACCAGAAGGAAATGGAGGACTTTGCCGACATGGGATCACGGAATGCAGGAAATTCACAAATCCATGCCTATGATGGTCCCCCTGTGGCAGCTCCCCTAAGAAACAAAACAGATATTTTTTTAGGAAGAGGTCGAGGAAAGAAAGGAAGACTAAGAGAGGATGTAGAGGAGGGCAGCGGTGCCACTCCCAAAAAACCAAGGAGGAGGTAGTTTGTCAGGGGGTGTTCAATCTAAGTGGAGAAGAACTCACCAGGGAGGAAAAGATAACTCTCAACCAAGGACTAAAATACGCACCTAGGAAGCCTTTAAACAAATTTCAAATGTTCCTGGACGTGCAAAAATACGCTAGAAAACTGAGTATAAAACGTCATTTTCTGTCTAACCCCATTGCCAGGAATGATATTTCTGGAGAGGGGCAAAACAGAGAAGGAACAGGATTAAGGAATGCATCCTTGTTCAACCCCCCAGGGAAACCGGCTCACAGTATCACAGTGTTTAAAGACCTGGTGTTACAGGACCTGTCCCAAGTTAAATTCAGAAAGGAAAATAAAAAAAGCTCAGAAGAAGGAATTGCATCTCTATGTAAAAGAAAAAATCTCGTGATAAGACCGGCGGATAAGGGGGGGGATTGTAGTACTGAAAAAAGAGGACTACATAAAAGAAATGGAGGTTCTATTATCAGATCGAGACACCTATAAAGTCCTAGATAAAGATCCTACTGAAAAATACAAAAAATCCCTCAGTACTATAGTACAGGCAGGCCATCGAAAGGGAGTGATTAATGAGAAAGAACTTGAATTCCTTGTCCCCCTGGCCCCCCTTACCCCCATTATATATTATATCCCTAAAGTCCACAAAAATCCAATACAACCCCCTGGCCACCCAATAGTAAGCGGAATCGATTCCCTTTCTTCAAGAGTGGGAAAATTTGTAGATGTTTTTTTACAACCTGCGGTAACCAAAACACCGGCCTTTTTGAAGGACTCCATGCAAGTGATCAGAGAGCTGTCGGAGTGTGTAGTGGAGGAGGATGTCTTGCTGGTTACAGCAGACGTAGCCTCCCTGTACACGATAATACCTCACGAATTGGGGTATAAGGCAGCGGAATTTTTTCTTAAAAAGGAACTTTCAGTGAAAACATCTACTTTGGAATTTGTTATGAAACTGCTGAGCTTTGCAATGGAACACAATTATTTCTATTATAGTGATCAGTTTTTCCTACAGAGTACGGGAGTTGCTATGGGGGCTAAATTTGCCCCCAGCCTTGCTGGCCTATTCATGGCCTTGTGGGAAAATGACCAACTGTTTTCACTAGAGGAGCCCCGCCTCATTTTTTGGCGTCGTTACATTGACGACGCCTTCTTTCTGTGGAAAGGAGATGTAGGATCACTGAGTGAATTTATGACCACTTTAAATCTAAATAATTGGGGGATTAAATTTACATATGAATGCAGTTACACTTCTGTCAATTTTTTGGACCTGGTGATATTTAAAGAAAATGGTGCTCTGTTGACCAAAACCTTCTTTAAGGGCACTGATCGCAATGGCTATATTCCAACAGATAGTGGACATCACCCCAACTGGTTCAAGGCCATACCAAGGGGACAGTTTCAACAAATTAGGCGAAACTGTTCACGTCTAGAGGACTTTGAATCTCAGGCTACAATACTTAAGGATCGTTTTTTGGAAAAAGGGTATCAGCCGTCCGTATTGGATAAAGATCTCCGAGAAGTTATGTCTATGGATAGACAAGCCCTTTTGATTCCTAAAATTAGGGAAAAAAATACCATGCCTAATGATTTTCAATGGTCCTTTTTGACCACCTTCTCTTCCCATTTTTGGTGGGTCAACAAAATAATTAAGAAGCACTGGCCAGTTTTGAAAAGTGATAGGATTCTGGGACCCACGCTCCCTGACTGTCCAAAGATCTTGTATAGAAGAAATCAAAACTTAAAAGATCTGGTGGCACCGAGTGTGGTTGATCCTCCACCCAGAGTTCTTATGTTTGGTCATCTAAAGGGTTTCTTTCCGTGTAAGAGATGCAAGGTGTGCAGAACATCCACAACCCTGAAAACCTCCACCTTCACCTCGCATACTACCTCCCAAGAATATAACATATCTGATTTCATAACCTGCGGCACTACAGGGGTTATTTACCTCTTACGTTGTCCGTGTGGCTTCCAATATATTGGAAGGACCACCCGTGCCCTAAAAGTGAGGATAGGGGAACACCTGTCCAATATACGCAGGGGTTTCAGAAAACATAGTGTGTCATGGCACTTTCGTCAGTACCACAACAGAGATCCCTCAGTATTGGAAGTAGTGGGCATTGAGAAGTATGTGCCACACTGGAGAGGTGACAACTTGAAACGTCAGATCTCACGCAGAGAGACTAGGTGGATTTTCGATATGCGGTGTTATAGTCCTTGGGGCCTTAACATCGAATGGGACATTAATTGTTATATTAATAACAGTTGACGGGTCTCATTATAATTACCCGTCTCACTTACAGTGTCCCATTCTCCATTACATTCTCATTATGTGCATCTACTTGTGTATGTATGTGCCCACATACGTCCCTGTGTGCATATATATATATATTTATATGAGTTCCTCCATCTTTTACAGTTATTCCTCGCAGTTCCTCCCTACGTTGTCACTCCTCTTTTTTCCTTTTTTTCCCCTTCTTGATGTTTTGGTGCACTCAGATATGCACTTGGCTTGCGATAGGGGTTTTGTCTTTTCATTTACAAGGAAATATATAGAAGACAGGGGACACGTTCTGGGGGTCTTTTCTCAATATATAAACTAAATATGAAAAGAAAGAATTTTTTAATAATTTTTTTAAATTTTATTTTAGTTAGATATATGGGGATACGTATATGTATCAATTTTTAATTAATTTTTTATTTGATATAGATTTTTATGTCAAGTATGGTTCTGGTTTATATGTATATGTTTTTTGTTTAACCCTCTCAGTGCCCGTTTTGCATTACGGACACTTTGTTAATTAATGATATGTGTATAGACATTTTTGAGCAGGGTTGCAAGCAATGTGAAGTGGCATTTTTGCAAAGAGGCGTTTAGTTGCAACCGCGGCTCTATTAGTATATGTGTTTTATTTTTTATTACATATTTATTTTATTATATATATATACTTTTATATAAAACACAGTCATAAAAAAACTTAAATTAAAAAGTTCATAATAAAACTGCAGCAGCGCTACGGACAAAATGTTCATATGTGCGTCTTCTATATAGTTGAATATATAGGTGATGATGATAGTGATTGGTGAGTCTGGTTCTACTTGATCCTAGTTTCAGTGCTTCTTTCACCAAGGTGTAATTCACCGCGTGGGGGGTAAAACAATCCCCCTATGGGGATGCACTCACCAGATATTTGATCAATAAGGGCATATATAAACCATCCTCATTCCAATGTGACTGCAATCTTATGTTTTTTGGACACCGCTTGCATATGTGAGGGAAAAAGAACAGATCCACATAGGGCAGTATTGTTTGGAAAATGTATTCAACAATCCCCAAAATGCCCCCTTTACAAAATGCGCGTACCCAAAATACAAATAAAACAGGCGTTGTATATAATGAGCGCTGTGAGCGCTTTTAAACTTGCCACTTGATGAGCGCCCCTGGCGTCCTCCTGGTAATACAAGTCCTGGAGCGCAGACAGCGTCACTTCCGGTCTGCTTGGTGTGCTGGTCACGCCCTGACATTTCGTCACTTCCTGACTTCTTCTGAGGGCGTGACCAGCGCTACCAACATCCGGATTAAATAGCACCTCTGTTCCGCCCACCGACGTCGAGTTAGTGTCCGTGCGTCCGCGTCATTACGCATGCGCACTCAGCAATCTCCGTCTTGGCTTGTTGTGGGCGGAAGTGCTCCATCCAGGAGTCCGGAGTAGCGCTGCCCTCATTGGCGTGCCTGTCCGGCCTCTATTTTGATTGGATGGTTATGTGTTCCCATGATCCTAACAACACTAGTGGGACATTGATGAGCAAGTTAACCCCTCAAGGGGCGTTAGTGATTGTGTTACATGGCTGAACGGAACCCCGTTAGTAGGCTCCTATATACAGCAGGCATCGTGGCCCTGCGAGTGCAGGGAACATAGCAGTGCTGACAGCCTCTGTGAAACACACATTGTCCTAAGGATTCCTTGTGTTGTATCAGAAAAAGCCGCTATGTTTTTACAGACAGCGCCCTCTGTGCAACACTGCAAGTACTCCTAATATGTTTATGTGGGTTACTGACCAACAACAATTAAATATGAAATATTTAAAATGTATTAAAACGGTCACTCAGTAAAAAATGTTGACTACATAAAACCACCTATAAAAAGGGTAGATAATAGCCACATAAAACCGCCTCTATATATAAATGCATCCGCATATAAAAAGGTGTATCCCCACATTAAAATAAATATGAACTGTGTCTATATATAAAACTCTTAAAACATGCTAAAATGTGATAAATGTATATATAAAATCCACCTGAGTAAATCCTATTCTCTTTAAAGTCACTTAATTTGAAATATCGTGTGAACGTAAAATTAAACCATACTTTCAAGTAGTGATGAGCCGAACACCCCCGGGTTCGGTTCGCACCAGAACCCGCGAACGGACCGGAAGTTCGAACGAACATTAGAACCCTATTAAATACAATGGATGCGAACGTTCGAATTCTAAAGTGCTAATTATAACAACTATTATGCATGTTATTGTCCTAAAAAGGGTTTGGGAACCCGGGTTCTGCACCAGGGGACATGTATCAATGCAAAAAGAAGTTTTAAAAACGGTCGTTTTTCGGGAGCAGTCATTTTAATGATGCATAAAGTGAAAAAAAAAAAGTCAAATATTCCTTTAAATATCGTACCTGGGGGGTGTCTAAAGTATGCCTGTGAAGTGCCACGTGTTTCCCGTGTTTAGAACTGTCCCTGCACAAAATGACACTTCTAAAGGAAAAAAAAGCCATTTAAAACTGCTTGCGGCTTTAATGTAATGTCTGGTCCCGGTAATATGGATGAAATTCTTTAAGAAAAATGGCATAGCTACCCCATGACCCCCCCCCCCTACCCCAGCCCATTACCAGCCCCTTTGGGTCTTGTATGGATATTAAGGGGAACCCCGCACATAAAATAAAAAAGGCCCTATATACTCTGAACAGCCGTATACAGGCGGTGCATACAAGACAGGGACTGTAGGTTTGTTCTTATGTAGAATCTGTTTGTAATTTTGAACAGGTACATTGTTGAAGTATAGCTCCAGCCCAAAAATCTATTTTTAAACTTTTTGGAAAACATAGGTAAGGGTTATCACCCCTGTAACATTTGTTTTGCTGTCTGTGCCCCTGTTCAGAACATTTCACCTCACTTTCCGTCCCAATGACAACTGTTTTTGAAATGTGGTGTTTTTCTTGAAACAAGGATTGCTGATAAAGCATCAGTACAGAGGAGACACCTTTCTCCCATATTTATTCTTACAGGAGAGAATTTTCCTTCCTAGTGGTAGATTTCCTCTCACTTCCTGTTGTCTTCTTGCGTTTGCAAGTAGGAGTCGTTTGTAAGTTGGATGTTTGAAAGTAGGGACCTGCCGTATATACTCTGCAGAAATAGGCCCCTTAGTTGTTGGTGTTGGCACAACACTGTAAGCACTCACAGTTACTCTTGGTTGGTGCTGGAACGCCCTGCTGTCAACTATTATATCAGGAATTTTAATTACATATAATTGTTGAACAGTGGTAGTAAAAATTGGGCCTTTGATGGTGGTGCTGGTGCCACAACACTGTAAGCCCTGACAGTTACTCTTGGTGGGTGCAGCAATGGGCCCTGCTGTGAATTATTAGATCAAGAATTGTAATTACATGCCCCTGTTGAACAGGGGCTGAAAAATTGGGCCTTAGGCACTGGTGGCACAACACTGCAACCCCTCACAGATACTGTACTTGGAGCACAGCAATGAGCCCTGTTGCAAAGTATTGCTTCAAAAATTGTAATGACACGCCCCTGTTAAACAGGGGCTGAAAAATTGGGCCTTAGGCACTGGTGGCACAACACTGCAACTCCTCACAGATACTGTACTTGGAGCACAGCAATGAGCCCTGTTGCAAAGTATTGCTTCAAAAATTGTAATTACACGCCCCTGTTAAACAGGGGCTGAAAAATTGGGCGTTAGGCACTGGTGGCGGCACCCATAAACAAAAATGATCTTCCAAGCTATCATCATCAATCGTATCATTGAGGACTCGGAGGAGGAGGATAGCCAGTCAACATAACAGCACAGGCACTCAGCATCAGCATCAGTCTTGAAGGGATGTGACATTTTAAAATCAATTAGTCTGTTATATCAGCATCAGGTGTGTGGTAGCTGGTGGTGATCCAAGACTGGTTCATCTTGATGAAAGTCAGTCGATCAACCGAGTCGGTGGACAGGCGCACCCTGTGATCCGTGACAAATCCTCCAGCAGCACTGAATGTGCGTTCCGAAAGAACGCTGGATGCAGGACAGGCCAGTAGCTCAATTGCATACTGTGCAAGCTCTGGCCAGTGATCCATCCTCAAGACCCAGTAAGCCAGAGGATTTTCGGTGGGGAAGGTGTCCAAGTCTGACCTTGCCCCTAGATATTCCTGCACCATGTTTATCAGACGCTGGCGATGGTTGCTGGAACCAATCATACTTTGGGGCTGCGGACTAAAGAATTGTCTGAACGCATCGGTCAGACGGCCACCTTCCCCACCGCTCCTTCTTTGACTGGCCGAAGCCTCAGCAACTCGTTGTCCAGGACCAGGAGTTTGCAACCTCCCAGTCTCTGGGAACGCGTTGCACAGACCTTTCTGCAAGGCCTCCCGGAGTTGTCTCATCCTCTGCTCCCTCTGCGACGGTAACATAAGGTCCGCAACCTTACCCTTGTACCGTGGATCAAGGAGAGTGGCCAGCCAGTAATGGTCCCTCTCCTTGATCCGAAGAATACGAGGATCCTTCCGCAGACTTTGCAGGATCAGGGAGGCCATGCAGCGTAGGTTTGCTGAGGCATTCGCTCCGGAGTCCTCTGGGTCACTAAGGACGACATGATCCGCAGCCACCTCCTCCCAGCCACGTACAAGTCCACTGGTTTCTTGGGACTGTAAATCATCCCTAAAAGACTGCTGCTGATGATGCTGAGTGCCAGCCTCCACCTCCATGCTGACACAATCCTCCTCCTCCTCCTCCTCCTCCTCCTCTTCCTGTGCGATGGGTGGGACAGAAGGAACACTGTCTGGGTAAAGGGGGCCTTGAGAGGCAAGGAAGTCCTCCTCTTCCTGCCTCTGTTCTGCCTCAAGTGCCCTGTCCATTATTCCACGCAGCGTGTGCTCCAACAGGTGGACAAGAGGTACAGTGTCACTGATGCATGCACTGTCACTGCTCACCATCCTCGTGGCCTCCTCAAATGGTGCCAGGACAGTGCATGCATCCCTGATCATGCCCCACTGGCGTGGAGAAAAAAAACCAAGCTCCCCTGACCCTGTCCTGGTGCCGTAGTCGCACAGGTACTCATTGATGGCCCTCTGCTGCGTGTGCAGCCGCTGCAGCATGGCCAACGTTGAGTTCCACCTGGTGGGCATGTCACATATAAGGCGGTTCTTGGGCAGGTTCAACTCCTTTTGCAGCTCAGCCAGGCGAGCACTGGCATTATAAGATCTGCGGAAATGCACACAGACTTTCCTGGCCTGCCTCAGGACATCCTGTAAGCCCGGGTACCTGCCCAAGAACCGCTGCACCACCAGGTTAAGGACGTGAGCCACACAGGGCACATGGGTCAGTTGTCCCTGTCGGAGGGCGGAGAGGAGGTTGGTGCCATTGTCGCAAACCACCATTCCTGGCTTAAGCTGGCGTGGCGTCAACCACCTCTCGGCCTGGCCCTGCAGAGCAGACAGGACCTCTGCCCCAGTGTGGCTTCTGTCCCCCAAACACACCAGCGCAAGCACGGCATGGCATCTTTTTGCCTGCGTACTTGCGTAGCCCCGTGAACGGCTACGGAGCACCGCTGGTTCATAGGACAAACCACAGGAAGAGGCCATGGAGGAAGAAGAAGAGGAGGGGGTGGAGGAGAGAGGTGTGTCACAACCAGTAGTAGCATTTTGGAGGCGTGGCGGTGGGACAACCTCCAACACTACTGCACCTTGTCCTGAATCCTTCCCAGCTGCCAAAAGAGTGACCCAATGGGCCGTGAAAGAAAGGTAACGTCCCTGTCCATGCCTGCTGGACCATGAGTCAGCGGTAATATGCACCTTACCGCTGACCGCCCTGTCCAGCGAGGCCAAGACATTGCCTTCCACATGCCGGTAGAGAGCCGGAATAGCCTTCCGTGAGAAAAAGTGGCGTTTGGGAACCTGCCACTGAGGAACCGCACATTGCACAAACTCACGGAAGGGGGCCGAGTCTACCAACTGAAAAGGCAGCAGTTGAAGCGCTAGCAATTTAGCCAAGCTAGCATTCAACCGCTGGGCATGTGGATGGCTGGGAGTGAACTTCTTTCGACGGTCCAGCAGCTGGGGCAGGGAAATTTGCCTGCTAGAATCGGACGTCGGTGTACTGCTAGCAGAGTGGGCGCAAGTACTTGGCTGTGACACACCTAATTCTACACCTTCATTCCTCTCAGTGCATGTTTCAGAGAGGACTGAAGTTATAGTGGGGTTGGAGATCCCAGCTGATGCGGTGCAAGGAGAGGTCCGCTTTGTTCTTTGGTGTGGGTCTTTGAGGTAGGCTTGCCAACGAGCTGCATGGCAGGTCAACATATGTCTGGTCAGGCATGTGGTACCCAAGCGGCTGATGTTTTGGCCACGCGATATACGCTTGAGACATATGTTGCAAACAGCAGCTGTGCGATCTGATGCACTAGCCTCAAAAAAGGCCCACACCAAAGAACTTTTTGAATGACGGGCAGAGGCAGCGCCCTGCACAGGCGGAGCTCTGCGGTGTGATTCCGTCGGTGTACTGCCCTTACGCTGGCCACCAAAGGGCATCCTGCCTCGTTGGAGATGTGCCTCCTCCTCATCCTCCTCCTCCTCCTCTCTCCTATTAGGCACCCACGTGGAGTCATTGACCTCATCATCCCCTCCCTCCTCATCACTGGAGCCAATCTGGCAGTATGCTGCAGCTGCTGGAACATGACTGCCAGATTGGTGTCCTTCTTGAGCATCCCCTCTGTCTGCTCTCACGCTACTGCCTTCCTCTAGCTGGGTTTCATCATCAGACCCTTCGAAACGCTGGGCATCCTCCTGGAGCATGTACCCAACACTGTGCTGAAACAGTTCGGGGGACTCCTCAGGAGGAGGACATGGTGGGTCTAGGGAAGGAGTGACTGATGATTTGTCTGACATTGATACCAGGGAAGACGACGCTTTGGCAGCTGCTTTTCCAGTACCCTGAGCCTGGGTGAGAGAGGATGAGGAGGAGGAGGAGGGCTTGGTCATCCACTCTACCAAGTCTTCGGCATGATGTGGCTCAACATGTCCAGCTGCCGAAAAGAAGGACAAGCGTGTCCCATGGCCATGTGCTGATGACAATGCACCGCGTCCACGACCAGCACTGTTGCCCCCAGACACAGAGCCTGCTTGCCCTCTTTTATTGCCTCCTGACTGTCTGCCTCTCCTTGTTTGCCTTCCAGACATTCTAATAGATGGCCTGCAGGGAGATGGGAAAAAAGCAATAAGGGCTACCTTCAGGTGTCCTTCTCTGTCCCTGGAAACAAGGACTTGCAGAGTGAAAGAAAAAAAACACTCTCCCTACCTACAGTTTTCTGTCCCTAGAAAAAATGTTTTTTTTAATCACAATATAGCACAAGGAAAATTAACTCACTGTCCTTACAGGTCCCTGGAAACAAGGACTTGCAGAGTGAAAGAAAAAAAACACTCTCCCTACCTACAGTTTTCTGTCCCTAGAAAAAAATGTTTTTTTTAATCACAATATAGCAAAAGGACAATTCACTCACTGTCCTTCCAGGTCCCTGGAAACAAGGACTTGCAGAGTGAAAGAAACTGACACTGTCCCTACCTAGAGTTTTCTGTCCCTGGAATAAATGTTTTTTTCAGCACAATATAGCACAAGGACAATTAACTCACTGTCCTTACAGGTCCCTGGAAACAAGGACTTGCAGAGTGAAAGAAAAAAAATACTCTCCCTACCTACAGTTTTCTGTCCCTAGAAAAAAATGTTTTTTTTAATCACAATATAGCAAAAGGACAATTCACTCACTGTCCTTCCAGGTCCCTGGAAACAAGGACTTGCAGAGTGAAAGAAACTGACACTGTCCCTACCTAGAGTTTTCTGTCCCTGGAATAAATGTTTTTTTCAGCACAATATAGCACAAGGACAATTAACTCACTGTCCTTACAGGTCCCTGGAAACAAGGACTTGCAGAGTGAAAGAAAAAAATACTCTCCCTACCTACAGTTTTCTGTCCCTAGAAAAAAATGTTTTTTTTAATCACAATATAGCAAAAGGACAATTCACTCACTGTCCTTCCAGGTCCCTGGAAACAAGGACTTGCAGAGTGAAAGAAACTGACACTGTCCCTACCTAGAGTTTTCTGTCCCTGGAATAAATGTTTTTTTCAGCACAATATAGCACAAGGACAATTAACTCACTGTCCTTACAGGTCCCTGGAAACAAGGACTTGCAGAGTGAAAGAAAAAAAATACTCTCCCTACCTACAGTTTTCTGTCCCTAGAAAAAAATGTTTTTTTTAATCACAATATAGCAAAAGGACAATTCACTCACTGTCCTTCCAGGTCCCTGGAAACAAGGACTTGCAGAGTGAAAGAAACTGACACTGTCCCTACCTAGAGTTTTCTGTCCCTAGAATAAATGTTTTTTTTAATCACAATATAGCAAAAGGACAATTCACTCACTGTCCTTCCAGGTCCCTGGAAACAAGGACTTGCAGAGTGAAAGAAACTGACACTGTCCCTACCTAGAGTTTTCTGTCCCTAGAATAAATGTTTTTTTTAATCACAATATAGCAAAAGGACAATTCACTCACTGTCCTTCCAGGTCCCTGGAAACAAGGACTTGCAGAGTGAAAGAAACTGACACTGTCCCTACCTAGAGTTTTCTGTCCCTAGAATAAATGTTTTTTTTAATCACAATATAGCAAAAGGACAATTCACTCACTGTCCTTCCAGGTCCCTGGAAACAAGGACTTGCAGAGTGAAAGAAACTGACACTGTCCCTACCTAGAGTTTTCTGTCCCTAGAATAAATGTTTTTTTTAATCACAATATAGCAAAAGGACAATTCACTCACTGTCCTTCCAGGTCCCTGGAAACAAGGACTTGCAGAGTGAAAGAAACTGACACTGTCCCTACCTAGAGTTTTCTGTCCCTAGAATAAATGTTTTTTTTAATCACAATATAGCACAAGGAAAATTAACTCACTGTCCTTACAGGTCCCTGGAAACAAGGACTTGCAGAGTGAAAGAAAAAAAACACTCTCCCTACCTACAGTTTTCTGTCCCTAGAAAAAAATGTTTTTTTTTAATCACAATATAGCAAAAGGACAATTCACTCACTGTCCTTCCAGGTCCCTGGAAACAAGGACTTGCAGAGTGAAAGAAAAAAAACACTCTCCCTACCTACAGTTTTCTGTCCCTAGAAAAAAATGTTTTTTTTAATCACAATATAGCAAAAGGACAATTCACTCACTGTCCTTCCAGGTCCCTGGAAACAAGGACTTGCAGAGTGAAAGAAACTGACACTGTCCCTACCTAGAGTTTTCTGTCCCTAGAATAAATGTTTTTTTTAATCACAATATAGCACAAGGAAAATTAACTCACTGTCCTTACAGGTCCCTGGAAACAAGGACTTGCAGAGTGAAAGAAAAAAAACACTCTCCCTACCTACAGTTTTCTGTCCCTAGAAAAAAATGTTTTTTTTAATCACAATATAGCAAAAGGACAATTCACTCACTGTCCTTCCAGGTCCCTGGAAACAAGGACTTGCAGAGTGAAAGAAACTGACACTGTCCCTACCTAGAGTTTTCTGTCCCTGGAATAAATGTTTTTTTCAGCACAATATAGCACAAGGACAATTAACTCACTGTCCTTACAGGTCCCTGGAAACAAGGACTTGCAGAGTGAAAGAAAAAAAATACTCTCCCTACCTACAGTTTTCTGTCCCTAGAAAAAAATGTTTTTTTTAATCACAATATAGCAAAAGGACAATTCACTCACTGTCCTTCCAGGTCCCTGGAAACAAGGACTTGCAGAGTGAAAGAAACTGACACTGTCCCTACCTAGAGTTTTCTGTCCCTGGAATAAATGTTTTTTTCAGCACAATATAGCACAAGGACAATTAACTCACTGTCCTTACAGGTCCCTGGAAACAAGGACTTGCAGAGTGAAAGAAAAAAAATACTCTCCCTACCTACAGTTTTCTGTCCCTAGAAAAAAATGTTTTTTTTAATCACAATATAGCAAAAGGACAATTCACTCACTGTCCTTCCAGGTCCCTGGAAACAAGGACTTGCAGAGTGAAAGAAACTGACACTGTCCCTACCTAGAGTTTTCTGTCCCTAGAATAAATGTTTTTTTTAATCACAATATAGCACAAGGAAAATTAACTCACTGTCCTTACAGGTCCCTGGAAACAAGGACTTGCAGAGTGAAAGAAAAAAAACACTCTCCCTACCTACAGTTTTCTGTCCCTAGAAAAAAATGTTTTTTTTAATCACAATATAGCAAAAGGACAATTCACTCACTGTCCTTCCAGGTCCCTGGAAACAAGGACTTGCAGAGTGAAAGAAACTGACACTGTCCCTACCTAGAGTTTTCTGTCCCTGGAATAAATGTTTTTTTCAGCACAATATAGCACAAGGACAATTAACTCACTGTCCTTACAGGTCCCTGGAAACAAGGACTTGCAGAGTGAAAGAAAAAAAATACTCTCCCTACCTACAGTTTTCTGTCCCTAGAAAAAAATGTTTTTTTTAATCACAATATAGCAAAAGGACAATTCACTCACTGTCCTTCCAGGTCCCTGGAAACAAGGACTTGCAGAGTGAAAGAAACTGACACTGTCCCTACCTAGAGTTTTCTGTCCCTAGAATAAATGTTTTTTTTAATCACAATATAGCAAAAGGACAATTCACTCACTGTCCTTCCAGGTCCCTGGAAACAAGGACTTGCAGAGTGAAAGAAACTGACACTGTCCCTACCTAGAGTTTTCTGTCCCTAGAATAAATGTTTTTTTTAATCACAATATAGCAAAAGGACAATTCACTCACTGTCCTTCCAGGTCCCTGGAAACAAGGACTTGCAGAGTGAAAGAAACTGACACTGTCCCTACCTAGAGTTTTCTGTCCCTAGAATAAATGTTTTTTTTAATCACAATATAGCAAAAGGACAATTCACTCACTGTCCTTCCTGGTCCCTGGAAACAAGGACTTGCAGAGTGAAAGAAACTGACACTGTCCCTACCTAGAGTTTTCTGTCCCTGGAATAAATGTTTTTTTCAGCACAATATAGCACAAGGACAATTAACTCACTGTCCTTACAGGTCCCTGGAAACAAGGACTTGCAGAGTGAAAGAAAAAAAATACTCTCCCTACCTACAGTTTTCTGTCCCTAGAAAAAAATGTTTTTTTTAATCACAATATAGCAAAAGGACAATTCACTCACTGTCCTTCCAGGTCCCTGGAAACAAGGACTTGCAGAGTGAAAGAAACTGACACTGTCCCTACCTAGAGTTTTCTGTCCCTGGAATAAATGTTTTTTTCAGCACAATATAGCACAAGGACAATTAACTCACTGTCCTTACAGGTCCCTGGAAACAAGGACTTGCAGAGTGAAAGAAAAAAAATACTCTCCCTACCTACAGTTTTCTGTCCCTAGAAAAAAATGTTTTTTTTAATCACAATATAGCAAAAGGACAATTCACTCACTGTCCTTCCAGGTCCCTGGAAACAAGGACTTGCAGAGTGAAAGAAACTGACACTGTCCCTACCTAGAGTTTTCTGTCCCTGGAATAAATGTTTTTTTCAGCACAATATAGCACAAGGACAATTAACTCACTGTCCTTACAGGTCCCTGGAAACAAGGACTTGCAGAGTGAAAGAAAAAAAATACTCTCCCTACCTACAGTTTTCTGTCCCTAGAAAAAAATGTTTTTTTTAATCACAATATAGCAAAAGGACAATTCACTCACTGTCCTTCCAGGTCCCTGGAAACAAGGACTTGCAGAGTGAAAGAAACTGACACTGTCCCTACCTAGAGTTTTCTGTCCCTAGAATAAATGTTTTTTTTAATCACAATATAGCAAAAGGACAATTCACTCACTGTCCTTCCAGGTCCCTGGAAACAAGGACTTGCAGAGTGAAAGAAACTGACACTGTCCCTACCTAGAGTTTTCTGTCCCTAGAATAAATGTTTTTTTTAATCACAATATAGCAAAAGGACAATTCACTCACTGTCCTTCCAGGTCCCTGGAAACAAGGACTTGCAGAGTGAAAGAAACTGACACTGTCCCTACCTAGAGTTTTCTGTCCCTAGAATAAATGTTTTTTTTAATCACAATATAGCAAAAGGACAATTCACTCACTGTCCTTCCAGGTCCCTGGAAACAAGGACTTGCAGAGTGAAAGAAACTGACACTGTCCCTACCTAGAGTTTTCTGTCCCTAGAATAAATGTTTTTTTTAATCACAATATAGCACAAGGAAAATTAACTCACTGTCCTTACAGGTCCCTGGAAACAAGGACTTGCAGAGTGAAAGAAAAAAAACACTCTCCCTACCTACAGTTTTCTGTCCCTAGAAAAAAATGTTTTTTTTAATCACAATATAGCAAAAGGACAATTCACTCACTGTCCTTCCAGGTCCCTGGAAACAAGGACTTGCAGAGTGAAAGAAACTGACACTGTCCCTACCTAGAGTTTTCTGTCCCTGGAATAAATGTTTTTTTCAGCACAATATAGCACAAGGACAATTAACTCACTGTCCTTACAGGTCCCTGGAAACAAGGACTTGCAGAGTGAAAGAAAAAAAATACTCTCCCTACCTACAGTTTTCTGTCCCTAGAAAAAAATGTTTTTTTTAATCACAATATAGCAAAAGGACAATTCACTCACTGTCCTTCCAGGTCCCTGGAAACAAGGACTTGCAGAGTGAAAGAAACTGACACTGTCCCTACCTAGAGTTTTCTGTCCCTAGAATAAATGTTTTTTTTAATCACAATATAGCAAAAGGACAATTCACTCACTGTCCTTCCAGGTCCCTGGAAACAAGGACTTGCAGAGTGAAAGAAACTGACACTGTCCCTACCTAGAGTTTTCTGTCCCTAGAATAAATGTTTTTTTTAATCACAATATAGCAAAAGGACAATTCACTCACTGTCCTTCCAGGTCCCTGGAAACAAGGACTTGCAGAGTGAAAGAAACTGACACTGTCCCTACCTAGAGTTTTCTGTCCCTAGAATAAATGTTTTTTTTAATCACAATATAGCAAAAGGACAATTCACTCACTGTCCTTCCAGGTCCCTGGAAACAAGGACTTGCAGAGTGAAAGAAACTGACACTGTCCCTACCTAGAGTTTTCTGTCCCTAGAATAAATGTTTTTTTTTAAGCACACTATAGCAGAAGCACAAAACACACTGACACTCTCCCTACCTATCCTTCTCTTTCCCTAAACTAAAGGAATCCAGGTTAAGCAAGAAAGAAATAACAGTCACTGTCCCTGCCTATGCTACTCTATCCCTGCTCCGGAACACACTACACTAGGCCGCCGTGCTGGCGGCCTTTTATAGTGTGGGGCGTGTACTAAACACCCTCAGCAATAATTGGCCACAGGCATCCTGCCTGTGGCCAATCATTGCTCTCCTCGCTGCCGGCGCTGTGATTGGCCAAGCATGCGGGGTCACAGTGCATGCTTGGCCAATCACAGCGCCTGGATGACACTGCGATGGCGTAGTGCATTGTGGGCCGTTCGCGTCACTCGAATTTGGCGCGAACGGCCCAAATCGTTCGATCTTCGTCGAACGATCGAACAGCCAATGTTCGAGTCGAACGTATGTTCGACTCGAACACGAAGCTCATCCCTACTTTCAAGGTTCTTTTGAGACATTTTTAGGAGTCACTTATAAAGCAATTAATATCAAGCTCAACGTTCAGTCCTTTCGGTACTAAAACGTCCGTTAGGAAAATCCATTTGGTTTCCTTCTTCGATAATTCTCTTACTTTGTGTGAGCCCCTCCAATTTGACTCCAGACATTCAATGCCCCAAAATTGGAGGCCTGAGGCATCTTGGTCATGTTTTAGTTTAAAGTGTAATGACACATTATGGTCTTTGAAGCCAATCTTGATATTCTTGATGTGTTCTGCTATCCTGATTCTGAGCAGTCTCTTTGTGCGACCAATATAAAGTAGTCCACATGGACATTTTAGAGCATATACTACAAAACTGCTATTGCATGTGATAAACTGCTCTATATCGAACTGCTGTTGGTTAGAGGGGGAGATGAAATGTTCCAGTCCTCTTATTGGTTGTGATACTTCTCGACATGCCTTACATTTCCTAGATGCAAAGAAGCCATTTTGACTCCAAAATGTTGGAGGTTTGCTTGGAGGGTCTAGGATTTTTTTGACCACTCTATCCCCATAGTTGGATGCTTTCCGGTATATAAACTGGGGGTTCGGAGGTAATACAGGGCCCAGTTTTTTGTCTAATAATAATATGTGCCAGTGTTTCCCAAAGATTGCCTCTACTTCCTTGTATTGAGAGTAGAATTGAGAGATGAAGCCCCATTCCTTTGAGTTGATTCCATCTAATAGTGGTTTGGGTTTAGGTTGCAGACACGTTTCCCTGGGTATTAATGCCACCTCTTCTACAATTCTCTGTAGGGTTTCTGGAGCATAGCCCTTTGCCACAAATCTGTCTGAGAGGACTTTCGTTTGTGTAAAGAAATTGTTGTCATCAGAACAGTTGCGTTTCACTCGCATAAACTGGCCTTTAGGTATATTCTTTAGTCATTGTGGATGATGCCCACTTGTTGTTGGAAGGTAACTATTCCTGTCAGTTGGTTTAAAAAAGACCTTAGTACACAATTCCAGATTTTGGCGATAAACAGTAACATCTAAAAAATGTATTGTTTCTTTATGCCATTCGGAAGTCAGTCTGATGTTGTTGTTATTCAAATTTAAAACCTTTAAAAATTCTTGGAGTGTCTCTACCGGACCAGCCCATATTAAATAAAAATAAATAGGTTCGCGATACTGGGAGCAAATTTAGCCCCCATCGCCACCCCCTTTTGTTGCAAATAAAATTTGTTGGAGTACCAGAAATAGTTGTGTGAGAGGCAGTAATCTAGGGCATGGCCGATAAACACTTTTTGGTTGTGGGGTAAGTCCTCCCTCTTACTCAAAGCCCAATTTAGGGCCAATAAGGCGTCATCGTGTTGGATGACTGTGTAGAGGGAGGACACGTCCGCTGTTACCAACAGAATTTCTTGGTTTTCAGTTATTATGACATTACGTAAACAATTCAGAAAGTCCTTAGTATCTCTCAGGTATGCTTGTGTCATTGTCACACTTTTTTGTAGGAACGTGTCTAGGTATTGTCCCATTCGCGATGCAATAGAGTCTATACTATTTACAATGGGTCTGGGAGGTGGGTTGGTGGAGTCTTTGTGTATTTTTGGTAATGTGTAGATGGTGGGGATTTTGCTACTTGCTGGTACCAGATACTTTTTTTCTTTATCTGATAGAACTCCCAACTTGGTGCCTATTTCTACCAATGTTGTTAACTGATTTCTGAACGCCAGTGTTGGGTCTCCCTCTAACACTTTGTACGTGCCTTCATCAGACAACATTTCTATGATCTGTGTGTGGTACATTTCTTTTGTTAATATAACGACTCCACCACCTTTGTTGGCTGGCCTGATGACAATGTCTTTCCTTTTTTCCAGTGCGACAATCCCTTCTTGAATATGTTTTAGACTTGTGTTCTTCTTGGGTACAAGTTCATGCAAATCACGTATGATGAGCCCCTTGAATACCTCCACCTGATGGTTGGGGTTGTTCAGGGGATTAAACAATGATTTGTTTTTTAATCCACTGTTTACAGACCTCTGAGGGTCCGTGTTTGCAATCATATTCTGTGTATTTAATCCTACAAAGTGTTTCTTTATATTTAGCTTCCTGATATATTTGTGTACATCTATATAAACATTAAACTTGTTTACTGGTTGCTTTATTCCACATTTTAGGCCCATATTGAGAATGTTCACCTCTTTATGCGTTAACTCCACTGGGCTTAAATTGTATATACCGTTATTTAGTGGTTTCTCCTTCTTTTTCTGGACCTTCCTTCCTGCCCGGCATCCTCTAGATCTGCATTTCTTTGGTATGTATACTGGGTTTGGTCCCTGGTCCACTGGTTCTGGGTTTGGGGGTCTCTCCAATCTTGATCTCTCGGATGTGCCGAGGGGTACTGGGGTTTTCCTCTGTGTGGTGGGGCCCCTCGTCCCCTTCTCTGTCCCCCCTCCTCTCCCTAAAAAAGGGCGGGGTGGTGGGTAGTAGTTCTGTTGCTCTAATGGTTGAAATTTATTTTGAGTTGGTGCTTGATACGGTGTATATTGACGATTATTATATTGTTGGTTGTTCACCTGATTACTTTTTCCACCTCCTCCTTTCGGTTTTCCCTTTTTAATTATTGGGATAGGGGTGGAGAAATTTACAGGAGAATCAAATTCTATAGCATCGTCACTTATAAAACCCCGTACTCTATCCATCAGTGTTGTTATAGCTTGATTAATTAGTGGTTCAGATGGTTTTGGTTTTACTAATAAGTTCACATTCTCAGGAAGGGTTTGCTGCCACGCATAAATGCTGTTGGTCTTAAAGTCGCCCATATCTCTGTGATATTTCTTTATTTTCTTTTTTTGTGTGTCTTTGTCCACTTTTTCTAATCTCCTGTTGGTTCTGACATTGAAGTCAATGATAGGTTGAGTGTCTTTAATAGGATCTAATTGTTGCTGTAATGCATTGATTTTATTCTCCAGGATCATAATTTTGCGTTTTTTTCTTTGTAGGATGAGTTCTTGTAACTTGTATCCTACCCCATTAAAAAAGTCAAACCATTCTTGTACGGAGCCTGGATCATCCAGCCCATCTTGGGCTACAACTTCCCATCTCAGACTCCGAATGATGATTTTTTTCTTTAATGTACTGCTCTAGGGTACATATGTCCCACCATGTCCTTAGTTGTTTTTCTAAAATGTTCCCCAACATTGTCATGGCCCCATTATAATTCACCTCGGTTGCAGTAGGTTCACTATCAGAAAATAGTGTATCTAGATTAATAATCCTATTGCTTAAAAACCTAAGAGCATCCATCGCTGCGGAGTAAAACAATGATAAAATTCAATAAAAGATACTAAAATGCTCTGGCCCTCCTTCTCAGTATCGCTCTGCGCTTATGGATAAATCTCTAGAGAAATAGACGCTAAATAGGAATATATAAGATAACAGCAGCTGCTTAAAAATCAAAAAGTACATATAAAACACAGTCATAAAAAAACTTAAATTAAAAAGTTCATAATAAAACTGCAGCAGCGCTACGGACAAAATGTTCATATGTGCAAAATCCCCACGATCTACACATTACCAAAAATACACAAAGACTCCACCAACCCACCTCCCAGACCCATTGTAAATAGTATAGACTCTATTGCATCGCGAATGGGACAATACATAAACACGTTCCTACAAAAAAGTGTGACAATGACACAAGCATACCTGAGAGATACTAAGGACTTTCTGAATTGTTTACGTAATGTCATAATAACTGAAAACCAAGAAATTCTGTTGGTAACAGTGGACGTGTCCTCCCTCTACACAATCATCCAACACGATGATGCCTTATTGGCCCTAAATTGGGCTTTGAGTAAGAGGGAGGACTTACCCCACAACCAAAAAGTGTTTATCGGCCATGCCCTAGATTACTGCCTCTCACACAACTATTTCTGGTACTCCAACAAATTTTATTTGCAACAAAAGGGGGTGGCGATGGGGGCTAAATTTGCTCCCAGTATCGCGAACCTATTTATGGCAGAGTGGGAGGACAAAGCGATTTTTAGAAACAGAAGAGCAGAGCTCATTTTTTATAAACGTTTTATAGATGATCTGTTTTTAATATGGGCTGGTCCGGTAGAGACACTCCAAGAATTTTTAAAGGTTTTAAATTTGAATAACAACAACATCAGACTGACTTCCGAATGGCATAAAGAAACAATACATTTTTTAGATGTTACTGTTTATCGCCAAAATCTGGAATTGTGCACTAAGGTCTTTTTTAAACCAACTGACAGGAATAGTTACCTTCCAACAACAAGTGGGCATCATCCACAATGGCTAAAGAATATACCTAAAGGCCAGTTTATGCGAGTGAAACGCAACTATTCTGATGACAACAATTTCTTTACACAAACGAAAGTCCTCTCAGACAGATTTGTGGCAAAGGGCTATGCTCCAGAAACCCTACAGAGAATTGTAGAAGAGGTGGCATTAATACCCAGGGAAACGTGTCTGCAACCTAAACCCAAACCACTATTAGATGGAATCAACTCAAAGGAATGGGGCTTCATCTCTCAATTCCACTCTCAATACAAGGAAGTAGAGGCAATCTTTGGGAAACACTGGCACATATTATTATTAGACAAAAAACTGGGCCCTGTATTACCTCCGAACCCCCAGTTTATATACCGGAAAGCATCCAACTATGGGGATAGAGTGGTCAAAAAAATCCTAGACCCTCCAAGCAAACCTCCAACATTTTGGAGTCAAAATGGCTTCTTTGCATGTAGGAAATGTAAGGCATGTCGAGAAGTATCACAACCAATAAGAGGACTGGAACATTTCATCTCCCCCTCTAACCAACAGCAGTTTGATATAGAGCAGTTTATCACATGCAATAGCAGTTTTGTAGTATATGCTCTAAAATGTCCATGTGGACTACTTTATATTGGTCGCACAAAGAGACTGCTCAGAATCAGGATAGCAGAACACATCAAGAATATCAAGATTGGCTTCAAAGACCATAATGTGTCATTACACTTTAAACTAAAACATGACCAAGATGCCTCAGGCCTCCAATTTTGGGGCATTGAATGTCTGGAGTCAAATTGGAGGGGCTCACACAAAGTAAGAGAATTATCAAAGAAGGAAACCAAATGGATTTTCCTAACGGACGTTTTAGTACCGAAAGGACTGAACGTTGAGCTTGATATTAATTGCTTTATAAGTGACTCCTAAAAATGTCTCAAAAGAACCTTAAAGTATGGTTTAATTTTACGTTCACACGATATTTCAAATTAAGTGACTTTAAAGAGAATAGGATTTACTCAGGTGGATTTTATATATACATTTATCACATTTTAGCATGTTTTAAGAGTTTTATATATAGACACAGTTCATATTTATTTTAATGTGGGGATACACCTTTTTATATGCGGATGCATTTATATATAGAGGCGGTTTTATGTGGCTATTATCTACCCTTTTTATAGGTGGTTTTATGTAGTCAACATTTTTTACTGAGTGACCGTTTTAATACATTTTAAATATTTCAGATTTAATTGTTGTTGGTCAGTAACCCACATAAACACATTAGGAGTACTTGCAGTGTTGCACAGAGGGAGCTGTCTGTAAAAACATAGCGGCTTTTTCTGATACAACACAAGGAATCCTTAGGACAATGTGTGTTTCACAGAGGCTGTCAGCACTGCTATGGTCCCTGCACTCGCAGGGCCACGATGCCTGCTGTATATAGGAGCCTACTAACGGGGTTCCGTTCAGCCATGTAACACAATCACAAACGCCCCTTGAGGGGTTAACTTGCTCATCAATGTCCCACTAGTGTTGTTAGGATCATGGGAACACATAACCATCCAATCAAAATAGAGGCCGGATGGGCGCGCCAATGAGGGCAGTGCTACTCCGGACTCCTGGATGGAGCACTTCCGCCCACAACAAGCCAAGACGGAGATTGCTGAGTGCGCATGCGTAATGACGCGGACGCACGGACGCTAACTCGACGTCGGTGGGCGGAACAGAGGTGCTATTTAATCCGGATGTTGGTAGCGCTGGTCACGCCCTCAGAAGAAGTCAGGAAGTGACGAAATGTCAGGGCGTGACCAGCACACCAAGCAGACCGGAAGTGACGCTGTCTGCGCTCCAGGACTTGTATTACCAGGAGGACGCCAGGGGCGCTCATCAAGTGGCAAGTTTAAAAGCGCTCACAGCGCTCATTATATACAACGCCTGTTTTATTTGTATTTTGGGTACGCGCATTTTGTAAAGGGGGCATTTTGGGGATTGTTGAATAAATTTTCCAAACAATACTGCCCTATGTGGATCTGTTCTTTTTCCCTCACATATGCAAGCGGTGTCCAAAAAACATAAGATTGCAGTCACATTGGAATGAGGATGGTTTATATATGCCCTTATTGATCAAATATCTGGTGGGTGCATCCCCATAGGGGGATTGTTTTACCCCCCACGCGGTGAATTACACCTTGGTGAAAGAAGCACTGAAACTAGGATCAAGTAGAACCAGACTCACCAATCACTATCATGATCACCTATATATTCAACTATATAGAAGACGCACATATGAACATTTTGTCCGTAGCGCTGCTGCAGTTTTATTATGAACTTTTTAATTTAAGTTTTTTTATGACTGTGTTTTATATGTACTTTTTGATTTTTAAGCAGCTGCTGTTATCTTATATATTCCTATTTAGCATCTATTTCTCTAGAGATTTATCCATAAGCGCAGAGCGATACTGAGAAGGAGGGCCAGAGCATTTTAGTATCTTTTATTGAATATATACTTTTATGTTTATCAATTATTTTTTTTAGGACAACATAAAATGATTTTTGCATATGTGTATATGTAAGGTAGATAAGACCCACATGGTTGGGACACAGTATGTATTTGATTCTCCCTGTGTGCCTGCCATGTAGTAAGTCTTGTGCGCCGTGGAACCGATGAATCATTAATTACAACGGGATTTCCGGTGCTACTCTCCTGCTCTTTGTTATAAAAGTGTGGTGAGTGACGTCCTGGTCCAAGCCTCCTTTCCCAGACGACGCCTCTTACGGGGAAACGCAGCGTAGGGTGGAGCTCAGGACCCTGACGTCACCACGCCCCCAGCTGACTGGCTGCCGCCACAGCGGGGTTTCAGTGCTTGTTTGAAAGTTTTGTTTTTTCTCTATACGGATGTCAGTCTACCCGGTTTTAAAATAAAGGGTATCCTGTTTTTACGCATATACTGCTCCATGAAGCCTTCTTATTTATTTTCCTGATTGGTATCCATTACATCGTACGAGCGTGCCTGCAGTCTCAAGGTAAAACAGGAGTTGGAGTTTCGATGAGTGGAATGAGGACACAGAGGATTGCATCGCTGACATCTTATCCGGTGTAGTTGCTGAGCCCTTTTGGTCCCTGTAATAGGGACCCACCTGGTCTGGTAAGCCTCCTGTTTATATATTCTGATTGAAGCACATCCTAACCTTTGAAGATCTGTCATCCCTTGACATATGCTGGCTGGCTCTGCACCACCAATGGACATTTCTCTCTTTTTGTTTGCTTATGAGTTTACTGCTTCTCCTACTGTCGTGAGAGTTAGGCAGTTTAAGCCTATGGACTTCCTTGGTGTGTTTATACATTCACTTAGTAGGGCAAACATTTTTGTATAATTATTTTGATATATTTATAATCAGTTTTTATATCCAAAATATAAAAAAAAAAATTTGTGTGTTAGTTCATATATACACCACTTTTGGCACGTTGGTTGCCACCTATACGGTTGCGCATTTATTATTTACTTTTGCACATGGATACCAATCACGACATGCTTTAAAATTGCGCACAAACGCGCAGTGGCGACAAACTACATACATTTTTAAAAGCCTTTAAAAGCCTTTACAGGTTACCACATTAGATTTACAGAGGAGGTCTACCACTAAAATTACTGCCCTCGATCTGACCTTCGTGGTGATACCTCACATGCATGGTGAAATTGCTGTTTTTATATGACACCAGACCGACGCTTGCGATCGCCTTTGCGCAAGAGCAGGGGGGGACAGGGGTGCTTTTTTTAAATTTATTTTTCTTTATTTATTTATTTTAAACTGTTCCTTCCATTTTTATTTTTTTTTACCATTTTTATTCACACCATTAGAATACCTCCCTTCATCCACCCACTTCTAATGATGGGCATACATGCACCATTTATATATGCCAAAACATGGGGGCATACCCCCGCAAAAAAGTTATGCCGCGTACACACGGTCGGACTTTTCCACGGGCAAGCCTCCGTCGGAATTTCGACCGTATGTACGTGGCATAAAAGGTTATGCCGCGTACACACGGTCAGACGTTTCCACGGGAAAGCCTCCGTCGGAATTTCGACCGTATGTACGCGGCATTAGGAGCAAAATCGCACCTCCGCCCCTGCTGCCCCCATGCTTCGGCATACATGCTCTTTTTTTTTAACTGTGGTGGTGAAATCACCTCCTACAGCACTAGAGTCACGGCTTTATGTATCGTGGGAGCAAACGCTGTTGCTGTCAAGATAAATAAATATGTGCCCCTGGAAGACGTCATTCTTTGACGAAACGGCGTAGGGAGTAGCGGCGTGCTGACGTCACCACGAACAAACAGCGCTATCCCGGAAGGACGGGCGGATGTTTGAAGCCAGCCGGCTTATGAACGAATTTTACCAATGCTTTTAAAGTACTACGTTTGTGTAAGTGTATCTTTAATTTTTATATTAAAACTGTTATGAAGTACTACACCATGGTGGCTCTTATGTCTCTTTTGAAATCATGCATCTGGAGACTAAGCTGAGAAGCCCTTAATGCGGAGGAAAAATAATCTTTTTGTGTGATACACTGCAGAGAGACCCTAGGCGGGGGAAATAGCCACAAGCGTATATGATCTCTTTATCAGGGATCCACATGAGCTGGTAAGGAGATTTGAGACTGAAGGTGTAGGATCTTTGTCTTTTCCAATGCTTCACTTCTTCTTGGGTGTTTTAGTGTGAAGTCACCAATACTCATTTACCTGCATTGAACAGTCTTGAACTAACGATATCTTGGAACTTTCATTACTTTGGGATATGTCATTTTCTAATCTCGGTTTGGACATTTTATGAGAAGAATTACATGTCATTTCAGTTTGTTTGAGTTTTTTTCATTTTTTTGAAGATTGTGATGACTATACATCGGGGTTAGTCATCACAGAGGTTTTGAGCTTATTTATTTCAAGCATGCTAATAACTTTACATCCTATGGTCATTTACTATAGGTCACATTACAGAGTGTTATGTTATATTGTTATCAGTTATTAATTCACGCAGCGCTATTGGTTTTATTTCATATTGTTTGTATTTGTGTATATCCACAATTTTCAGTTGCAGCAGCGGCCACCATAATTTCATTGGTGGTATTATTCCATTTATTTTAGTTTTTGATATGCGCAGTAGTTTTCCTTTACACATAAATAAATATGCGCTGCAGCTGAATAGCGCACCTGAAAACAAAAAAATACATACCTGAAAAGCAAGCATGATAAAACATAACAATAAAACATTGCAGAATAGAATACAGTAAAAAAGAGCTGAACAATAGAGAGAAAATAGAGAATGAGAGAGAACAATAAAACGACAATTTTTTTTTTTTTTTTGTACATTTTTTTTTACACTTTTTTTTTGTAACTGTAACAACTGTAACGGTTCGGGTCTCTCAAAATGCGATGGCATCTTTGGGAGACCCTGTGTAAGTGTGTCCTAGTCTGTGAAATGCTGTACCCTACGCTAAAACTTCACTAGTGTGTGGAAGCGTTCAAAACATTTACCAATGCAAAGACCAGGATTGTCAGGACAGCGTGGACAATAAAAACGGGTGTAACGCCTAAATCCACGCTTGCTACAGACACGACATCTTTTTTGGGGGGCTCGTTGGGTAGGGGTACTCTCGAGGACATACGGATAATGCCTCTCATGCAGCCGGCTTACTGCATTTGGTTGGGATTGGTGAGGTGCAGAACCGCCTGGATACAGGAGGTCTGTGACTATGTCATCCTGGAATTAAAGGAAGGATAAAGTCCCGCCTGAAGCTCTGTGTAGCACATGAGCGTTCAACAAAGCCAATTGAAATAATGATAGAGACACTTTTTTGTACCAGTGTGTCGCCTTACGGGCAATGTGATACGGCACCAACAACTGGTTGTTGAGGTCCACCCCTCCCATATTTTGATTATATTCGTGGACACAAAGGGGTTTCTCCACAACACCAGTCGCCGTACAAATTTGGACAGTCATGTCTGCGTGAAGGGAGGTAAGAAGGAAAACATTCTTATTATCCCTCCACTTCACAGCGAGCAAATTATTACACTTCAAGCAGGCTCTCTCCCCCAGCCTAAGACAAGAATCTATATACAAAAAATGTAGCGCTATGCATAAAAAAATAACACAAACATATGACACCCAAGTGTGGTGCTCAAGATAAATGAGTCTTAAAAAGTCTATATAAATGAATAAAATAAGTGTTGAAAAAGTCTCTGATGACCATTCAAAAGTATTGGTGAAGCTCCCGAAATAGTGACTTTCAAAAAACCAAGTGACTGTGACGTGACCACCACCACAAGAAAGGGAGGCTTACCTAATGGAGTGGACCCAATAAACGTATGTCTACAGGGTCAAATGAGGCTTGATGTGTATATATATCCGTGGGTATAGGGTCCCAGCTTGCGTTGCACACATATATATATCCAAGATCCAGGATCGAATAGACACCAAATCTCCAAGCCCAATTAGATGGTTGAATGGCTCACAATGGGACCTCCTCTGCTATCGGTTGCAGGAATATCTCCCTCCACCCCCAAACATTATATATTTTTTCTAAAACCCTAGAGAATAAAATGGTGGTTGTTGCAATACTTTCTGTCACACCATTTTTTTTGCGCAGCGGTCTTATAAGTGCACTTTTTTTTAAAGAAATACACTCTTTTGAATTGCAAAATAAGACAACAGTAAAGTTAGCCCAATTTTTTTTATATTGTGAAAGATGATGTTACGCCGAGTAAATTGATACCCAACTTGTCACGCTTCAAAATTGCACCCGCTCGTGGAATGGCAACAAACATTTGCCCTTAAAAATCTCCGTAGGCGATGTCTAAAAAATTCTACAGGTTGCAAGTTTTGTGTTACAGAGGAGGTCTAGTGCTAAAATTATTGATCTTGGTCTAATGATCACGGTGATACCTCACATGTGTGGTTTGAACACCGTTTTCATATGCAGGCGCTACTCACATATACGTTGGCTTCTGCATGCAAGTTCGGTGGGCCGGGGCACGTTAAATTAAAAAAAAAAATCTTATTTATTTTAATTTTTATTTTTACACTGTTCTTTAAAAAAAAAAAAATGGTGTCACTTTTATTTCTATTACAATGGAAGTAATCATCCCTTGTAACATAAAAAAAAAGCATTACAGGACCTCCTAAATATGAGATCTGGGGTCAAAAACACCTCAGATCTCATATTTACACTTAAATGCAATAAAAAAAATGTCTCTTTAAGAGCTATGGGCGGAAGTGATGTTGCCAAGCAGGGCACAGGATCCAATCACCTCCGCTACTACTGGTGGCTCCGGTAATCGGCGGAGGGCACCGGACCGTGGCCGGACGGGGGGCCTCTCCCGCCACCGATAAAAAGTGATCTTGCAGCAAATCTGCCGCTAAGACCACCTTTAACCTTTCCATAACCCTGGAAACCGGGGTTATGACAGCTAGCTGCTGCCATAACAACAATATTCCACTTCTAAGAGCTGACATATAATGACGGTGGGCAGTCCGTAAGTGGTTAAAAGATTGACACAGACATTAAATTATCTTCACAATGAATTGCTTAAGATATTCTACTAAAGCCTTGGTATATATGTTGGATTAAACAAAACAATTTTTTTCCGCTCATAGACAGCATAACCATATATAACTACCTGGCAGATAATAATCTGAGTTTTACATATTTTGACTCTTCACCTGCAAAAACAATAAGTGTCGAAATACATAAAAGTGTGCGCCAATACAGTCAAAGAAAAGAAAACTAATACAAAAAATGAATTACATTTTTTTTTCTAAATCTAGTGGCTGTGTTATCATGGGGGAAATGTTGAGTTACAGCAAAGATTATTGTAATTGGCCTAAACAAAAATCAGGAGAATAATACGTTATATTTTCCCTCATAAGCAATAGAGTGGAACGCTGTGGATGGAATGCCTTAAGATGGCTGCCAAAGAGACCCTTCCAATAGCAGCTCACCAATTAATGAAGTTATCCTCCCAAAATGGTGTCTAGCTATGTTGGAGCTGTCTGTCCTGGCTTTGGTGAAGTGTATCAAAGGATAAGTCTCTCTCTTTTTTTTTTTATTAAATTTTTTTCACAGTGAACAAGTTTTAACCACTTCAATACCAGGCACTTATACACTTTCCAGCCCAAGCCAAATTTGAGCTTTCAGCGCTGTCGCAATTTGAATGACAATTGCGCGGTCATGCTACATTGTACCCAAACAATTTTTTTATAATTTTGTTCCCACAAATACAGATTTATTTTGGTGGTATTTGACCACCTCTGTGATTTTTATTTTTTGCGCAACAAAATAAAAAAAGAGCGAAAATTTCGAAAAAACAACAAAGTTTTTCTTTGTTTCTGTTATTTTTTTTGTAAATAAGTACCTTTTCTTCTTCAATGACGGGCACTGATATGGCTGCACTGACGGGCACTGATGGGCACTGATGAGGTGGCACTGATGGGCACTGATGATGGGCACTGATAGGCGGCACTGATGGGCACTGATAGGCAGCACTAATGGGCACTGATAGGTGGCACTGGTATGCCGCACTGATGGGCACTCATAGGCGGCACTGATGTATACTTATGGGTGGCACTGATAAGTGGCACAGATGGGCACTGATAGGTGGGCACTGATGGGCACATATAGGCACTGATAGGTGTCACTGATGGACACTGGTGGATGGCACTGATGACACTGGTGGGTGGCATTGCTTGGCATCACAAATTTTGTTTGTGCCATGATGGTGCCAGTCAGTGACCATTTGTGGGCACTGATTGGCATATGTTATGCATACATTTGTACATGTGGATGGCCATGGGGGACACACCTGGCCATCCACATGTTAGGTGCTTCCCTGGTTGTCCTGGGCGGCATCCTGGTGGTCCAGTGTGGGCATCCAAGGGGGGGCTGTGCTGATAAACAGGAGAGACACCGATCGGATATCCTCTACTCGTGTCTGTCAGACGCAAGTGAGGAAAAACAGATCAACGGCTCTTCCTGTTTGCATCGTGATCAGCCGTGATTGGACACGGCTGACCACGTGGTAAAGAGCCTCCGCCGGAGGCTCTTTACCGAGATCGGTGTTGCGGTGTGTCAGACTGACACACTGCACCCCGATCGCCGCAATGCGTGCCCCCACGGGCGCGCGGCGGCTGTTATGCTTCTGGACGTCATACGATGCCCCGTCAGGATAACTGAACCACTTCCTGGACGTCATTCTGCTATTGACCGGGCGGGAAGTGATTAATAATGGAATGATTTGCCAAAAATTATACCCATCAAAAATATACAGTTAACAGATAAGATTTGAAATTAGGTTTACACATTTGCATTGGATATTTGACAAATGTGAGTCATAGATTTTGTCTTAATACCTTCAATAAAAACAATAACAATAACATTTATTTTAGCTGGACTTACAAATAATTCCACGAAAATAAAGGGCTGTAGATATAAACATAATGACAAACTAGCTGATAGTAAAATATATACACTGTTATTTTTTTTTTATTTTTTTTTTATATTTATTGATAAAAGAGATGAAGTGATGTACAATAACTTGAAATGTAATGATTATCATCAAGTAACAGCTACATTTAAGAAGTGGTATACAGTACCTGGTACAAAGCCAACCTGAGTAGTACTGTAGCCTGTTATACATACAAGGATAGCAGGAAAGGGTGGGGGGATAAGAGGGAAGCAGTGATAGGGGATAAAGCAAGGGTTAAGCCTCGTACACATGGCCGAGAATCTCGTCATGAAAAAACACGTTGTTTTTCTTGATGAGATTCTTGGACAAGAAACTTGTCCCGGCCGAGTGTGCACACGCTCCTTTCAAAGAACCCGCGGTTCTTTGAATGGAGCGAACGCGGTGACGTAATCGACTACGACGAGCGTGCGCTCGTCACATTCGATGCCGTCGCCGCCATCTTGCTACACCCTACCTATGCCTAGGAAGCTACCGCGCATGCGTCAAAGTCATTTCGAGCATGCGCAGGCTTCCCGGAGGACAGGTAAGTGTACACACACACTTTTCTCATCGAGAAACCTGCTGACAAGAATCTCGATGAGAAAAAAGAGAACAGGTTCTCTATTTTTCTCATCGAGATTCTTGTCGGTTTTCTTGACGAGAAACATGATAGTCGCGTACACACGACCGATTTACTCTGCAAGAAAGCTCTGCCAGCAAGTTTCTTGCTGGTTCTTGCCGAGAAACTCGGTCGTGTGTACGAGGCTTTAGAGTAGCAAATTAGTACTTAGAAGTGTAAGGTTATATCATAAAGCAAACATTGATAAGTACATATAAGATGTACTTCTGATGATGAGGTGTGTGTTGTCCCTGTCTACCTGACTTGCTATTTTATTCAGTGAAGACAATACACTCATAAAACCCAGAAAACTTGCCCAGAAGGCATAACCTTATTTCTTATTGGTGGATTAGGTTACTACTCAAATATGTGTTTATACAAGCATTAGCTCACTTGGCCACTAGGTGGCACTCTGGGACTTTAAATGTATATTTCAGGTTTTCAGAGCTTAACAAAGCTTAATAAATCTTTATGCAGCAATATGATATTTTATAATTGATAGACACATGACTTGAAAAGTGTCTTCTTTTAGTCTTTTCTGAAACATCCCAGAAGGATCAAGTTTTATTTTATACAATCCTGAAATACTGTATATAATTCTTTTTTTTTTTTTTGGGTTTCAAACCCCTTCCATAAAGTTTATCATGGGCTGATTTATTGGTTAACAAGTTCTCACAGTGTGAACTCAATTGTTGTTTCATTTTCTACAGGTTGAACAATAGCAGACACTATTCATGAATTAACTCTTGGTCAGCTGTGAATAGACATAATTCAGGTTTGTTTTCACCATTTAACATAGAATGTTATAAGTTCTATTTTCCCAACAGTGACCCTTGTAAGATCTGCAGGTTCTGCACACATTGACCAGGAATTTCGTTTACCTTTTGTTGTGCTTGTAGTAAAGAGAAATTCATGTCCAATTGACTGAAACCATCTCAGTGTACCCAGGACTATTTGGTTATTTACTTGTTAAATTCCCTCCATTGTCTTGGGACATCATGCTCAGCAGTATCTCATTATCATGAGATACAGTCCTTCCGACACATTTTTCATTAGCTAGGAAAGATTTCACGTGATCTTAGTCTTCCAATCTTCCATAATTTAAAATTTGAGACATTATAATATATATATATATATATATATATATATATATATATATATATTTATATATAAATATATTATTATTTTTCTATAAAAGCTCTGACACACAATATCCTAAAATATCCTAAGACAGCACAAGCAAGTGGATGCTGTGGAAGCAATTTGTATGCGAAACATGTCGATCCACTAAGACTTGTATTTTTGTTAAATAATGGACTTGGTGTTTTTATTGGATGTGGCTTTTTAATTGTATTACATTCTAATGTACATTATAATCTTCGAATGTGTAGATTGGAAATTTCTTTCTTTATTAAAATTGAAGTGAATCCTCACAATATCTTAAAGCACCCTTTTTCAGACACCACAGCTATGAAGAGACATTTGAAAGGACATTTCTGGTACCAAAAATCTTTATTGAAACGGCATGACACATACAGAAAGTAGTGATAATGTATACAGAGTAGCTTGAATAAAGCTTCACATGGAAAAAGGATACAACATACCCACACAGGGGTTGTATGGGTGTTTATAGGAGCACATGAGACATATAGGTGTAGCATGAGAGTGTGCACAACAACGGTTAATCTAGATCAGCCTGAAGACTGAGGTAAACTTGTAATGTGAGGGGTCATGTAACATTGTCGCTTAGTTTACAGTCATAGATCGTGTGCATCAATAAATATCCAAAGAGCTAATCCTAAAAGTCAAATGTCAACCATGTATCAGAGGCTTGCATGGCCATAGAATATTTAAAATAAGTGCAGCACTATTACAAATATCAAAAAGTGCATAAAAAATATATACGTAATGGAAAGTGCAATCCTCTATAGAATTCAATAATCCCAAAAAATGTTTTAACAATAAAGTGTAATGTGCTCCATATTCCACTCAGTCCTTATAAATTCCAATAGATGGTGCAAAAAACAAAACAAAAAAACAAACAGTCCTTTTGTTGATTTGTGATATCACTATACATGGAGATAATATCTTCACATTTATCCACCTCTGTGCATCTACAAATATCCTTGTTTCATTGCCATCGGTTGTGCCCTCACCTTATAGGCTTATTAATAGCGCCTTAGATCACAATCACTCCTCTGATTGGCCTCCTTAGATTTTCTTCCTTCATATAGCTCATATATATACGTTTTACTTAGGCACCTCACATCACAAGTTTTACTGCTTCCTTATTGTTTACCATTGGCCTCCACTCACATCGCCCACATGTAAGGTACATAGCTTACAATGGTGCTTTACCATTTTAAAATAATTTATTTATATAATTATAAAATAAGTGCCATTCACATTTTTCACTTGGTATATGTATCCACAAGTGCTGGGACAAGGTATCACCTCAGAGCCGGATCTGCAGCCCCAGTTATCAGCGTTCTCCCAGAACACACTTGTCTTTGCACTCCTCACCTGGTTGCAGCCACACATGTGTGACACCATCTGAACCAAATAAGTTAATCTTGCTCTTATCAGACCACAGGACATAGTTCCTTAGTCTGCTTGTCTTAAAAAAACTGCAGGATTTCTTGTACATCATCTTTAGAAGAGGCTTTCTTCAGGGATGACAGCCATGAAGACCAATTTGATGCAGTGTGCAGCGTATGGTCTGAGCACTGACAAGCTGACTCCCCACTCCTTCAACCTCTGCAGCAATGCTGGCAGCACTCATACATCTATTTCCCAAGAACAACCTCTGAATATGACGCTGAGCACGTGCACTCAACTTCTTTGGTCAACCATGGCGAGGCCTGTTCTGTGTGGAACCTGTCCTGTTAAACCATTGTAGGGCCTTGGTCAATATGATGCAGCTCAGTTTCAGGGTTTTGGCAATCTTCTTATAGCCTAAGCTATCTTTTTGTAGATAAACAGTTATTTTTTTCAGATCCTCAGAGAGTTCTTTGCCATGAGGTGCCATGTTGAACATCCAGTGACCAGTATGAGAGAGTGAAAGCGATAACATCAAATTTAACACACCTGCTCCCCATTCACACCTGGGACCTAGTAACACTAACGAGTCATATGACGCCAGGGAGGGAAAATGGCTATTTGGGCCCAATTTGGACATTTTCACAGGGATGCACTCACTCTTGTTGCCAGCGGTTTAGACATTAATGGCTGTGTGTTGAGTTATTTTGAGGGACAGCAAATTTACACTGTTATACAAGTTGTACACTCACTACTTTACATTGTAGCAAAGTGTCACATGAAAAGATATAATAAAATATTTAAAATATTTACAAAAATGTGAGGGGTGTACTAATTTTTGTGAGATATCATGTATATATATATATATATATATATATATATATATAATTATTGTTTCTTTTTTTTTAATTTCTTTTCACTTTTTTCACTATGCCAGTGATCTATTGCTGTATGGAGAGGAGGGACCAAGCTGTAACAAATTTGCCCAAGCCTCTGTACTGGCAGAAAATGCCATGACATCACTGGCCAGTGGTCAAAATGTATTTAGCTTTCAAAACATCAAAAATTAAAACATTCTTAGAAAATAACGCAACTAAAAGAAAATCTTACTTTTCCTTTTTCTTTATTTTCAGAACTAAAATCTTAGTTTAGATGTTTTTTATACAATGTAAAATGTGTATTTTTTAGAATGTGAATTGTCAATAATAATAAAATAGGGGATCTTGTTCACACAGCACGGAGTTGTTTTGCAATACCAACAGACTTAACTCTCCAATTGCTCTTCTTGAATACAGTCTATTTCTCACAGTCACAGGCCCTAACATTTTGCATCTGTTCCTGTACTTTAACTGGTATCCTCTATATTTTCATTGTTATGATTTAAACTGTCTATATCATTTTATATTTCTGATGTATTTCACAGATTGGTATAAAGATATGTTTGAGACAATGTTATGCTTTTATTATATAGTAGTAGAAAGTAGCATCACAGAGGTTCATTTATTCACCCTGACAGTAAACTCTACTATTCTGACCTTTTCAGCATTCCATACTGTGAATCATTGATCATTCCTAGGCCCCATATTCACAGTCATAGTAGCCAAATCTGAAATCACATTCAGCTAATCAAAATGCAGAATATTGAAAAGGTTAAGGTTTGTGTTTATAAGTCTTTTCAAAGTTCATTGTATTTATTTAAAATTAACATGACGCTTTTTATTTGTGGTATTTTTTTTTTTTATAGAAATTTAACATTGAATTGATATGCTAATTTTATACAGAGGGTGTATCCCAAGATGTCCTAAAAGAAGACATTACATAATGTATTATTTATTATTAAAATTCTAGGTAATTAAGACATTTAAATATTTGCAGTAACTTTAATTACAGTATGGTTAAAATGCACATAAATTTAAAGCATTCTATTTTTCTGTACAAAAACAATATTAATTAAAGTATTACTAAAGGCTTGTTTTTCATAAAAAAAGTCCTGGCTCCTCCCCCTGCCAAGTGCCCCCAAAAGCAAGCCTTTTGCTATGGGGGCACTCCAGCAGCCTCTCTACCGAACTGCCCTCCTGTGAATGGACATTTTCCATTCATTCACAGAGTTTATCTTGGCCCTGCCCCCACTATGTCCTTATTGACTCATTTGAGCCAATGGCTCCCACTGCTGTGTAAGCCAATGAGGACAGAGAGACCCAGGAGACCCGCTGCTCTCATGCACATCACTGGAACAAGATGGGGCTCAGGTAAGTACAATGGGGGACTGGGGGAGAGCTGCACCCAGAAGGCTTTTAACCTTAATGCATATAATGCATTAAGGTAAAAAAACCTTCTTCCTTTAAAACCACTTTAATATTAAAAATGATGCAATAATATTACATTACAGGTGGTCCCCTAATTACAAACATCCGACTTACAAACGACTCCTACTTACAAACGGAGGGAGATAACAGGAAGTGAGGGGAAATCTACCCCTAGGGAGGAAAATTCACTCCTGTAAGCATTTTTATGGGAAAAAGATACCGCCACTGGAGCTTTATCACCAGTTCATGTTTCCCTAACAACCAACAATTTTCAAAATCCATTTGTCATTGGGATGGAAAGTGAGGTGAAATCTTCTGAACAGGGGCACAGACAGCAAAACAAATGTTACAGGGGTGATAACCCTTCCCTATGCTATCCAAAAAGTATAAAAACAATTTTTTTGGCTGAAGCTATCCCTAAAAATGTACCTGTTCCGACTTACAAACAAATTAAACTTAAGAACAAACCTACACTCCCTATCTTGTTTGTAACCCAGGGGACCCCTGTATAGCTTACATTATTATAGGCATCTATTAGAAATAACTTTGAGCAACATAAATAAATAAGTAGACCTTGCTCTTCAAATCCAGTATTGTAAAAATTTGCATTACAGCATCATTTTAATCCTTATACATCAGTTGAAAAAGATTTGCATTCTTGGCTCACACATTTTTCAACATGTTTTCCTTTGAATGTAATAAAAGAACACTTAGTTAGGTTTACATAATTTGCTCTGCTGCACAAAAGCTCACTTTCTCTGAATTTAAATATTTAGGTGTTCTCTTACAAAAGGTTGATAAAATACTGCTATTGCATTCCAAAGTAGATTTCAATTTTTAAGTCATTTAGTAGAGATTTGCTCCTTTGCTGCAATGTTACACAAGATGTGTTATTGTCACAGCCATTTTAAAAGTACTAAAAATGGTTCTGAAACATTATTTTTAGTCTATTTTTACAGAAAGGGAAAAATTTGTGTTGATTCTTTTCCTTATACATAGCACACTGGTATAACACATACATTTCAGCATTAGGAAAGTGCTTTAGAATAGAAGTCTAAACATTTTTGTTGTTTTTTTTTTTTTAGCGCATAAGGCTTTTGTTACTATATCCATGCTAAGCATGTTTCCTTTTTGTTAGTAATAACTAGTCACGCCCTGACACAGAGAGTGTCACTGTCTAAAAATATATGAGGGTCAAAATCTGACAGTGGCTATAAACCTTTCTCACTTTACTGAAACAGGTGGGGTTTTTTTCTGTATATGTTACTGCTGGGGTCGTTTCACTTCACTTCGTGTCCCAAGCAGTCCAAATCAAGAAAACGAGAAGTGGGGATGCTGACGGGATCTTTTTTCTGAAAGGGGATAGAGACACTAAATACATTTTGACATGAATTCCATATTTTTAACTAAAACTAAAAAGAAAGAAGATGCTAAATTTATACTTTAAGAGGGTTATCTCCAGTGGCGGCCGGTGGTTATTTTCTTTGGGGGGCGGCAAACAGTAAACTTCCCCCAGTCGGTCAGCCGTTCGGCCGGCCAGCGGGTTTGGTGAATTGACATACCCCATCTAATTGGCGCTTCTCCTCTCCTGGGCTCTCTCTCAGCGGCGGTAGCGGTGGCTCTCCCTCAGTTTCCTCCCTCCTGGCTCTGGCTTACGTTTTCTCCATCCTTCCCCTGCTCTTCACAGGCGGCCAATCCGGAGTCTTCTCTTTTTGACCAATCAGAAAACCGGTCTCAGACCTGCTTCTGATTGGCCGGATTGAGGATCAGTGTTACAACAACAAATATTCATTCGCTGTTGTAACACCTGGGTGGGCTTGTAGCGCAATGCTCTGCGCCACGAGTCCACCTTTTTTGAAGCCTATTAGAGCCTATGGCTCTAATTAGGTGCTTCAAAAATACACCCCGCCACTTTAATTCCGGCGCACGGCATCCGGAAAGGGGCTGGATGCCTGAATGAATCTATCCATTAGTTATATGGGGGTGGCTGGAGAGAGGGGGCGGCGCCCAGGTGGCCCTAATGGATGGTCCGTCACTGGTTATCTCAGTCAAAAAATCTCTATATGTTAATGATAACACATTCTTTAACCACTTGCTGACCGCTCACGGTATATATACGTCGGCAGAATGGCTCGTACAGGCACAATCACGTACCTGTACGTGGCCCTTTAACTGCCGACGTCAGGGTCGCGCTCGTGCCACCGGCGGCGCGCTCGCGACCCCCCTGCCTTCCCCGTGAGTGGGACCGCAGGTCCCGTGGACTCGATCGCCACGGGGATCCCCGCGATCGTCTCACGGAGGCTCGGAGCGGGGAGATGTGTGTGTAAACACAACATCTCCCCGCTTCTCTACTGACAATGTCAGCGATCTCCGCTCTGTGTAATCAGAGCGGAGATCGGTGATGTGTCAGTCGTAGCCACGCCCTCCCCTCAGTTAGTAACACGCCCCTAGGCACACTTAACCCCTCCAGCGCCCCTAGTGGTTAACCCCTTCACTGCCAGTGTAATTTTCACAGTAACCAGTGCATTTTTATTGCACTGATCGCTGTGAAAATGACAATGGTCCCAAAAATGTGTCAAAAGTGTCCGATGTGTCTGCCATAATGTCGCAGTCACGAAAAAAATCGCTGATCGCCGCCATTACTAGTAAAAAATTTTTTTTTAGAAAAATGCCTTAAAACTACCCCCTATTTTGTAAACGCTATAATTTTTGCGCAAACCAATCAATAAACGCTGATTGCAATTTTTTTTACCAAAAATATGTAGAAGAATACGTATCGGTCTAAACTGAGGAAAAAAAAAAATTTTATATATTTTTTGGGGATATTTATTATAGAAAAAAGTTAAAAATATGTAATTTTTTTCAAAATTTTCGCTCTATTTTTGTTTATAGCGCAAAAAATAAAAACCGCAGAGGTGATCAAATACCACCAAAAGAAAGCTCTATTTGTGGGAAAAAAAGGACGCCAATTTTGTTTGGAAAACCACGTTGCACGACCGCGCAATTGTCAGTTAAAGCAACGCAGTGCCGAATCGCAAAAAGGGGCCTGGTCATAATGGCCCGTATTGGTCTGGGGCTTAAGTGGTTAAAGGTTTATAGTATTTTTCATACAACATGTAATTTCAGTTGCTCCAACCAAGGGAAAAGTTCCTTCCTGATCCCTAAAAACTATAGGATAACTCCCTTGGTCAACATTATATACGTAAGTAAAATAAGTCATTTATATTTTTTGCATTTATAAATACAACTATTAAGTGTCTGCTTGCCTCCTTAAAAAAAGCAAAGTAGATTTGGTACATATGCTTTTCACGAGAGATGCTTGCTATCATTTATGATAATATTTTCTATCACATACTATTGTATGTCACCCCCTTTAATGTAATTTGTATTATTAGACATTTTAGTCCACAGTTTCTTGTTAAAGAACTCAAACTCTTTATAACTAACGGTTAAAGCAGAGTTCCACCCTTTTTTGGTTTATTAAAAGTCGACAGCTACAAAAATTGTAGCTGCTGACTTTCAATAAATTGACACTTAGCAACTGTAATAGCAAATGTGGGCACCTGAGTCGCGATGTGATCTGCTTTTGGCCAGTCAATCTTCTGGGACCTGTAACATGTCCCAGAAGATTGCTAGCAGGGATGGGCCGCCTAGGGCGAGAGGAGTAGTCGCCTAGGCGACCAAAAAGAGGAAGAAGAAAGTGGGACAGGAAGTCCCTCTAAAAAGAAGTTACCCGCCCCCCCCCCAAAAAAAATTGCATGCCAAATTTAACATGTAAGGGGGTGATGAGTGCTTAAAGCAGAAGTTCCACTTTTGGGTGGAACTGTGCTTTAACTAAATGCACATTTGAGCCAATAAATTAATACCAATATTGTTATTAAAGTGTTTATAACCATTGTAACACATGAGGTTGATCTACTAAATACAAATAAGCAGTTCACTTTGCAAGGGAATTTTTTCTTAGCTTAGTGAATGAGGTAAAGCTCTGCTGACTTCCATCACTGAATCATGTGCAAGGAAAAATACAGTTTTTTTTTTTACAATTTCCTTGCACCTGGTGGGTAATAATGCTTTTTGTTTTAAGATTTTTTTTTCTTTCCTCACCTTGTCACTATCCGTCCACATTTTATCTACTTTTATTATAATACATGAACTCATTATTATATGGTGCTTTCCTAGAGGATTTATTTGCCCTCTGCAGCTATTTGGGCAGTGAAGGGTTAATTAGTGGATGGAGTGGAAGTGGAAAGTTTATAAAGAGAGCAGTGTCCCCTGACCAGCCTTCCTTGAGAAAGATTGGCGGTATCCAATCCAAACATGTCAGTAGGCAGGAGGTGACATCACCAGTTCAGGAGCATTATTGTAGAGTGTGCACTGTCATCAGAGTTTTCTTTTACCATTACATACAGGCTGGTTGCCAGTGGCCAGGGTCCAGCCTGTTTGTGTTAAGTTGATTAGTGCTCCTCTTCCTTGCGCTGCTCGTATTGTACCTTCCATTAGGCACGCACATGCTTGCACTGCATTAGCAACATTGAAGCAACACCGTTCACAAGCAACATGCACCTGGCAATATAGAGTGAGTGTCTTGTTTTATTGTTATACAGTACATGTCATTTATTGCTTTTATGTTCATTTTTTCACAAGGAATTTGTGCGTGAGCGCTGCAGGAATTGTTTATAGTGGCTGCCCCACATATCTTTTTAACCACTGTTGGCGCTTGAGACATTTATTGTCTGAGAAAATGAATTACTACAAAGTTCATTACTAAATTATAAAATATGATTAATCCCAAAGGGGGCTTATTTAAATATAAGATCCCTAAAAAAAAAATGCAAAACCACTCTTAAAAGGACCGTGCGGTTATCACAGGAAGAGAAATCTACATTTTGACTATAGGCCAATTGCATCAGCAATAATTTGTCTTTACTTGTGATACTTCTGCAATACAGACGCTCTAACTTTTGCACAAACCAATCAATATACGCTTATTGGGATTTTTTACCAAAAATATTTATAAGAATACATATTGGCTTAAATTGATAAAGATTTTTTTATATATATGTAGCACTACCCCCGAAGGAGCTGCTGTTTTTTTGGGGGGTCTGTACTCTGGCTATCAACCCCAGGAATTTGACTCAAACCCTCCCTTGGCACAACTGGTCTACATAGAGATTGTGGAACCCACTGGTAATTGGGAAACACAATAATATCACACAGTAATAAAATTGTAAATAAAGTTGTTACTTTGTAATGGCCCCTTGTCCAACAGGGTAACAGATAAACTCCACACAGAATTCTGCTTAACCAAGAGTCAATTTTACTTGGTAGAAAAATAAAGTAAACAGAGTTAACACATACAGTTGACTCTTACAGGGCCCTGCAAGCGTCAATGGTACTGTAAGAAATTATAAGTAGAAACAGTTAAATAAGTAATCACAATTCTAGTGTACACATATATTTAAGCTGTATGCTCGTGAGCTTCCCCTAATGGGCAATATTATGCACATGTCCTAATAACTATCTGTGCAAAACAGGCCTGACTGAGTCCGGTACAAAGTTTCTTCCAGCAGTCGGAGTCCTCACTAGCATCAGTTGGTGCACATCAAACATTTGTAATCCATAAGGTTGTGAAAGGGCAAAGAACAAACATCCACAATGTTTCTGAGGATATATAACTCACTGCCACTGGCTGCTCTAGCGCCAATCCCTTAAACATGCGGTCACTGCAAGATGCAATATGTCCTGGCTAGTGACGCGCTACTCCAAGTAATACTGGTGAGTCTTTAGGAGTCACCTTCCTACACAACAGTTAGTCACTATTGGGCAGGTGCCCCCTCACCAAAGTAAGCCTCGTCCCCATGTCCCCCTGATACGTTCCTCTGTCGGTGTTCCGGTCCATGCTCTCTCCACAACTTGCAGTCTCCGGTCCCTCACACAGCCGCACAAGGTGTCGGTAGATGGACGACTCCAGTCTCTGTGGAGCGAGAGTTGGACACACGGAAAAGGATCCCTACTTGGGCTGAGTGATCCTTCTTGACAACTGTAGGCCCAGGCTTTCCGGCCTAGACACTCCGGCAGCAGGCCTCAACGCAGGCTTCCTGCTTGATAGAAGGCGATGTCCAGAGAGAGTGAGTGTAACTCCTCCCTTCCTTTAAGTAATTTCCCCCAGAAGGCGGTGCGATGATGAAATGCACTCTGGTAGTTCAGCTGCACTGTGGGTATTGTAGTCTGTTTGTTACCCATGGCAATGGAGTCTCTTTCTTCCTGTACTACAAGTTCCATAATGCACCGTTCCATACAGTTAAACAAAACAGTTGCTGCAATGTCATAAAAGAGACTCCGGAGGGAGCTGGGTTCATTCTCAGTACAACAATAGTCTTATAACCACACTGCAAAGTGGCACCCCGCTACACACTCCCCCCACTTAGAATCTTTGGTCCCCAAAGACATCAACAATTTTATAGCCTGGTACATGCTTGTCAAATACACGCGGAAAAAAAACCTCAGTTAGTATATACAGGTATAAGGCAGTTCACATTTGCAAAAGAACCAGGCAGAGGAACCCCCCACCAAGCTTTGGAGAGGAGGTTGTCTTGCCTACATGCCACCTTAACTGGTACAACCTGACCATATGTGCCAGGGGGTGAGCTAGGGTTGCCCTCCACCAAATTTACAGTGGAAGGACCAGGCATATCAACTGTCCTTTTTGAAGTGAAAATAGCTTCTTCAGAGCATTTACCCAATTGATCGTAAGTCAGTCTCTTGAGAGGGTGAATGACTCTTCTCTCTCTTTGTTCTTTAGGTGTCAGAGTCTCAAGAGTAATAGACTCTGTTGTCTCTATGACCTCCTCTGTTGCTCTTTCTTCTTGTTCAGGCACGCTGGGCTCTATTACTTCTGGAGCATCCAGTTCTCCTTCGGAAAGAGATGAAGCCTCTTCAGGGTCTTCTATTGACAAGGAATCCGGATCGTCCTATATTTCCTCAGTGAGCATGTTGGGAGGCACAAACTCAGGGGCCTCTGGGCGAACAGTTTCATTGTCAGCTACTTCAGATGGAGACAGGGGAGTGGTCATGGGTTCTGGCAATTGAGAGGACCACAGCCAATCAGGTCCCATCTCTTCATCCTCTAAGTCTTCATCTTCAGAATCTCCATCTTCCACATCTGGAAGTGTGGAATGAGATCTGGTAACTGGTATAGATCCTTGAGAGGTTGAAGGGAACTCTGGTGAATCTGGTACAGGAGGCAGGCAAACTGCTTCAGAGAGGGGCAGCAGGTGATTCCGATGCCAAGTTTTTAGTGGGCCCACACTCCCTTCCGGCCTAATCTGATATACCGGAAGGCCTGACAACTGCTTGCAGATGACATATGGCTGCAATTTCCAACAGTCAGCCAACTTGTGTTTTCCGGGCATACCGAAATTCCTCAGTAGTACTCTATCCCTGGGCTGCAAGTCATGTATTCTGACCTTGAGGTCAAAGTTTCTTTTGTTCCTCAGCCCCCTTTGGTCTGACGTAGCTTGAGCTTTTTCATAGGCCATTTTCAGACTCTTCCATAACCGATCCACATACCACTTGTGGGATGCTGCTGAAGCATGATCAAGTGATATGCCAAAGGCCAGGTCCACTGGTAGCCGAGCCTCCCGCCCAAACATCAAACGGTACAGTGAATTTCCAGTAGCATCACTGGTGGTACTGTTGTATGCATGTACAATGGAAGCTACATGCTTGCTCCAGTGCTGTTTCTTCTCTGAGCTCAGAGTCCCCAACATCCTTAATAGGGTCCGGTTAAACCGTTCAGGCTGAGCATCCCCTTGTGGGTGGTACGGAGTGGTTCTAGTCTTTTTAATGCCCAACAAGTCTAACAACTTCTTTATCAGTTTGCTTTCAAAGTCTCTCCCTTGATCTGAATGAAGGCGTTGGGGCAGACCATAGTGCACAAAGAACTTCTCCACAAGTACTTTTGCTACTGTCGAGGCTTTCTGGTCCTTTGTTGGGAATGCTTAAGCATATCTGGTGAAATGGTCTGTTACCACTAGAACATTCCCTTGTCCACTCAGATCAGGCTTCAGGCAAAGGAAATCAATGCACACCAGTTACATGGGTCCCTGAATCTGTAGATGGCTCATTGGGGCGGCTTGATGGGGCAGGGTCTTCCTTTGGATGCATCGGACACAAGAATGACAGTACCCTTCAACTTCGGCCCGCATACAGGGCCAATAGAATCTGTCTCTTACTAGATGGAAAGTTCTTTCAGACCCCAGATGACCATGATCGTCATGGAGAGCAGTTAGGACCGCCTCCCTGTGTTTAGCAGGAACAGTTGCCACTTTTCTTCTAAATCATCTAGACCACCCCTTGATGTATCTGCAGCCGGTCCCACTCTCTGTGTAACAGTCAGGTTTCTTTAGGAGAGTCTGTTAGAAGTATCTCAGGGCACTGGTTCTCCAAGGCCTTCAATACCAGTTTTCCCAGGGGGTCTTCTAATTGATCCCTCCTTAAGTCCTTCTTGGACAGTTTAGGTAGACCCTCTTCTCCGACTTGGGTCACATTACAATAACATCTGGGTACTCCAACAGTCAAAACTCCAATCTCTTCGGCCCTTGATCCTCCTCCGGCCTGAAGTTCGGCTCCCTGGTATAGGGCTCGCACTCCTTCCGGGGTCAACTGAGTCCACTCTTCAGTAGGGTCACTGGGGGCACGGGACCTCCTGGATAGGGCATCTGCATCCCTATTTCCAACTCCAGGTCGGTACTTCAGGCTGAATGTGAAATCTGAAAGGGCAGCCAACCACCTATGTCCGGTTGTATCCAGTTTGGCGGTGGTCAGGAGGTAGGTGAGTGGATTGTTATCCGTCTTGACTAGGAATTCAGCCCCATATAAATAGTCTTTTAACTTGTCCACTACAGCCCACTTTAAGGCCAGGAATTCGAGCTTGTGCGTGGGGTAATTCTTCTCAGTGGGGGCCAGACTCCTACTCACATAGGCAACAGGCCGCAAGTGACCACCATGCTCTTGGTATAGTACCCCGCCTAGCCCATCTCAACTGGCATCAACATGCAATTCTTAGGGTTTTGTGGTATCTGCGTAGGCCAAAATGGGGGCAGTGGTTAGGCTTTCCTTTAACTGGATGAAGGCCTCTTCACACTTGGTAGTCTACTGATCCTGGATAGACTATTTAGGCTTCCTGGGCCCCGCGGTGGATTTCACTGGTTTGACCGGTTCTGGGGCATCATCAGTAGTTTATTATGGGGTCAGGCAATGTTGGCAAATCCCTCCACGAATCTTCTATAGTAGGAGCAGAACCCCAGGAACAACCGAAGCTCAGTCACGTTAGTGGGCCTTGGCCAAGAGGTGACAGCATCCAGCTTCCCCGGGTCTGTTGTGGCTATCCCTTCTGCAGATACGATGTGGCCCAGGTAATGGACTGAGAATTGGCACTTCTCTAAAGAAAGCTTCAGGCCTTCTTCATGGAGCCTCTTTAAGACCTTCTCCAACCACTCTTTGTGTTCTTTTAGAGTTCTGCCCAACACAATAATGTCGTCCAGGTACACCAGCACATCAATCAGGTTCATGTCTCCCACTGTTTTCTCCATCAGTCTTTGAAAAGTGGCTGGGGCTCCTGACAAGCCCTGAGGCATGCGGTTGAACTCAAAGAAACCCACTGGAGTGATGAAGGCTGTTTTCTCCTGATCTTCAGTGTGCATGGGAATCTGATAGTATCCGCTCTTTAAGTCCATCACACTGAACCACTTGGCCCCTGACAAACTCTGCAAAGCGTCTTCTATTCGGGGGTGGTGTACTGATCAGGTATAGTCCTTCTGTTCAGTGTTCGGTAGTTGATACGCAGCCTCAGTGACCCATTTTAATTCCGGACTACCACTATTGGAGAGGCGTAGGGGCTCCGGGACTCTCGGATAATGCCCGTCCTATTAAGTTCTGCTAATTGCTCACGGAGGTCTTCTAGGTCACCCAGGGGAACCCGTCAGACTCTTTCCCTAAACGGTTTATCTTCCTGTAGGCGAATCTTGTGGGTGGCACTCTTCGCACATCCGACATCAAATTAATTTTTAGAGAATATCTTCTGCCATCGAGCGAGTTGGGCCTTCCATTTTGGGGGGAAAGTTGTGCCTTCCAAACAAAGCTTCTCCACTGTGACTTCACCCCTCTCTTCCTTCTTCAAGTCAGATGGGGCAACTGGGGTGGCTGGGTTCACCTGGCCCAACAGCATTCTGTTCCGGTACCTTCACAGGTGTGGGCGTAGTGGTCCTAATGCTCACTGAGACCTTGCTGTGACTTCTCTGCAGAGCCTTTAGGGGAATCACCTCGGGAATTGCTTCTAGTCCCCTTCTTTTCTCCTGTGGATCCGGTTCAAGGACGATAAAGGGGCCTGGTTGTTTCCAGGTAAGCTTGACAGAAACTCTCAAACAAGTCACCTCTCCTGGCTGTAATACTTTCTCCGTTCTATCCAGCTTCCAGATCTCTCCAACCCCTTCTGCTGGGGAATTTTTCTTCAATACTAGGCGCTTGTAGACTTGCTGTAACATGGGGTGGACTCTTGTTGTTGAGGCATCCTACTCTTGGGCTAAAGGTGTCAGCAGCCTCCTGACCAGGTCAGTGTTGGTCCCTATAATGAGGGAACTCTTGCTGGCTCCTGGTGGCCGAGGACAAATTACAGCCAGGGTTTCGAAGGTCTCTGCTTCTCCCGCCACTGAGGGGTCAAAAGTTAGTTTGATTGGAAGGTACCCATCATAGGAGAAACTCTGTATCCTAATGCCCCATATCTCCAGGTCCTCAAGCTTCTGTAGCGGTAGGTGTCTGAGGTGCTTGTTATAGAAGTCTCGATATAGAAGAGTCACTTGGGCTCCAGTATCAAGGAGGGCCTATGTGTAGATTCCTTCCACCTAGATTGAGACTACTAGGGAGGGCCCCACTAATTTGGCAGGAAGTTTCTTTGGGGAAGCCTTCTTACTTGACTCTGTAATCTGCACTTTTTTTCCTCTCTTCATGAGCCTTTTTCTGGATCTCAATCCTTGTTGGGCCTGGTATGCACTGTTTTCCCGCCGTTGAGCATTTTGGGACAAGGGGTGGGAGGTGTTACAGTAAGTCACTCAGAGGCGACATCAAGGGTGTTTGGCAAAGGACTATGCCCCCGCTGTTGTCTCCCTGTGTTGTTCAACTCTTTGGAGTTAGCTGAGACTGATGGGCACCCGGTTGACTCCTTCACCGGGGCCCTCTGAAGTTTTCCGCCGGCTTGCGGTATGGTCCTGCAGCTTTCTTCGGGCTGGGGCACATTCGTCGATGGTGTCCAGTCCCTCCACAATTGAAACAAACTTCATCATCCTTTGAGCGTGGAGATGGGGAAGTGGCAGAGACGGCGCATGCGCGGGACTTCCGGAAAGACGCACTGACCGGGAGCTCCGACCCACTCCAGCCTTCCGAGATCTTCACGGCAGTTTATAATAGCGGGACCCCCCCCAGCCTGCGGAAGGTGCACAGCACCAGACTGGATGCCCGGAGACAACGATAAACGGGAGGTCAGCCGGCAGCTCGACTTTGGTCTATCCGGCCCCACAGCCCTCAATGGCGGCCACGGCTTCTCCATGCGGAGGTACAGGGGACCAGGACTCCATTGCGGATCCTCCAACACCGACCCAGCATGCTTTCCCTTTGCTGGCAACCCCTGTGAGTACCTTGTCACTTCTCAGCAGGACCATGGCGGACATAATGCATTCCCCCATGCTGAAATCTCCCCTTGGCCACCCAGGCATACAGCAGGCCTACTCTCAGGACATGGCCCAGTTGCTAAACTGCTTTTCTGACATGCTAGCAGAAGGTCTAGCCCAGAACACTTCTCAAATCACATCCTCTATTAAAGCAGACCTGCAGAGCCTTGGGGCCCGCATAGATGCCATTGAACAGGCCGTGGATAACACAGCTGCCCGCACCAGCCAAAACACAACTTGCATTCAGATGTTGCAAGATCAACTTGAAACTGCACTTGCATAAATTGACGATTTGGAGAATAGGAGCAGGAGATACAACTTCCGTATCAGGGGTATCCCTGAATCAGTCACATCCCTGAATCAGTCACAAATATCCCAGAAACAGTCTGAATCTTTATTAAGGAAATTATCCCAGACATGCCAGATCATAAACTTGAGCTGGACAGAGCCCATAGAGCTCTGCAACTCCCCCACCTGGATGGGCTCCCGAGGGACATAGTGGTTAAACCCCACTATTATGGAGTGAACGAGGAAATCATGAAACGATCCTGCAATCTTGATGACCTTGCCTTTCAAGGAAACAAAATACAAATCTTTGCAGATATCTCCCCGACCCCAATCCAAAAGCTGAGGACCCTGAATCCTCTTCTGGAAGTTTTATTGCAGAAAACCATAAAGTACCGATGGTCATTTCCCTTTCGTCTTCAGTTCCAACACAAGAACAAATTATACAGCTTCTCAAGCTTTCAAGAAGGTGAATGTTTGCTCTTGTGCCTTGGATTCATCGCCCAGGAATTGCCCCCCCCCCCAGGAGCTCTCCCACCGTTCAAATTCCTCCAAAAGACCACCAACAGGCAGTCCTATTACGCCGCTATGGAACAAGCAGCAGTCGAAGAGACACCGAGACTCTCACACCCCAAGATGAATCCCAGAGCCACCTGCCTTCATGGGATCGTGGTCTCTTCTAGGGGAGTTTTTACCCCCCCAACTGTGTAGTGCATTGACCTACACCCACTCGTTTTCCTGATCTAACTCTTAATCCTGAGTTTGCCTTCTTCTATACCCCTGGTATACTGACCCCTCGAGGGAAGTTCCTATTGACACTTTTGCTCCTCATTTTGTGATGTTACGTTGTTTTTTGCTCCTCTTTTTGCTTTTGTTTTTTCGAATGGACTAGCCCATCACAGATCTCAGACTAATCTTGATCTAGTTAGCTTACCTTGGCTAGTGGTATTGGACTCGGTGCTTTTCCCTCTTCCCTCCCCCATTCCCCTTCCCCCCATTCACCCTCACCTTTCCCTCCCTCTGATACAGCACCTCCTGAGATTGTTATTATTCTCTATGTTTACACCATGGTATATTTGTATGTTAAGTTTATCCTTTTTATGCTGCCCTTTTTTTGTTTTTTTTGCTTTTTGTTTTTTAAATTGCAGCTCCCATGCCTCAAGGTCCCACATCTTTTTTCTTTTTGTAATTCTGGGGACCCGGCGGCCGGAGCGGTCATGCATGCCACTCCATCTGTTGTGACCGAGAAGGGGTTTCTCCACCGGTGACATAAGGACAGCAGCCTCTCCTGAGTTTGCTACTTCTCAGAGCCCAGTTTTTTCTTTTTTGGGCTCCGGACCAGGACTTGGCAGGCCAGTACTGCAAATCTACTACCCTTGTCAATCTTGACTAGGACTTATCATATTTCTTATCCTCTTCCCTTTCCTTTCCCCGTCTTATTGTTCTCTCCTTTCTTCCCTATGTCTACCTCCCCTTCACCTTATCTCCATTTTTGTTCCCCCCAGGAAACTACACGGAAGGCTATTTTACTCCGGAATTCCCTGATGGAAACCCTGCTCGGAATCTCTCGATTCGACCCTCGATTATCAAGGACCAAGGTAGGCCCATCTCATATATGCTCGCTCTCACCCTTTTGTATCCATGGATGATCCCTCCCCTCCCCCCCAGACGACTCTTAAAATAGCTTTGCATAATACTCAGGGCCTAAATTCACCCACTAAAAGGCGCAAGGCCTTCCAAAGTTACAACTCTAGGGGCATTGACATAATCCTTCTCCAGGAAACTCACTTCCCCATTAGCTACACCCCATCCTTCCTCCATCATGCATACCCCACCTTTTATCTAGTGAACACAGATATCAAAAAAAGGGGGGTGGCTATCCTATTCTCCAAACGGACCTCGTTCATTCACTCTCAGATGATCAAGGACACAGAGGGGCGCTATATCCTAGTCAAGGGCACGTTAGCTGGTAGCCTATATACCTTTATTTCCCATTATGCCCCCAACTGAGGCCAAACTAAATTCTTCTCTTCAATGCTCACATCCCTTTCCCCTCATTTCGAGGGCAGGGTGATCATGGGCGGTGACTCCAACATCCCCTTCGACCTCCGGATGGATAAATCAACCCAAGGGATCCCCCACTTTAAAAAACCTCCTAAACAAAGCCTTCGCATTGCCCGACTCCTACACTCACTTGGCCTTATCAACACATGGAGGGAACTCAACCCCTCTGAGAAAGACTACTCACACTACTCAACACCTTACAAAACTTACGCCAGGATAGATCATATTTTTATGCCCATCTCTGATATACATTCTGCCACCCAAGCCTCCATTCAAGATGTTCCATGGTCGAATCATTCCATTGTAACATTGAAACTCATAGAATCCATAACCCCCCCAGGACCCCGACAATGGCGCCTAAACGAAACAATCCTCTCCAACCCTGTGCATTGCATCATGTTGGAATGAGATATTCGGGAATACTTTCTGACTACTGACAGGGGAGACATCTCCCCTTGCACTCTGTGGGAAGCCCACAAGGCGGTGATGAGAGGGAAGATTATTCAACTCTCCTCTAAACTGAAGCGTGAAAGAAAAGCAGACGTTATTAAACTTGAAAGGAATTTAAAACACTTAGCGCAACCCACAAACAGAAACCCACCCCTACTTCCCTAGCCAAATTGGAATATTCCAGGATGGCCCTTAACCTAGCCCTTACCTCTACTGCAGAAAAACACCTACGCTGGACTAGGGGCAGACATTACATGCGGGTGGATAAGTTTGGCCCACAGTTAGCGGCCAAACTTACCCCCAAACAGGATTTTTGCCCTACCCAAAGTTAGATCTCTGACTGGCTCTCTGACTCAAAACCCCCAAAAAATACTCAAAGCTTTTCAGTCTTTCTACTCCTCCCTATACTCAGCTGATAATCCCATCTCTCCCAATCACCTCGACGCCTTTCTAGAGAACACTCCCCTCCCGAAACTCTCTGACTCTCATCGCTCTGTCTTAGATTCGCCGTTCCAGGAATCTGAGATCCAAGCAGTCATCAAAGACCTAAAAAAGGACTCGGCCCCAGGCCCCAATGGCTTCTCCACCCATTATTATAAAGCCTTTGCAGAGGCCCTCTCTCCGTATCTGCCCAGCTTTTTTAACTCACTAAGCAAGGACTCCCCCCTAGATACTGCCGTTAACCTAGCTTATATATCGGTAATCCCCAAACCGGGTAAGGACCCCAGTGAAGTTAGTAACTATAGGCCAATCTCTTTAATCAACAATGATGTAAAAATAATGCCGAAAATATTAGCGAATAGATTGCCATCTTTTATTCATACATATATTCACAAGGACCAGGTGGGATATATCCCGGGGAGGCAGGGTCCGGACCAGATACGGAGAGCGGTGGACATTATTTCTCTTATGAATTCAGGGTGGGACGGGGGTACCCCCCAGGAGGGATACCTCCTATCTATAGATCTCCAAAAGGCGTTTGATACGGTCGCCTGGCCCTACCTCTTCACTTTACTCCAGAGATGGGGGTTCGGTCCTAACTTTGTCAAAATTTTGAAGGCCCTTTACTCTCAACCCAAATCTCAGGTTAGACTCCAAGGACATCTTTCAGAACAATTCCTAATCAAGAAAGGCACGAGACAGGGTTGCGCCCTCTCCCCACTTCTTTTCATGGTAGACACTGAAACTTTGGCTATCGTGATCAGACTCCACCCGGATATCCTCGGGGTTCGCTGTGGCCAGTCGACACATAAATTCACTTTATTTGCGGACGTTATCCTCCTCTTTATTACGTCCCCCCTCATCTCAACTCCCAACATTGTATGGTTACTTTCAGACTTCGGGCAGGCCTCAGGCCTACAAGTAAATATGACTAAGTCGGTAGCCCTAAATGTCTCAACTTCCCCTAACTTGGTAGATAGACTGAAAGACCATTTCCCCTTTTCTTGGAACTCTACATCAATCCCCTATCTAGGCATTAATCTCACATCTAAAATTGATCATTTATACAAATGTATCTACCCTCCCATGTTTAAAAGACTTACGGAAGACCTTCTCCAATGGTCCTTATATAAAATATCCTGGCTAGGCAGAGTAAATGCGGTCAAGATGACCCTTTTACTCAGACTGTTGTACCTTTTCCGTTCCCTTCCCATACCTGTCACCAAATTATACATCGACAAATTGCACGCTGCAATTTTCTGGTTTATCTGGGCCAAGAAGGGGCACCGTCTATCTAAGGGTGTCCTTTTTAGGCCCAGAACTAAGGGTGGCCTAGGCTTACCCAACCTGTGGTGGTACTACCAGGCAGACCAATTATGCCAGTTTTCGACCGTTTATTTGAAGATAGAAAATAATTTTTTTTTGCATATTATTATATTTTGTATGTATCTATTAATAAACTTTTTTTATATTTTATTGAATTCCTCGAATGAGTTATCTTCAACGAACACCGTTAAAAAATCCCTGAGCAAATATATGCTCAATCCCCCAATATTTTCTTCATGCATCCTAGCTTGGTTTATAGCAGTGGGTGCCATTCCTTTCTTTAAGACTATCTGGCATAACATCTTGTTCAGTCGTCTGATGTACTGTATTCAGAAAGGCGCTCTCCTGGCTGTTGGAGAGTGTGTTCAAACTGATAGATTAAATCAACGGCCTTCTCCAGTTGCCCGAACTCTTCTTGTAACATGACCAAATAGTCGTAGGCTGTACAAGCGGCATTACTGAACCTTAAGTTCCTGACAGCTTCCGCAGCGGCTCCTCTTAAGTAGGGTTGAGCGGACACCTGGATGTTCGGGTTCGACGGGTTCGGCCGAACTTCGTAAAAAAAGTTCGAGTTCGGGACGCGAACTTGACCCGAACTTGACCCCGAACCCCATTGAAGTCAATGGGGACCAGAACTTTTGAGGACTAAAATGGCTCTAAAAAAGTAATGGAAAGGGCTAGAGGTCTGCAAATGGCAGCAAAATGTTGTTAAGAGTAGGGATGAGCTTTGTGTTCGCGTCGGCTGTTCGGTCCATTCGTGCCAAATTTGTGTTGCACGACACGTCCCATAATTCACTGCGGCATCGCAGTGCATTGCTGGATGATGATTGGCCAAGCATGCACTATGACCCGCATGCTCGGCCAATCACAGCGTGGAAAAGACGGAGAGCCGTAATTGGCCAAAGCCAGGGTGGCTTTGGCCAATTATGGCTCAGGGGGTTTAGTACACGCCCCACACTATATAAGGCCGCCTGGAAGTTGGCCTTGTGTAGTGTGTTGGCGTTTGTGAAAGAGGCAGTTTCAGATAGATAGACAGTGTCATTTATATTGAGTTAGATAGAGCAGGTAGGCGAGTCAGTTAGCTGCTGTTACAGTGTGTAGAGGAAATATATGCATCCTAGGTGTTGTATATATATTTATACACTGTATTGAGTTTAACCAGATCCGTTCCTGTTAGTCTCTATACTATGACAGGCAGGCCGGTGATTGTGCTAGCTACAGACAGTCACTGTTTCACTTAGTGTACTACTGTGTGCTTTGCATAGCGATCACCTAAAGCTCACCTGGATACAGTTATTCTCTATACTGTGCCTGGCAGGCCGGTGATTGTGCTAGCTGCAGACAGTCAGTGTTTCACTTAGTGTACTACTGTGTGCTTTGCATAGCATTCACCTAAAGCTTAAATTGTTGTTGCAATACTTTGCAACATGGCTCATTGCTGCGCTTTAAGTACAGTATCTGTGAGGGGTTGCAGTGTTGTGGCACCAGCACCAGTGCCTAAGGCCCAATTTTTCTGCCCCTGTACCCGTGCCATTTTTCTCAATGCTTTTAATCCATATTGCCGGGACCAGACATTACATTAAAGCCGCAAGCAGTTTTAAATGGCTTTTTTTCCCTTTAGAAATGTCATTTTGTACAGGGACAGTTCTAAACACAGGAAACACGTGCCACTGCACAGGCATACTTTAGACACCCCCCAGGTACGATAGTTAAAGGAATATTTCACCTTTTTTTTTCACTTTATGCATCATTAAAATCACTGCTCCAGAAAAAACAACCGTTTAAAAAGATTCTTTTTACATTGATACATGTCCCCTTGGGCAGGACCCGGATCCCCAAACCCTTTTTAGGACAATTACATGCATATTAGGCGTTATAATTAGCACTTTGGATTTCGAACGTTCGCGTCCATTGTATTTAATAGGGTTCTAAAGTTTGCGCGAACGTTCGGTCCGTTCGAAGGTTCTGGTGCGAACCAAACGGGGTGTTCGGCTCATCCCTAGTTAAGAGCATGGCAAGTGCTCTGCAAACAAATGTGGATAGGGAAATAATAACTTAAAATAACATAAAATACATAAAAATAAAAAATAATAATCTTGACCTAGGAGGACGAGGTCCATATGGAGTAGGAGGTTCAGGTGGCGGTGGATGTGGCGGTGTAGGTGTATGCAGAAAATGCACCCCAAAAAAATTTTGGCCATAAAACGCAGCAAATTTTTTTTTTTTTGCCCTAAATTATTTATTTTTTTGAAGGAGAACAGTATCTAAAGTGTGTATCTCACACGTACAGATATGCAGAAAATGCAACAACTTAAAAGTTTTTGCCAGAAAACGCACCAAATTTTTTATTTTTTTGCCTTAAATTATTCTTTTTTTGAAGAGCAGAATAGGAGTATCTAAAGCGTGTATCTCACACAGAGATATGCATAAAATGCACCAAAATACAATTTTATGGCAGAAAACGCAGCAAAAATGTTTTTGCTCTAAATTTTTTTTTTGAAGAGCAGAATAGGAGAACAGTATCTAAAGTGTCCATCTCAAACATAAAGATATGCAGAAAATGCACCAAATTTTCCTGACTAGTACCGGGGGACTCCCCACTTAGAGGTCTTGGGTGTACTATGTAAAACTTTGTCTTGTTCCCCAATTGCACGCTCTTTCCTCTGAAACTCTCAGGTACTCCCTCTCTCCACTCCAACAGTGCATGGGTGCGAGTGGTCCCTTGATCCGGCCTGAGACCAATCACCCATGCTTTCCTATTTGGGGATAATGTCTTTACAATTTTATCAACTTCTTCCTCTTCCCAGTCCTCACCAGGGAGCTCAATTGCTACACTTGCATCTGAGCGAGTGCCTACCGCTTCGCACCACTGGACCACAGTGAAAGGGTCCATGTTGGCACCAATGGGGTGGGGCTTGATTGCAGAGTACAGTAAATCCCGGACGAGCCCCCAACTGTAGCACTACCCCCGAAGGAGCTGCTGGTTTTGTTTTTGGGTCTGTACTCTGGCTATCAACCCCAGGAATTTGAATTGAACCCTCCCTTGGCACAACTGGTCTACACGGAGATTGTGGAACCCACTGGTAATTGGGAAACACAATAATATCACACAGTAATAAAATTGTAAATAAAGTTGTTACCTTGTAATGGTCCCTTGTCCAACAGGGTAACAGATAAACTCCACACAGAATTCTGCTTAACCAAGAGTCAATTTTACTTGGTAGAAAAATAAAGTAAACAGAGTTAACACATACAGTTGACTCCTACAGGGCCCTGCAAGCGCCAATGGTACTGTAAGGAATTATAAGTAGAAACAGTTAAATAAGCAATCACAATTCTAGTGTACACTTATATATTTAAGCTGTATGCTCGCAAGCTCCCCCTAATGGGCAATATTATGCACGTGTCCTAATAACTATCTGTGCAAAAGAGGCCTGACTGAGTCTGGTACAAAGTTCCTTCAAGCAGTCGGAGTCTTCGCTAGCATCAGTTGGTGCACATCAAACATTTGTAATCCATAAGGTTATGAAAGGGCAAAGAACAAACATCCACAATGTTTCTGAGGATATATAACTCACTGGCTGCTCTAGCGCCAATCCCTAAGCACGCGGTCACTGCGAGATGCAATATGTCCTGGCTAGTGACGCGCTACTCCAAGTAATACTGGCGAGTCTTTAGGAGTCACCTTCCTACACAACAGTTAGTCAATATTGGGCAGGTGCCCCCTCACCAAAGCAGGCCTCGTCCCCTTGGTACGTTCCACTGTCGGTGTTCTGGTCCACGGTCTCTCCGCAACTTGCAGTCTCCGGTCCCTCACACAGCCGCACAAGGTGTCGGTAGATGGACGACTCCGGTCTCTGTGGAGCGACAGTTGGACACACGGAAGAGGATCCCTACTTGGGCTGAGTGATCCTTCTTGACAACTGTAGGCCCAGGCTTTCTGGCCTAGACACTCCGGCAGCAGGCCTCAACGCAGACTTCCTGCTTGATAGAAAGCGATGTCCAGAGAGAGTGAGTGTAACTCCTCCCTTCCTTTAAGTAATTTCCCCCAGAAGGCGGTGTGATGATGCAATGCACTCTGGTAGTTCAGCTGCACTGTGGGTATTGTAGTCTGTTTTTTACCCATGGCAATGGAGTCTCTTTCTCCCTGTACTACAAGTTCCATAATGCACCGTTCCATACAGTTAAACGAAACAGTTGCTGCAATGTCATAAAAGAGACTCCGGAGGGAGCTGGGTTCATTCTCAATACAACAATAGTCTTAGAACCACACTGCAAAGTGGCACCCTGCTACCGGTATATATATATATATATATATATATATATATATATATTTATTTTTTGGATATGTATTATAGCAGAAAGTAAAAAATATAGTTTTTTTTCAAAATTGTCTGTATTTTTTTTGTTTATAGCGCAAAAAAAAAACAAAAAACACAGAGGTGATCATATACCATCAAAAGAAAGCTCTATTTATGGTAAAAAAATTAAACCAATTTTATTTGGGTAGAGCGTCGGACACCCGCACAATTGTCAGTTAAAATAACGCAGTGTCATATCACAAAAAATGGCCTGGTCATTAAGGGGGTAAATCCTTCCGGGGCTGAAGTTGTTAAAGTGGAGTTCCTACAAGAAAAAAAAAAGTCAGCAGCTACAAATACTGCAGCTGCTGACTTTTAATAATCGGACACTTACCTGTCCCAGGGTCCAGCGATGTGGGGGAACGAAGCCCGGCTCGTCTCCTCTCTGCAGTGCTGGTATTGTCACTGTGAGCGCCCGGCTTTGGCTTCACAGCCGGGCACGCACTGCGCATGCTGTGACTGGCCGAGCAATCATCTGGGACCTGTGACGTGTCACAGATGATTGCCGAGAGGGAGGGGGGAGAGTTGAACTTCCTTCCGGGACCGCAGTGCCCCAGGAGGAAGTGGGAACTGGAACCCTCTAAAAAGAGGGTTTCCACTCCCCCCCAAGAAAATGACATGCCAAATGTGGCATGTCAGGGAAGTTCCATTTTTGGGTGGAACTCTGCTTTAAGCAGTTTTAATTTCCATTTATAGTAAGGATGACCGTTTTTTACCAACCTGCTTACTGGGCACTTAAACCCCCTTCCTGCCCAGACCACTTTTTAGCTTTCAGCGCTGTCACACTTTGAATGACAATTGCGTGGTTATGCAACACTATACCCAAATAAATGTTTTTTTATAGTTTTTTCCCCACAAACAGCTTTCTTCTGGTGGTATTTAATCACTTCTGGGTTTTTAAAACAAAAAAGTTTTATATTTTGTTATAAAATTTTGCAAACAGATAATTTTTCTCCTTCATTGATGTACGCTGATGAGGCTGCACTGATAGGCACTGATAAGGCGGCACTGATGGACACTGATAGGTGGCACTGATGAGGCGTCACTAGTGGGCACTGATAGGTGGCACTGGTGGGCACTGAGAGGTAACACTGATGGGTGGCACTGATGGGCAGCACTGAAGGGCACTGATAGGTGGTACTGATGGACACTGGTAGGTGGCACTGATGATGAGGCACTGATGGGCACTGATTGGCACCACGGGTGGGCATTGATAGGTGGCACTGGTGGGCATTGATAGGTGGCACTGATTGATGGCACTGATATGCACTGGTGGGCACTAATTGGTGGCACTGATATACACTGGTGGGCACTGGCAGGCGGCACTGGTGGGCACAGATGAGGTGGCTGTGTTTCTTCCTCTTTGGGACCATGGTCCCTTTCACAGAAGCCGGTGATTCATTTTTTATTCTCCTCACGCTATCAGTGTGAGGAGAAAAAATCAATTATCGATCTTCTGTTTACATCACGTGATCAGCTGTCATTGGCTGACAGCTGATCACATGGTAAGGGGCCAGGACCAGTCTCATTGACTTGGTGATCACAGAGTGCGCCCCAGGGGGCGTGCAGGCAGCTCATGAACGGGAGGACATCATAGGATGACATCCCTGCAATGTAGGTCTACGCTGTAGCAGTCATTCGGCTATAGCATGGACACAAGGAGGGTAATATTAAAGCACAATTAAAGGCAAAACTTTTTTTACATTTTAGATAGAATATGGGAAGGTTAAAGCCCATATATATTTTTTAAATATACAGTATGTCCGATAGCGAGAACTGGAAGTAAAAGGAAATCCCTCCAAATTAAGGGAATCCATTGTTGTCACCCGATCACCAGAACTAGAGTACCCATTGTAAGATTTCCCCTCTTTTTGATTTTAAAAACAACTGATAATTTGTGATTTTCATAAATTTTTGGTGATAACAGTAAACAGGACAAATAAAGGGTGTGAATCTCCCTAGTGGGCACACAGGCAGCAATAAAAACCTGAAAGATGTTCTAACCCCTATCCACTCTGTCCAAAAAATATATATACATTGACGTTTAGGTGAATTGGATCACTGTATTTTGATTTTCAATTTAAAAAGAACAAATATATATATAAAAAAATATAAAAATATATCCCTTGAGGGAAGTTTTATGGAAAATTAGTTTTTTATATTGTTGTAATTTGATGATGTTTGTCTGTTAATAATTTTTTTACAGCTTTAATGCTCCTACTTTCAGTTAATTTGTTTTTAATTCCTTTTTTAAAGATTGGTTGCCATTTAATTTGGTCATCATTCTGTTTTCAACTCTTTTTGTGACTGATTTTTTACTGCCCATTGTTGAAAACTAGAAAAGAATAATGGAAAATGGAATGAAGAAATGATGACTAAAGAAAATAGACTTTATTTTTCTTTTCCACTTCCAATTGACTCAAATAAAAAACTATAGAATCTAGCAGAACAGGACAACAGCATGTTGTATTTTTACAATGGAAAAAGAAACACAAAGAAAAAAAAATAAGAATTACATTGATGTATTCAAGCAAGCAAATAATAGAAAATCTAAAGACCAGTTCCTGCTTTTAGAAGGAACAGAGAAATTGAAAACTTATAAAAAATGTAGAAAAAAAATGTCCAAATGTTTAACCACCTCAGGTCTGGACACTTTCACTCTCTTCCAGTTCAGCCTTAATTTGAATGACAATTACTCATTCATGCAACACTGTATTAAAAACGAAGACAAGAAAAAAACTGCAATAAATCAGTAAAACACAAATTACATTTCTTTCACAGCTGCACTCAAAAAACAATCAATACTAGTGCATAAGATAAGTAAAAAGCAAAACAAATGTTGTGCTGTGTCTTAAATGTGAATGATGCATATAAGTGTCACCACTCTAACTATTAAACCCAATATCAGGTTAAAACAGTTTGTATAACCCAGTAAGTAACACCACTATTTCAATAGTGCAATAGCGCAATAGTGCAATAAAAACTTGTGATGAATAGCAATGCCTTCAGTGAATTTCACCACCACCACATACAGTCGCTTACCAATTGAGCAGACCCCAAATTATAGGTGGTCTATACCAGCATGTTTGAATCAGGAATCATCCACCCACGGATCAGAGACTGTCAATGAGGATCACAGCGGTAGGATAATCCAAATGCAATTGAGAACTGCAGGGCACATCAGCAGGGATTCACTACCAGCACTTCAACTTTATCATGCATGTGATTCCATGAAACAAAAAACAGGCATCTGTAGATATTTTTATATATATTGTGACAGCAGGCAGGTAAAATCACCAGGTTGCATCCAGGATGGAAGATATATATGTCCCAGATTCAGGCTTTATGCTAGGGAGAGTGCTGGGAGTCTTTCAGGGGAAGGGTTAATGAGTCCAGATGAAGTAAGTGGGCTCCTTAGGGCCTCTACAAGAACTCCCAGCATGCTAAGGGAGATGCTCCATCCTGGAACCAGTTCTATGTTGTGTAGACTGTGGAGTGTGCTTTCTGTCCTGTGCGGTGAGACAAAGCCTGTGTGGCTTAAACTTCTAAAACAGGGAGATAGGGGCTGGGGCAGCACAAGGCTGCACCTAGTTGTTAGACAGGGAAACTGCGTGTGTAGTAAGCGGTCAAGCTGACCATGATTTCTTTTCATGTTCCTTTTGTTTTGCTGTTATATTTTTCACTGTATATAGTTTAAATAAACCGCGCCTTTTTGTTTTTTCACCTACAACTCTGTCTGCTGTGCCTGTTTTTGTGTGGTGAACCCATCCAGGGGGTCACACACACCCGCTGCTGAGTTAACCCCCTCACAGTTGGTGGAGAATGCGGGTATTTTTTTTTTGACCGGCATGGAGGAGATACTGAAACAGCTGGCTCTAGCAAATGCCAATCAGCAGCAGACAAATGCAGGTTTGCAAAAGAGCCTCGCATCCCACCAGCAAGCTCAACAACAGAGCCTCGCAGCCCAGCAGCAGACAAATGCAGCTTTGCAAAAGAGCCTTGCAGCTCAATAACAGAGCCTCGCAGCCCAGCAGCAAGCTCACCAACAGAGTCTGGAAGCTCAGCAACAAGCCCAGCAGCAATCTGAGGCCCGCTTCATAGACCTGTTGCAGAAGCAAGAGCAGAAACTACAACAACAAATGGAAACGTTAATGCAGCAACATTGACAAAAATGACTGGAGAGGATGATCCAGAGGTGTTTTTGACCACATTTGAAAGGACTGCTGAAAGAGAAAAGTGGCCTAAGGAGCAGTGGGCTGGATTGGTGTCTCCACTGTTAACTGGTGAATCACAGAAAGCTTACTACGACCTAGAGCCTGACCAAGCAAAAGACTATGTGATGCTAAAAACTGAAATATTGGCATGGCTGGGTGTCACCCTGGCTGTCCGGGCTCAGCGTGTGCTGCATAACTGGACTTTCCGACTTGAAAAACCCCCCAGGTCTCAAATGTATGATCTCATTCACCTGAGCAGGAAGTGGCTACAGCCAGAGACTTTGTCCGCACCAAAGATTGTGGAACGTGTTGTGATGGATCATTTCTTGAGAGCTCTTCCTACTGCCATCCAAAAGTGGAGCCATGGAGACCCAGAAACGGCCGATAATCTTGTGGATTGTGTAGGGAAGTATTTGGCTACAGAGAACCTGACTGCCTCTTCCAGAGACTCACGGACTTTCCACCCTAAGACCAGACCATCCCCAGTGGTGGGTAAGATGATTCCAAGGGGTGAGGGTGGAGAGAGTGAGAGGGTGGGAGTTCTACCTAAGGTCTGGCGAGAACAGCCTGGGAAGTCAGGGGCTCAAGAGGCAGCAAAAAGGATTGTTTGCTACCGCTGCCGACAAGAGGGACATATTGCAGCAAATTGCCCGGTTGTGGATGAGCCCATGCAATGTGACTTTCTAAGGGACAGACGTCAGTCGCTGTTTGCGACAGTCGCATGCACTGCCATTTGGGGAACTGAGAAACATTTATGCAAAATGTGTATTAATGGTAGAAATTTTGTTGTGTTGCTGGATTCAGGTAGCCTGGTGACACTGATAAAGGCTGAATTGGTTACTACAGGGGTCTCTGGGAATAACAAGGTAGCTGTTATTTGTGTGCATGGGGACACCCGAGAGTATCCTGTGGCTACAGTGTGTTTTGAGACCCCCAAAGGTACCCTCTCTCATCAGGTGGGGTTAGTGTCTCACTTGCCACATGATGCCATTGTGGGAAGGGATTTTCCAAAGTTCTGGGAACTATGGGATTATCCTGAGCCCCCCCACTGGTGCCCCTATATACCAGGAAGGTGATAACCAGAATTCCTCTGAGAGTGGTGAGGACTCTCCAGAATTCCCCTTGTCGGTATTGGCAGGGGAGACTCGAGAAACTGGGGAGGAGCCAACATCCTCAGACGAAAACATGCCATCTGTGGAGTTTTCTGATCTCGAGGTTCACAAGGAAAATTTTGCCACAGAACAGTTAAAAGACCCCACCCTAATAAAGGCACAGGAAAACGTAGTGAAAATAGATGGCGAGTTAGTGAACCCAGATGAGACCTGCACTTACCCATACTTCATCGTGGAAAAGGACCTACTGTATCGGGTCGCTAAAAGGGCAGAAGAAACCATTGAGCAGCTTGTGGTGCCCAAACCTTACAGGAAGTTGGTGTTAGAGTTGGCCCATGGGCACATTCTTGGAGGTCATCTGGGGACAGAGAAAACCAGAGAGAGAGTATTGCAGAGATTCTATTGGCCTGGGGTCATGAAGGAAACAGAAAACTATTGTTCCTGCTGCCCTGTGAGTCAGAGGTCGGCACCGATGCCACATTTCCGTAACCCGCTGGTACCTCTCCCCATCATTGAGGTCCCCTTTGAGTGGATCGCAATGGATTTGGTAGGTCCGATAATGAAGTCCGCTAGGAGGCATCAGTACACTTTGGTTATATTGGACTATGCCACCCGGTATCCGGAAGCGATTCCTCTCCGAAATGCCTCGGCCAAAACCATAGCCAAAGAGCTATCTCTTGTTTTTAGCTGTGTGGGTATTTGTAAGGAACTGCTTACAGACCAAGGTACACCCTTTATGTCCCGGGTTATGAAAAAGCTGTGCAAGTTGTTCAAAGTGACACAATTGCGTACATCCGTGTATCACCCCCAAACAGATGGGTTGGTTGGAAGATTCAACAAAACCCTAAAACAAATGTTAAAGAAGGTGGTGGATAGAGATGGAAAGGATTGGGACTGTCTAATCCTCTATTTAATGTTTGCCATTAGGGAGGTACCCCAATCCTCTACGGGTTTCTCACCCTTTGAGTTACTCTATGGGAGACACCCAAGAGGGCTGTTGAATATCGCTAAGGAAACTTGGGAAAGTGAGAGTTCTCCCCACAGGAGTGTGATTGAGCATGTCGCCCTGATGCAAGATAGAATTGCACAGGTAATGCCAATCGTAAAGGAACATTTGGCCCAAGCGCAGTTGGCACAGCAGAGAGTGTACAACCGTGGGGCCAAGACCCGTACCTTTTCCCCGGGGGATAGGATATTCGGTACTTGTCCCTACAGTTGAAAGCAAATTCCTCGCCAAATGGCAAGGCCCCTACGAGATAATGGAAAAAGTGAGCGAAGTGAATTACAAGGTCAGACAACCAGGAAGGTGAAAACCCGAACAGATCTATCACATTATTTTGTTGAAAGCCTGGAGGGATAGGGAATCCCTAGTCGCAGAAACTTTGTCACCAGCTCAGTCTGATTGCGTGATTCCTGAGGTTGGAATAGCAGTCACCTTGTCAAACCCCCAACAACAGTTGGTTAAAGAGTTTGTGCTTCGCAACAAGGAGGTTTTCTCTGAGTTGCCGGGACAAACGTCTGGGGTAGAGCATGATATTATTACCCCGCCCGGTGAAAGGGTGAAGCTAAAACCCTATCGGATCCCAGAGGCCCGACGGGAGGCAATACGTGAGGAAGTACAGAAAATTTCCTAAATTGGGGGTGATAGAGGAATCTCAAAGTGATTGGTCCAGTCCCATAGTGTTAGTGCCTAAACCGGATGGGAGCTGGCGATTTTGTAACGATTTTCGACAACTGAACAAAGTTACAAAATTTGACACCTGCCCCATGCCTCGTATAGATGAGTTGATCGACCGGCTGGGAACAGCACGATACATGACAACTCTTGATCTCACAAAAGGGTATTGGAAGATTCCCCTGGCCAAATCGGCCAAGGAGAAAAACGCGTTTGTAACCCCAGACGGGGCGTTCCAATTTAAAAGAATGCCGTTCGGATTACAGAATGCACCGGCAACATTCCAGCGGAAAATGGACCAGATACTGAGGCCCCATCAGAAGTATGCCGCAGCTTACCTGGATGATGTAATTATCTATAGCACAGATTGGGCCTGACATCTGCCAAAAGTGCAAGCAGTCCTAGACTCTATCCGGGAAGCTGGGTTTACGGCCAACCCCAAGAAGTGTACCATTGGACAGGAGGAGGCCAAATATCTTGGGTACACCATTGGGAGGGGAGTAATAAAACCCCAAGTCAATAAAGTCGAGGCCATACAGAATTGGCCACGTCCCAACAGCAAGAAGCAGGTACAAGCCTTTCTGGGAATCGCTGGTTATTATCAGCGATTCATTCCCCACTTTGCTTCTCAGGCTGTGTCCCTAACCAACCTGACAAAAGGGAAAGAGTCTGTCATGGTTAAATGGACCCCAGAGGCTGAGACAGCATTCCAATTTTGTGTAGTAAGCGGTCAAGCTGACCAGGATTTCTTTTCATGTTTCTTTTGTTTTGCTGTTATATTTTTCACTGTATATAGTTTAAATAAACCACACCTTTTTGTTTTTTCACCTACAACTCTGTCTGCTGTGCCTGTTTTTGTGTGGTGAACCCATCCAGGGGGTCACACACACCTGCTGCTGAGTTAACCCCCTCACAATATATATATATATATATATATATATATATATGTATATATATATATATATATATATATATATTGTGACAGCAGGAAGGTAAAGTCACCTGGTTGCATCCAGGGGGGTAGATATATTTCGCCCAGATTCAGGCTTTACGCCGATTTATACAACTAGGTGGAAAGTTGTATAAGGCTAGTGGGCTCATGGATGACTCATACCTCTAGGGAGAGGGCTGGGCGTCGTACAGACAGAGAGATGAGGAGACCAGCTGAACCTTGTCAGCTCATTTAGGCCTCCTATAAGAACTCCCAGATTCATTAGGTGTTAGCTCATGCCTGGAAGCAGACCTGTGTGGACTGTCTAGGGAGAGTGAACCCCTGTGCGGTGAGAGAAAGCCTGTGTGGCTATATTTTGCTTGGACATTTAAAACCAGGGACTAGGACAGCACTAGGCTGATCCCAGTCGTTAGTTAGGAAACCTGTAAGTTTAGTCAGAGGTCAAGTTGACCAGGATTTATTTTGTGTTTGTTTTTTTTGCCTTGCTGTGTTTTTGTCACTGTAAATAGAAAATAAACCGCACCTTTTGATTTTGAAAACCACAACCTCCGTCTGCTGGGCCTGTTTTTGGGTGGGGAGCCCATCCCGGGGGTCACACATACCCGCTGCCGAGCTAGCCCCCTCACAGTTGGTGGAGAACCAGTGGCAGTTTTTTTTTAAGCCAGCATGGAGGAGATACTGAAACAGCTGGCTCTAGCAAATGCCAATCAACAGCAGACAAATGCAGGTTTGCAAAGGAGCCTTGCAGCCCAGCAGCAAGCTCATCAACAGAGCCTTGCAACTTTACAACAGAGTCTGGAGGCTCAGCAACAAGCCCAACAGCAATCTGAGGCCCGCTTCATAGACCTGTTGCAGAAGCAAGAGCAGAGACTACAACAACAGATGGAAGCAGTAATGCAGCAACGTCCGCAGACCGGTGAGGAAAGCCGTCCCACTAATACCGCGTCCTTTGGGGTGAGTCGTTTATTGACAAAAATGACTGGAGAGGATGATCCAGAGGTATTTTTGACCACATTTGAAAGGACCGCTGAAAGAGAAAAGTGGCCTGAGGAGCAGTGGGCTGGACTGGTGGCTCCTCTATTAACGGGTGAATCGCAGAAAGCTTACTATGACCTAGAGCCTGACCAAGCAAAAGACTATGTGATGCTAAAAGCTGAAATATTGGCAAGGCTGGGTGTCACCCTGGCTGTCCGGGCTCAGCGTGTGCATAACTGGACTTTCCAGCTTGGAAAACCCCCCAGGTCTCAAATGTATGATCTCATTCACCTGAGCAGAAAGTGGCTACAGCCAGAGACTTTGTCCGCACCAAAGATTGTGGAACGTGTTGTAATGGATCGGTTTTTGAGAGCTCTTCCTACTGCCATCCAAAAGTGGGTAAGCCATGGAGACCCAGAGACGGCCGATGGTCTTGTGGATCGTGTGGAGAAATACTTGGCTACAGAGAACCTGACGGCCTCTTCCAGAGACACTCGGACTTTCCACCCTAAGACCAGACCATCCCCAGGGGCGGATAAGATGATTCCAAGGGGTAAGGGTGGAGAGAGTGAGAGGGTGGGAGCTCTACCCCAAGTTTGGCGAGAACAGCCTGGGAAATCAGCGGCTCAAGAGGCGGCAAGAAGGATCATTTGCTACCGCTGCCGGCAAGCGGGACATATTGCAGCAAATTGCCCGGTTTTGGAGGAACCCATGCAGTGTGACTTTCTGACGGGCAGACGTCAGTCGCTGTGTGCGACAGTCGCATGCACTGCCATTCGGGGAACTGAGAAACATTTATGCAAAATGTGTATTAATGGTAGAAATGTTGTGGTATTGCTGGATTCAGGTAGCCTTGTGACCCTGATAAAGGCTGAGTTAGTTAAAACAGAGGTCTCTGGGAATAGCAAGGTAGCCGTTATTTGTGTGCATGGGGACACCCGAGAGTATCCAGTGACTACAGTGTGTTTCGAGACCCCCAAAGGTACCCTTTCTCATCCAGTGGGCTTAGTGTCTCAGTTACCGCATGACGCCATTGTGGGAAGGGATTTTCCGAAGTTCTGGGAACTGTGGGATGATCATGAGCCCCCCACTGGTGCCCCTATGTACCAGGAATATGATAGCCAGAACTCCTCTGAGAGTGGTGAGGACTCTCCCGAATTTCCCTTGTCAGTATTGGCAGGGGAGACTCAAGAAACTGGAGAGGAGCCCACCTCCTCAGACGAAAACCTACCGTCTGTGGAGTTTTCTGATCTTGAGGTTCACAGGGAAAACTTTGCCACAGAACAGTTGAAAGACCCCGCCCTAATAAAGGCACGGGAAAACGTAGTGAAAATAGATGGCGAGTTAGTGAACCCAGATAATACCTGCACTTACCCATACTTCAGCGTAGAGAAGGACCTACTGTATCGGGTGGCAAAAAGGGCAGAAGAAACCGTTGAGCAGCTGGTGGTGCCCAAACCTTACAGGAAGTTGGTGTTGGAGTTGGCCCATGGGCACATTCTTGGAGGTCATCTGGGGACAGAGAAAACCCGAGAGAGGGTATTACAGAGATTCTATTGGCCTGGGGTGATGAAGGACATAGAAAATTATTGTTCCTCCTGCCCTGTGTGTCAGAGGTCGGCCCCGATGCCACACTTCCGTAGCCCGCTGGTCCCTCTACCCATCATTGAGGTCCCGTTTGAGAGAATCGCAATGGATTTGGTAGGTCCTATAATCAAGTCCGCTAGGGGGCACCAGTACATATTGGTTATAATGGACTATGCCACCCGTTATCCAGAAGCGATCCCTCTCAGAAATACCTCGGCCAAAACCATAGCCAAAGAGCTATCTCTTGTTTTTAGCCGGGTGGGTATTTGTAAAGAACTGCTTACGGACCAAGGTACACCCTTTATGTCCCGGGTTATGAAGGAGCTGTGTAAATTGTTCAAAGTGACGCAATTACGTACATCTGTGTATCACCCCCAAACCGATGGGCTGGTTGAAAGATTCAACAAAACCCTAAAACAAATGTTGAAGAAAGTGGTGGATAGGGATGGAAAGGATTGGGACTGTCTACTTCCTTATTTGATGTTTGCTATTAGGGAGGTGCCCCAATCCTCTACGGGATTCTCCCCCTTTGAGTTACTGTATGGGAGACACCCAAGAGGGCTGTTGGATATTGCCAAGGAAACTTGGGAAAGTGAGAGTTCTCCCCACAGGAGTGTGATTGAGCATGTCGCCCTGATGCAAGATCGAATTGCACAGGTAATGCCCATCGTGAAGGAACATTTGGCCCAAGCGCAGTTGGCACAGCAGAGAGTGTACAACCGTGGAGCCAAGACCCGTACCTTTTCCCCGGGGGATAGGATATTGGTACTTGTCCCTACGGTTGAAAGTAAATTCCTTGCCAAATGGCAAGGCCCCTACGAGATAATGGAAAAAGTGAGCGAAGTGAATTACAAGGTCAGACAACCAGGAAGGCGAAAGCCCGAACAGATCTATCACGTTAATCTGTTGAAAGCCTGGAGGGATAGAGAGTCCCTAGTCGCAGACACTTGGTCACCAGCTCAAACTGGTTGCGTGATTCCTGAGGTTGGAATCGCAGCCACCTTGTCACAACCCCAACAACAGGAGGTTAAGGAGTTTGTGCTTCGCAACAAGGAGGTATTCTCTGAGCTGCCGGGACAAACATCTGGGGTAGAGCATGACATTATTACCCCGCCCGGTGAAAGGGTGAAGTTAAAACCCTATCGGATCCCAGAGGCCCGACGGGAGGCAATACGGGAGGAAGTACAGAAAATGCTGAACTTAGGGGTGATAGAGGAGTCCCAAAGTGATTGGTCTAGTCCCATTGTGTTGGTGCCTAAACCGGATGGGAGCTGGCGATTTTGTAACGATTTTCGTCAGTTGAACAAAGTTACAAAATTTGACACCTACCCCATGCCACGTATAGATGAGTTGATCGACCGGCTGGGAACAGCCCGATACATGACGACTCTTGACCTCACAAAAGGGTATTGGCAAATCCCCCTGGCCAAGTCAGCCAAAGAGAAAACCGCATTTGTAACCCCAGACGGGGCGTTCCAATATAAAAGAATGCCGTTCGGGTTACAGAATGCGCCGGCCACATTCCAGCGGAAAATGGACCAGATGCTGAGGCCCCATCGGAAGTATGCTGCGGCTTACCTGGATGACGTAATTGTCCATAGCACAGATTGGGCCTCACATCTGCCAAAAGTGCAAGCAGTCCTGGACTCTGTTCGGGAAGCAGGGTTTACGGCTAACCCCAAGAAGTGTACCATTGGGCAGGAGGAGGCCAAATATCTTGGGTACACCATTGGGAGGGGAGTAATAAAACCCCAACTCAACAAAGTCGAGGCCATCCAGAGTTGGCCACGTCCCAACAGCAAGAAGCAGGTACGAGCCTTCCTGGGAATCGCTGGGTATTATCGGCGATTCATTCCCCACTTTGCTTCTAAGGCTGTGCCCCTAACCAACCTGACGAAGGGGAAAGGGTCGGTCATGATTAAATGGACCCCCGAGGCTGAGGCAGCATTCCAATTCTTGAAACAAGCCTTATGTAGCCAGCCAGTGTTGTACTCACCCGACTTCTCTAAAGACTTTGTCGTACAAAGTGATGCGTCAGATGTGGGGTTAGGAGCAGTATTGTCCCAGGTCTGGAACGGGGAAGAGCACCCAGTCATTTACCTCAGCAGGAAGTTGAAGTCCCATGAGGTAAATTACGCCACCGTTGAAAAGGAGTGTTTAGCGGTGAAGTGGGCTCTAGATTCCCTTCGGTACTACCTGCTAGGTAGGCACTTTGACATGGTTACGGATCACGCTCCGTTAAAGTGGATGGCTCAAAACAAGGAAACAAATAGAAGAGTGAATAGGTGGTTCCTGGCCCTCCAGGAATTCAACTTCACAGTAAAGCATCGCCCTGGCGTTCAAATGGGGAATGTGGATGCTTTGTCTCGAGTACATGAATGCCTGATTGCTGGTGTTCCAACCCCGAGGTTAAAACAAGAGGGGGGGGTATGTGACAGCAGGAAGGTAAAGTCACCTGGTTGCATCCAGGGGGGTAGATATATTTCGCCCAGATTCAGGCTTTACGCCGATTTATACAACTAGGTGGAAAGTTGTATAAGGCTAGTGGGCTCATGGATGACTCATACCTCTAGGGAGAGGGCTGGGCGTCGTACAGACAGAGAGATGAGGAGACCAGCTGAACCTTGTCAGCTCATTTAGGCCTCCTATAAGAACTCCCAGATTCATTAGGTGTTAGCTCATGCCTGGAAGCAGACCTGTGTGGACTGTCTAGGGAGAGTGAACCCCTGTGCGGTGAGAGAAAGCCTGTGTGGCTATATTTTGCTTGGACATTTAAAACCAGGGACTAGGACAGCACTAGGCTGATCCCAGTCGTTAGTTAGGAAACCTGTAAGTTTAGTCAGAGGTCAAGTTGACCAGGATTTATTTTGTGTTTGTTTTTTTTGCCTTGCTGTGTTTTTGTCACTGTAAATAGAAAATAAACCGCACCTTTTGATTTTGAAAACCACAACCTCCGTCTGCTGGGCCTGTTTTTGGGTGGGGAGCCCATCCCGGGGGTCACACATACCCGCTGCCGAGCTAGCCCCCTCACAATATATATATATATATATATATATATTGCATCTACTCCCATATAGATGTAAAGCAATCACATGAAACCAGCACCACTGCCACCTCCAGTGGGGGTGATAACGTCAGCACAGGTTCAGCTCACAATGTGTTCCCTCCAAAAGGAAATTTTCAAGGGGTTGGCTGGATGTGCTGCATACCTATGTCATTTATTTAGGCTCTAAAATGCCAGAACAGTACAGGTACCTCCCAAATGATCCCTTTTTGGAAAGCAGGAAGTCCCAAGTATTTAGTAAGTGACATGGTGAGTTTTGCGAATTTTTTTTTTTTTGTCAGAATTCTTTTTTTTTTACCAAGTTATTGTTTAAACAAATTATTTCTCACACACAGCATGGACATACTTACAATAACACCCCAAAACACATTTTGCTATGCCTCCTGAGTATGGAGATACCCCATGTGTGAGACTTTTTCACAACCTAGTTGCATAGAGGACCCACATTCTAAGGAGCACGTTCAGGTTTTCCAGAAGCATAAATTACACATCTAATTTTCTGACTACCTATTACATTTTTGGAGGCCTTGGAGCACCATGGCAATGGAAACACCCACAAAATGACCCCAAGGTATTTTATGAAATGCATAGCAAGTCTTTTGAAAATTTCATTTTTGCCACAAGGTTTTTGAGTATGCAGGAAATAAAAGGAATTTCGTTTTTTTGCTTTTTTTACACAAAGTTGCCAATTAGTAAGATTTTTTGTACACACATTGTGGTCATTTTGGCCACGTAATAATTTAAGTGCTTCCTCATTTATTAAAAAAAATATATATATATACATACATACATATTTATATAATGACTTCTATTAGACACTTTTAAAGAGATTTTCTTTATTGTTGCAAGTTTTTTGTCTGACGGCTCTGTGTGGTTCTCTCCAACCCCCTGGTAGTCAGCAGTGGCATCATATTCCAGCTGTGCCTCATTGGGCTGTGCTTGAACCACTGTCACGTACCTTACAGCGGAGCCCGAGAGGATGAGGGTGGCCTCTTGCACGGTTCTGGTCCAAGCACCCCTGGTGGTGGGTACAGGAAGTGCAGGGGCAACAAAAGGGTGCAGATGCCTGCAGGTTAAAGGCTGAAGCTTGAAGACACAGGAACTTCTGCAGAGCAGATGTAGAAACTGGTCACCAGGTTCATTCAGCAGGAACTGGACTAGGATCAATGGCAGAATCAGGAACAGGCGGAAGTCGGCAACAGGCTGGCAGTGAGGTATACAATCAAAAGGCCGTAGTCATAAGTCCAAGCCAAGGTCAGTTGAGTAGCAGAGGCAGGCAAGCACGCAAGGAGAATCCAAGAGAATGGTCAGGGAAAGCCGGGTTTTCAGAAGCAAGGTCAGTCAGGCAAGTAGTAAACAGGAACACAGGAACAAGCTGAAGACGATCCAGCACTGATATCAGGCAGACTCTATGTTTATATAGGGCACCGTGCGCCAGGATTCGTGGGAGCGTGCACATGCGTACTAGCGCGTGTGTGTTTGCATGGATGCGCCTTTGCGCATGCCCATTCTGAGTCCCGTTCGTCTCTGTCTGAGATTCCGCACATGCGCATTGGCATAAGCGGAATGGAAATTAGCAGCTGCTGCATGGACATGGGCGCTTGCTGTGTGAGTTTTCAGACAGCCACTCTCAGATCCACTTCTTATAAATTCATAAATAATCAGGTGGGCAGCCCTAGTATAGACAGGTTTGAAGCTTGGAAACGCGTCCCTGTATCCTACTTCATATGGGAACATTGGCTTGGACAGCGTTCACTTCTGGATTGTGCATCAGTGATTGTTCTCCTCCAGTGACAGCATACCTTTCATATCTCTGCCAGTGGCCAAGGCAGCGGTCCTAGTTCATGCTTTATCACTCACGGCTTCCAGGTGAAACAGACTGTTATGTCTGGCACATGCCATTTTTTGTGCACAAATTTTATCCATTTAGTAAATGCTGTCTGCTTAATACACTACACTATGCGGTTTTGCACTCTTGTGTTTTCTTTTGTTTCTTATTGGAAAAACTGTGATAGCTGTAATTGGTCACAGTTATCATATGGTACAAGGCTGTGATGAATGACCTTGTACCCTGTGAACTCTGTGATTGATAACAGAGAACACACAGTAGAAAAAAATGATGTCATCAAAGTGCTATCTTGTTTACTACTTCACTATGATTCCTAATTGGTCATCACATGGCACCAGGCCACCCACAATGGCCCAGTAGAGTGATCAGTGTTCCGCCGTGTCTGGATACACTGGGCGTGGATTGGGCTGCTGTGTGCTCCCAGGTAGAGTGCACAAGTGTGCACAAGTGGCAGATGTGGGGTGATGTACGGGTGTGTCTACCTGCATTGGCACTGCTCCTGTACATGGGCAGGACAGGAAGTGGTTAATGCTTACATTTAACACTGCAGTAATTTCTGTGGGATAAAGGTTAGTTGTTTCAAAGAAATTTAAAAAAACTTTAAATTGTAGTGGCACCACTAGCTCACCTGTTTCCAGGATTAAGCTAAAAAAAATATATAGAAGGAAGCTAGAGAAAATAAACTTTTGAAAGAACAACATCTAGAATTTGGATAGTTACTGTAGCTCCTGGGGTTTATGCACACTGGGTGTTTTGCACTATCAAGCAGCTGGGCAATAACTTGTTTAATTGGTCAGAATAATCATTTATTCTAGCAATTAAAATTAATTAACGTTGAAGCACTAAACGCTCCTAGCGTTAATGCACATTTAGACACATTTACACACGGTTTTGCCACTTCAATTATTTCTGGCAAAACTTTTTCTGAGCAAGATTCTTCTGCATTCAGGAGGGGAGCATTTACTGCCTCTAAATGCTGCTGCTCCTAAACTCTGGTAAAAGTCTTGGTGTCCGTGCACACATTTTTTTATCGAGTTGTGTTCAGGGTCTTTGGCAAAAAAATGCAAAAAGCTCAAAAAACATGCATTTAGGAGCATCAGTGTGCATGAGGCCTTAGTTCATAATTTAACAACAGTGCTTTGCATAAAACACCACTGTAGGCTTTATAAAATATACACTGTTTGTTTAATTCCATAGTTTAGAGGTGATACTTGCTTATCCACAGTATTCTATTACTTTCTGCTTGCTTCTTTTAGATTGGCCACAATTAAAAATATTACATGAAATATATAGTGTGATTTATTTTTTAGGTACCATAAGAATACAGTTCTAATAATTCATATTCCAGTCTTTTGAGAAATTCCATGACCCCGTAACCTTGCTTAGTAAGGCATATTAACCACTTGCCAACCAGGCCAATTCTGACACTTCTATCATATGTATAAATCAGTGTTTTTTTGCTGGGAAATTCCTTAGAACCCCCAAACAATATATATATATATAAGTGAGTACACCCCTCACATTTTTGTAAAAATTTTATTATATCTATTGAGCATCTGTGGGGCATCCTCAAACTGAAGGTGGAGGAGTGCAAGGTCTCTAACATCCACCAGCTCCATGATGTCATCATGGATGAGTGGAAGAGGACTCCAGTGGTAAGCTGTGAACCTCTGGTGAACTCCATGCCCAAGAGGGTTAAGGCAGTGCTGGAAAATAATGGTGGCAACACAAAATATTGACACTTTGGGCCCAATTTGGATATTTTCACTTAGGGTGTACTCACTTTTGTTGCCAGTGGTTTAGACATTAATGGATGTGTGTTGAGTTATTTTGAGGGGACAGCAAATTGACACTGTTATACAAGCTGTACACACACTACTTTTCATGGTAGCAAAGTGTAATTTCTTCAGTGTTGCCATGTGAAAACTAATATTTATATTAAAAATATTTTCAAAAATTAGAGGGGTGTACTCAGTTTTGTGAGATACTGTATATATATATATATATATATATATATATATATATATATATACATATATTAGCAGAGACCCTAGAGAATAAAATGGCAATTGTTGCAATTGTTTTTGTCACACAGTATTTGCACAGTGATTTTTCAAATGCAATTTTTTGGGAAAAAATACATTTTAATGAATTAAAACAAAAAAAACCACAAAATATAACACCATTTTTTTGTGAAATATGAAAGATGATGTTACGGCAAGTAAATAGATAACCAACATGTCACACTTTAAAAATGCGCATGCTCGCGGAATGGTGGCAAATTACCCTAAATAATGTATGTGCCAGAAAGCGATATCAGCATAGATGAAAGTCTAATGGCCTACAAGAGAAGGCTCAGCTGGGTACAGTACATTGCATCAACGAGAGCACGAATTGGCGTAAAATCCTACTTGCTATGCGAATCGTCAACTGGCTACATTTGGAATTCAGTCATATACACTGGAGAAAAACAAAATTCAATCCAAAATACAGCAACTATGGAATGGCAACATCTTCCATTCTTTCACTCATTGAGCTTTTGCTAAATCGGGGCTATTGTGTAACAACCAACAATTTTTTTACATCTCCTGAACTTTATGAGTTTCTTCTGCAAAACAAAGCAGATGCCTATGGAACCGTTAGGGTTAACCGGCGCAACATGCCGCCAACGTTTGGCAAAAAGAAGCTGAAGACTGGAGAAATGGTTGCCTGGCAGAAAGGCAAAATTATGTATCTGCGATGGCGTGACAAGAAAGGTGTGTCCAACGAATACAGTTCATAATACCACCACTGTTATGCTACACACGAAAGGTGGGAAAGAAATCATGAAGCCACAAGTACTGATAGACTACAATAACACCATGGGAGGTGTTGACAGAGCAGACCAAGCAATGACATTCTACCAAAGCAATGAGGAAACAGCAAAATAAGTATTACAAGAATATCTTCAGGCATCTTCTTGAGCAATGCTTGTGGCAGGCCTACATTCTGCTCAAAGAAAGAGTGACTGTAATTCAATCTGACTTCATTTGGAAAGTTGCCAAACGTATCTTTGTGAACCACCAAACACCATCAATGGCTGAGAATAGAGCTGGACATTATGCTGTTGGCGTTGTCAACCTGGAACGCTTGACTGGTCGTCACTTCTTAAGCCCCGTACACACGGTCTGACTTTTGCCCAAGAAACTTAGTTTTAAGCAAGTTGGACCAAAAATCCGACCGTGTGTACGCTCCATCGGACAAACTTTTTTTCGTTTGGTTTTGTTTTCATCGGACAAAAGTTGGGTCTGCAAACGGACAAACTTTTGCCCAACAAAAGTCAGATGGAGCAAAGTCCTACCGTGAGTACAGAAAACCATAGGACTTTTGTCCGATGGACACAACAACTAATGTTAAAATCAACCAACAATAGCAGAAGTTGACCAAAGGGTGGCGGTAAAGAGCAGAAAAGAGCAGAAAAACCATGTGATGTTGCATAAAGTTTTGGGAAAGTTTGCAGAAAAGTCCTGTGGTGTGTATGCTATGGGTGTGCCCGGCCAACTCCGTTCGGACAAAAAGTCAGCACCTACAAGGATGTGCGTGGTTTGTTGCTTGAAACGAGATGACAGTGGAAATAAAATAAGAAAGAAAACCAAGTTCCATTGTCCTAATTGGGGCATCAGACTTTGTGCAGTCCCATGTTTCAAAAATTTTCATACCCGGGATGTTTACTAAATCAATATGCAGTGTCTAGTATTACAGTGACAAGTAATATTGCACCTTTGTTTGGACAAATGTCATTGTTTTCGGTTTGATTACATTATTGAATTAAATTTATTATTATTATATTATTATTTTTTATAATTATTTATTATATTATAATTTATGATGTTGGGTTTCAAACTTTATCATACCTGGGATGTCTACTAGGCTCTTGTTTGGGCAGATTTAAGTGAGTTATTCCTAAGAATTACAGGCCTATAATATAAAACAACAAATTTCCATGCAAAACAATGTACCACTTTGACATTCAAAAATACTGACATAATCAGACTGCCAGTAAGGTTAAAGTGATTGTAAAGTCTCATTTGTTTTTAGTTAAAAATAACAAACATGTTATACTTACCTGCCCTGTGTAATGGTTTTACACAGAGCAGCCCCTTATCCTGTTGAGTGCCCCCACAGCAAGTAGCTTGCTATGGAAGCACCAGAGCCAAGCCACAGCGTCCATTCAGACATGGAGCCGTGGCTCAGCCTTACCCCTTTCTCTCCTCGTTGGCTGACCACAGCAGCAGGAGCCAATGGCTCAATGCTGCTGTCTCAGCCAATCAGGGGGTCCCAGGAAGCCAAGATACTCCTGTATCATTGCTGGATCTAGAGGGACCTCAGGTAAGTATTAGAGGGGCTGAGGGGGGGGGCTGCTGTGCACTGAAGATGTTTTATCTTAATGCAGAAAATGCCTTCTGCCTTTACAATTACTTTAAGGTCCTCTATGGTCTGGAAGCCAAAGAAATAATATTTTTAAAGTATACATATTGACATGATAGGGATGACCTGAACTGTCTTAGGTTCAGTATGAGCAGGATTCAGTGGACTTTGAAGAATTTTGGATCCCGAACCCAACTGAAATCAATGGGAGCTGAATCAGTAAAATCAAAAATGCCTATTTTCTGGTCTATTAAACAAAGGGCTGTCAAAAATAGCATGTTGGGTAGGCACTGCCTTCAGGAACATGTACCAGTACAAAATAAAATATAATTTTTATTTTTTATTCCGGGTCCATGATTTTTATAAGCACTAACTGGCAATGACAAGTAAAATGAATTTAAATTGCCAGCAAATGACATTTCCATTCTTCATTTGGGGGACCCTTGGAGGGGCCTGTGTGCCATTTATTTAAGAAGCAGGCAGAAAAATACTATTTGCCATAAATAAAATCTGTATAATGTTTTTCTTTGTAAATGTCATTTTTGCAGCACACATGTTAACTTTTGCCTCCCCCACCCTTTTAGTCTGGCATGTATTTCAGGGAATATATTAAAAAGAAATGTGTAAAATGTGCAAAAAGAAAAATGTGTGAGGTCTCCCAGGAAATCCTTACCAGAACCTTCAGGACTCCATCTCAATACTGGAAACTTGTACCCAAATGAAGTTTGTATAATTTTCTGAGACAGATAGAGCTTTCTTCTGGTGGTAATTAATCAACACTGGTTTTTTTTGTGCTATATAAATGAAAAAATACCAAAAAATATTGAAAACCTTTTTTCATTCATTTGGGCCAAAATGTATTCTGCTATAATAACCCAAATCAGTGTATATTACTTAGTGTGTGTGAAAGTTATAGAGTCTACAAACTATGGTATACAGTATCTATTTGCAAATTGATCGGTCCTGATGTACTGACTGCCTATCTCATTTCTTGAGGTCCTAAAATGCCAGGACAGTAAAATACCCCCAAATTACCCATTTTGTAAAGTAGAAAGGCTAAAGTATTTAGCTAAAGGCATGGTGAGTTTTTTGAAGTTGTATTTTTTTTTTTACACTTTTTTCTAAAATAAATAAAAAAAATTTTTTTTCACAAAGTTGAAAAAAAGGTCACTGTGAGTGGGTGGCAGTGATTAGGGACACTATCAATGGACTGTGGTGATTAGGAACACTATGAGTGGGTGTCAGTGATTAGGGACACTATCAGTGGACTGTGGTGATTAGGGACACTTTGAGTGTGTAGCAGTGATTAGGGGCACTGCAAGTGGGAGGCGGTGATTAGGGATAAATAATTGGACAGAGCCACGCTACACAAATGAAAAAAAGAAATATAGTGATAAGCAATTAATCCATATAACACAGATAATTGTGCATAAATCTTGAAATGGCTTTCAACACCAAAAAATTGTGATTATATAAATAGTCCATAAACCACAAATGAATGTGTATAAATCTTGAAATCTTTGAAATAGCTTTCAACACCACCATGAACTCGTGCACCTGCACCACATAAAATGCGTGCTTACCGGAAGGCAAGCTATCATAAGCTTGTGGCTATTAACCCAGCCAGGGCCTTTATCCAGGAGGTATTGGAATAGCAGCTCACACACAGATACTTGATATGATGAGGCAAGAACACACAACAAACAATCAGGGAGACTCGATCATTCCATAGTCATGGATTTAGATCAGGCATTACCCAAAATAGAAGGGAGCTCACCATAGTGTAAATCGTATTATACAAACTTATTAAAACTAAAGGATTGCACTTACAAGAAGTGAAGAATAAAACATTGAGGTCTAAAAGCCGGCTGGCTTGCGAACACCCGTCCACTCTGGATCACAATGCGATGACTTCAGCACGCCACTCCTCCGATGCATGTTTCGTCACACTCTGACGTCATCCTGGGGCATGGGCGACGCACTGACTCATCACGTTATGTAGTGTTCAAAGAGAGCCATGCCTTGATCTGAGTCCCAGGTGGTGGAACCTAATCCTCCATGTAGGAGACTGGCAAGGTAGCTATCACCAGTATTAAAATTATCTTTAATATTATTTAATATTATAAAAACACTAAAAAAACAGAACAAAAATAATCAGACTAGATTATATCAAGATAAAAACTAGAGGACTACTCGCCACCCCAAGGAAATAACAGAAGCCGGACCATCATATTGTGATGATCGATCCTGACCTTCTCTAACCATACTACCAAAACTACATTTCTAAAGAAACCCCTCAAGGTTCTAAGCCTATTCATTTTGGATTCACTTTGGATGACAATGGTGTCGAAATTCCACCATTTACGGACACCGTTTCCTGGATTTGAACCAAAAATAGGACTTATAGAAAAAAAGGGGGGAATTTGGGACTTTGAATGAGGTTCTGGACAAGGTGGGGGTACATAAAGGAAACACATGTTTTTAATAACATGAGGAGTAAAATGTATTACAATATGAGAATGATGGGATTGCACATGATATTACATACATATCGTAGACATAGAAGACATATTCTTGCATTGACTTAAAAGACTCATGGCAATATGACAGTGCATATGATTCATGGACATAAAGTTTACAAACTAACATCAACTAAAATTACATAACAGTATGATAGATAGATGTACAAATCCCATGAGTACACATATGTGAACATTGGTTCCTTAAAGCGGCATAGTGCAGTGGAATGACAAGATGTAGCAATTGTGTAGGCATGATGGTGGTAAAATTGTAGATGGATCAAAAGGCTGGTATGGAAGTGTATTGGCATCCTTTTTAGCCCGACGCGTTTCGTATTTAACTCATCAGGGGCGGATGCTTCCAATAAGCAATCTAAAAAGAATGTATATAAAAATATGGATTTAGCCTATATTGACATAAAGCATAAACAGGAGAGGCCATTTGTACCAATCCTGAAAAACTTACATACAAAGGATGGATCATGCGGATGAGTGAAACGGTGGACCAGGGCCAACCAGAAGGTGTCCTACCCGGAAGCCGAGGCAATGGGAATCCGTGCAGGCAAGGTGTAAGGATGGGGGTACCAAGTGGTACAGATGGACCTGCCAAGTTAGTGCACCACAGTGATGGTAAACTTGTTGGGAATGCCAAAGAAGTCTATATGGGGTGAAATAAAGTGTGTAAGAAATTGAACTCACACTAGACAGAATCCAGTAACGTGGTGGAGTCAAGTCGAAATTTACCTCAGTATTGTGCAATGGGACAAGAAGAGTCCAAATGCAATGGCGTACTCAGCATAAAACGGTGGAGACTGTGTGCACATGACAGTATTTATACAGAAACCCCCATCATACAAAGCCATGCGTGTGTTCCCGCCAACGTCACGCCAGCTAGTCACGTGCGGGGAGGGGCCTTAATCGGGACGATACCAACCACTCGATAGAGGCTGACCTCTGTGGATGGTGACTGCCGAGTTGGTGAAGATACGTCCAACGTCGCGGCGCCAGTGATGACGTCATGCGTGGGACGCAGTGCGTGGCGTCGATGTGATGAGAGCCCCGCCCAGCACCCCGAGCTCCGCCTGGTGAGGGCGGAGGAAGGGGGTGGAGGGACGGTGCACAGAACACATCGCAGCTTCCGGGCAATGGACAAAAAAAGGGGAAGGCCTATAGTACCAAAGGCTGACAGTCCCCAATGGAATGCAAACAACAAAAAACAAACAAATGCCGTATCACTCAGGCATGGTGACCATGTCTAGAGTGAGGGGGGCCCCAAAAAGGGTACACGACCGTAGAGGGGAACCCAGACCACCCACAGAGGCGGCAGGGGATCAATGCTGACTCAAACCAAAACCTCCATCCCGTTTAAGTGCAAAAAAGGGGGGCTGTGTGTGAACACAGGTGGGACTTTGAGTGAGACACATGGCTAATGTCTCCATCCCGGGTACAATATAGAAAAAAAGGGGGGAATTTGGGACTTTGAATGAGGTTCTGGACAAGGTGGGGGTACATAAAGGAAACACATGTTTTTAATAACATGAGGAGTAAAATGTATTACAATATGAGAATGATGGGATTGCACATGATATTACATACATATCGTAGACATAGAAGACATATTCTTGCATTGACTTAAAAGACTCATGGCAATATGACAGTGCATATGATTCATGGACATAAAGTTTACAAAAATAGGACTTGGGGACAAGGAGAATAAACTCATCTATGCCCTCAGTGGTGAAAAATGGGTATTGCATCAGGTATATCTTAAACCCACACATTGATCACAACACTATATATGTTAAACATTAGGATCAGAATTTAAACACAATGGGCAATGTGTCCCAAGGGGTCAGATCCAGCATTTTAACCCCTAATGCTATGTAACTCCACTATACAACCATAAAATAGACGCTAAAAGGGGCCCAACTGCAAAATTTTGTAGATAATTAGTTATTATTAAAATCAACTGATCCGGCCCTCAGTGAAGAGAGCCGATCAGTCATCTGGAAGAATAGATTGTGCAAAATACACCCAAGTTATGTCAGCAGCCCACACCATTATCAACAAAACCTGCCAAGTGCACAAATGCCCTGATTAGTACGCTGCAAGGTGACTCAGCTAAAAATGAAAATAAAAATAAAAAAACAAAACGAAAGATTTGGGGCAAAAAAAAACCTCTAGCCATACCGGGAGATATTGTTGGATCTCCTCACTAGAGGTATTGCCACCAAAGACTCACATCAAGTTCACATCACAAATATTGGTCATTCTACAAAAAACACACTTATGAATTTTCAATAACTGCGTTTACATCTACGTCCACATTTAACCCAAATGGAACGTGACTTTTAATCCTGTGTATCCAATACATCTCTAATCTAGAGATATCTTTCACTAGAGAACTCCATCTCCAATGTGGATGATATTTGTCTATTCCCAGAAATATTGTCTTTCAGGGATCTTTATTATGGGCCACCAGGTAGTGTTTAGAGACTGAATGAAAACCATTTTTGATATTTGTAATGTGTTCGTTCAATCTTACCGAAAGGGGGTGCTTAGTGCTGCCCACATATTGGAGCCCACAAGGGCACTGGAGCAGGTAAACGACCCCCTCATAATAAAAGGTTTTATCTCAAATTCCATAGAAGTACTGGATGAAGTAAACTTTTGGGTTCTCCTATGTGTGCATCCATTTAGGGAGCACACACGACATCTCCTACACTGATAAAAACCAGTGAGGTTCTGAAAAAAACCTCTCTTGATTAACGGAGGGTTAATAATATTAGGTGCCACTCTATCCTTAAGCGAAAGGGCTCCCTTGTAAATAACTTGGGGCTTATTAGGTAAAACTGTGTTTAATACCTGATCATTACCCAAAATGTGTCAATGTTTTTTTATCAAATTTTTTATACTCATATGTTGCACAGAGTAGGTGGTAATAAAGGGGACTGTGGGCACTCTATCCTCACATGGGGGATTTTCCTTAAGTAGATCCCCCCTCTCCATGAGTATGACCTCATCAAGGGTATTTTTTAGAGAGTTACTGGAATAACCTTTCTCCTCAAATCTCCTTGTTAGAGTCTCTTCCTGCACCAAAAACTCTTCTCTATTTGTGCAGTTGCGCTTTAACCACTTAAGCCCCGGACCATTTGGTAGCTAAAGGACCAGAGGTGAATTCAGAATTTTGCACTGCGCTGCTTTAACTGTAAATTGTGCGGACATGCAATGTTGTACCCAAACGAAATTTGCGTCCTTTTCTTCCCACAAATAGAGCTTTCTTTTAATGGTATTTGATTGCCTCTGCGATTTTTATTTTTTGCGATATAAACGGAAAAAGACCGAAAATTTTGAAAAAGAATTATATTTTCTACTTTTTGTTATAAGAAAAATCGAATAAACTCAATTTTAGTCATACAATTAGGCCAAAATGTATTCAGCCACATGTCTTTAGTAAAAAAAATGTCAATAAGCGTATATTTATCGGTTTGCGCAAAAGTTATAGCGTTTACAAACTAGGGTACATTTTCTGGAATTTACACAGCTTTTAATTTATGACTGCCTATCTCATTTCTTGAGGTGCTAAAATGACAGGGCAGTACAAACCCCCCCCCAAATGACCCCATTTTAGAAAGTAGACACCCCAAGGAAATTGCTGAGAGGCATGTTGAGCCCATTGAATATTTTTTTTTTGTCCCAAGTGATTGAATAATGACAAAAAAAAAAAATACAAAAAGTTGTCACTAAATGATATATTGCTCACACATGCCATGGTTATATGTGGAATTGCACCCCAAAATACATTCTGCTGCTTCTCCTGAGTACGGGGATACCACATGTGTGGGACTTTTTAGGAGCCTAGCCACGTACGGGACCCCGGAAACCAAGCACCGCCTTCAGGATTTCTAAGGGCGCAAATTTTTGATTTCACTCCTCACTACCTATCACAGTTTTGAAGGCCATAAAATGCCAAAATAGCACAAAACCCCCCCAAATTACCCCATTTTAGAAAGTAGACACCCCAAGGAAATTGCTGAGAGGCCTGTTGAGCCCATTGAATATTTTTTTTTGTCCCAAGTGATTGAATAATGACAAAAAAAAAAAATTACAAAAAGTTGTCACTAAATGATATATTGCTCACACATGCCATGGTTATATGTGGAATTGCACCCAAAAATACATTCTGCTGCTTCTCCTGAGTACGGGGATACCACATGTGTGGGACTTTTTAGGAGCCTAGCCACGTACGGGACCCCAGAAACCAAGCACCGCCTCCAGGATTTCTAAGGGCGCAAATTTTTGATTTCACTCCTCACTACCTATCACAGTTTTGAAGGCCATAAAATGCCAAAATAGCACAAAACCCCCCCAAATGACCCCATTTTGGAAAGTAGACACCCCAAGCTGTTTGCTGAGAGGCATGGTGAGTATTTTACAGCTCTCATTTGTTTTTGAAAATAAAGAAAGAACATTTTTTTTTTCTTTTTTTTTCAATTTTCAAAACTTTGTGACAAAAAGTGAGATCTGCAAAATACTCACAATACCTCTCAGCAAATAGCTTGGGGTGTCTACTTTCCAAAATGGGGTCATTTGGGGGGGTTTTGTGCCATCTGGGCATTCCATGGCCTCCGAAACTGTGATAGGCAGTGAGAAGTGAAATCAAAAATTGACACCCTTAGAAAGCCTGAAGGCGGTGCTTGGTTTTTGGGGTCCCGTACGCGGCTAGGCTCCCAAAAAGTCTCACACATGTGGTATCCCCGTACTCAGGAGAAGCAACAGAATGTATTTTGGGGTGTAATTCCACATATGCCCATGGCATGTTTGAGCAATATATCATTTAGTGACAACTTTGTGCAAAAAAAAAAAAAAAATTGTATTTTTTTCCGCAACTTGTGTCAACATATAAAATATTCCATGGACTCGACATGCCTCTCAGTATATAGCTTGGGGTGTCTACTTTCCAAAATGGGGTCATTTGGGGGGGTTTGAACTGTTCTGGCATTTTATACACAACATTAGGAAGCTTACATCCACTCTTCTAACCACTTGAAGACAAAGCCCTTTTTGACACTTTTTGTTTACATGAAAAAATTTTTTTTTTGCAAGAAAATTATGTTGAACCCCCAAACATTATATATATTTTTAAAGCAAAGGCCCTACAGAATAAAATGGTGGGTGTTGCATTTTGGGAAAAAATACACTTTTTTAATTTTAATGCACTAAAACACACTATATTGCCCAAATGTTTGATGAAATAAAAAAGATGATCTTAGGCCGAGTACATAGATACCAAACACGACATGCTTTAAAATTTCGCACAAACGCGCATTGGCGACAAACTACATACATTTTTAAAAGCCTTTAAAAGCATTTACAGGTTACCCCGTTAGATTTACAGAGGAGGTCTACTGCTAAAATTACTGCCCTCGATCTGACCTTCGCGGTGATACCTCACATGCATGGTGCAATTGCTGTTTACATATGACGCCAGATCGACGCTTGTGTTCGCCATTGGGCAAGAGCAGGGCAGGACAGGGGTGCTTTTTTTTTTTTTTTATTATTAATTTTGCTTTTTTATTTTATTTTTAAACTGTTGCTTCCATATTTATTTATTTTTATCACTTTAATTGTTATCTCAGGGAATGTAAATATCCCCTATGATAGCAATAGGTAATGACAGGTACTCTTTTTTGAAAAAACTGGGGTCTATTGGACCCTAGATCTTTCCTCTGCCCTCAAAGCATCTGACCACACCAAGATCGGTGTGATAAAATGCTTTCCCAATTTCCCAATGGCGCTTTTTATATCCGGGGGGGACATTCCCTCCCACTGCTTGTAAAAGCAGTCCAGAGGCTAATTAGCCACTAGGATTGCTTTTACATGAAAGCCGGCCGCTGGCTGAAAAGAATGATACCAAGATGATACCTAAACCCGCAGGCATCATTCTGGTATAAACATTCAAAGTCCAGCAACATACCAGTACGTTGCTGGTCCTTGTTGGACATGTATTGTAATCTTTTTTTTTCATGCAGCCTGTTGGCTGAACGAAAAAAAAAGATTGATCGGTGGGTATGCCCACCATTAGAATACCGCCCTTCATCCACCCACTTCTAATGATGGGCATACATGCACCATTTATATATGCCGAAGCATGGGGGCATCTTCTCGCAAAAGTTATGCCGCGTACACATGGTCAGACTTTTCCACGGGCAAGCCTCCGTCCGAATTTCGACCGTATGTACGCGGCATTAGGAGCAAAATCACTCCTCCGCCCCTGCTGCCCCAATGCTTTGGCATATATGCTTTTTTTTTTAACTGTGGTGGTGAAATCACCTCCTACAGCACTGGAGTCGCAGGGATCAGGCCTGTCTCTGCGAACGCTGCAGTTATGTGTGTTGTGTTTTGCAAGTGACAGTGATCGATCGATACTGCACTTCGGTGGCCTGGGCTGGACGGAGGGGCAAAACGCAGGTGCTAGCAGGTATCTGGGCTGATCCCACTAACAGTGCATTTTTGGGAACCCTAAACTGCTGGGGACGCTAGTATAGATCTGATCAGATCAGATATTGAGCTGATCAGATACTATACCACTAAGGGGGGTGTATGCTTCACGTGTGGGTGTTAGCGCTACTGGCACTAACCTGACGCTGCCTGGGGTGTGACGCAGACCCTCTCTGATGCTAAAACCTAACTGATATCACCCGCCGGGCGATCAGGGGGTTAAACCTTTATTGGGTTATATACGGCGGGTGCCCTGACACTATAAAAAGCAAACTAACTAACCAGCGTCACCCGTAACACTTATATGATGATCACTGGTGAAAGGGTTAACTAGGGGCAATTAGGGGGTTAAAACCTTTATTAGGTAATATATGGGGGTACCTGACGCTATATAAAAACCTGACGGCGAACCTAAAAAAAAATTACTGGCTTCCTATCGGCATCACCGACACTAAGACAATGATCATAAAAACGATTGCTTAGCGACAGTGGTGATAGGGGGTGAAAGGGTTACCTGGGGGGCGATCAGGGGGTTAAACCTTTATTAGATAATATATGGGGGTACCTGACGCTATAAAAACCTGCGGCAAACCTAAAAAAAATTACTGGCTACCGATCAGCATCACCAACGCTAAGACATCGATCAGAAAAATGATCGCATAGTGACGGCGGTGCTAGGGGGTGAAAGGGTTACCTGGGGGGTGATCAAGGGGGTTACACCTTTATTAGGTAATATATGGGGGTACCCGACGCTATAAAAACCTGCGGCGAACCTAAAAAAAATTACTGGCTACCGATCAGCATCACCGACGCTAAGACATCAATCAGAAAAATGATCGCATAGCGACGCCGGTGCTAGGGGGTGAAAGGGTTACCTGGGGGGTGATCAAGGGGGTTAAACCTTTATTAGGTAATATATGGGGGTACCCGACGCTATAAAAACCTGCGGCGAACCTAAAAAAAATTACTGGCTACCGATCAGCATCGCCGACGCTAAGACATCGATCAGAAAAATTATAACTTAGTGACAGTGGTGATAGGGGGTGAAAGGGTTACCTGGGGGGCGATCAAGGGGGTTAAACCTTCATTAGGTAATATATGGGGGTACCCGACGCTATAAAAACCTGTGGCGAACCTAAAAAAAATTACTGGCTACCGATCAGCATCACCGACGCTAAGACATCGATCAGAAAAATGATTGCTTAGTGACGGCGGTGCTAGGGGGTGAAAGGGTTATCTGGGGGGTGATCAGGGGGTTAAACCTTTATTAGGGGGGGTTAGGGGGCTACACTGGACCTAAAACTAAATGTAGTGACACTTTTACAGTCACAAATGTCACTGATTGCAGTGATCACTAAATAAATGGTCACTGCAATCAGTGACACTGTGACTGGGGGCTGGGGGGTGATCTGGGGGTGTCTGGGGGTGCCTGGGGGGGCGATTTATGTGCCTATGTGTCCTGGTGTCAGTGTGCTGTTTTGTGTACTAACCTGCATCTTCTCCTGTACGGCGCTCGGTATATGTGAGCGCCCCATCACTTCCTCCTTCCTGGCAGGCAGGGGAAGCTCTCTCATTCGCCGGGAGCGATCGAGAGGGGGTGGCCGGAATCGAACGGCCGTCCCCTCATTCTGGATCGCTCCCGAAGGTAAAACGACCGCTCACTGTAAAGAAGGGGGGTCCGATCGGACCCCCCAACTATACAAAGGCAATCACGTACATATACGTGATTCTGCCTGTCGGTGCCATTCTGCTGACGTATATTTACAGTGGGCGGTCGTTAAGTGGTTAACCGCATATACTGGCTTTTTGGGACAAATCTAAGCCATGGCCCATGGTGGCAGCTATCGACTGGAATATATAAGTTCATGTCAGTAGTTTTTAAACAAGAACAAAAAGCAGCGCCTTCTAAGAGTAGCAGTTAAACAGTTTAATGCAAAATAATAATAAGTGGTAAAAAACACTCACAAACGAGCGATAGGGATAGGCATGTCAAATATTTATCATCATCATCTGCACTGTCCCGGGGGGGGGGGGGGCTGCCTGGTGCCCGATGTCAGTGGCTGTGGTTGCTGTGCATCATCCCTTATTCCGGTGACGGTGGTGGAACCCAGTGCTCTCGGCAAATGGGGACGGAGGGCGATGAACACAGGAACACAGCAGCGATGTCGTCACTTCCGGGTACAGGGTCAGCGGGGAGGTGCGCGCGTTCAAAGCATGCGTGCTTCTTCCTCAGTCTCCTAGGGGCCATCTTTGAAGAGGTTTATAATACTAAACTCGGTGCTACCTGATTGGATGGATAGGTAACCATGGAGATGTATGAAGACTGCGACGATAAGTAATGTGACGGTCCATACAAAGGTGCCCTAACACTGTAAATACTAAATACAATTACTAAATAAAATTACTAAGTGAAAATCCTGACTAAAGTGTCAATATGGGTAAGTAATAAATTAAGAGGGTATTTCGAAATGGGCAAACATAGACAATAATGATAAAAGGTCGGTAAACATATATCCATAGGTACATATTAAAGGGACAGTAATTAAACGAGTATATATAATTGTTAAAATTACTTAATGTGTATTGGGTTCACTTATATACACATTATTATACCATAGGATTTGATAATATAAAAAATATATACTGTAGATGTATAGAGATATATTAAAAATATCTATAAAAATATATCTATGAAAAATTTATAAAATGTAAAAGGAAATAAAATTTGTAAAAGAGAGAGAGAGGACACTCAGCGTGGACAAAGTAAAACATTATTGTTATTAACGAAGATATGGAACTATGTATATGTTTATGTGTTGTGCGCTTGGGAGATGGTATTGAGATGAAGGAGCATAATATTGCAAATATATATTGTGTGTAAATTGACACACCATAGAGAGGCTATACTTATAGATATAGGGATAATGATAGTGATGGTAGGACAATTATAATAAAATATTTATTTCAATGCCCCAAAATCCATACCAGACCCTTATTTGAGCATGCAGCTCGGCAGGCCAGAGAAGGGAGGGGGGGCGAGCGCCCTCTTCCAAACCATACCAGGCCACATGTCCCCCCACCCCCAAAGCACCTTGTCATATTGATGGGGACAAGGGTCTCTTCCCGACAACCCTGGGCTGTAGTTGTGGGGGTCTGCAGGGGGGATTATCAGAATCTGGAAACCTCCTTTTCTATTGCTGGCATTGTGTTTTGTTTACATTTCTGCTGTCACTGAGGAAGCCAGCTGACAGCTTATGAGTGATCAGTTGTTAAGGATGCGGCAGCCGGCTTCCCTTTCATGGCCTGCTGGGCTGCATGCTCGGATAAGGATCTGGTATGGATTTCGGGGGCCCCCCGCATCATTTTTTTTTTCACTTTGGTGAGGGGTTCCCCCTAAAATTCATACCAGACCTGAAGGGCTTGGTATGGATTCAGGGGACCCCACGCTGTTTTTTTTAAAAATTCTCTATTGCTGGCATTATGTTTTATTTACATTTTAGCTGTCTGTGAGGAAGCCATCTGACAGCTGATAAGTCATCAGTTGTAAAGGATGCGTCAGCCGGCTTCCTGGCCCGCTGCTTAACAACCAGCTATTCTTCACACAGAATTCAAATCGGTCAATCATTTTTTGTCCAATCCCAATTTTAATCGTTCTGAAAATTTGGAATTTATTAGAAAAGAATAAACAACATTTTTTTTTATGAATTTCAACAAAATTCATTACTATTCATTACTATTTCATTTGGCCTGAATCGTGCTCGTTTTGCCAGACAACACTCGCAAACCGAGTCACGATTTTTTAAAATACAGTGCTTGTATTGCGAAACGCTCGTTAACCTCGTTTCTCGCAATCCGAGGTTCCACTGTATTCTTTTTTTTAGCACCTTGGTGCCCACTGCCCACCCTAATGCATGCAGCACTTTGGTGCTTGTTGACTTGCTGTTTAGCTCTTGGGCTACAGCAATCAGTGGTGGGAGTAAGATTGTTGATATTGTGACAGTGTGAGGCCCTGCCACTGTAGTAGTGGAATTTAAGACAACACAGGGCTCTCACGTATGCAGAGTGAAAGGCTCCAGAAGTTCTGTTTAGAGCAGAGAAAACAATTATTTTGGTTTTCTCTGGGTTTTGTAATTCCTTGATCAGGGTTTGGAGCTTGGAGGATTTGAAGAGTTTTGGGAGGGAAAAGGCCTCCAACCCAGGGCCTGCATTTTGCTGGAGACCAGCATAGTGAGTGTGCAGGTGTGCGGGGGGGGACAGCCGCCGCTGATTTTTATATAAAAAAAAGGGGGGTGCCATCCGGGGCCCTGGGGACCTCCGGGCCTCTGGGGACCTCTGAGCCCCTTACAAAAAAATATATATATATCTTTTTTTTTATTTATAAAAAACACATAAAAAAGGGGGGTTACCATCCGGGGCCCCGGGGACCTCCAGGCCTCTGGGGACCTCTGGGCCCCTTAAAAAAAAATTATAAAAAAAATATATATTTTTATATTAAAAAAAAGGGGGGTTGCCATCCGGGGCCCTGGGGACCTCTGGGCCTCTGGGGACCTCTGGGCCCCTCAGCAAAAAAATTTTTTTTAATAGAAAACACATAAAAAAGGGCGGTTACCATCTGGGGACCCGGGGACCTCCGGGCCTCTAGGCCCCTTACAAAAAAAGAGGGGGATTGCCATCTGGGCCCTTGGGGACCTCTGGGCCCCTTACAGGTGTACTGCCTGTACCCCCTGATGGCGGCCCTGGCGGTGATTAGGGACAGAGACTGGTGTGGTGATAATCAGTGATACTGACTGGCAGCACCGGTCTAGTGACATTGTACTGCTGTGGCAGTGATCAGAGATAATGGCTGGTGGCACTGATATACAGTGATATCAGCAGTATTGTGGTTGGTGATCTGCTGTGCTTGACACATGTTTCCGGGAGGACATACAAGTACATCCTCCTAGAACTAGAGAACATGCGCTCAGATGTTTATCTACATTGGTAGGGCAGAAAGTGGTTAAGGAGTATACTCATGCAAAAAAGCAATCTTCCTCATTTGCAAAATTAAATGTAACCTAGAAAAAAAGACTGTCAAACAAGTCTTTTGTTCAAAAAAAAAAAAAAAATCCCAAAAAGTCCTTCATTGTAAATCATCCTCCCGACAACCCACCAAAATAAAAACAAAAAACATCACATATGACCAATGTCAACAGAATGGCTCACCAAATAACAGCCCCCTAAACTGTTATAAGTTACTCAAGGTAAGGGGTAGGGATAGTAGTGATATCATTGACCAAATATGGGCAGTTACCATATTTGGGCAGTGATGTCCCTTTGCTTACGTGGCCTTGCAGGCAATGTGTCTGTGATGTGAAAAAACAATCCCCTGCGCTAAAGATACTAAGATACAGTAGCCCGCCGCTGCTGTAGATGACGTAAGTCAAAACATGGAAAAAAAGGTATGGGTACCACAGCACTGACAGCCTGAATAAATACAATAAAGTGCAACTGTAGTGCATACAAAATTAAGTGCAAAATTAATCCCAAAAAATATATCAAGCATGTATCCAGTGAAAACCTAAAAAACACGTGCAAATATGTATAAACTTCTAGTCGTAAGGTTCCTTTGACAGGTGACTTTCCACAGGTGCTGCTGTGCTAGAAATAGTGCAAATCAATATTAAGCATGTGACCAGTGAAAGTCCAAAAAAGACGTGCACATAAACATATAACAGTTCTCAGTTGATAAGTTCCTTTCCCAAGTTCCTTTCAAAAGTGCTGCTGTGCTAAAAAACATATGATGCTGTAAACAAGTGCATACGGATCCACCCCCCCTTATGGTTGAACTCACCAGATCCAATGGATCCCCAAGGAGTACTGCGTTGTGGGTCAGGTAGGCTTAGTATCGTGAGCAGGGTGATGAAAACACAAACTCCTGGGTGCAATCCTTCCTGGGGTGTTTTCAGGCACAAACATATGAAGAAAGAGCCCGTATAGTAAAGTACGTCCTGTTTAATTCATTATAATCAATCTTTAAAGAGTTACAATCTTAAAATCAATCTTTACAAGGTTCCAAGGTGGAGGGCAAACGGATGAACATCAATTACCAGTCCATTAATCAATAGGTTCTCTTACAACCTAACTGCAATTGAACGGGCATCGGATGTTATACCACTGCGGTGCCGCAAGCTGCGTCTGATGCTGCGTTTCTCCCTTCCCACAGGGCATTATCAAAGACTTTATTGTATTTATTCAGGCTGTCAGCGCTGTGGTACTCTTACCCTTTTTTCAATGTGTCTGTGATGGTGGCTAGAGAAGCAGCAGGTGCCAGCCAGTGCTGGGACAAGGCCATTTGGTGCCCAGGGCGAGGGTGGCAAACTGCGCCCCCCCACCCGTTTTTAAGGAAGAATCAATGTCATTTCAAGACAAGAATATACTTAAAACAATAAAAATTCAATTAGGTTTAATGCAATAGAAACAGAGTTCACTCACACATTTTAATTATATGTATTTTTATTGGCGGCACTTTGAAATAATAATGCAACAATTGTGCTTGTAGAAAGGCCTGTTAACTGTTTTTTCTGTCAAGGCCCATGTGAACATACAAAAATTTTCAGTTTTGCATTATTTTGTGTAAGGTAGTGCCCCAATACCAAATATTCACATAAATAAGAAAAATGCTAAATCTAAAAATATCACAAACTTCTCAACCAACATTCAGCAAAAAAGAACCCTCAATACAAAATATTAATACCCGTATTTATCGGCGTATAACACGCACAGGCGTATAACACACACCCTAACTTTAAGAGGGAAGTTTCAGGAAAACAAATTCCATAGCCCCCTGCGTATAACACGCAGGCACAGTTTACCCTCTATTTTCAGGGTAAAAAAAGTGAGTGTTATACGCCAATCAATACAGTATATAAAAGTGCAAAATCAAGGGATTACACTAATATTTCTCACTGAAACATATCTAACATTCAACTGTAATCTTTCCTGAGGTATTCATGTAAATATGAAAAGTGCAAGAAAATAACAACAAACAAACATTTCTCAAACAAGATACATGGCCTTCAGCAAAAAAGGAATTTTCAATACAAAATATTAATATATAAAAGTGCAAAATCAAGGGATTACACCATTTCTCACTGAAAAATATAACATTCAACTGTAATCTTTCCTAAAAGATAGTCAGTGCCCGAATACAAAATATTCATATACCGTATATACTCGAGTATAAGCCGACCCGAATATAAGCCGAGGCACCTAACTTTTACCACAAAAAACTGGGAAAACGTATTGACTCGAGTATAAGCCTAGGGTGTCTATCTGCATGCCTCACTGTGCCTGAAGCTCCTTTCACAAGATGCAACAGTAACAGGAAGAGTCAAAAAAATGTTCAATGCTGTTTCAATATTTGGATAACAAGCAGTAAGAGAATAGTTGTGTATTATCTGACAATGGTCAAGAGGTGTTGCAGATTTAAAATTTGACGGTATAGACTCAATGAAAAAATTTAAGAAATTTCCAAGCCATCCAGATCTTTGTTATACTTGGAAGCCAAGTTAAATGCATTTTTTTGTAATTCTGTCACAGTCATTGTGACAAGAGCAGGGCCAGAGAGGAACTCAAAGTCCTGGGATGTTTCCATTAGCGTTTGTGACTTCCATGTCATGTCAGTGACGAGAACATCAAAAACCTGGTTAAAGTCAATTCTAAAACGGTCTTCTTCACTCGGGTTGACCTGAGCATCTCGGGACTCATATAGGGCTCTGGTTTTAGGTTTTCTTTGCCTCTTTGGTGGAAATGTTGCTGGAATCTGAAGTTTTCACATACTTCTGCAGCATAATTAAATATTTCCTGGACATCCATATTACGCATTTCTTCAAAAGTGCGTCTTAAGACATCAATTTATTGAGATGCCTGTAGTATGGAAATCCCTTTGGCCTGGATAGCTTGGTTTACTCGATCAACCTGATTCAAGATTCTGTTCCACACAAACAGCGTACACAAAAAACGATAATTAACCTGCAGCAGAAGACTTTCAGATGTTGATACGGATTCAGGATTTGACAAGTTTTCTATAATGTTCGTAAGAGCTTCACATATATTGGTGATCTTTATTGCATTTGCTCTTGAAGACCATTGAGTATCTGTATGACCCTTTAAGCCCTGTACACACGGCTGAGAATCTCGTCAGGAAAAACCCCGTCATTTTTCCTGGCGAGATTCTTGACAAGAATCTTGTCCCAGCCGAGTGTACACACGTACCTTTCAAAAGAACCGCCGTCCCCGCCATCTTGCTACACCCTACCTATGCCTAGGAAGCTACCACGCATGCGTCAAAGTCATTTTGAGCATGCGCGGGTTTCCACGGCGACAGGTAAGTGTACACACACTCGGGTTTCTCGTCGGGAAACAGGCCGACGAGAATCCCGACGAGAAAAAAGAAAGCAGGTCTTCTTTTTTTCTCGTCGAGATTCTGGTCAGTTTTCCTGATGAGAAACCTGAAAGCCTCGTACACACGGCTGGTTTTCTCGGCAAGAAAGCTCTGCAAGCAGTTTTCTTGTCGGTTCTTGCAGAGAAAACCGGCCGTGTGTACGTGGCTTCAGAGTGTTCTTTACAATTTTTGTTAAGGTTTCCCAGCGGGATGTGGAACTGGAGAAAAATGTAAACATTCTTTGAACAGTTCCGAAAAAGGTTTTAACTTCTGGACTCACGGAAGCTGCATGTACCCCTGCCAGGTTTAGGCTATGGACTGCACATGGAACAAATCTTGCATGTTGATTTTCTTGCAGAATTCTTGCCTGCACACCATTGTATTTGCCAGCCATGTTAGCTGCATTATCATAGCCTTGACCCCTTGCAACCTTAAGGTTATTTCCATCAGTTTTTAACTTGTTAATAATTTCTGCGGCTAGACCACTTCCAGTTTTCTCTTTTGTATGAATAAAATCTATAAAGCTCTCTTCTATTGTCACCTTCCCTTTAACAACAGTGACATAGCGTATAATTTCACTCATTTGCTCATGATGGGAGATGTCTGTAGTACAATCAAAAAGCAATGAAAAAACTTTGCCTCCTTTATCCTTAATAAAATGGTAGAGCGAACAGTGTTGGCCAATAAACTGATAAATTCATTTTGAATTTTATTGGAGAAGTAACTGACGGTGTGTCTCCGATGTGTTTCAATTTTTTCTTTTAATGACATGTTGTGATGGTTTATTACTTCTAAAATGTCAAGAAATATACCAGAATGTGGTCTACCAATCACATCTTCGGAACCTCTAAGTGCCAGATTGTTTTTGGCACAAAACAATATGCATTCCAAAATACATTTTAAGACATTTCGCCACTTCTCTTTTTTGGTATTAAAAACTTTCTCCAGTTCACTGACAATTACTTTCCCATCTTTCAAACTTTTTTCCATCATTTTCCACTTTGAATAGCATTCACGATGTTCTGGTGAATTTTCATGTGTAGGTATACGAGGATTCAGGTGTTTCCGTGCACAGAATCCCTTTTTTGGGTCGGTTAATGCATAGTTGTGCTTACCAAACAAAATGCATGGAAAGCAAAATAGAGAATTTGAGATTTTTGAATAAATCAACCATGCCCGATCAATATTTTTACCACTACGTACATTTTTAGTAAACCAAGTGGCATTAAATGTGCGTCCTTCTTGTGGTTTACATTTTCCAAAATCACCATCTTTTCCTTGATCTGGGCCCTTTTCAACCTGATAAAACCTAACACCTAATCTTGTCTGTTAAAGTTGGCCACGAGGGAGGATTGCTTGGGTTAATCCTAATATAAGCTTCAGCTTCAGGCGAAGTATCCTCTAAAGAGGGCTCATTTGGTGGTGTTTGCTTTTCTGCTGCTTGGGCTTCAGAAACAAATGGCTCGCTGTCACTCTCTTCTGTATAAAACATGTTCTCCAGCAATCATCTCTTGATCTAGGGTGATGACATTGAGATTTGTGGCTGAAGTATTGTCAGTTGCAGAACTTGTGCTGGCAACTTCTGATGTGGTGGTGGTATTCAGAGAAACGTTGCATGTGCTTTGTTTCAACCATTTCTGCCACTGTTGAGATAACTTTGTGGCTTCCTCTTCTACTAATTTTCTTTGTTTTCGGAATTCTGCCCCAGATGGTTTTTTGGACATTCTTTAGAGAACAATAATACCAAGAAAAGTCCAGTCACAACTGGATGTTCATGCAGCAAGGGTAAATCAGAGAATGCAGACTAAAATATCTAAATACAGTACATACATTGTATGTGCAAAAAAAATAAAACATAGTAAGCAGCTTTAACATTTAAAATATCCAAAGAACATCAAAGTGGAGCTTCAGTCTCCCAATCAACACTTAATAGTTTTAATCCTTATGCTGCTAGCATTAGTAAATAGATAAGAAAGTATACCATATTTACTTGGTTTATACTTTTTATTTACATTTACAAGTAAATGCTACATGAATCATTTGCCCTTAGTGTGGGTTCACACAGGGGTAACCCGACTTACAGCGCCACTTTGCAAGGCGACTTTAGCGCGACTTCAGCGCGACTTGGAGCAACTTACAACGCGACTTAAACTTGCCTCCAGGACAGGCGACATTGGCTGTGGCCAATCACAGAATAATCAGCTCTGTGGGAGGGAGGGGTTTGCCTGAGTAAACTATTTTCTTTTCCTGTAAAGTTGCTTCAGTTAAGATGGAGATCCGACTTTGGAGGCAACTTCCATTGAAATCTATGGGTACAAGTTGCCTAGAAGTTGCCTTGAAGTAGTACAGGAACCTTTTCTGAAGTCAGAGCGACTTTAGTAGTGTACATTAAGGCGGATCTCATTGACTAACATGGGTTTCTGATGTCAAGCAACTTGGGGCGACTTGAGGTCTGACAAGGCACTTACTCAAGATGGCCACAGCCAGAAATGCTAGGGGGTGTTTTTCAAAGAGATTCCTCACCAAAATAGAGCATAGAGACATAGATGGATGGGTGAGTTTGCTTTGAATATTAGAAATTAATTACCGTATTTTTCGCACCATAAGACGCACTTTTTCCCCCCTAAAAAATGTGGGAAAATGTCCCTGCGTCTTATGGAGCGAATACTGACCCCCCCCCCTCCGTCGCCGCGTCAGAATACCAGTGCTCGGCTTCTCTGTGAAGGAGAGAGAAAGGGAGTGAGGCGGATCCTGGCAGGGACATACCAAGGGGGAGCGGGGGGAGACGGCCGGGTGTCAAAACATGTCAGTGTCAGTAGCGCTGCTATGGGGGTGCGCTCCGCACCCAAATCGGGTGACACCCACCAGAGGTGACATTATCTTGAAAGCGGCGAGAACCCTGGCTGTTTTTTTTTTCCGCCGGAACCCCCCCCCCCCGGCGCCGTGGTCTGGTCCAGTCTCACTTCCTGCTCCTTCCCCCGGCAGCTGCTGCTGTTGTAAACTATGTTCCCAGTCCTCCTTCCTAGCTGCTGCCCATGTACATCTGAGGCTGAGAGCCAGCCAGCCAGCCAGAGGGGGTTGTGAATTGTAATGACAGTGTCCTCCACTGCCTGAGGTGAGCTGAACTGGTGATAAGGGGATGGGAGGTGTGGGCTGGCATGATATCCACTGCCCAGTCACATGAGCTGTTGTGATGGAAGAGGCTGAAGGGGTGTTTGTGTCTGCCCTGCCACTCTGAGCTGATCTGGGAAGGGGGGGAGGTTGCTGTGTCCACCACCCAGGTATAGTGTAGCTGAGCTGATTTGATAGGGGGGGGGGTGGTATTGCTGTGTGTCCACCACCCACCTATAGTAGTAGTATAATATAAAATATTTTAGTACACCATTTGGTTCAGAATATTTTTTTCTTGTTTTCCTCCTCTAAAACCTAGGTGCGTCTTATGGTCAGGTGCGTCTTATGGAGCGAAAAATACGGTACATTTTTTTTTTGGTTTGTGGTGTTCAGATGCCATGAAGATCCGCTTTAAGTTCAAGATGGGCTATACAACTAACCTTAAAGGGGTTGTAAAACATATGTCAAATAAAAATAACTAACATGTTATACTTACCTGCTCTGTGCAAGGGTTTTACAAAGAGCATCCCAGATCCTCCTCTTCTCCGCAACATCCACCACCTTCAATTGAGTGATCCTGTGACAGTCACCTCCAACATAAATAAAGTGCTTGCTTACCAGATTGCACAGACCTCCTATCAAGGAAGGTCAGTGACACTTGTGCCTCTAAACCCAGCCAGGGCCTTTAACAGTCCCAGGAACCCCTTGTGGTAAGTGGACCCCCCATCCAGAAAACAATATCACAGATAGTCCCCAAAATACAAAAAGCTTGCAAGCCATACTGTACAAATCGTTAAAAACTTTATTTAAGGTATAAAATATTGCACTTACAGCAAAAACATGTAATCGCTTTAGGTTCAAAACAAGCTGGCTGGCTAATCGCAGCTACCTGTCCTTTTCGGGATCTCCATCACCTGACATCACTGCGCTTCTCAAATCCCGAAAGGACAGGTAGCTGCGGCGAGCAAGCCGGCTTGTCTTGATCATAATGTGATCACATGTGATGTGATAGGAGGTCCATGCAATCTGGTAAGCAAGCACTTTATCGATGGTGGAGGTGACTTTCACAGGATCACTTAATTGAAGGTGGCGGATGTTACCAAAGAACCTTTTTATCACATTAGGACTTTGTTTTTATCACTGGTGTTTGACCCAATTTGTAATATACAGCATGGAGTGGGGGAGGTTAATGTATTGCCATTGGTCACAGATGCATTAACACTAACACTGGTGCCACCAATGCAGCACAAAGGGATTAATTAACTGCCAACGCCTGGTCACTAATGCATCAGTCACCAATGTGATAATACATTGACCCCCCGCTATGCTAACAACATGGGCACTTTTAACCCCTTCTTGGGGGTTAAAAGTTCCCTGCTAGCGGTTGAAAAGTACCGCTTAAATAGTGGTAAAGCGCCACTAAAACTGGCGGTGCTTTACCACTAATGGACCCGCCACCCCAGTGTGAAAGAAGCCTTATAAAAAAAATGTACAAAAAGTCAGTGGCGGCAGTGGACATTGCAAGGACCACACATGGACCAGTGTCCGTGTGGGGACACCTTGCCGACCCCTACAGATAATCAATTAATAATAATATTATAAATATGTTTTCCTTCTTTCCCATATAACATACCTTATGAACATGGGACAGAGTGCCTTTTTCATTATATGCATTATGTGCTTATGTATACCATTGTGTGTGTATATATATAGATATATATATATGTATATATATATATATATATATATATATATATATACACACAGTATGGCGGTGCGTCCATAGTGGGTGAAGGAGCTCCCACTCTTCAGGTGTCCGGCCTCTTGCCATCTGAATTACAATGGTGGGTGTGTTTTGGAAGTGCCTGATTAGAGCCTGTGGGCTCTAATAGGCTTCCAAGTTGTTAAGCTGCTGTGCGTTCGCTGCTTACGTAGTGCTGTGTTAGGGAATCGCTTCCCTAACACTGACCCGCCTCTCAGCCAATCAGGTGCACCGGGTCTGTTATCGGTCACCTGATTGGCTGAAGATACAGGCGCTGTGACACAGTGTCACTGTTTCATAGCAGAAGATGGAAGAGGATGGGAGAAGGGAGAAGACATCGAGGACAGCTTTGACCGAGACAGGAAAGTGCCAGGCAGGGGGGGGGGCACACTGGCGGAATTTGATGGGGTAAATCTGGCAGCACACTGGCGGCATTTGATGGGGCAAACTGGCAGCACACTGGCAGCAATTGATGGGCACACAGTGGCAGCAATTGATGGGGCACACTGGAAACAATTGATGGTTACAGTAGCTGCGTTTGATGGCACAGTGGCTGCGTTTGATGTTTTTTTTTTTTTTTCAGTTTGTTTGCGCCCCCCCAAAAACTTTGAGCACAAGCCGCCACTGATATATATATATATATATATATATATATATATATATATATATATATATATATATTTGTGTTCTTTTTGTATATTTAACTATTGTCAGATATTATTCTGTTTTCAGCTTGGATACAGTAAATGGTCTTTTCCAGCACAGATCCCGAAGAAGTAATTTTTTAGTATCATGAAATTAATCGATACTATGATCTATGTAAAACTGATAAATTGAGCATCCTCTTACGTTGTTTTTACTGGCAAATGTTTTCTTAAGAGCTCTTTCACACTGAGGCGCCCATAGCGTCGGCGGTAAAATGCAGCTATTTTTACCGCCAACAAAATGGGGGGATTTGCGGCGCAATTCAGCTACTAGCGGGGGGGTTTTACCCCCCCTGCTAGTGGCCGAGAAAGGGTAAAACTGCCTGCAGCACATTGTGGGCGGTATAGCCGCGCTGTCCCATTGATTTCAATGGGTAGCAGCGGTGGAGGAGCGGTAAACACACCGCTCCTTCACTGCTGCAAAGTTGCGGCTAGCAGGACTTTTTCTAACTACCTGCTAGCGCAAGGTTCCAGTGTGAAAGCCCCTCGGGCTTTCACACTGGAGACAATGGAGCAGCTTCTTAAGGGCATTTTGCAGGCGCTATTTTTAACGCTATAGCACCTGCAAAATGCTCCAGTGTGAAAGAGGTCTAAAAGTTTTCAGTAATTAATATATTTTTATCAGTTGTCTGTACGGTATGTTAATAATCTTCTTAGACCCCTTTCACACTGGGTCGCTTTGCAGGCGCTATAGCGCTAAAAATAGCGCCTGCAAAGTGACCTGAAACAGCGGCTTCTGTCCCTCCGGTGTGAAAGCCCCAAAGGCTTTCACACTGGAGCGGTGCGTTAGCAGGACGGTAAAAAAAGTCCTGCTAGCCGCATCTTTGGTGCGGTGAAGGAGTGGTGTGTATACAGCTCCTCCACCGCTCCAGCCCATTGAAATCAATGGGACACCGCGGCTATACTGCCGGCAAAGCGCCAATACAGGGGCACTTTGCGGGCGGTTTTAACCCTTTTTCGTCCGCTAGCGGGGGTTAAAAGCGTCCCGCCAGCAGTCGAAAACCTCCACAAAAACTGTGGTAAGGCACCACTAAAAATAGCAGCGCTTTACCAATGACGCCGCCCCCGCCCCAGTGTGAAGGAGGCCTAAGAGGTACATTTAAAGTCCCACATCTTTTTGCACATTCCTTTATGGAGTGAGCACTTGTTTAATTCACATACAGTTCATACAATTTTATCTCTGCACTTTCACAGTGGGGGTGACACTTTGGGAACACATGAACAGGTCAGAGATGGCAAGCATGGCTCATTTAAAATAATGCAAAACCATATTTTATCTGCTGTTTTTTGTTAATACAAACAGTGGTCATTATTACCTTGCCTCAGTCAGCCTCCCCCCTCCCCCCATCCAGCCATTTATTTATCTCCTAAGTTGAAGTAACTTCTTCTTACTTTACAACTTAGTAGTCCGTCTGCTCTCCTCTGTAGCACAGTGCAGGCTTCCAATCCAGATAGAGCCAGGCAGGATCCTTGAGACGAGTCCTCGGCTCCTCTAGCTCACAGGCTGTGAGTCACAGCACCGCCGACACAGCTCCCTCCCAGTGCGCAGCGCACCTCTCCCGCTCCCACCTCGCCTCCGGCCGTAAGTGGAGTGACGTCACCCCGCTGGCAGGGACTAGTCTACGACACTTCTCCATAGGGGGAGACAGTAAAATTTACAGTGAAGGGAGGCGTCTGCGGGAGGTGACGGTCCGGTGCAGGAGCGCACTAGGCAGTCGGCATACAATTTGTACAGTGCCGCTGCCCGCTCGCTATGACACACTGGCGGGCGGCCGTGGCAGAACTTCATCTGCGGCTGTGCCCCCCCTCCTATATTAAATGGTACCGCCCAGGGCACTCGCACCCTCCCACCCCTGCCTTGTACCGGCTCTGGTGCCAGCATCTGCTGCTTTCTTAGGAACCATTGGCAGTGGGAAGCTGTCACACTTAGGAGTGGAAAAACGACTGCTTCTATGTATGATGAACAGAGGTCTGAACAGGGAAATGTTCAGGCTTTTGTCTGAACACCCAAACACCCAAACAGCCAGTCTGAACCTAGGTTTATACTGAACCGCCGGCTCATTCCTATTGAAAAATATATTGTGATCCTTAGGAATTATTAGATCAGGTGACCTGACTATTTTCAATTTATTTTGCATCTCAGAGACACTAATGCCGCGTACACACGATCGTTTTTCATGCCGTTAAAAATGCCATTTTTAAAAATGGCCATTAAAACCGATCGTGTGTATGCTCCAGAGCATTTTTAACGGCGTGAAAAACGGACATTAAAAATTTCGAACATGCCCTATTTTTTTCACGTAGTTTTCATGTCGTTTTTTTTAACGACGTGAAAAACGATAGTGTGTATGCTTTTACGAGGTGAAAAAAACGCGCATGCTCAGAATCAAGTATGAGACGGGAGCGCTTGTTCTGGTAAAACTAGCGTTCGTAATGGAGATAGCACATTCGTCACGCTGTAACGGACTGAAAAGCATGAGGCTGAAAAGCGCGAATCGTCGCTCAACAAATTTTACTAACATGAAGGTGGCGCCATCCGAACGGAACTTCCCCTTTATAGTGCCATCGTACGTGTTGTACGTCATTGCGCTTTGCTCAAGCAGTTTTTTTAATGATCGTGTGGATGCAAGACAGGCTTGAGAGGAAACAAGAAAAAAAAACGATGAGAAAAACGTCGGTTTAAAAAATGGCATGAAAAACGATTGTGTGTACGCCGCATAACAGACCATTTAGTTTGAGTATGGTACCTTCTATTCACAGCAAGGCTTTGAATTATTCACTACTTTCTCACACTTTTTTATTTTGCATATGTGAAAGTCTTTATAATATGTAAACAGTCAATGTGCTTTTACAGAAATAGCTTTGAATAACTTAATACATACAGTAGTGGGTGAATAAAATGCACTTTGAGATAATGTACTCCTGTAGATCATCTTGGGACAAGTTTATTATTAATTTTCATTTTTACATACATGCGTAAAAATACATATATGCACATAAATGTCTGTTATTGTAATTAGGCATTTCACATTTTTCTTTGCTTAAGAAAAAAAAATGAAACAAAAACAAGAATAACACCCTTCTGTTCTGTGAACTGTAACACCTCCTTTGGCAATATTACTTTTCACACATTGTTGTTGCCAAAAAAATAGAATGAAAGATAAATGAATGTTGTAGCTGGGGAACACAAATGGAATATATTACCTTAATAAATACGTTATTTACCATTTTCAAAACAACAAGAATCGAATGCCTTTCCACCTGTACAAATGCGTGTGGGCATCCCAATACTAAACAGTCCAATTTTGTTGGATTATATAGTAGACACTTTTGTTTGCATTCTAGTGTGTTTTTTTTTTTATTGAATCAAGGTTATAGTTATATAGGAACAACATCTTTAAAACCAATTCTGCCATTTTCAGAGTTAAGGGCTTTCCAAATAAATAGCATGGGGAGCTGAGCACTGCCAAAGCAGATATGTACCTATTAAAAAAAAAATTAAAACTCCAGAGGTGTGACAGTTGTTTCAGAAACAACAGACAAACATATAGCACTGGTTGGAGAATATGCACTGATAAAAATGATTCTGTTGGCTTGTAATTTTAACATAACATTTTAATTATTTTCAACATAACAAAAAATGTTAATTAATTTACTTTTATATTTTAAGTACCTTACTTAATTTTCATTAGTTCTTAAAACACACTTTTTACATTTACAAAAATAATGTATAATATTGAGAAATCTAGACAAAACTTTTAAGGTATGTGCATTTCCATATTCTAATTGAGTTACATTTACTTAAAAAAAAATATCTTTTCATTTGACTGAAATTGTGGGACGCATACTGTATGTTTGCTAATTGTGCAACCGCATGTGTTTTGATGCTGTATATTTTGAAGAGTTTGACATCTTTTGGAACTTTGAAAGCCTGCATAAGGCAGTTCCCAAACGTTTGAGGCCCATCAGGACAAAAGAGCACCACCAGTGACATGAATTTTTCCAACTCATTACAAAGCCATGCAATGCCATTGAAAGGTAAGAGTGAACATTGAACAAATTATCATTCACGTGCTTTAAATGTTGCTTAACATACCATCTATAATGTTTATTGAATTTGCAGATTAATATATTTCTAATAAATGGATATATGGCCATTGTATGCACCTATTGAGACAACTCACTTGTGTGCACACAAAGTTTGTGCTTACTGCAAGCGGCAGAACGCAACCAAGATGCAGGGTGAGGGACCGCCAGCTGTTAAGCTTAAAAAATATTTTGTGCCACAAAAATTTATGTTTCAGCTGGTTCGGTTTTTGAGATATTGGAATTCAAATTCAGAATATGTAACATCAAGCCCTGCCCACTTTGCACCCAATGTTATTAAAATTTTAAAACAAAGATAGCATTCGTTTGCACTGCATCTGTGCTGCAAAAATGAACGTATGTGCTGGTTTGGTTTCAGAGATTTTGTGCTTTATAGTTAATGAAACCTCTTCCACTTTGCACCACATGTTATTCATTTTTTTTAAAAACAATTATACAATTTGTTTGTGCTGATTTGTACTACGAAAACAACATTTCTGTTTGTTCGGGTTTTGAGATATTGGACTTTTAAACTTTATATTATGCAACCTAAAGCCACGCCCACTTTGCACTACGTTATTACATTTCAAGAACACTCATTTTGTATCAGAAAGAATGATTATGAGACTCATTTATGCTTTTAGCCTAAACTTCCCTGAAAACCTAAAATATAGCTTTGAAGTTTTTCAGAAGATCTTTTTAGAGCTAGATGTGGGGAATTTATCTTCAAAAGTTTGCACTTTAACCGCTTGTCGACCAGCCACTGTCATTATACTGCAGCAGGTCAGCTCTCCTGCACAAACCGCTGTAGATGTTCATCGGTCTTTGCACAGAAGATACCGAACATGCGCGCCCGCCGTGTGCCACAGAAGCGTGCCTGTGGATCCAGCGGACTCAATGTCTGCCGGCGACCCATGAACGGGGATCTGCCCATGTAGACAAGGCGATTCCCTGTTCTGCCAGATGACATGTCAGAGATCTTCTGTTCCCAGTGATCAGAAACAGCTATCTCTGTAATGTCCCTGGTAGCCCATCCCCCTACAATTATAACACACCCAGGGAACACACTTAACCCCTTGATCGCCCCCTAGTGTTAACCCCGTCCTTGCCAGTGTCATTTGTACATAGATCAGTGCATTTTTACAGCACTGATCAATGTAATAATGTCACTGGTCCCCAAAAAGTGTGATTTGGGGTCAGATTTGTCTACCGCATTGTCGAAGTCTTGCTAAAATACCAGCAAAAACAATAAAAAAAAAGTTCAAAAGTCGATCCCATAGTTTGTAGATGAGATAACTTTTGGGCAAACCAATCAATATATGCCTATTGCAATTTCTTTTTACCAAAAATATGTTGAAGAATATATATCAGCCTAAACTGACGAATACATTTGTTTTTTTATATTTTTTTGGATATGTATTATAGCAGAAAGTAAATTTATTTGATTTTTTTTCCAAAATTGTCTGCCTTTTTTTGTTTATAGCGCAAAAAATAAAAACCGCAGAGGTGATCGGATACCACCAAAAGAAATCTTTATTTGTGGGAAAAAAGGATGTCAATTTTGTTTGGGTGCAGCGTTGCACGACCGTGCAATTGTCCGTTAAAGCGAAGCAGTACCGTATCACAAAAAATGGCCTGGTCATTAAGGGGGCAAATCCTTCCAGGGCTGAAGTGGTTAAAGTGCAAATTACTTTCCTAAATGGCTTAACAAAAATGTAATACATTCTGTATTCTATGTTTTTTTACAGATATACTGTATATACATGTGTGTGTTTCAGTTTGATTTGTTAGCTGAGAAAGAGGCATTTTTTTTTTTTTAAATGTTTACATTTACATTTGATGCTGCTTTAATAATATTACATTTGTAACACTTTATAAACACTTTATAAATAATAAATGTTAATTTGTTTTGAAAGCCTCTTTCATGAGACTATTCCTTTTTAAAAAAAAATATATTGTATTATTTTTATATAAAAACCTTCAAAAATATATCAAATACATTTGGAAAATAAGTTTTAACAACTTAAATTTTTTTAGTAAGTCACAAGTTAATATCATATTAAAACGAAGTAACTAAGTAATAGGGCAGAGTGGTGTAGTGGTTAGCACTTTTGCCTAGCAGCAAAGAGGTTTCTGGTTCAAATCCTGACCATGACACTACCTGCCTGGAGTTTGCATGTTCTACCCTGTGCTTCTACACTGTGCCTGCGTAGGTTTCCTCCCACACTCCAAATACAGTAGGTGCCGCCGATATTGTGTCAATCTCGCCGCTTCTAGCGGCGAGATTGACACCCTATGAGCTCTGTTGCGAGAGCCAGCGCCGAGCTGTCTCGTCATTGGGAAAGGAAAAAATGTTCCTTTCACGATGAGCGACACGCATTGCCGATAAACGGGGATCCGATGTGGATTCTTGGCAATACCAGGCACTGCGTTTGGTATGAATCCTGAGCGGGAACTCCACGCCAATTTTTGAAGAAAAAAAATGCCGTGGGTTCCCCCTCCAGGCGCATACCAGGCCCTTGGGTCTGGTCTGGATTTGAAGGGGAACCCTACGCCGAAAAAAACGGCATGGGGGTCCCCCTCAAAATCCAAACCAGACCATTATCTGAGCACGCAACCTGGCAGGCCGCAGGGGAAGAGGGGGGGACGAGAGAGTGACCCCCCCCTCCCTCCTGAACCTTACCAGGCCGTATGCCCTCAACATGGGGGGTTTGGTGCTCTGGGGCAGGGGGGCGACCTGCGGCCCCCCACCCCAGAGCACCCTGTCCCCATGTTGATGAGGACAGGGCCTCTTCCCGACAGCCCTGGCCGTTGGTTGTCGGGGTTTGCGGGTGGGGGGCTTATAGGAATCCGGGAGCCCCCTTTAATAAATCTTCGGTCCGCAGAGATTAATATAGGCTTCTCATGACGTCTCCCTCTCGCGATAGATATACAATATCGGCGGCACCTACTGTACATGCTGGAAGGGTAATTGGCTCCTGTGTAAATTGGCGCTAGTATGTGTATGTATGAATGTGAGTTAGGGATCTTAGACTGAAAGCTCCTTGAGGGCAGGGACTGATGTGAATGTACAATGCATATGTAAAGCACTCCATAGATTGACAGTGCTATATAAGTACTTGAAATAAATAAGTTAATGTATGTGTTCCTAACTTAATATTTTCTATAAACTGGAAAAATTTAGTTGGCTTTACTTTAACCTATCGTCTATAAACTGGAAAAATTGAGTTGGCTTTACTTAACCACTTCAGCCCCGGAAAAATTGGCTGCTCACTGACCAGAGCATTTTTTGCGATTTAGCACTGCGTCGCTTTACCTGACAATTGCGCGGTCGTGCGACGCTGCACCCAAACAAAATTTGCGCCTTTTATTTCCCACAAATAGAGCTTTCCTTTGGTGGTATTTTATCACCTCTGCAGTTTTTATTTTTTGCTCTATAAACAAAAAAAAACGACAATTTTGAAAAAAACACAATATTTTGTCCTTTGTGCTGTAATAAATAGCCCCATTTTTTGGGTAAAAAAGCAAATTTTTTCCTCAGTTTAGGCTGATATGTATTCTTCTACATATTTTTGGTAATAAAAATCGCAAAATAGGGTATTGATTTATGGCATTTTTATTATTATAATTTGTTTACTAGTAATGGCAGTGATCTGCGATTTTTATTGGGACTGCGACATTATGGCGGACATATCGGACACTTTTGACACATTTTTGGGACCATTGACATTTATACAACGATTAGCGCTATAAAAATGCACTGATTACTGTGTAAATGTCACTGGCAGAGAAGGGGTTAACACTAGGGGGCGATCAAGGGGTAAACTGTGTTCCCTAATGTGTGTTCTAACTGTAGGGAGAGGAGACTCACTATAGGAGATGACAGATCGTGGTTCCCAGCTTGTAGGAACTCACGTTCTGCATCTCTGCATCTCCTCTCTTTACACACACATGTCCCTGTTCTGCCTCTTGTGCCCGTGATCTTTAGTGGCCGGCGGTCAAACGGTTAAACCTATGGTCTATAAACTAGAAAAATGTAGTTGGCTTTACTTAAAACTATAGTTCCAGACAAGTTAAGTTATGTATTCCTAACTTAAAACACTATGTTCTATAAACTGAAAAAAGTTGAGTTGGCTTTACTTAAAACAACAAAGTTGAAAACATGAAATGTCTAATGAGTCAGACAAAAATAAGTTTAGTTGACAGTACTTAAAAAGCTGATGCAAATAGTTGTCGAAATTTTTTTGACTAGACCCATCACAATATTTTTTACACAATACTTTTTACACAATATTTTTTACAGTGTGTATGCAGCTTGGCTGAGCTCTGGGCATCAATGTAAAATGGAGACAAATAAATCAACATGAAAAGTGTATGTAAATTATGTTCCAAAATATATATGACACCTAAAAGTACATTCGTCCTGGACTCATATACTTACATTAAGACGAAAGTGTCCTTCCTGGACTTGGATATTGTCATTGGGCCGGATGGCTATATAGCCACTGACCTGTATCATCAGCCCAGTGCTGGGAACACACTTCTCCATGTGACCAGTTCCCACCCTACTTCTCTGATTAAAAGCATTCCATTTGCTCAGCACCTGGGTTTCCGCAGGAACTGTACATCTGATACTGACTTCAAATGTTAAGCTGATTTGTTAGAACAACGCCTGCTGGCATGGGGTTATTCAAGTACCATCTTAAAGAAAGCATTCAAAAAAACTCTGGCCTAAATGAGGACCTCTTTGCTCTATGGTGCTGCCCCTAAGAGAGGGGACAACACTGTGGGGCTGATCACTAGAGACTTGGCGCAATAACATCAATTGGGCTCTCTGATCTCCAAATACCGCCACTTCTTAACAAAAGATTACACAATCTCAAAATACGTTGGACGTTATGCCCCCCCCCCCGGGAATTAACAAAATGTACACGTATAAATCCTTCTTATAATGGATACTGGAGATCCCTTTATAGATCTTTGAATAAAATGGGTTCCCTTTAATGACTAATAGGCTGCAATAAGGATTTTTTCCCTGTTTCGGATTTTTGAAATTTCACTTTCTTATTGCCTTAATGTAGGGTTTCTCAGCACAAGAGAATTGATAAACACTATTACTGTTTATTACAGGTTGTTGTATGCTATTATATTCATGTCTTAGTTGTGAATATATGTTTTGAAATTCTTTGTGTAACTGCCTCTTTAAGATATGGCTGGACGGCTGACCAGGGAGTTGGGTGATCTTGCCCTAATTCAGGATGGTGAGTTGGGCCTTTTTCCCACTTTTAGTAGACCCTCAGCCTCTGTGGACACCTTTGAGCTGTTTGCTTCCTGGTGGGTAAGTTACTCCACAATGGGGAGTGGCCTGGGGTGCCTGCTGTGCCCCTGAGCTTCTCCCTTGCTTGCCCACTGGTTGTTGGAGAGTGGGCATTGCCCTCCTTCTCGCAGCCACTTGTGGCCATCTGCCATGCATGCCCATTGCGGGGTCGGGTCCTGTGACGTCAGCCACCATTTTCAGTGTGAGGGCTTTGCCAGGCAGGAGCCCTATATAAGGAGATATTGTCTGCGTGTCCTGCTGTTGATGCATTGTCGAGGGACATGTTGTTTTTTTCTATCTGGTGATTCATAAGGTGAGCTGTGGTGTTGTTATGTATTCTGTGGCATATTTTCATGGATCTAGAGTTTTGATCCTCATGGACATTTGCTGTGTCTTACATAGGTATCAATTTCAATCCTAGCCTCTTTTGCACATTTTGTCATCTACTCTGGATCATAGTTTTGGTACCAGTGACCTCTGGATGGAGCAACAGTATGCAGTTCAAATGATGAGGAGTTATGCAATCAAGCCCACTGTAGCATCGTTTGTATACAATGCCAGTAATTCCCCCTGGATGCTAATTTATGCCCACCCCTGAGCAGTGTAGAATGCATTGATGATAGAAAAATATTGAAGCAGCGCTAAATGTCCATGTGTAAACTAATAATTATAGTGAAAACGTGCTATAATCCAATAAAATTACTAATGATATGTGCAAAATGTGCAAAAATTGCCAAAAATATAAAATATTAATGTGTCCCAAAGAGTAATAAAAAAGTTCACACAAATTGTCATGGTCTCCCAAAAACGTAAAAGTATCCAGCAACCAAAAACCGGAGAGAAGGAAAAGAACAGGTGTGGAAGTCCAGCTTGTCACATCAATAAGAAATCAGTAGGGAATCAACCATAACAGGTGTAAGTGCACAATCCTCCCCCGATGACACCAGCCTCTCACCTTACTGATGGACCCCAAGGGGTCAGATAAAGCCTTAATGGAACTCCAACACTCCAGGTGATGCTCTCCAATTCTTGTACACAAACAAGGATTGCTCTTCCACCGCTTCCCACCGTGTCTTCCTATAATATAACAAAATCCATGGTGAAAAGACAGCCTTGATGATGATTTCCCATTAATTGCAGACTCTCTGTGGTCCAAACAGAGCAGCGTTCATACACAATGCACATAATTCTCTTCTTTTTTTTTGCTTAGTTATGCCTTAGCGTAGGTTTTAAAGAGAGCAAATGAATAAGAAAATTATGTAAATTTGAAGAGTTGATGCTTCTAGAGTACTGTTCTTTAAGCAAGGAAAGCTTTTTATGGTTATAAAAGTTGCTATTAGAATTTGTTTTAAAAGATTGTTAACTAAATTATTGGGGCTTAAAGCCCCTTGTCCTCCTTTTGTGTTTTTAATGGTACTTTCATGTTGTTTCAGATGACTGGATGAGCAGCACAGCAAGTGTGGGAAAACTGTGAAGCCCTGTACACACGATCGGATTTCCTATGGATTTTAAACCGATGGATTTTTCCATCGGAAATCCGATGAAGCTGACTTCCATCAGTCTTGCCTACACACCATCAGTCAAAAAACCGATTGTCCCAAACGCCATGACATAAAACACTGCGACAAGCCAAGAAAAATTAAGTTCTATGTTTCTGAGCATGCGTCGACTTGATTCTGAGCATGCGTGGGGTTTTTTATCCGATGGAGTTCCCCACAGACGATAGTAATTTTCTATCATTTTTTTTCCATCGGATACATTTAAAACATGTTCTATTTTTTAACACCGATGGAAAAAAGACCGATGGGGCCCATACACGATTGGTTTGTCCGATGACAAAAGTCCATCGGACTGTTTTCATCGGTAAAATCAATTGTGTGTACAGGGCTTAAGCATCCATATATTTTTAATATTGAGATTTCCAGGAAAGCTAAAGGGACAGTGAGATGTAAATGGGTAATTACCTTTAATCTGTCCTTAGACATTGCTCCCTATAAGCTTAAAAAGCACATAGGTGGGCCTTGTTGGCTTAAACCATGTGGTCCCTATGTTTTTCTTCCATTCAGAATTATTTTTAATGAATAAACCTCTATAATAGCTTTCTGAAGTCTGTTCAAAGACATCCAATGGCTGAAGTGTGCATTGTCTAGAAGCATTAAGCCAATATTTCCACCATACACTCTGCTTCCTTTTTATGCTGCATAGAGTATAATTAACACTTTACAATCTCACTATCCTTAAGCCCTGTACACACGATCAGGTTTCCGATGGAATCAAATCCGATGGATTTTTCCATCGGAATTCCGATGAAGCTGACTTCCATGAGTCTTGCCGACACACCATCAGACAAAATTCTGACCATCCCAAATCGCCGTGACGTACAACAAGTACGACGGCACTATAAATGGGAAGTTCAAATCCAGGGTATCAATGCAAAAACAGTTTTAAAAACTGACGTTTTTTCGGGAGCAGTGATTTTAATGATGCATAAAGTGAAAAAAAAGGGAAATATTTCTTTAAATATCGTACCTGGGGGGTGTCTATAGTATGCCTGTGAAGTGGCACGTGTTTCCCGTTTTTAGAACTGTCCCTGTACAAAATGACATTTCTAAAGGAAAAAAAGTCATTTAAAACTGCTTGCGGCTTTAATGTAATGTCTGGCCCCGGCAATATGGATGAAAATCATTGAGAAAAATGGCATGGTTATCCCCCCCCAGCCCATTACCAGCCCCTTTAGGTCTTGTATGGATATTAAGGGGAAGGAAGGAAAGGCATCGGGCCCTATATACTCTGAACAGCAGTATACATACGGTGAAAACAAGACAGGGACTGTAGGTTTGTTGTTACGTAGAATCTGTTTGAAATTTTGAACTCCCTGCCTGTGGTATTAGTATGAGAACACCAGCAATTGTATTCAGGTAAGCTTTAGATGCACACTGTGCAAAGGATACTAAATCAAAATACTGCAGCTCCCTGTCTGTATTTGTATCAGAACACCAGCAATTGTATTGAGGTAAGCTTTAGGTGCACACTGTGCAAAGGACACTAAATCAAAATACTGCAGCTTCCTGCCTGTATTCGTATCAGAACACCAGCAATTGTATTCAGGTAAGCTTTTGGTGCCCACTGTGCAAAGGACACTAAAGAAAAATACTGCAGCTCCCTGCCTGTATTTGTATCAGAACACCAGCAATTGTATTCAGGTAAGCTTTTGGTGCACACTGTGCAAAGGACACTAAAGCAAAATACTGCAGCTCCCTGCCTGTATTTTTATCAGAACACCAGCAATTGTATTCAGGTAAGCTTTTGGTGCACACAGTGCAAAGGACACAGTACACTAAGTGAAACACTGCAGCTAGCACAATCACCTGCCTGCCTGTCAGTATAGAGAATAACAGAAACGGATCTAGCTAAACTCAATACAGTGTGTAAATATATACATACAACACCTAGGATGCATATATATCCTCTACACACTGTAACTGCAGCTAACTGACTCGCCTGCCTGCTCTATCTATCTCAAATCAAATTACACTGTCTCTCTCTCTGTCTCTTTCCTTTAACCAATGCCTACACACTACACAAGGCCACCAAGCCAGCGGCCTTATATAGTGTGGGGCGTGTACCTACTCCTCCTCCATGATTGGCCAAAGCCACCCTGGCTTTGGCCAATTACGGCTCTCTGTACCTACGGCGCTGTGATTGGCCAAGCATGCGGGTCATAGTGCATGCTTGGCCAATCATCAGCCAGCAATGCACTGTGATACCGCAGTGAATTATGGGCTGTGACACGCCACTCGAATTTGGCTCAAACGGCCCATAATGTTTGAAATTCGACGAATGGTCGAACAGCCGATGTTCGAGTCGAACCTAGTGATAGGTTGTTAGGAAATGATATGTGTAATTTTTGCTCCTAGGACGCCTGACAGTGCTCCCTGCATGATGGGCCTCTCTATGCGGCCAGGTTGTGAAAAAGTCTTGCAGAATGTGTTTTGGGGTGTAATTGGAAGTATGCATATGCTATGTGTGAGAAATTACTTGTATTATGACAATTTTGTGTAAATAAATAAATAAATAATTTCTTAATTTTCCCAAAAGATGTGGGAAAAAATTACCTTGGAATGTCTACTTTTCAAAAAGAGGTCACTTGGGGGTTATTTGTACTGATATTTCAGAGCCTCAAAAAATGAGGCTGTCAGTGCATCAGGCTTGATCAGGTGTGATCAATTTCTAATGATTGGCACCATAGCTTGTAGACTCTATAACTTTCACACAGACTAAATAATATACACTGATTTGGGTTATTTTTACCAAAGATTTGTAGCAGTATAAATTTTGGCCCAAATTTACCTCTTTTTTCACTTACAGTATATCGCAAAAAAAAAAAATGCAGTGGTGATTAAATACCACCAAAAAAAACTCTATCTGTGTAAAAAAAAATTATAAAAATTTTGTTTGGGTACAGTGTTGCATGTCTGAGTAAAGTGCGAGAGCACTGAAAGCTGAAAATTGGTCTGGGCAGGATGGTGGTATAAGTGCCCTGTATTAAAGTGGTTAAATGGTTCTATGATCACAGCACACTCTTTATTTTTATAACATCAGCATTTTAATAACAATACAAACAATAGCTATTGACAATCCAATATAAGCTTACTTGAGAAAAACTGCTTTCATGTTAAGTTCTGCTTGTTTGTTGGCTGTCTTTCCTTAATATCCTGGGTTTTATGATTTGCATCTGTCTTTTTCTTTCAATTTCAAAGGACTACATGTTCCATGGTACCTTGCTGCCTGCACACAGTAATTGCTGTTCTGACTCTGGCTCCTGAAACTTCTCCTCAGGGGACATCTGTAGTTCAGAAAGCAGGCTCTATGAAATGTGCCTATCATGTGGGCATAGTTAGTACTGTACATGTCATAGAATTCAAGGAAGTAAATGTGTGGAGCTCCCAACAAATGAGGTTTACAAACCTAAGATCAATTAGATTAATAGAAGCAGGCTAGGAATAATTGAAATGCAATGGTGGAAATTAATACAGTAAAACCTTGGATTGCAAGCATAATTCGTTCCAGAAACAAGCTAAGCTTTGACCAGATTTTATAGTTTTTGTAAATCAACCCCATGAGTCTACAAGTTCTCATTAGGGCTTGTTCACATCATGTCCATTGAGCTGCATTTTTTTCTGTACACCGCCATACTTGTATGGTGTGGACAGAACAAGTAGAAAAAACATAATTTTTGATATGTGCTGTTCATACCATCCATGTATAGTGGTTGGCAGAAAAACTGCACACTTTTTTTTAGGTATGAGCCGAACAACAAGGGGAACCCCAGATCCCGCCCCCTATGTGAATTGGTAAAGGGGTACATTGTACCCCTACCATTTCACAAAAAAGTGTAAAAAAATGTAAAAACACAAGACACAGCTTGGGACAAGTCCTGTAGGAAAAAAAATCCAGCGATCTAATCCATTCTCGAGCCGAGGATACGTAAAAAAAAAAAATTAAAAACGCTGCCACGATCCAATTCCGCCTCCATGGGAGGCGCCTGCCGAATGACGCTACACCCACCGTAACACCAAAGCATCCTTGGACCCCAAAGCATCCTCCCCATGTTGAGGGCATGTGGCCTAGTATGGTTCAGGAGGGGGGGCGCTCTCATCCCCCATCTTTTCCTGCGGCCTGCCAGGTTGCGTGCTCGGATAAGGGTCTGGTATGGATTTTTGGGGGAACCCACACCATTTTTTTTTAAAATTTTGGTGCAGGGTTCCCCATAAAATCCATACCAGACCTGAAGGGAGTCCCCTACGCCATTTAAAAAAAATGGTGCAGGGTTCCCCTTAATATCCAGGGTACCTGGGCCTGGTATGGAATTTGGGGGACCCCCATGCAATTTTTATTTTAATTTTGGTTTGGGGTTTCCCTTAATATTCATACCTGACCCAAAGGGCCTGTTAATGGACTGGGGGGGAACCCATGATGTTTTTTTCAATGACTTTTATCTGTATTGCGGGACCCAACAATTCATTATAGCCGCGAGTAGTTTTAAATTACTTTTTTTCCTTTGGAAAATAGGATTTTTTACTCACCGTAAAATCCTTTTCTCTGAGTCCATGGACCGACACAGCTTCTCTATTGACAAAGTGGGTATTATCCGTTAATTAGGAGTGACTAGGCAGAAAAACTTGTAAAAAGTGTTGCATCACACCTTCTACAGTACCGCCCAGGGGGCGGACCCTCTGGGTATACCCTCTCAGTCTGCACATCGCAGATCAGTTCGTCAAAAAGCAGTACAAACTTAAAAGGAGGGGTGGGTGCTGTGTCGGTCCATGGACTCAGAGAAAAGGATTTTACGGTGAGTAAAAAATCCTATTTACTCTTTCGTCCATGGACCGACACAGCTTCTCTATTGACAAAGTGGGACGTCCCAAAGCAGTGTCAGAGAAAAAACGAGGGGTGGTAACAGCATAAAAACAAACTTCACCCCAAAACACAAAACAGCACTCCTCCAACGGAGGAGTTGCAACTCTAAACAGCCGCCTGCAAAACCTTGCGGCCGAAAGAGGCATCCGAAGATGCACCTACATCAACTTTGTAGAATTTTGTGAAAGTGTGAGCGGACGACCAAGTCGCCGCTTTACATAGTTGGGAAACAGACGCTTGATGTCGGAAAGCCCAAGAGGCACCTATTGCCCTGGTCGAATGCGCCGTGACAGGAAAGGGGGGCGCCTGACCCTTTAAGGCGTAAGCCTGGATTACTATCTGTCGGATCCACCTAGAGATGGTGGCCGATGAGACTGCTTGGCCCTTCTTGGGACCAGCCACCGAAACAAACAGTGAGTCTGACTTCCGGAACAGGGAAGTAGCAGATATGTATACTCTCAAAGCTCGGACAACGTCCAAGGAATGCAACGCCGACTCCTTAGGATTCGACGGCTGAGGACACAAGGATGGAAGTACAATGTCTTCGTTGAGATGAAAAGCCGAAACGACCTTCGGAAGAAAGGAAGGCTGCGGCCGCAGCACCACCTTATCCTTGTGGAAAATCAAATAGGGAGCCTTGCAGGACAAGGCTGCCAGCTCAGAGACTCGTCTAACTGACGTAACAGCCACCAAAAAGACCACCTTCTGAGAAAGTGTCAACAGGGGAATATCTCTAATATTCTCAAACGGTGCCTTCTGAAGCACCGAGAGGACCAGGTTCAAGTCCCACGGAGGTAACGGGGGGCGGACCGGAGGGGCCACATGTCGAACCCCCTGCACAAATGTACTCACGAGAGAGTGAGTCGCCAGGGGTCGCTGAAAAAAGACAGCCAGGGCAGATATCTGTCCCTTAATCGTACTTAGGGCAAGCCTTTGGTCTACCCCATGCTGTAAAAACAGCAGGATTCTGGAAACCAAATAGGTACGCGGATGCCATTTCATTTCCTCACACATGGAGATGTAGGCCCTCCAAGTGCGGTGATAGACCTTCCTAGAGGACGGTTTCCGAGCACTTCTCATAGTAGAAATTACTGAGTCTGACAGGCCCCGGTCTCTCAGTACCTGGTTCTCAACAGCCATGCCGTTAAAGCCAATGACTGTAAAGCAGGATGGAATTTGGGACCTTGCGACAGCAGGTCCTTCCGTAGTGGTAGGCGCCAGGGGACGTCTGCTACCAGACGTACTAGATCGGCGTACCAAGGACGCTGAGGCCAATCTGGAGCGATTAGGATCATTGGAATTCCCTCTGCCTCCACTCTGCGGAGCAGAAGAGGAAGAAGCCTTAAGGGAGGGAAGGCATAGATTAGCCGATACTGGCCCCACGATGCTACCAACGCGTCCGTTGCGTCTGCCCATGGGTCTCTTGACCGAGCCACAAACCTCAATACCTTCCGATTGAGTCGGGAAGCCAGAAGATCTACGTCTGGTGTGCCCCATCTTTGGCAGAGGAGTTGGAACACCTCCGGGTGTAAGGACCATTCTCCCTGGTCCAGCATCTGGCGGCTCAGGTAGTCCGCCTGCCAGTTTTCCACACCCGGAATGTACACGGCCGACAGTGCCGGTACGCTCCTCTCTGCCCACTTCAGGATGCGAGCGATCTCCGATGCTGCAGCTGAGCTTCTTGTTCCTCCTTGATGATTGACATATGCCACTGCTGTGGCGTTGTCTGACTGGATCCTGACTGGACGCCCTTGCAGTCTCTGAGACCATTTGAAGAGGCACAGCTTGATCGCCCGGATCTCCAGGACATTGATCGGCAGGAGGGCTTCCTCTGGGGTCCAGCGACCTTGCGCCGACTGGACACCCCAGACTCCCCCCCAACCTGTAAGGCTGGCGTCCGTCGTGATCACTATCCAGTAAACCGGAAGAAATGACTTCCCGGCCATTAGAGCCGGTGCTGTCAGCCACCATACCAGGGATCTCCTGACTAGGTGGCTCACTCGGATTTGATAATCCAGAGATGAAGGGCATCTGTTCCATCTGGACAGAACTTCCCTCTGTAACACTCGAGTGTGGTATTGAGCATATGGGACCGCCTCGAAGGAGGCTACCATGAGGCCCAACACTCGCATGCAAAAACGGAGTGACGACCAATTCCTGGAAGTCAGCTGCCGTACTGCAGCCCGGAGGGTCTGCAACTTCTCCACAGGGAGGAATACCTTTGCCTCTGAGGAATCCAGAATCAACCCTAGGTACACTAGGCGTTGAGTGGGCACCAATACTGACTTTTGCGTGTTTAGTATCCAACCACAGTCTCGAAGAGTCTGACAGGTAATGGACACGCTTACCTCTAATTCTGAGCTTGAAGGGCCCTTCAGCAGAAGGTCGTCCAAGTAACCTGTGATAGCGATACCCCGCTGTCTTAGAAGTGCCAGAATCGGAGCGAGCACCTTGGTGAACGTCCTGGGTGCTGAGGCAAGGCCAAACGGGAGGGCCACAAACTGGTAGTGGTTCTTCCCGATAGCAAATCGCAGAAACCTCTGGTGTCTGGAGTATATGGGGACATGCAGGTATGCGTCCTTGATGTCCAAGGAGGCCAGAAAGTCCCCCGGATGGAGAGCCGTGACTACGGATCGAACCGACTCCATCCGAAATCTTTGTACCTTCACAAAGCAATTGAGGGCTCTGAGATCCAAGATTGGACGAACCCCCTCCTTCTTTGGCACAATGAACAGATTTGAGTAAAAACCCTGACCCCGTTCCTGTTCTGGAACTGGAATAACTACCCCGCGTTCCAGTAGACCCTGGACCGCCCCATACAGGGCCTCCCGACGGGTCGGTAGTAGCTGGAGATTGGAGGTGATGAATCTGTCTGGTGGACAAGAGAGAAATTCTATCTTGTAGCCTGAGGAGATTACTTCGCAAACCCACCTGTCGGAGACTAGAGCAGTCCACTGAGTCGCGAATTTGCGAAGACGTCCCCCCACCCGAGAGCTGGGTGGGGGCGGACCTTCATGTGGACGCAGATTTGTCCACAGGCTTGTTGGGTCTGCGGGACCAAGGACGCTTTTGTCCTTGGGCAGGCGCTTTATCGGCCTGGGGTCTTTTCCCTGTCGCCTTAAGAGGGCGAAAAAACCGCTTACGTGCAGTAAAGGAGGGCCCTTGCCCTTGGCGTGGTCCCCTACCCTTGCTAGTTTGGGGAAGCAAAGTGCTTTTACCTCCTGTAGCATCCTTGATGATGTCATCCAGAGAAGCCCCAAAAAGTCTGTCGCCCTTAAAAGGCAGATCCAATAGGGCTTTCTTGGAAGTCTGGTCCGCAGACCAGCCCTTTAGCCAGATCAGGCGGCGTATTGCTACTGCATAAACCGAAGCTCTTGACAGCAGGGGAATAGTATCCATGTCTGACTCGCAGACAAACTTAAGGCCCTGGACCAACTGGTCGGCCAAAGTTATCTCATTAGGAGGAGCATCTCGCTCCTTTAACCCCTGGAGTAGCAATTTTGCCCATTCAGTAAGTGTCTGAGACACTAGGGCCCCCGCCAATGCCGGGCGTACTGCTGAGCCTACCACTGAGTATAGGTAGCGAGCGAGTGCTTCAGCCTTCTTATCCACAGGGTCCTTGAAAACAGGAGCCCCTTCTACTGGAATAGTGGTGGCTCTATTAAGTCTGGACACCGAAGGGTCCACTATAGGGGGAGAGGTCCATATCTTCAGAAAACTCTCCTCAAAGGGGTACCGTACTGCAAACCTCTTTGGGGCTGTAAAGACCCTCAGTGGGTTCTCCCATTCCTTGTATAAGAGTTTGTCAAAATAAGACACACAAGGGAACACCTTAGCAGTGCGGGCAGGTTTACGAAACCCAAAGGGGACTGGAGTATCTGCTACTTCTTCAGTCCTTTCCAACTTTAGCGTATCCCGCACTGCAGTAATAAGGTCAGATACCAAAGCCGTCTCGCGTACTGACCTGGACTTGGAGTCCTCCTCACTGTCCGATCGGTCACGGTCTGCAGTCTCTGATGCATCAGAATCTGGGCCATGAGCCGTAGCTGGACCTGGTTCTGCATCAGAAATATCCCCAGAAGATTGCAGGGGACGGGGGCGTTTATTACCCCCTGTATTCCCGTGTGCTGCTTCCACCCTGGCAGCAAACGCCTCTAGGATTGCCGACATAGCGTCCATAGACACCTCAGGGACACCAGCTGCTAAATCTGGTGTTTCAGGGGAGAAGACATCTGGCTCAGATGCCATGCTGACCACACGCTGACACTCACAGGGCTCCAGGCAAGATATCAATAGGCCACCCTCCTGCGCTGCAGAGATGCTGGGTTACCCAGAGGACTCACCACCCTGGATAGGTACTGCTATGCTGCGCCTATGATGCTGTCCCCTTGCTGCTGTGTCAGTCTGCTTCTTTTATCAGCACTTCCTGTGTGAATTTTCGCGCCAGTGTAATGCACCCTAGAGGCCGGAGGCTCTCGCAAAATGGTTGCCAAAACCGTCTGTATGGAAGATAATGTGGGCTCTAAGAAAATGGCCGCCGACAGAAGATAGAGGTCAGGCAGCCATAGCCCACAAAAAAGATGGCCGCCGAACGGCAATATCTGCATACAGGGTGGACAAACATGGCCGCCGATCACCTGATAGGGGCCAGTGGGTGTGGCCGAACTACAGGAAGATGGCCGCCAGGCAGTTACAAGAGGCCAAACTTGGCATGGACCACCTCAAAATGGCCGCCGACAGCATGGAGACACAGAAACACAGGTAAGCAAAAATGACATTTCTTTTAAATGTTAGTTACAGCCAGCCCCGCTCCAGTGGGACCCCCTAGGTGACCCCCAGCACCCAGCAACCTTTAGCTAGAAGCCCAGGGAGGAGGGAAAGGCAGGGAGAGAGGGAAGAAAGGGGCCACAACCACTTACTTGATCTCTCCAGGAATGTCCAGCTAAATCACCCAGCCGAGGCAGGGGAGTTTTACTTACCTATCCTGCATGTATTCTGCTGGAAGACATTCCAAACAGATCATCGTCCGCGCACGGAAGGTGACTGTTGGCCAGGCATGCTGTGATTGGACCCAGAAGGGACGATCATATGTATGCCCTGGAGCATGACGCTCACCGGACAGGCTGCTGCGACTCGGCCGTAAGGTCAGCCGAAGCTGAGCGGTCCGATGCAAGCCTTGGAGCGTAAGCTCACCGGCCAGGCTGCTGCGACTCGGCCGTAAGGTCAGCCGAAGCTGAGCGGTCCGATGCAGGCCCTGGAGCGTAGGCTCACCGGCCACCCGTGGAGCGACGGGCATGTCGTGGAAAACCCAGCGCGTAGCTAGGGTCGGCACACGCTCGATGGCCGAAACTGGGGAGACTACAAGGATCGAGGATCCAGCCTGTCACCCAGTCGGCAGTTGATCGAAGATCGCAGGAAACAACAAATGTAGCAAAAAAATAAAAAATATATATATCTTTTTTCCCCGGACCAATGAGCCCGAAGGGAGCCATGTCCTACTCCTTGCTAGACAGAAAAAAACTGATCTGCGATGTGCAGACTGAGAGGGTATACCCAGAGGGTCCGCCCCCTGGGCGGTACTGTAGAAGGTGTGATGCAACACTTTTTACAAGTTTTTCTGCCTAGTCACTCCTAATTAACGGATAATACCCACTTTGTCAATAGAGAAGCTGTGTCGGTCCATGGACGAAAGAGTAATGTCATTTTGCGCAGGGACTTTTCTAAACACGGGAAAAATGTGCCACTTTACAGGCATACTATAGACACTCCCCAGGTACGAAATTTAAAGGAATATTTCACTTTTATTGTTTCACTTTAAGCATTATTAAAATCACTCCACCGGAAAAGGGTCAGTTTTTAAAAACTTTTTTTGCATTGATACATGTCCCCTGGGACAGGATCCAGGGCCCCAAACACTTTTTATGACAATACCATGCATATAAGCCTTTAAAATTAGCACTTTTGATTTCTCCCATAGACTTTTAAAGGGTGTTCCGCGGCTTTAGAATTTGCCACGAACACCCCAAATTGTTCGCTATTCGGCAAACAGGCGAACACCCGATGTTCCAGTCAAACTTATGTTCGACTGAAACATCGGGCTCATCCCTACTTATTTTAAAATTGTGCGCTTGCTTTGATTCCATTCCCTAGAGCTCATACATATTGCTGTCATTTAACAGCATTTTTAATTTTGGTAAAGCTCACCATGCTTACAAGAGCACCAGCAACACTAAGGGGTTGATTTACTAATACTGGACAGTGCAAAATCTGGTGCAGCTCTGCATGGTAACCATTTAACTTCTAACTTCAGCTTATTTTATTTAGCTTTGACAAAGAAGAAAAAAAAACTGGAAGCTGATTGGTTTTCTATGCAGAGCTGAACCAGATTTTGCACAATCCAGTTTTAGTAAATCAACCCCATTGCATTGCTGAAAATGTCCTATACAATGCTCTTGACCTCCCAGCTGTGTTGCTGCTGATAATACAAATCAATGAAGATAGACTGGAGATTCAAAAGGATGGATTTACTAATGGCAAATACTGTGCACTTTCCAAGTGCTATTGCACTAATTTTGAAAATGAAAATGTAGTAACACTTCTCTTTGTAAAGAATACTCAGGAGCAAGGAAAATTTTTTAAAATTTTTTTTTTTGCTTGCACATGATTGGATGATGGAAATCAGCAGAGCTTTGCCACATTTATTAAGTTCTGTGGAAAATTAGTGCAACAGCACTTGCAAAGTGCACAGCCTTTAGTAAAACCATCCCAACATGTTACATGAAATTGCTGGAGATCACTTCCATTAGAGCCTCTTTACAAATCAATGCTTCTGCATTTCGGCTCCCTACAGCCATTAAAAAAAATGTGTGCAGTATTATACAATATCATCTAAGGGATATAGTCATAATAGTATATCATATTATTCCAATATCATTTGTTGTTACTGGTCACATACAAATTCTAAAGAACAAGAGTGCCTTATAATGACAAGGAACTACCAAGGATGGTCTTTGCTAATTTGTAAATATATATATTTTGCAGGAAAAAAAACATGCATCTATTATTTCTCCCCAAGTAGCCTGCAAAAGTATTGAAGCTGTGATCAGTGGATTGAGGGTACAAGATCTGGCTCCTGCAGAAAAGTTCTACAGCTTTCTGCCTGTACCTTGACAAATAATTCCCACATATGTGGTATCCAAATGCACATCAGGAACAATAGTTTAATTATGTGTTTTGGGTGGTGGGTCCTGGTAATGGCAAGATATACACAGCTAAAGTTTTTTTTTTCCTTTGTTTTACTATTTTGTGCCAGTTTTCCTATGATTAAAAAAAAAAAATCAGGAGACATCCAATAAGATTTTCACCAAATGAAGGCCTGATTTGTTTTGAAAAAAGGTATATTTCATTTGTATAAAAATACACTAAGTAGTTGCAATGATATGTACAGTTCAATTAATTACTCAAGCGGTAAGGTTTGTTTTTACCTTTCATCATCAAGGGGTTCTAGTAGTATTTTGCAGCCTTTTTTTTCAATTGTGACACCCTTTAAATGTATGTAAAATCTCAAGGCACCCTAGTCTAATTCACATTTAGATGCATACCTACCAAAAGTCCCGGATTTGTCAGGACAGTCCCACTTTTAAATTTGTTGCCCTGCACTGAGTCCCAGCTGGTGTCCCAGGAAGACAATGTGAGGTATAAGGCATCCCTACCACTGGGCACTCAAGCCTCTTGCCCCCAATCTTTTCCCCAGGTCCCGACACTTCATTGCCTACACTTTCAGTTTTGCACTGCTATCTCTCCTTTCCCATCCATTCCTCAGAGCTCCGATTTGGTTTCCTTAGGAGTATGCAGTCAGCACTATTGTAATGCATAACACAATATATAAAGTACAGCAGTAAGCATAAATTAATGTGAAACACAATATATAGAGTGCCCTTTATGCTGCCAGTTAGGGAGGAACAAATGCTTTGGGTTTGCGGTTGGCAGGAGGAAAACAAATGCCTGTCATCTGTGGTCAGCGGTAGGAAAAAAATCCTGCTATGTGTGGTCAGAGAAAGAAGGAAAAATAGGCACTATCTGTGGTCATTGGGGGGGAATGCTGACTTTCCTTGGCTGGTGGGGATAAAAGTACCCACCAACTATGGTCAGTGGGAAAAAATGTCCGTTATATGTGGTCAGCGGAGGGAACATTATCCCCCAGAGTTGGTGATTAGTGCTGCTCACTGCAGTTATCGTAAAGTAAAACATGTCTTTATCAGTGAATAAAAAAGATGTGGTGTTTATTGGGGGAAATATGATGCATTGGTGCTCATATAGAGGGAAAAGGAGACCTGGTGTTCAGGTGTAAACAGTGAAAATCAGTGGAGGTAGTGGGAGCATTGTTCCTAAGTGGGGAGATGGGGGGAAGCTCTGCCTAGTGGGGAAGACAGAGAGGCAGAAGGGTTCAATAGAAGAGAGGACAGGTTGAGAAAGTGGTGCTCAGTATGTGGGGCAGGAGGGCAGTGAAGGGAACAGAGAAGTGGAGTGGACATAAGGAGGTGGTATGCAGTAGTGCTCAGTGTGGGGGAAGGGGAGCAGTGGGGTGAGCAGGGAGGCAGTGATGCTCAGTGGAAGGGCGGGACAGTTCACTGGTGCTCAGTGTGGGGGCATTGGTTAGTGGTGCTCAGTTTGGAGGGCAGTTCAGTGAACGGAGGCATAGTGGTGCTCAGTAGGAGGGGCAAGGGTGCAGTGGGGTGGATAGGAGGGCAGTGGTGAGTGGTACTGAGAGTTGGGGTCAGGGGAGCAGTGATGATTAGTGGGGGACTTAGTATGTCAGGGGCAGTAGGGGTGGATAGGGTGGCAGGGTTGCTCAGTGGGGTGAAGTATGGGAGACAGGGGAGTGAATAAGAGGTGGTGCGTTGAACAGGGGGGCAGTGGGTTGAAGTGTGGAGGACAGGGAGACAATGGGGTGAACCACATATTGTGAATTCATAATTAGTGCATAATTAAACATCCCTTACATCAGAAACAGAAAATATAAAATACTATTAAAAAGAACCAGGCTAAAAATACCTAAAAATAACACAGATAAATACTCCAAATATATTGAATGTACAGATCCAAAGGAAGAGGGAAAAATCGAAAAGAGAGGGAAAATAAAATATAAAAGGAGAGGGGAAAATAAAAATAATAAAAATCACTAATAAAGAAATTAACCAATAGTGAGACAGGAGGGGGAAAGAACTTTAGGCCCATAGACCCAAAAGGACTCTCTCTGTCTCAATTGCTTGAAAAGATTTCCCCCTCTCCAATGTCTCTCCACCTTTTCCATCCCCCAAAACTTCAATCCTCTAGGATTCCTACTGTATATAAATACAGAAAGCACTACTGTATCAGTTCCCTTTTTCTTTTCTATTCATGACATGCTGTATAATTGAGCTGCATATGAGATCGGGACAAACAGAAAGAAAAATTCCACATTCTTATATCAGTCAGAGGGTGCGCAAATTAAAGCTCTATTTGACCTCATTGTATGAGCAACTTGTAATCTCATGTGGTGGGGTGCATGGGTATAATGAATTATTTCCATGAATAATAATAAAAAAATATATAATTTGTTACATTGGTAATTTGAGTCACATTTGGGGCTTTCATTATTATATTTTTATTATCTTTATATTTTCTTTTTTTTTTTTATCAATATTTTTATTGGTACATCATATTTTTGTGATTTGGAGCATTTATTTTTGTGTTGATAAATCTGAGATATCTAAAAAAGATAAAATATTTAATATTTAATGCTGTACCAAGCAAATAAACTAATTTGTCAGCAAATGTAAATAAAAGACAGGGAAAAAAAGTTATGTTCAATGTTCATTGTCTCCAGAATAAATATTGGAATAAAGTACTTCCATTCATGAAAGCTGTTCAGAGTGCTATTTTCCACTTTATGGAACTTCTCTGTCATGTTTTCAGATATAGTTTATTTTGTTTGTCAATTCCATTTTATCACATACTGTAAAGATTTTTAGGCACATTACACAAAGGTGACTGTACACACACATTCCAATACTAAATCATGTCAAACAAATTCTTGTGGCGCTCTATTGACATTGTGTCTTGTTATGTATTGAATTTAAAGTGAATCTGTGTTATGTCTATGCAAGCCAAATCAACAGGTTTATTTTAATGACCCCACCAGCAACATTTACTTACCTTATAGTTAAGCTGCAGAAACTATTAGCACTTTGAAGCTGAATATTCAATTTCATTTTGTCACTTAAAATCAACTGCATATACATACAACACTATATCCTGTAAACTTGCCCAAGAGCCCTGAAACCCAAAGATCTCCCCATCCCTGTAACAACAATTTCTCAATTTTTTTTGTTATTTGTGTCAGAGTATAACAAATTGTAATCGGATCAGGGATTGTGGGGAAAGCTACCAAGTGGGGACACAAATGGCAGCAAAAATCTAACAATGGTTCACACCTTTCCTCACTTTATCTACAACTCAAAACAATAATATTAAGCTGTAAATAATGGTAACAAAGATGAATCCACCCTTTCTGTGTTCCCACCACTGCGCTTATGAACAAATAGTGGTAATCAAATTTGCAAAAGAGTGAAGCAGCTATTCTAAAACCCTAAAATTAGTGTAATAAAATATAAGCAGCGCTGTAAACAATGAAAGATGAAATATCCGTTTTCACAGGTATTCAAAAATAATGCTAATGTCCATAAACATCACCATGTGACAAAAGTGAATATGTGCACAAATTCCCCAAAAAATATATATAAATGTGTTTAAATATTAATTGAATATAAGTCCATATATCACTTCAAATAGGTTTGTGAAAAAATAATGATAATAGCTTCCAAGCTTCCACCACACCCGGTGTCAGTGAATCCTCTCCCGTCAGAAGCAAAACTCACCAACTCAAATTGCCTTACACTCTCGTGTTCGGCGTGTAAATGTGTACAAAAAGACCTCACTGGTAAGTATAGCAGATAATCCCAGTTCCAACCAATTCAATGCCAGAAAGCTCCGCATGTAAATAAAAGAAGTGCTCAAAATAGCGTGATACTGTAAAATCAGTTTAATACCACACTTAAATCTTCAAATATAGCACTCACATGAATCTCAAAAAATAGCGCAATACACTGCACAGCAAACACTCGTTCAGAAATGAACCGAAAACCGAGCATATTGGTCGCGGCGGACCCAAGATGTCCACTGATCGCTCATCACCCCCCCCCCGTTGTTCCTTCCTGGATCTCCGCTTCCTTGATCGGCCTTGATACGTCACACGTTCACTTCAGATGGTTGACGCACAGCCATGCCCCAACATGTTTCATCATAAAGACTTAGTCATGGGATTGATCAATCCCCTCATAATCACCAAGTACGCTCCGGCCACCAGGGATCAAGATGAGAGTAATAGCTACAAAAATGAAACCCCCCATATTCAGCTTTGTATTCCTCTCCAGCCCAGGCATCGGCATCGGCTCTATTGCTCTACCAAGTGAACTCTTCCCTCTGATATACTCAGCAGCTTCTGACCACTTATGCAAGTTGCTTGTTCTTGTTTGTTAACCACTTCTATCTGAGCATAACTTACCATGTTTGTTGACTTGTTTGAATATTTTCTTCTACATATATAGTTCAATCTTCAAGTTTTACACAGACCACCGCAATGGTTCCAGTGAAACCTGAGCTGAAATACCTTTGCACCCAAGCTTTGGGTTCTCCAACATTGAATCTACAACTTTCTTCTAACAGTAAGTAAGACCTAGCAATTTAACACCACTCCTTCATGCCCACCACAATGACTATCACTATTCTTTCCTTAAATGCCAAGGGACTCAACCATCCAGTCAAATGTGCCTCACTATGGAAAACTGCTTCGTGCCATAACTGTGACGTCCTGTGCATCCAAGAGACATGTGGATACACAACCTGCTTGTCACAACAAGCGTTTCCCCTACATCTTCAAAGCCTGCTGTCAGCAAAAAAACCTGGCATACTCATTGCTAGGGATAAGCTTTGAGTTTGAGTTGAACCCATGATCGACTCAAACATCGGCTGTTCGACCGTTCGTTGAATTTCGAACATTATGGGCCGTTCGCGCCAAATTCAAGTGGCGCGTCATGGCCCAAAATTCACTGCGGCATCGCAGTGCATTGCTGGCTGATGATTGGCCAAGCAGGCACTATGACCCGCGTACTTGGCAAATCACAGCGCCGTAGGTACAGAGAGCCGTAATTGGCCAAAGCCAGGGTGGCTTTGGCCAATCATGGCTCAGAGGAGTAGGTACACGCCCCACACTATATAAGGCCGCCGGCTAGGCGGCCTTGTGTAGTGTGTTGCGTTGGTTAAAGGAAAGAGACAGAGAGAGAGACAGTGTAATTTGATTTGAGTTAGATAGAGCAGGCAGGCGAGTCAGTTAGCTGCAGTTACAGTGTGTAGAGGATTTTTGTTTTAGATTCCGCCTCTCACAGTTGAAGAGTACCTATGATAAAATTTACAGACCTCTACATGCTTTGTAAGTAGGAAAACCTGCAAAATCGGCAGTGCATCAAATACTTGTTCTCCCCACTGTATATGTATCCTAGGTGTTGTATATATATTTACACACTGTATTCAGTTTAGCTAGGGAGGCAGGGAGCTGCAGTATTTTGCTTTAGTGTCCTTTGCACAGTGTGCACCAAAAGCTTACCTGAATACAATTGCTGGTGTTCTGATACAAATACAGGCAGGGAGCTGCAGTATTTTGCATTAGTGTCCTTTGCACAGTGTGCACCAAAAGCTTACCTGAATACAATTGCTGGTGTTCTGATACAAATACAGGCAGGGAGCTGCAGTATTTTTCTTTAGTGTCCTTTGCACAGTGTGCGCCAAAAGCTTAGCTCAATACAATTGCTGGTGTTCTGATACAAATACAGGCAGGGAGCTGCAGTATTTTTCTTTAGTGTCCTTTGCACAGTGTGCACCTAAAACTTACCTCAATACAATTGCTGGTGTTCTGATACAAATACAGGCAGGGAGCTGCAGTATTTTGCTTTAGGCCCCTTTCACACTAGCGGACCGTATGTCCGCTTTTTCATCCATCCGTTTACGGATGAAAAAGGGACATACATTGGTCCCTATGAGATCGTGGGTGTCAGCGGATGAATGCTGCGGATGAATGCTGCAGACGGAGGAAAATCCTATTTCTCTATCCGTCTGCAGAGCGTATCGGATGAACACGGACAGACGGTCCGTTTTCATCCGATCCCCCCTTAGGGGAGAGCGGAGATCTGACAGATCAGTCCCTGCACAGTGTGCGGGGACCGCCCTGTCTTCCGCCGGCTCAGCGGGGATCAGTGGAGCGATCCCCGCTGAGCAAGCGGAGGTTCACGTGGCGGATCCTCATGGATCCGTCCCGTGTGAAAGGGGCCTTAGTGTCCTTTGCAGAGTGTGCACCTAAAGCTTACCTCAATACAATTGCTGGTGTTCTCATACAAATACAGGCAGGGAGCTGCCGTATTTTGCTTTAGTGTCCTCTGCACAGTGTGCACCTAAAGCTTACCTCAATACAATTGCTGGTGTTCTGATACAAATACAGGCAGGGAGCTGCAGTATTTTGCTTTAGTGTCCTTTGCACAGTGTGCACCAAAAGCTTACCTGAATACAATTGCTGGTGTTCTGATACAAATACAGGCAGGGAGCTGCAGTATTTTTTTTAGTGTCCTTTGCACAGTGTGCACCTAAAGCTTACCTCAATACAATTGCTGGTGTTCTGATACAAATACCACAGACAGGGAGCTGCAAGTATTTTCAGTTAGTGTACTGTGTCCTCTGCACAGTGTGCACCTAAAACTAACTGAAGACAATTGCTGGTGTTCTCATACTAATACCATAGCAGACAGTTGATTCTGCTAGCTGCAGTATAATCAGTATAGATATATATATATACATCCCACCTTTGCACAGCTGCATCTCACTGCAGGCCATTAGTATGTCTGGAAGGCAAACAAGGAGAGGCAGACAGTCACAAGCCAATAAAAGAGGGCAAGCAGGCTCTGTGTCTGGAGGCAACAGTGCTGGTCGTGGACACGGTGCATCCTCATCAGCACGCTTTTCCTTCTTTTCGGCAGCTGGCCATGTTGAGCCGCAACATGCCGAAGACTTGGTAGAGTGGATGACCAAGCCTTCCTCATCCTCTCTCACCCAGGCTCAGGGTACTTTGTCTGGCAAAGCAGCTGCCAAAGCGGCCACTTCCCTCGGCTCAATGGCATCATTCTTTCCTTCCCTAGCCCCACCATGTCCTCCTGAGGAGTCCCCCGAACTGTTTGACCACAGTGTTGGGTACATGCTCCAGGAGGATGCCCAGCATTTTGAAGGCTCCGATGATGGTACCCAGCTAGAGGAAGGCAGTAACGTGAGCCCAGAGAGAGGGGGTGCCCAACAAGGACAGCAATCTGGCAGTCATGTTCCCCCAGCTGCAGCATACTGCCAGATTTGCTCCAGTGATGAGGAGGGAGGGGATGATGAGGTCACTGACTCCACGTGGGTGCCTGATAGGAGAGAGGAGGAGGAGCAGGAGGAGGAAGAGGAGGAGGAGGCACATCTCCAACGAGGCAGGATGCCCTCCAGGGGCCAGCTTAAGGGCAGCCAACTGACTGCATCTCACCGCAGTGTTCAGGGCACTGCTGTCTCTGCGCGTTATTCCAAAAGTTCTTTGGTGTGGGTCTTTTTTCAGACGTGTGCAGCAGATCGCACCATTGCTATTTGCAACATGTGTCTGAAGCGTATCTCACGTGGCCAAAAAAAGGGCCGCTTGGGCACCACGTGCTTGACCAGACATATGTCGACCTGCCATGCGGTCCATTGCCAAGCATACAAAAAAGACCCACACCAAAGAACAAAGCGGACCTCTCCTTTCTCCTCATCAGCTTAGATCACCAACCCCACTATGCCTTCTATCCTCTCTGAAACCTGCACTGAGAGGAATGAAGGTGTAGCATTAGGTGTGTCATAGCCAAGTACTTGAGGGCAACCTGCTATCCGTACACCAACGTCAGATTGTACCAGGCAAATTTCCCTGCCCCAGCTGCTGCACCGCCGAAAGAAGTTCACTCCCAGCCATCCACATGACCAGCGGTAGAATGCTAGCTTGGCTAATTTGCTAGCACTTCAACTGCTACCTTTTCAGTTGGTAGACTCTGCCTCCTTCCGTGAGTTTGTGGAATGTGCGGTTCCTCAGTGGCAGGTTCCCAAATACCACTTTTTCTCATGGAAGGCGATTCCGGCTCTCTACCGGCATGTGGAAGGCAATGTCTTGGCCTCGCTGGACAGGGCAGTCAGCGGTAAGGTGCATATTAGGCTTGTGCAATTCGTTTCGTAACGAATCAAAATTCGTCCGAATTTAGCAACTTTCGGACATTCGGAAGCATTCGAATTTCCGAACAGAGCAATTACGAATAAAACCGAATCCGAAATAAATTATACCGCAAAATAGCGAATGCCCGAAGGTCTTCGGCATAATTCGTTATGAAAAAAGTTACGAATGTACGAATCCATTCGAAGCACAATAACACTCACTCTGCTCTCTGCTTCTCCCTCACCATGCTGAACTCCCTCTCAAAATGGTGTACAGGGGCGGAGGCTATAGCCGCATGAAAAAACGAAAGTAAAATACGAGATTTCAAATCCATTCGAAGCACAATAACACTCACTCTGCTCTGCTCTCTGCTTCTCCCTCACCGTGCTGAACCCTCTCAAAATGGTGTACAGGGGCGGAGCCTATAGCCGCATGTAAAAAACGAAAGTAAAATACGAGATTTCGAATCGTTACAAATAACCGCTATGTATTTAGAAAAGTACAAATCCATTCGAAGCACATTAGGCATAATAGGCAGCGTCGTTGTGAGAGAGACACGGAAAATTACGAATCAACGAACCCAAAAAAAGTTACGAAAGTAGGAGTTGTGTCCAGAATCAGCGAAAAACAACGTACTCTACCGAAAGTACGAATTATAAAGCAACAAAAAATTCAACGAAAAATGTCGCTTGCAAAAATACGAATGAGTCCGAACACGAAAAATCCCGTCTAGCAAAATTACGAATGATTACGAATCAACAGGACCGGAAAGAAACGAACCGAAACGGAACGAATTTTTCCGTTGTGCACAAGTCTAGTGCATATTACCGCTGACTCATGGTCCAGCAGGCATGGACAGGGACGTTACCTATCTTTCACGGCACATTGGGTGACTCTGCTGGCAGCTGGGAAGCATGCAGGACAAGGTGCAGTAGTGTTGGAGGTTGTTCCACCACCACGCCTCCAAAATGCTACTACTGGTGATTCTGACACACCTCTCTCCTACACCCCCCTCTTTTTCTTCCTCCATGGCCTCTTGCTGTGCTTTGTCCTTTAGAACCAGCGGGGCTCCGTAGGCGTTCAAGGGGCTACGCAAGTACGCAGGCAAAAAGATGCCATGCGGTGCTTGAGCTGGTGTGCTTGGGGGACAGGAGCCACACTGGGACAGAGATTCTGTCAGCTCTGCAGGGGCAGGCTCAGAGGTGGTTTACACCACGCCAGCTTAAGCCAGGAAAGGTGGTTTGCGACAATGGCACCAACCTCCTCTCCACCCTCCGACAGGGACAACTGACCCATGTGCCCTGTTTGGCTCAAGTCCTTAACTTGATGGTGCAGCGGTTCTTGGGCAGGTACTCAGGCTTACAGGAGGTCCTGAAGCAGGCCAGGAAACTCTGTGGGCATTTCCGATGGTCATATAATGCCAGTGCTCGGCTGGCTGACCTGCAAAAGGAATACAACCTGCCCAAGAACTGCCTAATCTGTGATATGCCCACCAGGTGGAACTCTACGTTAGCCATGCTGCAGCGGCTGCACATGCAGCAGAGGGCCATAAATGAGTATCTGTTGCAATATGGCACCAGGACAGGGTCAGGGGAGCTTGGATTTTTTTCCCCACGCCAGTGGGTCATGATCAGGGATGCATGCACTGTCCTGGCACCATTTGAGGAGGCCACGAGGATGGTGAGCAGTGACAGTGCATGCATCACTGACACTGTCCCTCTTGTCCACCTGTTGGAGCACACACTGCTTGGAATAATGGACAGGGCACTTGAGGCAGAACAGAGGGAGGAAGAGGAGGACTTCCTTACCTCTCAAGGCCCCCCTTATCCAGACAGTGTTCCTGCCAGCCCGCCTATAACACTGGAAGAGGACGAGGAGGAGGAGGATTGTGTCAGCAGTCTTCAATGGATCAATTACAGTCCCAAGACACCCATGGACTTGTACGTGGCTGGGAGGAGGTGGCTGCGGATCATGTCGTCCTGAGTGACCCAGAGGACTCTGGACCAAATGCCTCAGCAAACCTATGCTGCATGGCCTCCCTGATCCTGCAAAGCCTGCGGAAGGATCCTCGTATTCATGCTATCAAGGAGAGGGATCATTACTGGCTGGCAACCCTCCTTGATCTACGTTACAAGGGTAAGGTTGCGGACCTTATCTTGCCGTCGCAGAGGGAGCAGAGGATGAAGCATCTTTGGGAGGCCTTGCAGAAAGGTCTGTGCAATGCATTTCCAGAGACTGGGAGGTTACAAATTCCTGGTCCTGGACAACGTGTTGCTGAGGCATCGGTCAGTCAAAGAAGGAGCGGTGGAGAAGGTGACCAATGCGTTCAGACAATTTTTTAGTCCGCAGCCCCAAGGTATGATCGGTTCCAGCAACCATCGCCAGCGTCTGGTTTACATGGTGCAGGAATACCTAGGGGCAAGATTAGACTTGGACACCTTTCCCACTGAAAATCCTATGGGTTACTGGGTCTTGAGGATGGATCACTGGCCAGAGCTTGCACAGTATGCAATTGAGCTACTGGCCTGTCCTGCATCCAGCTTTTTTCAGAACGCACATTCAGTGCAGATGTTGGCTTTGTAACCGATTACAGGGTGTGCCTGTCCACCGACTCGGGTGATCGTCTGACCTTCATAAAATTTAATTAGTCTTGGATCACCACCAGCATCCAAGCACCTGATGCTGATGTAACAGAATAATTTTCTTTGAAATGTCAGATCCCTTCAAGACTGCCTATGATGATGCAGAGTGACTATCCTGTTATGCTGAGTGACTATCCTCTTCCTCCTCAATGATCATGCTGATAGCATGTAAGAACATTTTTGTTTCTGGGCACCGCCACCAGTGGCTAAGGCCCAATTTTTCAGCCCCTGTTTAACACGGGCGTGTAATTACAATTTTTAATGCAATACTTTGCAGCAGGGCTCATTCCTGTGCTCCAACTACAGTATCTGTGAGGGGTTGCAGTGTTGTGGCACCAGCACCAGTGCCTAAGGCCCAATTTTTCAGACCCTGTTTGACAGGGGCGTGAAAATTAAAAATGTTGATGCAATACGTTGCAGCAGGGCTCATTTCTGCGCTCCAACTAGAGTATCTGTGAGTGGTTGCAGTGTTGTGGCACCAGCACCAGTGCCTAAGGCCTAATTTTTCAGCCCCTGTTTAACTGGGGCGTGTAATTACAATTTTTGATGCAATACTTTGCAGCAGGGCTCATTCCTGCACTCCAACTAGAGTATCTGTGAGGGGTTGCAGTGTTGTGGCACCAGTGCCTAAGGCACAGTTTTTCAGTCCCTGTTCAACAGGAGCATGTAATTACAATTATTGATCTAATAATTCACAGCAGGGACCATTCCTGCTCCCACCAAGAGTAACTGTGAGGGCTTACAGTGTTGTGGCAACACCACCACCACCAAAGGCCCAATTTTTCTGTCCCTGTTCAAAAGGGGCATGTAATTACAATTCTTGATCTAATATGTCACAGCTGGGCCAATTCCTGCACCCACCAAGAATAACTGTGAGGCCCAATTTTTCCTACCACTGTTCAACAATGGCATGTAATTACAATACTTGATATAATAGTTCACAGCAGGGCGTTCCACCAAGATAAACTGTGAGGGCTTACAGTGTTGTGGCAACACCAACACCTAAGGGCCAAATTTCTGCAGAGTATATACGGCAGGCCCCTACTTTCAAACATCAAACTTACAAACGACTCCTACTTGCAAACGGAATGAGACAACAGGAAGTGAGAGGAAATCTACCCCTAGGAAGGGAAATTCTCTACTGTAAGAGTTAATATGGGGAAAAGGTGTCTTCTCTCCACTGATGCTTTATCACCAATCCTTGTTTCAATAAAAAAAAACAAATTTTCTAAAAACATTTGTCATTGGGACGGAAAGTAAGGTTCTGAACAGGTGCACAGTAAGCAACGTTCAGGCATTGATTGCAGTTTCGTTTCCATGAGCTGAATAATGAAATCTTTGATTTGTGTCCAATATGAAGTGATATGTGTACAATCCCACCATATGTGGAGCATCATGCCTCGTGATTGCCCACATCTCCATCAGTTGTCTGAAGATTGTGGGAACCAATGATTGAATTTATCCTGAGTATCATACCATTGTGTGAGACTTGTATTCCTGTGTTCTTGAGCTTAAGTAGCATTTGTGTGATAATATGCAGGCTTTAGTCCATTGATGGTCAGAGATGTCGATAGCTAACATGTCTGACCATTTTTCTCTAAAGTTATCTTTCTGTTGGTTAGTACCTTCTTTTAGCCATGTATGCCACATATGATTGGGAGATGGTTCATCTGTTCTTTCCTCTTTGAGACAAAGGGGGTGATTTACTAACAACACTGCACTGCGCCGGTTCATACCTTAATTGGTGCGCCTGATAAATCCTTAATTGGGTGCATGAACCGGCGGCGCACTGTGATAGTAAATAAAAATTTCAGCGGCGCTTGTATCTCTATTCAAAATGAATGGTTCCCTATGGGAGCCCATTGATTTGAATAGAGGTCGCCCGGGATGTCGGATCAAGACGACTCGTGTGCCGGTTGACACAGGGGCAGCGTGACTTTTGCGAGGCAACTTGGACACGACTTGAGCGTGAAGCAGACGCTGAAGTCGTGTCCTGGAAGCGACTAGAAGTACCTGCCCGAGAATGTTCTCGGCGAGAAGGTACTGCAAGCCTCGTGCTCGCTGTCCCCTGTGTTTGGTATGAATCATGAAGGGGAACTCCGGACCGAATTTTTAATTAAAAACCGGCATGGGTTCCCCTCCAGGAGCATACCAGGCCCTTAGGTCTGGTATGGATTTTAAGGGGAAACCCCCCTATGCCGAAAAAACGGTGTGGGGGTCCCCCCAAATCCATGCCAGACCATTATCTGAGCGCGCAGCCCGGCAGGTCAGGAAAGGGGGGCGAGCGAGTGCCCCCCCTCCTGAACCGTACCAGGCCGCATGCCCTCAACATGGGGGGGTTGGGTGCTATGGGGCAGGGGGCGCCCTTCGCCCACCCCAAAGCACCCTGCCCCATGTTGATGGGGACAAGGGCCTCTTCCCAACAACCCTGGCCGTTGGTTGTCGGGGGCTGCGGGCGGGAGCCCCCGGGGAATGATGGGACTGTTACATCATATGGGGGCGGGGTCACCGGGTGGCATCACCCGGTGACCACGCCCCATGCCAATATAAGTTGTTGCGCTCCGCGCACACAGCATTGTAGTGACAGACAGCGACGAGGCAACATAGGGCGGAGAGAAGAGGGAAGAAGACGACGATGAAGACCGGGACCCCGCTAGCAAAAGAGCTGGAAGAAGATAGCGGGGCGCCCGGCAGAAGGCAGAAAGAACGGGAGATCATGGAGAAGGCACTGGAGAGCGGGAGAAGAACCAGAGACCGCAGAGACGACACCGGAGAGCAGAAGAAGAGACCCCCGAAGTCGGAAGAAGACCCCCAAAGTTGGAACAAGACCCCCGAAGTCAGAAGAAGACCCCCGGAGCTGCCTAATAAATGACTTTAAAAACCTGTGTTGTGTTTTTTTATTGACTTTTTTTGCCACCAGGTGAATGGGTAGGGGTACGATGTACCCCATACTCATTCACATAGGGTGGGGGGCCAGAATCTGGGGGCCCCCTTATTAAAAGGGGCTCCCAGATTCCAATAAGCCCCCCGCCCGCAGACCCCGACAACCAACGGCCAGGGTTGTCAGGAAGAGGCCCTTTTCCCCATCAACATGGGGGCAGGGTGCTTTGGGGTGGGGGGGGCACGGCACCCCCTGCCCCAAAGCACCCAATCCCCCCATGTTGAGGGCATGCAGCCTGGTACGGTTCAGGAGGGGGGGTGCTCGCTCGCCCCCCTTTCCTGACCTGCCAGGCTGCATGCTTGGAAAAGGGTCTGGTATGGATTTTGGGGGGGACCCCCGCGCCATTTTTTTTTCATTTTGGTATGGGGGGTCCCCTCTGAATCCATACTAGACCCAAGGGCCTGGTATGGACCTGGGGGGGACCCCACACTGTTTTTTCTCGAGTTCTTTTATAGCCGACAATGTTTATTCTTTTTACATTTCCTTTAACAACCAGCTATAAACAGGTTAAAAAAAACGCAAATGCCGCAAAATCGCAGTACTTGCGTTTTGGATGCGGGTCCATTGAATTCTATTACATGCAAAATGCTCTTTTTTGCTGGGGAAAAAAAGACCCCGACCCTTTCCAAAAACAAAGAGGCACAAAAATGCATTGATGTCAACATGTTCCATAGGAACCCATGTTAAAAAATTTCCCTGCATTTATGCAAAATGCACCAAAAAACGCATTAGTGGGAATCGAGTCTTACAGACCGTTTTTTAAAACGTCCGTCCGTAGGCATGAGGCCTAAGAAAAAAGAGGGGGAAAAAAGCACTGGACTGCATCAAAAACACGCATTCACAAAAGCACCTGGAATGCATCAGAACTGCCTTTGCAAGGTGTGAACTGCCCCTTAGGCAGTTGTGTTTAACCTCGTTTTTCAGAAAGCCAAAAAATGCCTTCAGGCGCCAAAGATTTCCACGTTTCAGACACGGTAATGACGTTTAGCCGCATTTTCGTTTAGAAGCATTTTCGTTTTAAAGGTGACCTATTTTTTTTACATTGAAAAACTCAAAAATTATGGCAAATGATGAAAAAACATTAAAAATATATACAAGGGGCGTGGTTTGGTGCTGGACCTGAATGGCTGCCTGACTCCCGAGCTCCCGTCCACAGGAGATTCCACAGTAAGCTCTGCCGAGCCATTTGCAGCCAAGAATGGGAAAAACCTCGGGGGACCTCTCCCCATCTAGGTCCCGATCCCCCAGAGGATCCGGAACACGAATCGGCCGCCACATACCGGACATCTTCCGGACCCAGGTACGCGAGGCCCCGGCTTCTAATCGGGCCTACTCGAGCGCCGCACGATCCTCCAGCCTCAGCCCCTCAGGCAGGAGACACATGCAACCCCAGCCCACAGCAGCTGTAACATGTTCCCCACAGCCCCTGTGCATACAGGACCTCCGCTCTGTGGCTGAAGACATTAAAGCCACACTTTCCTCAGCCATCACAGATCTCAGGAGAGACGTCCAGGCAATGGCAGTGCGGTTAGATGATGTGGAGGAAACAACAACCCTCCATGACACTGCCATCCAGCAACTGCAGGCCTCTTCCCACTCCCAAAATACACAGCTCAGGGATATCCAAAGACATATGGAAGATTTAGATAACCGCGGACGTCGCCACAATATCCGCGTTAGAGGCATCCCTGAATCTGTTGAAAACTCGCAAATTACGAAAACCACTATCGCCATCTTTAATGATCTTCTGGGCAGACCCCCTGAAACGCCCATTGAATTTGAGCGCTTGCACAGGGCCTTGAAACCTAGAAGCAGAGATACTGATCCCCCCAGGGATGTTATTTGTTGTCTTGTCAACTTTAAACTAAAGGAGGAAATTCTCCATAGGGCTAGAGACCGTCTCTCCCTACTCTATCAAGGAGCAGACATAAAGTTATTCCAAGACCTCTCGCCTATTACCCTTCAAAATAGAAGAGACTTGCGCCCTCTCCTTGACCTCCTGCGCACCAGAGGTATCCAGTACCTGTGGAAATTTCCCTTTTGCCTCTCTGCCTCCTTTCAAGGCCGCACAGCAAACTTACGCCTGCCGGAAGATCTACCCGCTTTCTGTGAAACACTGAATCTTCCCCGCATTGACGTCCCAGATTGGTACAACACCCTTCGCCCGCCACACATGAGAAGATCAACTTCCACTGACGCTATTCCAGTCCGTGATGATTTTCACATAAGACGCCGCAGACCCACCCCACCAAGAGAATCCGACATGTCAGACCCTCAGAATGCTGTGCTCAACAGCCCAACGGCTTCCCCGGCTCACAGGAGAGCCCGCCTTGCAGCATCCGACTGAACAGTCTCATCCCTACCCTCCCAAAGATCTCAAACGCTGACTGTGCCACATCAAGACAGGAACCTTTCAACAACGCCCGTTTGTAGCACTCAAGACGACAAGCTGTACCACAAACGGTCACATCAAAGATAACTTTTCTTTTCTTTCCCCAGTTAATGCCAACCCCAGATGTTCCTGACTGTTCTTAACATCATTCCCTAGAAGTCTGATCCAAAACAAGTGGACACAACACCACCTGTACTGTAAGTCTTTTATTTCCCTTGAGAGACCCCCGGGTTTTGACTGACCCTCCTAGAAGAGCTAGCGGTCTTAAAGGTAAAAGACATTCTATATTAGATGGCTCCTTCTCACTTATCTTGTTGTGTACTCAAAACTCGGTTAAACGATCAGTTTGAAAGCTCCCAAATCGATCACACTCAACCAATGGGTTGATTACATGTGCCTAATGATCTCCACTACAGGGAATTATGGGTCTATCCCACCTTGTGACTTTGGAGATACTAAATACATTAGGGCCTGTGACGATCCCGTTCCAACCCAATCTGGACTGGAATATGCCACAGGACCGATCATAAATTGGACGATGCCCGACCACACACACACACACAAGAAAGGTTGCTTTCTGATATAGACTCAATTAAAGTTATATTATAATTATTCACGTTGAATGTTATAAACATTGTTGAATTGCCTCAATGTTGGAAGTCTCCCCCCTCTCCATTTAATTGGAGAAGTGACGTAAGATACATATGTGTAAAGAGGACCCTGTCTCACTGGTCTGGTTTCTATATTAATATAATATGTTATGTTTATACTCTAGATTCTAGGACTGTTATTGTTTGTTTAATGCACTTGCTAAATGACCTTAGGAAATTGCAACATGTTTGACTCCCCTGAGTTTAGACCTACAGCTATTCTGTCTAACACGAATAAATACTGGCTCCCCCACACGTTCAGCAGCATGAATCTCCTGTGGACGAGAGATACAGAATCTTGACCGTTCCATACCGACACCCTTCACCTCTCCACAAGACGGGAACGTACGTGTTCCTGTCAAACGTTACCGGATACATTTTTTTATCTTAGGGAAGGTTACGTATAACCTCCCTAACTCCGGATTAACGCCTACCCCGCTTTCTCCGAACGTCCAGTTCACTTGCCCATCCTCCTCCTCCCCTTCTTTCCCCATGATCCCTATCCCCCCCCTTTTTTTTTTTTCTTTCTTTCTCTTTTTCTCTTCCCTCTTCTTTTCCCTTCTCTTTCACCTTCTCCCCCTTCTCGCACCCCCCTCTCTTCCCTTCCCTTTCCCTTCCTCCTATACCTCACGGTCTCCGCCGCCACCACACCTATACTAGAACAAAACTACCCAAGAACCTGCCTTTTTCAGATCCCCCCGTTCAGACGTAAAAAGATACCTGCCTAACACCTCACGGTCTCCCCAAAATCCTAGGACCGAACATGAACACAATGCCACACACACGCCCTACAAAAAAAACCTCCACACTTAAAGTAGTCTCACTGAACACAAAGGGTCTCAACATCCCAGAGAAACGTAGCCAAGTCCTTGATATGATGTCTAAACTGAAGGCAAACGTAGTATTCCTACAAGAAACACACTTTCGCACAGACAAAATTCCCAAGCTTATGAACCATCTGTTCCCAACAGTATACCATGCCACCAGCTCACTTGCAAAGTCAAAAGGGGTCTCAATTCTACTTTCCAAAAACCTTGACTGGCAACCCATAGATTCACTTATAGACACAGAAGGCAGATACATCTTTCTAAAGGGCCGACTCCAGGGGCGACCTGTGACCCTGGCCAACATATACAGCCCTAATACTGCACAAGTAAGCTTCTTTAGATCCATCTCGCGACTGCTCTCAGACTTTCACTCCGGATTGACCATCCTGGGAGGTGATTTCAATGTAGCCCTTTTCCCAATTTTGGATACCTCCACTGGTACAACTTCCTTACCGTACAAAGCCATCCGACAAATCAAGATACAGATCCAAGATCTTCTTCTACATGACACTTGGCGTTCACTTCACCCCGACGAAAAAGACTTTACTTTTTTTTCTGCCCCACATAATAAATATTCTAGAATCGATTACCTATTCCTATCCCAGAAAGATATCCCCTTTCTATCCACCGCCACCATTGAACCAATGCTGCTGTCAGACCACCACCCAATTACAATGACCCTGACACTCCCAGACACACATATTCCCAAAAACATTTGGCGCCTAGACTCGGCACTGCTTACTTCGGAAGAGGTCATCAGTGACATCCGCAAATGCTTACACACATTTTTCATAGAGAACGACACACCTGACACAGCCCCGCTTACCCAATGGGAGGCCCATAAATGTGTTGTTAGAGGGAAACTCATCGCCCTTAAGTCATCCCGCCGAAAGGCCCAACAACAAACAATTGCAGACCTACTTGACAAGATTAAAAACCTTGAACTTGCCCACAAACAATCACAAGCTCAGCAAATTTATCACAAGCTTACCCAAAACAGGAAACTTTTACGTGAAGAATTAAACCGCAAAACGCGACGCAAATTTGTCCTACACCAAAAGCTCTTCTATGAATTTGGCAACAAATGCGGAAAATATCTAGCCAAAGCCCTCCAGACCAGGAAAGCACACACAAATATTCACACCATCAAAGATCCTCACGGAAAGTCCCATATCACCCCGACAGACATAGCAGCCCAGTTTGAGACCTATTACTCTAACCTGTATAATCTCCCCAAACATACAACAAATCAAATTAGATCTGAAACTAGACAGACCTCAATCAAGTCTTTTCTCGACAAATACTGCCCCAAACCCATAAACAAAGAAGATGCCCTTCAATTAGAAAACCCTATTTCGGAAGAGGAACTCAAATCGGCAATCAAACAGCTTAAAAATGGTAAAAGCCCCGGCCCCGATGGGCTTACAGCTGCCTATTACAAGGCCTTTACAGACACTTTAGCCCCACATATTATTAAGACATTTAACTCCTTAACATCGTCCACTCTCCCTTTCAATAGACTACTGGAAGCCCACATCACAGTAATCCCAAAAGAGGAGAAAGACCCTGCATCAGTTATTAATTACAGGCCGATATCCTTATTGAATGTAGATATAAAGCTGTATTCCAAGATTTTAGCTTCCCGTCTGGTGCCTTTCCTGCCATCTTTGATAGGTAAAGACCAAGTGGGCTTTATCCCTGGAAGAGAAGCCAGGGATAACACAATCAAAGCCCTGAATATAAATCATTGGATTACAACACACAAACAGGAGGGATTCTTTCTATCACTGGACGCAGAGAAGGCGTTCGACAGGCTGGCATGGGACTACCTGGGAGCAGTCCTGAGACATATTGGTCTCCGGGACCGGATGTTTAATGCCATTATGTCCCTTTATACGGCCCCAACTGCCAGGGTTCGTGTGAACGGCCACCTGTCGAACGCCTTCTCCATTAGTAATGGAACAAGACAGGGATGTCCACTTTCCCCAATTTTATTCGTCCTAATCCTTGAACCCTTCCTCCAATGTCTCAGATCCAACGACAATATCAAAGGCTTTCTCATCGCCAATCGCACTTATAAGATAGCTGCCTTCGCTGATGACATTTTACTATTCCCGAAGGAACCACACATATCAATCACAAATCTTCTAAAAGAATTTAATCTCTTTTATAATATTTCCAATTTCAAGATTAATTTTACGAAATCCCAGGCCCTGAACATTTCCCTCCCACAGGAAATAGTAACACAATGTGAAAACAACTTCCCCTTTCAATGGAAACGTGATCAGATTAAATATCTTGGGATACACCTAACGGCAAATCTTTCAGACATATTCTCCAAAAATTATCAACCCATCCTCAAAGCCATCACAAACGACCTAAGTAAATGGAACAAACCCCATTTTTCCTGGTTTGGAAGGGCAGCAATTCTAAAGATGAATATACTTCCACGCATTCTATATATCTTACAAACCTTACCTATTAAGCTCCCGCCAACCTTCTTTCAATCATATAAACGACTGTGTAGCAGGTTTCTATGGAATCAGAAAAGACCTAGGATAGCTTACGAACAACTGACGAAACCGAAAACAATAGGGGGCATTGGTCTCCCAGACCTCAAGAAATATTATTGGGCTTGCCACCTCTCTAGAATTGTGGACTGGTCAGTACATAGCCACTGTAAAGACTGGGTCGCTCTTGAACACTCATTTTCCCCCCTACCACTACGATCTCTGCCTTGGACCTTACCCAAGCACACGCCGAGGAATCTGAATGATCATCCTCTCATTGCCCCGACACTCCGCAGTTTCAAGGAAACCTGCCGAAAGCTACGCATCTCCTCTAACCCTGGACCCCTTACTTCGATAAAACTCAATCCAGCATTCCCACCTGGTATGTCTACAAATTTTTTGGCAGACACCTGGCAACACACAGAGGTTCTAGCCCACCACTTCTTCCGATTAGGTATATTTCTGGAACGTTCTTCCCTACCAGCTAACACAGACAACATTGCATTTCCTCTCTGGACATATTTCCAGATCAGACATTTCCTAAAAAACACTGACCATACACCCTCTGTCTCTCGTATGCTCACACCATTTGAACAGCTATGCACTCACTCTGCACCCCAGCAGCATGTGATCTCTAAGATTTACAACATTCTCTCCTCAGATAGCTCAATGAAAACTAACAAAGCTTGTTTAAGCTGGGAAAGAGACCTACAAATAGTGATGATAGAGGCACAATGGGAACGCATATCTACGATAACGCACAAGGGTTCCCTCAATGTCTCGATCCAGGAAAACAACTATAAAATCCTAATGCACTGGTACAGAACCCCAGTACTCCTCAACAAATATAATTCTGCCCTTTCTGATAAATGCTGGCGATGTTCCAGGGATACAGGTACTTTAGAACATATATGGTGGTCCTGCCCCCTAATCCAGCCGTTCTGGACCCAAATCCGGGAACTGACATCACAGATCTCTACATACACTCTAGAACACACCCCAACGCAGTTCCTCCTTCACCATTCGGACCTGCCGACTCACCAATACTGCAGAACACTGATACTGCCCCTAATAAATGCGGCTAAACTATGTATCCCTCTTCATTGGGGAACGTCCCATGTTCCGACCATCCCTGAATGGCTCAAATGAGTGGAAAAAATTGCGGAAATGGAAGAACTAATCTCCATAGCCAAAGACTGTCCAACCAAATTCTCACACACATGGGCCTGTTGGACCCACTTCCGTACCACAGCCAAGTACAAACTATTAACGAACCAAACTATTACGAACCACCCACCCCAAGACGACTGCAACCCTTAATGACTCTACTCCTACATTTCATAAACTATCCTCATCAAAACATGAGACAATTGGCCTCCCTCCCCTAAACAAGGGAGGATTGAGGGAGGAGCCTTTTCAATATATCTAAACCAACACCCAAATGACCTCAGACCAAGCTTCTTTACCCACCTTACTCCAATCCTTCGGAATTGGTGGCGGAGACTGTGGGGTATCCCGGACCCAACCCACTCCTCCCCCCTCTTTCCCTTTTTTTCTTTTTTTTTTTTTTTTTCTCTCTCTCTTTTCTCTTCTTCCCCCCTCCCATTCTTCCCCTTCCCCTCCTCTCTTTTCCTTCCCCTTTTTTCTTTTTAATTTTTTTTTGGTTTACACCCTGAGCCAATCCTTTTATCCAGCAGAGCTCTTTTTCACCAAAAAACGATAGTTAACCAACTTCAGATGCTTGGTTGTAGGAAGAAATTAATTACTCAAAGTTGGTTGTTACCTCATGAACTAGAAAATCCCCAGCTTTATCCACAAAACACACCCAAACATGATTTGACACAAGACAGAAGTAATATTACTGTGGTAAGCATGGTTATTTAGCAGACTAATCATAACCGTACGTCATGTTTCAAGCAATGCTCGCTCTGTCGACTTAAACTGAAAATTCTCTGCAAATGTTATTGCATGCTAGTTCTGACCATCGCTGCTGTAGAACCTTTTGTATTGCTTCAGACTCCTTGTTTAAATGTATTGTAAACCTTATTTTATTTACTAATAAAATATTTTGGAAAAAAAAAAATATATATACAAAAAAAATGTAATTGCTTCCATTGCATTGTGGACAATCCACAACTTGGGGCAGGTGACGTGGCCAGGTGATGTGGCAAGTGGACAATCCACAACTTGTGCCAGGTGACATGGCCAGGTGACATGGCAAGTGGACAATCCACAACTTGTGCCAGGTGACGTGGCAAGTGGACAATCCACAACTTGTGGCAAGTGATGCGGCAAGTGACACGCTAAATACAACTACACTGCTGCTACTCACTCTTGTCTCACAAAATAGCTGAAATGGTTAATAATACTGTTTTTTGCGCTTAGGGCGGCTCCTTATGATGTTAACTAACTAAACGCTTATAGACGCAAATGCGGTAAAACTCGGCATGCAAACGCGTCAAAACGTGCGTTTAGAAACGCCGCTTTCAACCTTAGTTCTGAAGACTTTGCACCAGCGTCCCGTGTACATGGGGCCTAAAAACGGCTATACCATTTACAGCTCAAAAACGACATGGTGGCTAACATGGAGAGGCATTTTTAAGCTGCAAAAAACGCTCAAACAAGCGGCTGGAAAAACGTCCGTGTGCATGTAGCCTTATATTAACCACTTGCTTACTGGCCACTTAAACCCCCTTCCTGCCCAGACCAATTTTCAACTTTCAGTGGTGATGCACTTTGAATGACAATTGCGCGCTCATACAACACTGTAACCCAATGAAAATGTAATAATTTTTTGCACACAAATAGAGATTTCTTTTGGTGCTATTTGATCACCTCTGCGTTTTTTTTTTATTACTATAAATGCAAAAGACCGACTAAAAAAAACAAACAAATTTGGATATTTTAACCACTTCAGCACCGGGCCTATTCTGGCACTTCTCTCCTTCATGTAAAAATCATAATTTTAAGGCTATAAAATTACCTATAACCCCAAACATTATATATGTTTTTTTAGTAGACACCCTAGGAAATAAAATGGCGGTCATTGCTATTTTTATCTCTCTTGGTATTTGCGCAATAAATTTTCAAACGCCTTTTTTTGGGAAAAAAATGGTTTCATGAATTAAAAAATTACAAAACAGTGATGTTGTTATGCTGAGTAAATAGATACATAACATGTCACGCTTTAAAATTGCACACACTCATAGAATGACACCAAACTTCAGTACTTAAAAATCTCCATAGGCGATGCTTTCAATTTTTTTACACGTTACCATTTTCGCATTACAGAGGAGATCTAGTTCTAGAATTGTTGCACTCGTTCTAACGCATGCAGCAATACCTCACATGTGTGGTTTTAATGGCGTTTACATATGTTGGCGGGACTTTTGTGTGTGTTTGCTTCTAAACGCAAGCTACCGGGGACAGGGGCGTTTTAAATAGTTTTGATTATTATTATTTATTTTTTTTACACTTTTTTTTACTTTTTTGTTTTTTTTATCACTTTTATTCCTATTACAAGGAATGTAAACATCCCTTGTAATAGGAATCTATTGCGACAGGTCCTCTTTATGGAGAGATGTGGGGTTAATAAGACCCCACATCTCTCCTCCAGGCTGGAAAGCATGAGATTGGTAAAAAAAATCACCGATCTCATGCTGACAGCTCATTCCTACTGCCTGGCATAAAGCCCACTTATTCAGGTCCTATGACCTTAGATAGAAGTGGTTATAGGTGATTGTCTAAAATTCTTGCTAGGAGCTTCAGATCCAGATTCAAAAGTGAGATTAGTCTGTAGCTCGAGCATTCTGTGAGGTCTTTGTCAGGTTTCAGCGTTATATGAGCTGAGACAAATGATCTGGGTATGTCTTGTGGTTTATTAAGAGTTGTATGTATTCAAAAGTGGGGTTTTAGGTAGGTGTGGAAAGGTTTTATAGTATTGGGCAGTATATCTGTCTGGTCCTGGACTTTTACCTGGCTTCAATGATTTGATTGCTAGAGTTAATCATCAGAAATAGGTATCTCCAGATCATCGCTTTCAGTTTTTTTCCAATGTGGGAATTTTACTCTGAAGTAAGTAATCATTTATTAAACTCCTGGAGGTATTTCGTTGGGAAGCTGAGGAGGGGAAGCTACCTGTGTCTATGACAGAAGCAACAATTATTGTACTATTAAAAGAGAGGAAGAATCAACTTGAGACAACCTCATACAGGCTGATATCTCGTTTATGCTCAGATGTAAAGATTCTGGCCAAAACACTGGCAATAAGGCTAAATAAAATAGTTTTGAAACTGGTACACCCGGACCAAACTGGATTCATCCCAGGCAGATCCAAAAGTATTACTATAAGAAGAACATATTTAAATATACAGCTGCCAACAGAAAGAGAGGGGTCAAGAGATATTTTGTCCTTAGATGCAACCAAGGCTTTTGACAGCCTTGAGTGGCATTACCTGTGGAAAGTGCTGGCGAAATTCCAGTTTGGTCCTAAATTTATCCAATGGATCAAAATATTGTTGGAAAGTCCCAGGGAGAAAGTAAGGATAAATGGTGAGTGCTCGGAGTGGTTCCAGTTAGCGAGGGGGACAAGGCAGGGGTGTCTGTTGTCACTCCTGCTTTTTGCTCTTGCAATGGAGTCCCTGGCTATCACCATAAGGGCATCCCCGGAAGTACAGGGCTTTAAGAGGAGGTTGGGGGAGGAGAAGGTTGCAATGTATGCGGATGACGTATTACTTTTTCTAGGGGACACGCAGGCCTCATTGGAGACAGCAATGGGTATAATAGGGGAATTTGGCAAATTTTCAGGGTTGACAATCAATTGGGATAAATCGGCACTTTTGCCGATAGACCCATTGCCACAGCAGATAGCTCAAGTGAAAGTTGTGAGCCAAATGAAATACCTGGGAATAACTGTAACAAAAGATCCAGGGCAGTACATAGCTGGAAATTTGGTACCACTAATGACAAAGCTGAGACAGAAGTGCAGAGTTTGGAACTGGCTTCCACTTTCGGTGGCCGGCCGGTGTAACCTGGTTTAGATGGTCTGGATGCTGCAAATCCTGTATGTCCTGCACAATTCCCCAGTATGGATTTCAAGACCTTGGTTTAGAAAAATTGGATAGTATATTCAGGGAACTAATTTGGAGGAGGAGAGCAGCAAGGATCAACCTCCGAACCCTACAGCAACCAAGAGAGAAGGGGGATTGGCACTTCCAAACACGAGACACTACTTCTTAGCCGCACAAATGCAGCACATGCGGGGAAGCAACCTATCAGTAGGTAGAGAAGCTGCGAAGGGGTTAATTTTGAATGACACTAGCCATGATACAGAAGTAGACGCAGTGGAGGCAGATTCTTTCCACTCTAGGTATCCCGCAGTACAACTAATGGTAAAATGCTGGGAGAATGTTAAGAAAATTTTGGGATACAGTGGATTTTCTGAATTCTCCCCAATATGGGATAACAACAACTTAAAAGAACTTAAAGTTATGGGGAAAATTGAGGAATGGGACAGAGGCGGGATACACCTACTGGCACAACTTTTCAGAGCAGGGAGAATAAAATCATTCCAAGAGATAAGGGAAGACTATGGGGTCCCGAACAGATCCTTCTATAGATACCTGCAAACCAGGCACGCGCTGAACGCACAGTTTGGACAGGGACCACCAGAATGGAACGATATGCCCCTTCTCCGTAAACTAGTAAACGCAGAGAACTCCAGAGGGATGATCTCAGAGTTGTATGGGAATATAGAAGAGGCGGATCAGGGAGTAGGAACAGATATTAAAAACAAGGACAAATGGGAGAGGGAAGTGGGCCCACTATCACAGGAACAGTGGAAACATATATTAGTAACAGGACCTAGAGTGTCATTGTCTCCCTCTCAGATAGTGTCCCACCTTTACCCGATACATAGAGTGTACTACACACCTCAAAGGATGTTCCAGTTTGGTAGGAGACAGGATGCAAAATGTCAGAAATGTGGGGATGATAGGGGAGACCTAATACACATGATTTGGGGTATATCAGTATTGGAAAGAGATCGTAGAGAAGATAAATGTGGTGTTTGGGACATCTCTGCAACCGGAGGTTAAATTGTGTGTACTGGGTCTCCTGGAAGAAAAGGGAGACATACACATGGCAATAATAAGGTGTCTGTTTCAAGGAAAGAAACTTATCGCGCAGAAGTGGCAAGCGAAAAAAAAACCACAGCGACAGAATGAAGGAAGGTGATAGATGATATTGTCATTAAAGAGGAATTTATATACACTAAGAGGGGAAATAAAAATAAATTAAAAAATATGTGGAAACAATGGATAGAAGTGGAAGCACGTTTAAGGGCGGGTGTTGGATATGTAAGGATGGTGTATGGATGAGGGAGAGGGGGGAATGGAAGTGAAGAACGAAAGGGGGATAAGGGGATAGGGAGGGAAGGGATATGTAGATTTTTCTATTTTTGATACTTGGCGTATGTATTGCTGCATATAAAAGGAAAATGGTTGTATGGTTTTTATTATGTGGAAAAAAGGATTAAAAAGATTTCATTCAAAGTAATCATTTATTATAGAGGTTCTATTGGCTTCTAGTGTGGCAGGTTTATGCTGTGGGGGTAAATTATATAAACTGGAGTAGTAGGATTTAAATTGTTTTGCAATTTGTTCTGTCAAATTCTCTATTTTCCTAGATTTGTTTTTGATGCCATGGCTATTAGAGGCTAATTGGGAGCTTTTAAGGGTCTTATCCCCGTGTTCATAGTAAACACCTTTTTTTAGAAACAGAATGTGTTTAGGTTTAGAATCTAAAACATTCTGAAGGAGTTTGCGGCTTTCTAGGAGTTCTTTGCTGGTCTTGGTAGCTAACGATTGTTTGTGTTGGCTCTCTAGTGTTGCTATCTTGTCGACTAGTTTGGAGATTTCAGATTTTCTTTTGCGTTGGCGTTTTGCGCCCCATTTTATACATTTTCCTCATATAGTGCATTTATGTGCCTCCCATATAGTTATGGGGGCTGTGTCATCGGCGGTATTGGACACGAAAAAGTGTGAAATCTCTTCAGAGACATGTTGGTAAATTTCAGGGTCAGTCAGTAAGGAGAAATTTAATCTCCAGTTAAATTTTTTCTGCGTTAGGTGAGTTGATGGTAACAATTGAATGAAAAATGGGGAATGGTCAGAGATTGTTTGAGTCCCTATCCTTGCTTCCTTGAGATCTGCCAAGTCTCTTTGGGTAATGAAAATGTTGTAATCAATACATGAGTACTTATCGTGGGCCATAGAGTAGTATGTAAAATCTCAGCCATCTGGCTGTAATGTTCTCCAAGCATCAACTAATGTCAGGGAGCGTAGTAGTTCTTTGAGTTTTTTAAGTATGTTGTATTTGATACTCGAGTGTCCATTTGAGGTGTCCGCAGAGGGGTTCAAAAGTATGTTAAAATCACCTCCCAGGATGATACATCCTCTAGCAAACCATTTGAGTTCATTCATTCATTCAGTTCTTCTACAATTTGTTTGCAGAAAGAAATCTGTACTGTATTTGGGAAGTAAACATTGGCATATGTAGTAGGTCTGCCTGCTAGGGTGCCTTTGAGAAAAGGGTATCTGCCTTCTGGGTCACATAGTTGTTGTTCCAGAACAAATGGCGTCTCTTTGTTCACCAAAATTGACACTCCTTTGGTTTTTGATGTAGATGACGTGGAATACTCTAGTGAAGTCTTTGTTTATCATATTAGGAATATGCGAGGTGCGGAAGTGGGTTTCCTGTAGGAAAACCACTTGTGGATTGTTTTTTTTTTGTTCTTGTAGGAGCAAAATTTATTTCTCGGGTATGTTTAGACCTCTGCAGTTAAAATAGACCACTGTGGGGTCTCTCCGAAGGGCAGAAAATTTAATTGTGGGTCAAGTTGCAGTGAATATGGAACAGGAATCTGTCTCTGTACTTACAGTGAGGTGGATAAGACACACTCGTTTCCGCAACTGGATTGGGTGTCTCGCGGTCTGTTAGGCTGATGTGGACCTGGTATCTCAGTAAATCAGAGATGTCAAGAGGAAAGTAACAGCAACGATAAGATAGGAAGAAAAGTAGGAGTATATGTCTGGCTATTAATAAAAACAAGAGATGATTATTATACAACCAGTAAATGAACCAAGTAAACACTCTGTATAGAGAGACTAAAGCACTGAGATACAGTAACAACGCCTTTTGGTGTATCACACCTGAGGCAAAACTGGTCCTAATTTCAACAATCTAGTCTAAAAAGCATTTTGTATAACTGCTTACGTAACTACTTGTGGGGTGTGTGGGAGGAACTATATGGCATCCCACAGACTATAAACAGAAAGTTAGTAACTACAATGTAGTTCAGAACCCGTAACCTTTCCTTTGAATTCTAAAATAAAATACAAATGGAAATAGATCTCCTTTATGGTGGCACCAGGAAGGGAGAATAAAGGCAGGGGTAGAGAGAGGAGGAGAAGGGTGAGGGGAAGGGAGGAAGGGGAAGGAGATAAGAGGGGAGGGGGAGCAGAGTGGGGTGAGAAGGAAGGGGCGGGAGAGGAAGGGGGGAGAGCATATTCACTCCAGCACGAGATCTCCATATATGGAATGCACCCAATAAGTGTGATTGTTTGTAAGGAGTGATATCATTGACATGTGGAGATATAGCGGCATACAATAGATGAGCGCAGGGTATTTAGTCTTCAGGAATATTCAGTCTCTTTCAGGATCAGGAAGAGCCATGGTCTATGACGTAATAGAGCTGGACCTTCAACATTGTTTCTTGTGATGGTTATGACAAGAGAAAATTGGTTTTATCCTCTACGGAAGATGGTTTGACTTCAAACGGATGTTGGGAGTAGCTGCAGTTTCTGCGCGTAGTGTTCATCCAAACTTCGAATAGAGTTGGCATAAATGGGTGGTATATATGTGTATCGATGGGGTTGGGATGTTCAGGGATCCAGAGTAGGGTGTCTGTGGGGAACATGGGACGTTTGATCTGGATGAGGCCAGATGCAGACCTGTTCCAGATCTTGTCTCTAGCCCAAGGTACTGGCGAGTCTCTGGCCTGAAAGGTTCCTGATGAATAATCAAAGTTCAAAATTAAGCGAATAGCAGCCATTCAGATCATGGAGAGGGTCTTCCACACCATCAGGGATACCATGCATATCTATGATCTGAAATGGAAGCTCTGGTCCTCCTGATCATACCACCATCCATATGGCCACAGCTTCCTTGATTCCTTACATTAAAATTACATTAAAATGCATTACTACCCGCATCTCTCGGTTTGGCTACCCGTGACCTTCTCAGTTTCACTTCTTATTTTGCATTTCAAATTTTGTTATGTTGTGGTTGTTTCTTTGATTTTCATCTTCGAACTGAAGTGCCTCGGTAATGTGGAAAGGTCTACAACATCCCCTACTTGCATGAGATTTTCTTTTTTATGACTGACTTTCCACTAAGTTTATCTGACGTAACATTTGATCGGTTAACTGGACCTTAATGATTCTTGTTGATAATCTACTAACCAAATCAGAAATATTGTATTTAATTTGTTATTGATACTTCACATTGTTACATGATCTATGTTTTTTTTTTCTATACTTTGTACTGGACGCTTGGTGTTCATGCTTTTTATTTCTATAATAAAAACGTTTGTTTTTAAAAAAATCTAAGTTCAAAATTGGATGAGGGAACTGCAACAAGTACTATAGTGTGTCAAAGGTCAAGCATTTCAAAAGATGTCTCTTGGTCCTGGTATCCTGGGAGACTTGGATTGGTATGATACCCGTCCTGGGGTCCCAGTGTGATATTTGTTTGTCTTAGATTTTTTATTTGGCTGCTTTGAAGGTGAAAAGAGTGGAGAAGGTGGAGGGCTATTAGGCAGTTCCAGGGGTCTAAATTCTGCATACCACTCTGGAACATTAACTTCATTAACTAAAATCTTGGCAGGTGAGATGAATTTTGCCATTGTAAGTCGCTCAGAGCAAAAGGAAACTTCCATCTATATGTTTGTCCATTGTTTTAATGGCATCCAGCAGGGGGCGCAAAGCTCTCCTGTTTTTGAGAGTGATAGGGGAGAGATCTTGATAGAGAATAATGTCGTCATTGTTAAACAGAATTTGATCATTTAGTCTTGCTTTATTCAGAATTTCTTCCTTCATGGGAAAATTCAGCAAGCAGCAGATTATGTCTCTTGGAGGAGAAGTGTCTGGGCCTTTAGGTCGAAGAGCTCTATGAGCTCTGATAAATTCAATGGAGGCATCCTCTGGTCTTTTCTAACAGGCCATTAAAGATTTTTTGGAGAGCTTTTTTGATTTGGTCAGGAGGACTCTGGGACTCCTCTTACCCCGATGTTATTGCGTCTGCCATGGTTGTCTAAGTCAGTGATGGCGAACCTTTTTGAGCCTGAGTGCCCAATCCACGACACAAAACCAACTTTTTTTTTCAAAGTGCCAACACAGAAATAAACCTACCAGCGGCTCTGTACAGAGGATGGGACTGATTATCCCTCTGAATGAGCTGTAAGGGACCAAAAAAGTATGATTCTGCCAGATTTGCTCAGAAAACAGGGTCTAGGAACGCATTGTGCTCAGAATGCACTGTGCAACATGCACTTACCTACCTGACCATTACACTCATCTTCCTGATCATTACAATCATCTAACTGAGCATTACAATCACTTACCTGACCATTACACTCACCTACCTGACCATTACACTCACCTACCTGAGCATTACAATCACTTACCTGACCATTACAATCACCTACCTGACCATTACACCCACCAACCTGACCATTACACTCACCTACCTGAGCATTACAATAACTTACCTGACCATTACACTCACCTACCTGATCATTACAATCATCTACCTGAGCATTACAATCACTTACCTGACCATTACACTCACCTACCTGAGCATTACAATCACTTACCTGACCATTACACTCACCTACCTGACCATTACAATCACCTACCTGACCATTACACCCACCTACCTGACCATTACACTCACCTACCTGACCATTACAATCACCTACCTGACCATTACAAACACCTACCTGACACATGCACTTACCCACCTGACACATGCACTCACCTACCTGGCACATGCACTCACCTACCTGAGCATTACAATCACTTACCTGACAATTACACTCACCTACCTGACACATGCACTCACCTACCTGACACATGCATTTACCTACCCGGAACATGCATTTACTTACCTGACCATTACACTCACCTACCTGACCATTACACTCACCTACCTTACACATACATTCACCTACCTGACACATGCACTCACCTACCTGACCATTACACTCACCTACCTGACACATGCATTTACCTATCTGACACATGCACTTACCTACCTGACCATTACACTCACCTACCTGACCATTACACTCACCTACCTGACAATTACAATCACTTTCCTGACCATTACACTCACCTACCTGAGCATTACAATCACCTACCTGACCATTACACTCACCTACCTGACCATTACAATCACTTTCCTGACCATTACACTCACCTACCTGAGCATTACAATCACTTACTTGACCATTACTCTCACCTACCTGACCATTACACTCACCTACCTGACACATGCCACTCACCTACCTGACATTACACTCACCTACCTGACACATGCACTCACCTACCCAACACATTCACTCATCTACCTGACCATTACACTCAGATACCTGACATGTGCCACTCACCTACCTGACCATTACACTCACCTACCTGACACATGCACTCACCTACCTAACACATTCACTCACCTACCAGACCATTACACTCACCTACCTGACCATTACACTCACCTACCTGAGCATTACAATCACCTACTTGAGCATTACAATCACCTACCCACCTACCTTACACATGCACTCACCGAATTAACACCTTTATTGTGCAAAATTTAGTAAAGTCTGTAACTGTACTGTACATGTCCACTCCACAGTGATCTTACCTGTCTCCAGTCTCTCCGGCAGCTCATTCCTGCCCGCAAGTCTCCTCTGATCCCAGCCACGTGTTCTCTCAGTCACGCCCAGCACGTTACCTCTGACCCCAGAGATTTGAGGGAGATGTAGTTTGATGGTGGGTGCGCTAAGCATTGGACAGCTTCCATGATTGGATTTCCACCCGCGCGTCACCCCAGGCCGCTTCTTAGTCACACCCACCTCGGACATGTCACCGCCGTCACCGCTGGCCTAGAGACCTGCGGGAAATGTAGTTCGCGATGGGGGTGTGGTGCGCGATTGCATGTCAGTGTTTGCGGTGCGCGATTGCATGTCACCGCCATCACCGCTGGCCTAGAGACCTGTGGGAAATGTAGTTTGCGATGGGGGTGCGGTGCACAATTGCATGTCAGTGTTTGCTTTTCTAATTTCTCCTGGCGTGCCCACAGAGAGGGCTCGGCGTGCCGGCAGTGGCACGCATGCCACGGGTTCGCCATCACTGGTCTAAGTCCTCGATTTGCCTGTTCATCTCTATTAGATGTGCAGTGTGGGAGTCAGTGGTATGCACCAAGCATTGAATAGATTTGTCTCTAAGCTTCCCAGCTCTCTCTGTAGAGGAAAAATTTTATTTTAGCACCAGCAGATCTGCTTTTAGGTCTCTGATGGCTGTGGAAAAGGTTTCCTTTATGTCTGCAGCTTTGGTGGTCATGTCAGAGTAGGAAACGTCTCTTACCCTGTTTTCTGTTGCTGAGATCGACTCCTCGCTGTAGTCTGACTCGTGGCGGGCCTGTGCCATCTTGCTGGTCATGGTGCCGGGACGAGCTGCCGCCTGAGCTTTGAACAGGGAGGAGATGTTCCTGCTCGAGGGGACTGCTGCTTTTCATTGCTGACGGTTTTGAGATGAATGTCGGAGAATTCTGCCCATGTCGGTGCCACCAGGAGATCACTGGCTCTGGAAAGGCTGCTGGGTTCACGGAGTTCCTCTAATGTGCTGCCATGCTCCGTGACGTCGATGCCACACCCGGACTTCACTTATTCTACCTACAACAAGGCGGGGAAGGCAATAGCTCTCCGTATTAAAGGAAGACGCCTCAAATCCAAAACAGCCTTCATATACCATCCAGACACAAAAGAAAAAATTCTGAAACCCCAAAATATAGCAGAAGCATTTAGCCTCTACTATGGTACTCTCTGCAACATTAAAAACAATGCAACTACACATTAACCCACAACAGTTGAAATTGATGAGTTCCTTTCTCAAATCAACCTTCCCACACTGACCCCACAAGATTTAACTAACTTGAATGCTCCATTTACGGCTGCTGAAATCACTAACGTGATTAAAGGAATGCCCAACAACAAATCCCCAGGTCCCGATAGCCTAACCGGCGAATACTACAAACAGTTCCAAAATATATTAACACCTCATCTATGCGCCCTCTAAAACAATGCTACCTCCTCTTCATCGTTCCAAAAATAAATGTTGTCTGCATTGGTAGTTACATTACCCAAACCAGGTAAAGACCCCACCTCCCCACAAAACTTTCACCCAATCTCCCTGCTCAATAATGACATAAAAATATACGCCAAACTCATATCTAATAGACTAATCGACATCCTATCAGATCTTATATATAAGGACCAATCAGGTTTCACTAAGGGTCGACAGGCACTGACATCACTAGAAGACTGATTAATATAATTCACCACACAGAAATCACACACACCCCATCTATACTTCTCTACCTAGATGCCGAAAAGGCATTTGATAGGGTACACTGACTGGCATTACCTATGCAAAGTCCTCTGCAAATTCGGATTCCAAGGTCCTATCCTTAACGCCATACTCGCCTTACACCCGTCACCTTACATACAAGTCTTTACATCTGACCTTTTATCCTCATCATTTCAAATTACTAACGGCACCAAACAATGATGCCCCCTTTCCTCACTGCTTTCCAATATGATGATGGAGCCCCTAGCAGAACATATTAGACAGCATGCTCTGATATCCAGAATTACCATAGCCTCAAAAATCAACAAGATCAGCTTATTTGCTGCTGATGTCATCTTAATGCTCTCTAATCCATCCTGCTCCCTGAAAGAGGTGCAAAAATTTCTATATTGGTTTAGCAAGGTATCATATTACAAAATTAACAAAACAAAATCATCCATCCTAGATATTGGCATAGACAGTACCACTAGAAACTTTCTAAAGCATAAATTCCCATATGCGTGGGCAGACACCAGTATACCTTATTTAGGCATTCAATTGACAAAACGAACAAAAACTAAAACTAGCGCTTATGGAGACATACAAAAATAAATGACAAGTGAAAAGAAATTATTATATGTGCAGCTGCTACAGCATAAGGCACTAACACCTTGAGAGATAAAAAATTATAAAATGCAGCGCTAGCGAATATAAATGTGCTCAATACAAACGTATGTGTGAATGTCAACCATCTAAACCTTTCGGGATGATGGTACACACTATTAGTGAAAACATTATACACCAATGATTGGTGTCACCAGAAATGCAGTAGGTGTAATACTAAATGTTACCACTAAAAAGTAGGATTTTTAAAACAGCTTACCTGTAAAATCCTTTTCTTGGAGTACATCACGGGACACAGAGCGGCATAGTCATTACTATGTGGGTTATATAGAATTACCTTCAGGTGCTGGCACTGGCAACTTCCAAAACAGGAAGTACCCTCCCCTATATAAGCCCCTCCCATCCGGGAGCACCTCAGTTTTGTAGCAAAGCAATACGTGTCCCCAAAAGAGGGGTGGGAGCTCTGTGTCCCGTGATGTACTCCAAGAAAAGGATTTTACAGGTAAGCTGTTTTAAAAATCCTACTTTCTTGTTCATACATCACGGAACACAGAGCGGCATAGTCATTACTATGTGGGACGTCCCAAAGCAATGCCAAATGAGGGGGGGATACACCATACATAAGCTGGGCGCCATCAGGCATGAGGATCTTTTGCGGCCTGCAACACACTGCGCCCAAAGGCGACATCCTCCTGACTTCTAACGTCCACCTGGTAGAACCTAGTAAACGTGTGTACTGAAGACCATGTTGCGGCCTTACAAATTTGAGCCAGGGAGGCCTGGTGATGCACTGCCCCTGAAGTTCCAACTGCTCTCGTGGAGTGCGCCCTAACTTTGAACGGAGGCGGTCTACTTCTCAAGCCATAGGCTTGTATTATGACCTGTCAAATCCACTTGGCTAAAGTAGATTTTGACGCTGCCTGACCCTTTCTGGGGCCTTCCGGCAGAACAAACAAAGAATCCGTTCTACGAATCTGAGCAGTGGCTTTTAGATAAGCTTTAACTGCTCTTACTACATCCAAAGAATGCAATAACTTTTCCTCTACCGAGCTTGGTTTGGGGAAAAAAGAAGGAAGAACCACATCCTGGTTCAAGTGAAACCTCGATACCACCTTAGGAAGAAAGGCTGGGTGAGGACGTAATACTACTCTGTCCTCATGAATAACCAGATATGGCTCTTTACAGGACATGGCGGCTAATTCCAACACTCTTCTAGCCGAGCATATGGCTACTAAAAATATCAATTTTCTGGTGAGTAGAACCAAGGAAATGTGCCGCAAAGGTTCAAATGGCTGCTTCTGCAGAACCGACAGAACCAAATTTAGATCCCATGGGCATATGGGAGCTTTAATCGGTGGAATAATACGAGTCACCCCTTGCATAAAGGATTTGACAAGTGAATGCATAGCCAGGGGCCTTTGAAATAGTATTGATAAGGCCGAAACCTGACCCCTGATAGTACTTAAGGCAAACTTCCTGTCTACAGCCCACTGTAGGAAGTCCAGAATTCTGCCTATAACGTACTTACGTGGATGCCATTTTCTGGCCTCGCACCAAGTGATGTACGCCTTCCAAACTCTATAGTAGATCTGCCTGGATACAGGCTTCCTGGCATTGATTATAGTTGATACCACAGAGTTAGAGAGACCGCTCTTCTTTTAGGATGTGGGATTCAATAGCCAGGCCATTAAACTTAGAGTTAGTAAGGAAGGGTGGTATATCGGCCCTTGCGAAAGCAGGTCCGGACGACGTTGAAGGGTCCAAGGACTCCCCACAGACATTTTGATGATCTCCGCGTACCAGGCCCTTCGGGGCCACGCTGGAGCCACCAAGATCACCGGCTTCTTTTCCAACCTGACTCTACGAAGGAGTCGAGGCAACAATTGTAGCGGAGGGAATGCATATATCAGTCTGAACTGATCCCAAGGGAACACCAGAGCATCCGAGCCGCAAGCGAGGGGATCCCTTGTCCGGGAGACAAATCTGTCCACCTTTGCGTTGAATCTGGATGCTAGCAGATCTACATCCGGTGTTCCCCACCGCTGACATATCGCTCGGAAGACCTCGGGATGAAGGGACCATTCCCCTGGGCATAACTGTTGGCGACTTAGAAAGTCTGCCTTCCAATTCTCCACCCCTGGAATGAAGACAGCTGACATACATGGGACATGCTTTTCTGCCCATTCCAGGATGTGACTTACTTCCCTCTGGGCTGCACGACTCCTGGTGCCTCCCTGATGATTGATATATGCCACTGCTGTGGCATTTGTCTGATCGAATTCTGACAGGGGACCCTTGGAGTCTGGATGCCCAGGCTACTAGGGCATACCGGGCTGCTCGTATCTCTAAGAGATTGATGGGCAGGGTTTTCACTACATTTGACCATCTGCCCTGGAGAGACCATTGCTCCAGTACTGCAACCCAGCCTATAAGGCTGGCATCTGTAGTGACCACCTTCCAGGATATCGGACTGAAGGGTTTTCCCTTCTGGAGATTCTGGGGGATCAACCACCAGCAGAGACTCTTCCGAACGGAAGGGGACAAAGCCATTGGGAAGTCTAGAGCCTGACTTTTCCATTCCAGGCTGACAATATGGCCCTCTGTAAATTCCTTGAGTGGAATTGGGCGTATGGCATAGCTTCGAATGATGCTACCATCTTTCCTAGCAGCCTCATGCACAGGCGTATGGACGGCTGTCTTTTTGCACAAAGTAGGCGGACCAAGTCCCTCAAAGAGGATACTTTGTCTTGAGGTAGGAAAATCCTCCTCTGGTCTGAATCCAGCTGTAGCCCTAGATATACCAGGTTTTTCACTGGCTGTAGGGTTGACTTGTCCAGGTTGATGACCCAACCGTGAGATTCTAGATACTTGATTGTATCGACAATTACCACTTCTAGCTTGGCAACTGAGTGGTCCATCAACAACAGGTCGTCTAGGTATGCCATTATCGTTACACCTCGTGTTCTTAGATCGGCCAACAGTGGGGCCAGAATTTTTGTGAACACTCATGGTGCTGTGGCCAGACCGAATGGTAAGGCTCTGAACTGAAAATGGCGCCCTTCTACTGCAAAGCGTAGAAATTTTTGATGACCTGGAAAGATGGGAACATGCAAGTAAGCATCTTTGATGTCGATCGAGGCTAACCATTCCTCCCCCTGTAGGGCAGCGGTGACCGATCGGATCGACTCCATCCGGAAGGACCGGACGTTTAGAAATTTGTTTAGACTCTTTAGGTCCAATATGGGTCTTATGTCCCCGTTTGGTTTCGGGACTGTGAAAAGGTTTGAGTAGAAACTCAACCCCCACTCTTCCATAGGAACCTCCATAATTACTCCTTGGAGCAATAGTTGTTCTGACGCCACTAGGAGACACCTTCTTTTCAGAGGGTCTTTTGGCATGCCTGACCACATAAAATGGGAAGGAGGAGACTCTTTTAACTCCAACTTGTATCCCCGAGTTACTGCGGAGAGCACCCATCCATATTTGATCGTCTCCCGCCAGGTCTCTGTGAACAACTGAAGTCTTCCCCCCACCCGTTTGAGTGGGGGCAGCCCTTCATAGGCTTGACTTGGAGGCTGGTTTAGTACCTCTTCGGATCCAGGGTTTTTTATTACCCTGTGACTGTCCCTGATTTTTACCTCCTGAGTTTGACCGAGGAGGCCGTCGGAACTGCTTAGTAGCAGACGTCCCAGGGATAGGAGAGGTAGCCCTCTTAAAAGATGGACCCCTAGACCTCTTTTTAATTGGTAAGAGAGTACTTTTACCACTGGAAATCTTCTGGATATATTTATCCAGGTCTTCGCCAAAAAGGCGTTCTCCATGAAATGGGAAGCTAACTAAGAGCTTCTTACAGGGAGCCTCAGCAGACCAGTTCTTGAGCCACAGAAGCCTACGCATATGTACCAAAGACAGCGTGAGGCGGGAGGCCTGATGGATAGAATCCTTGATGGCGTCAACCGCAAAGCATAATGCTCTAGGCAGATTAGCCAGAGCCTGGGCCTGCTGGTCTGGCAAATCCCTCAGGACCATTTTAATTTGATCCTTTAAAGCTTGGCAGACCCCAATAGCTGCCACTGCTGGCTGTGTAACAGCCCCTGCTGTGGAAAAAGCAGATTTTAATAAAGACTCCAATTTTTTATCTACTGGATCTTTGAACATTTGAACATTATCTACTGGACATGTCAGTGATTTGTTCACAGAAGAAATGGCTGCGTCCACCGTAGGAACATTCCATCTCTGGGTGAATTTTTCCTCCATGGGATAGATCACCTGAAATTTCTTAGGTGGAACAAATAGTTTATCAGGATGTTCCCAGTCCTGGTATATAAGTCCTTCCAATAATGGATGAATTGGAAAGGAGCAATTAATCTGGGGAGCTTTTAGCGACCCCAATGAGGAGACAGCAGTAGTTGATGGTTCAACAAGAGGCATTTTAAATGCAGATCGAACCATGTCAGTTAGGGTCTGGACCCACAATCTTTCAGTCTGTGATGCTGAAAATGGTTCATCTACTGTCGATTCCTCAAAAACAGAGTTAACCTCCTCCTGATCCCCTTCAGGTAGGTCAGTCCCTTCCTGGGACTGTTGCTCTGCCAACAGGCACTCTAATGGAGGGGATGGAGATCTGGCGCGCTTTCTTTCCTGTAGAGAAGAAGCGATCAATGCTGCCAATCTCTGCTCCAATCCCTCCAGAGTTGAGGCAAAAACCTCCTCTGTTATATATGCAGGAGCAGGTGGACTGAGGACAGCCGCAGTACCTTGCACTCCCAGGGGTTCCTTATGGGTATTAACCTCTGATTTCTCAGGGGAGGAAGGTGCAGACTACTGCTCCAGATCCTCAGAGCCCGATGGAGACCCCCTACACTTCCTGAGAGGTATATCTCAGAGTTTTTTAGGCGGCATATTCCTTAGTTCAAAGCTGAGGTATTCCAGCCGCAATACACCCCTTTACTGAAATAGTCTAATGCAATTTGCTGCTATGTACATCAGTGGGTGTCTACTAATGCGTCTTTCTGGGGATGCCTGTATCAACCGCCCGCTGTAAGCCCCTATATCATGCTACCAGCTCCTTTTCATGCTCTGTGTCCATAGCAAGCAGCGTGGACTGAGTCCTTTTATCTTGCTGGGACGCCCGCACATGCGCAGAAGCGCTGGGCGCACAGAGCGCGTCATCTGCCAGGCTCCGCCCCCTTTTTTGAAGCTAAATCTATAAAAAGAAAGCGTGTGTGCGCGTGCGCGCGCGTGCACGTGTGCGCTCTTGGCGCCATGTAGGGAGAGGAGCCAGGGTCCCTGTTTCACCAGGACTCGGGGATGGAAGGAAACTACTTGGCAGCATGACAGAGGAATGCAGCTTCCCTGATAGAGAGCTCACTCATCTGCCTGGACTTTCACCATGGAAGGAATACTCCCAAGAAAAAAAGACGTTCCACAGCGGCCTCTAGTGGACAAACACAGGTACCGCACTTTTGTCTTTTTTTTTTTTTGAACCCGGAACACACTGACGTTCGGTTATCATTGAAGGCTTGTGAGTTTTCCCAATAACAGCGTATTGTTAGTCTGTTCCTAAGCGGTACTTCACAAGTTGCTTTTTCTTTTTTCTTTTTATTCCCCACATGGTCCTCTGATCTCTGCTGTTATTGAGCCAACTGTTGAATTTCACCGAACATTATCGGTCCTAGATGTCGGATGTTGGGTGACTTTTATTTTATTTTATTTTAAATCAATTTTTTTTCCTTCCTTCTATATTACAACCACTGTTGCATATGTGACATTATTTCTTTGATGTTGTAAACCATCTGTAGTACTGTGAATTACTCCTAGAGCTATTTGCCTGGTTGTTCAGTTCATTTAATGTTTTGCACAGTATATTTTCTGGTTTTACTTAGTTGATCACTTTTTAGTGGTAACATTTAGTATTACACCTACTGCATTTCTGGTGACACCAATCATTGGTGTATAATGTTTTCACTAATAGTGTGTACCATCATCCCGAAAGGTTTAGATGGTTGACATTCACACATACGTTTGTATTGAGCACATTTATATTCGCCAGCGCTGCATTTTATAATTTTTTAGTTGACAAAAACGTCCAGCGCCCTTTTCCACGCAAACTACCTCAATTTCCACACTACACTATGGGCAGAACTTCAAAAACTGACACAGTATGAATTCTCCTGGGCGGGTAGACTGGCAGCATTCAAAATGATGCACCTTCCTCAACTATTTAACTTGTTCAGGAAATTACCTATTCCAATCCAGGCTTCCTATTTCAAATCCTTACAGTCCATATTATCAAAATTCATATGGAAAGATAAAAAATCCAGATGCGCCCACTCAAGACTGATAAAGGACAGATCGGTAGGGGGTACCAGATACGTGGACTCTGGTGACTACTACTGGGCCACTATCCTCACTCAACTTAAAGACTGGTTCCAACCTGCACCCAATACCTTATGGGGAATAATAGAAGCCACCTATACTTTAAGACAACCACTCAAGTCATGGTTAGCTAGCATCCACCTTGGGGCCAAAATCCCCTCCTATTTTCTCCCGCCTATGTAAGCTTCAGCATAAACATGGCTAAAACTCATATCCCTATCACACTTGAACCCTCCCAATGTAACTCTTAAAATCCCTATATCAACATTGCACAGATTCACCGATGACCTACCTCTCACCGAATGGACAAACAAAGGCATCTACTGCCTAAATGACCTTTTCACGATCACTGGGACCAAACCTTTCTCCCATCTCCAAAAGGAATACCAAATTCCGGGCAGAGAGTCATTCACATGCCTTCTCATATCCCACTGTATAATGTCTCTCCCCAATTGAGTCTGCAAAATTCCTTGTACTGCATGGTCCCACCTCAATGATACGAAAACAACTTTGAAAGGTATTTCCCTTTTTACACACTATTTCAACAGAAGTCTACCTTTGTCGAAGATAAACACCACAAACAATGGGAAGCTGACTTAGGTACCACGTATTCCGACAAACAATGGATTAGAGCTAGAGCACATAGACTGACCTACAAGGTAACTTGCTGCTCCACGTTGTGGTATTTATCCCACAAAATCAAACTCCGATGGTACCTGACATCAGACAAACTCTCACACTTCAAGGACCGGCATTCCAATCTCTGCTTGAGACAATGTGAAGAAAAGGGCGACCTTCTACACACCCTATGGGGTTGCATAAAACTCACTACAGTCTGGTCCTCTATATTTGGCCTTATCTCTGCTATCGCTCAACTTTCTATCTCTCCATCCCCAGACCTATCCCTAATAAACCTGGGAATGGAAAGCCTACCACTACATCTCAGACACTGGGCTCCCTTCAGTTCAGCTGACCTCCACCTATCCATCAGAATGCATGTGTTCATGTGTTTCCATTGTGGAGTCTATCATAAGCTAGAGATAGGACCACAGATACCAGGGTGCCGTGACGAGGCTCTGTGGCTTACGCATGTATTTGCAAATGTGTGCAGACTAAACCCCTGTTTTAACACATACTGTTAGATAGGTTGATTCGGTTGTCAGCGAGCTGGCCGGTGAGTAAAGCTTGGATCTTTCCTTGGATTTATCCTTGGTCTTGTTTATATCATATGTTGCCTTCCTATGCTACTTGCTGCAATGGCCAGTTGTAGGTGGGGGTAGTGGACACTTTTTTTTGTTGTAACATCTCAGACACATGTTCACCTACATTCTCCTAGCAGCGAGACTGTGTATCACAAGGAACTGGAAATATTTTACACCCCCTTCCCTCTCAGACACCGTAGACCTGATACAGTTGCACTGCACTTATGAAAACATCATGGCAGCCAGCATGGGAAAACTAGTCCAGATACGCACACTATGGCAACTACACACAATCGGTTTTTCTGATGAAAAAAGACCGATGGACTTTTTTCATCAGACAAACCGATCACGTGTGGGCCCAAACGGTCTTTTTTCCATCGGTATAAAAAAATAGAACATGTTTTAAATTTTAGCCATGGAAAAAAAACAATAGCAAATTCCGATCGTCTGTGGGGAACTCCATTGGAGAAAAAACCCACACATGCTCAGAATCAAGTCGACGCATGCTCAGAAGCATTGAACTTAATTTTTCTCGGCTCTTCAGAGTGTTTTACGTCACGACGTTTGGGACGGTCGGATTTTAGACTGATGGTGTGTAGGCAAGACTGATGGAAGTCAGCTTCATCAGATTTCCGATGGAAAAATCCATCGGATTTTATTCCATCGGAAATCTGATCGTGTGTACAGGGCATTACTCATCACATTGTTTGTAAACTACTCTATGCAAAACCAATAAAAACCATTGAAATGAAAGAGGTGGGGAAGCACATCTATCTCAGTGGAAGGCTCAGATGAAAGTACAACTCTGGAGAGTTTTTTAGCATATACAGTGCAATAGCAAGCACTTTGAAAAAAAGCTAAAGTAACAATGTTCTGAAACTCTCAAAGAGGCTGATTAATACGGAATCATGACCATAAATCAGCTTAATGTAAAAATAGGTTTTGTAACTCCATATGCAGCCTTCCTCTATGAGCCTTCTAGTTTGCAGTGAGTCTGTGGTATCATGTAATATATTCTCACACAAAACATATGGTTTTAAATATTGCATTATGCTTTACAATGTGTTACTTTACATGTTAAGTTAAACAACCCAAAACCATGAAAAAAACAACAACAACCAACGGTATAGAAATAAATAAGTTTGAGTATTTTAAATTACTGTGGCATACTTGACTAACACTTGACCTGCTTACTTGAAAAGTTTGGTATTAGAAACTTTTGGCGTTATGTTCATAGCAGATAACAGCTGTCTTTAGATAAAATACATAATGGCACTATAAGTTACACAGATATGCAATTAATTGAAAGGCAATGTATAAACCCCCTGAGATATAAATTAACATAATCCATTGGGTGGTAATTATTCAGCCTTTATTATCAGCCAGAACACACCAGTAATGTAGACCAGCAGGGAACAATTTCTAATACTTCAAATCCCCTGTCCAAAAAAACAATTTTAATGAAATTTCCATTAAAATGTCTTGATGTATTCTTTAGTAAGAACCATGATCAAAGTTTTTTGCAGTAAGCAGCTGAAACCTTCCATGTTGTGAAAACTTTTGCCATCATCATTATGTAATTATGTAATTATCCCCAAACTGGAAATAATGGGTCTCTAAGTTTTGATACTTCAGAACTGCCACCTAGAGTTGAGAGAGTTGATTTACTACAGAAGTATAGACTGTTCACCTAGCAAAGTGAATGCTCATTTACAGTATCTTACTGAAAAAAGTAAAATTTTGTTTTACGTCAGCCAACAGGTCATTTACAGGGGAGAGGGTGTGTGTGCCTTCCCTTCAATTGACTGTATCCACTTGGCTGTATGCTCAGGCTTCTCTGCTCTGCTAACCAGAAAGAGAAAAACTCCTAACACAATCTGAACTTTCTAAACAGTATATAAAGCTGAAGACAGCAGATATACAGTACATGTAAAACTTATACAGGGAGATTTGTTTCATCCCTGTGTATCATCTGAGGCTGTTCAGTGGGTGTGAGGGTTTACATCCACTTTAAGTTTTTGGCAATAAAACCTGGTTTTGATGCAGAGCAGTACCAGATTTTACATGCTCCAGTTTTAGTAACCCCCCCCCCCCCCCAATGTGTGCAAAGTCATCCCCACATTGCATACATTAATTATATTTACTTATGTAGCAATACCCACTAGAGGGACGCTGTTTAGTTTTGGGTTTTGCACGTTACCTCTTCAGCTGCGTTGTGCGGGTAGGAAAGTCTGTAGTAATGCAATGTCCACACAGATGTAAAACCTCAAACAGTTAGGCTTTATTTTTCTTATGCAGTAAACGTTGAGAAGTAGAAGGTATAGAAGAGTTTGGGAAGGTTCAGGCACTTGCCACAACATATAACAGTCTCAGATCAAAGTCACTCACCACTCTCAATGTTAGAGTGGGTATTGGTCACCTGGATAGTCCCCTCTCACATGGCCTAGCAGCCGGGATGACTCACGAACCAGCAACGGGGCAGTCTCTACCATAGACTGCCCAGATGAAGTAGGTCTCTGCCACAGACCTTTTGAAGTATACAAAGTCTCTGCCACAGACCTTTTAAACTTGAGCAAAATGGATAGTCCAGGAATCCTCTGCCACAGGATTTCAAAGTCCCAAACTTCCAGCCGTACAGTTAAAGAGCCTTTAAGCCAATATGGCGAACTGCAGGGCTTGTAGTATAGCAGATCCCTCCTTGATAAAGTTGCCAGGCCTCACCCGAGACAGCAGAACTTTGCCAGTCTCCTCCAGGGCAGGTCCTCCCCTGGTCTCCTTCACCATGATAGCTTCCTCCCCATTTGGATGGACAGCTTGGGATCCCCTCTCCGACCGTAGGCCCCAGCCAGACTAGCTGGGCCTACAAGATAGCGATACAGCCTCGGACCAACGTGGCCCCGAGACCAGGACCACACACACACACCTCGCGCCCGGAGGGCAGCGGGGCGAGAACAGACCCCCGGCAATGGCGTCTGCCCCTTAAGTATCCCCTCCCAGCAGGCACAGCGGATCGACAACTCCCACTGCACCGCTACCGAGAAGGGCCACTCAATGCACCATGATTTGCCCGTGTTCCAACAGGTGCCTAAGGTGGTAATGCCACCTACAGGCAATAAGGGAAAATACTATCGGGCAAACCACAGCTAGAGCAGAGGTAAAATGAAATGCAATTCAACCATCTGAGCCTAACTACTGGCTCAGACATCCCTCTAAATGTAAATAGAGTCCCAACCTTTTGGGGTGGGCGCTACACTTAATATATTGGTAACCTTTGCTAGGGTTCAGGTTCAAGTTCGGGCTTGAGGGTCAGGTCAAACATGGCTTACTATGTAAATACTACTTTAAATATTACCTCCCTTGAACTTTCATGTGTGTTTTATAGATTATGTTCAAATTTTATTTCATGTTTATATATATATATATATATATTTTTCTACTTTCAATTAGGTTTAAAAAAACATAGAGATTCTTGGGTTGGGCTTTAGTGTTTCAACTTTTATTTTTGGGAGATACATTTTATTCTAATTGAATTTTGATGTTTTTTTATTTTTTATTTCAGGCTCTACAGCATGAACTTGTGACTGACACAGACAAAGCTGACTTTTGATTGCAGCACATCACCACATACTTGTGTGCCACAGATTTGTGCACCAAATCACCACAGTATTAAGGATTGAACTAAACCCACCAATTTAACTGTTTTCCAAAACAATTTAAAGTGATTGTAAAGTCTATTTTTTTTTAAAATAACAAACATGTTATACTTACTTGCCCTGTGCAGTTGGTTTTGCACAGAGAAGCCTGGATCCTCCTCTTCTTGGGTCCCTCTTCGCTGCTCCTATCCCCTCTCTCCTGTTGAGTGCCCCCAAAGCAAGCAGCTTGATATGGGGACACCCAAGCGGAGTCAAAGCTCCCTGTGTCCATTCAGACCCGGACCCGCCCTCCTCTCTCCTGATTGGCTGACTGACTTTGATTGACAGCAGCGGGAGCCAATTATCTTAGCCAATGAGGTGGGGAGCCTCGGGCAGCTGAGACACTTCTGCAACATTGCTTGATAGAGATGGGCTCAGGTAAGTATTAGGGGGGCTGAGGGGGGCTGATGCACACAGAAGTTTTTTATTATCTTAATGCATAGAATACATTAAGATAAAAAAACCTTCTGACTTTACAATCCCTTTAAGGCATGGCTCTGGTGGTAAATTTCACAGTTGCTTATGCCAGCTCTCAACCAAACTTTCAAGCTTTTGAATGGCGTATGTCATAGCTGATGACATGTGCAGCACCATGACAACTTCAGATCTAAACAGAGGCTAAGATGGCACTTCCTTAGCTGTAAAAGATGGGAGAGTTTAGTTCCACTAAATGTGTTCCAAAAATGATATCACTATTTCCTCTATTACCTTAGCTGATAATAATGTTTAGCAGCCCCTTGGACTCATAATGTCAGTGCTAAAGGGAGAGTCAGAGGTTCTGTTCACACAGCTCGTAGCATAGGCAGTGGGAATGCTATACCACTAGACATATGGAGAAGGTTGCTAAATGGCACATCAAGCTTTACTCACCTTCCTCCTCCCAAGTGTAGAGCAGACAGTTTTCAGCAACAGCTACAAATGCCCCGCAATTTCCATTTCCTCTACTGCAAATTTTTCTCTAGGCCCCCAAACTAGTGTGAAGGAGTCAGTGAGTAAGTTACTGCAGGAGGTTGTGAAAAAATGAATGTTATAAGTTATTGAGGTAGGGGGTATGACAGGATCATAGAGGGGGGAGATAGTAGGATTTTTAAAACAGCTTACCTGTAAAATCCTTTTCTTGGAGTACATCACGGGACACAGAGCAGCATAGTCATTACTATGTGGGTTATATAGAATTACCTTCAGGTGCTGGCACTGGCAACTTCCAAAACAGGAAGTACCCTCCCCTATATAAGCCCCTCCCATCCGGGAGTACCTCAGTTTTGTAGCAAAGCAATACGTGTCCCCAAAAGAGGGGTGGGAGCTCTGTGTCCCGTGATGTACTCCAAGAAAAGGATTTTACAGGTAAGCTGTTTTAAAAATCCTACTTTCTTGTTCATACATCACGGGACACAGAGCAGCATAGTCATTACTATGTGGGACGTCCCAAAGCAATGCCACATGAGGGGGGGGATACACCATACATAAGCTGGGCGCCATCAGGCATGAGGATCTTTTGCGGCCTGCAACACACTGCGCCCAAAGGCGACATCCTCCTGACTTCTAACGTCCACCTGGTAGAACCTAGTAAACGTGTGTACTGAAGACCATGTTGCGGCCTTACAAATTTGCGCCAGGGAGGCCTGGTGATGCACTGCCCATGAAGTTCCAACTGCTCTCGTGGAGTGCGCCCTAACTTTGAACGGAGGCGGTCTACTTCTCAAGCCATAGGCTTGTATTATGACCTGTCGAATCCACTTGGCTAAAGTAGATTTTGATGCTGCCTGACCCTTTCTGGGGCCTTCCGGCAGAACAAACAAAGAATCCGTTCTACAAATCTGAGCAGTGGCTTTTAGATAAGCTTTAACTGCTCTTACTACATCCAAAGAATGCAATAACTTTTCCTCTACCGAGCTTGGTTTGGGGAAAAAAGAAGGAAGAACCACATCCTGGTTCAAGTGAAACCTCGATACCACCTTAGGAAGAAAGGCTGGGTGAGGACGTAATACTACTCTGTCCTTATGGATAACCAGATATGGCTCTTTACAGGACATGGCGGCTAATTCCGACACTCTTCTAGCCGAGCATATGGCTACTAAAAATATCAATTTCCTGGTGAGTAGAACCAAGGAAATGTGCCGCAAAGGTTCAAATGGCTGCTTCTGCAGAACCGACAGAACCAAATTTAGATCCCATGGGCATATGGGAGCCTTAATCGGTGGAATAATACGAGTCACACCTTGCATAAAGGATTTGACAAGTGAATGCATAGCCAGGGGCCTTTGAAATAGTATTGACAAGGCCGAAACCTGGCCCTTGATAGTACTTAAGGCAAACTTCCTGTCTACAGCCCACTGCAGGAAGTCCAGAATTCTGCCTATAACGTACTTACGTGGATGCCATTTTCTGGCCTCGCACCAAGTGATGTACACCTTCCAAACTCTATAGTAGATCTGCCTGGATACAGGCTTCCTGGCATTGATTATAGTTGATACCACAGAGTTAGAGAGACCTCTCTTCTTTAGGATGTGGGATTCAATAGCCAGGCCGTTAAACTTAGAGTTAGTAAGGAAGGGTGGTATATCGGTCCTTGCGAAAGCAGGTCCGGATGACGTGGAAGGGTCCAAGGACTCCCCACAGACATTTTGATGATCTCCGCGTACCAGGCCCTTCGGGGCCACGCTGGAGCCACCAGGATCACCGGCTTCTTCTCCAACCTGACTCTGCGAAGGAGTCGAGGCAACAATTGTAGCGGAGGGAATGCATATATCAGTCTGAACTGATCCCAAGGGAACACCAGAGCATCCGAGCCGCAAGCGAGGGGATCCCTTGTCCGGGAGACAAATCTGTCCACCTTTGCGTTGAATCTGGATGCTAGCAGATCTACATCCGGTGTTCCCCACCGCTGACATATTGCTCGGAAGACCTCGGGATGAAGGGACCATTCCCCTGGGCATAACTGTTGGCGACTCAGAAAGTCCGCCTTCCAATTCTCCACCCCTGGAATGAAGACAGCTGATATACATGGGACATGCTTTTCTGCCCATTCCAGGATGTGACTTACTTCCCTCTGGGCTGCACGACTCCTGGTGCCTCCCTGATGATTGATATATGCCACTGCTGTGGCATTGTCTGATTGAATTCTGACAGGGGACCCTTGGAGTCTGGATGTCCAGGCTACTAGAGCGTACCGGGCTGCTCGTATCTCTAAGAGATTGATGGGCAGGGTTTTTACTACATTTGACCATCTGCCCTGGAGAGACCATTGCTCCAGTACTGCCCCCCAGCCCATAAGGCTGGCATCTGTAGTGACCACCTTCCAAGATATCGGGCTGAAGGGTTTTCCCTTCTGGAGATTCTGGGGGATCAACCACCAGCAGAGACTCTTCCGAACGGAAGGGGACAAAGCCATCGGGAAGTCTAGAGCCTGAACTTTTCCGTTCCAGGCTGACAATATGGCCCTTTGTAAATTCCTTGAGTGGAATTGGGCGTATGGCACAGCTTCGAATGATGCTACCATCTTTCCTAGCAGCCTCATGCACAGGCGTATGGACGGCTGTCTTTTTGCACAAAGCAGACGGACCAAGGCCCTCAAAGAGGATACCTTGTCTAGAGGTAAGAAAATCTTCCTCTGGTCTGAATCCAGCCGTAGCCCTAGATATACCAGGTTTTTCACTGGCTGTAGGGCTGACTTGTCCAGGTTGATGACCCAACCGTGAGATTCTAGATACTTGATTGTATCGACAATTACCACTTCTAGCTTGGCAACTGAGTGGTCCATCAACAACAGGTCGTCTAGGTATGCCATTATCGTTACACCCCGTGTTCTTAGATCGGCCAACAGTGGGGCCAGAATTTTTGTGAACACTCGTGGTGCTGTGGCCAGACCGAATGGTAAGGCTCTGAACTGAAAATGGCGCCCTTCTACTGCAAAGCGTAGGAATTTTTGATGACCTGGAAAGATGGGAACATGCAAGTAAGCATCTTTGATGTCGATCGAGGCTAACCATTCCTCCCCTTGTAGGGCAGCGGTGACCGATCGGATCGACTCCATCCGGAAAGACCGGACGTTTAGAAATTTGTTTAGACTCTTTAGGTCCAATATGGGTCTTATGTCCCCGTTTGGCTTCGGGACTGTGAAAAGGTTTGAGTAGAAACCCAACCCCCACTCTTCCATAGGAACCTCCATAATTACTCCTTGGAGCAATAGTTGTTCTAACACCAATAGGAGAGACCCTCTTTTCAGAGGGTCTCTTGGCATGCCTGACCACATAAAATGGGACGGAGGAGACTCTTTTAACTCCAACTTGTATCCCAGAGTTACTGCGGAGAGCACCCATCTGTCTTTGATCGTCTCCCGCCAGGTCTCTGCGAACAACTGAAGTCTTCCCCCCACCCGTTTGAGTGGGGGCAGCCCTTCATAGGCTTGACTTGGAGGCTGGTTTAGTACCTCTTCGGATCCAGGGCTTTTTATTACCCTGTGGCTGTCCCTGATTTTTACCTCCTGAGTTTGACCGAGGAGGCCATCGGAACTGCTTAGTAGCAGACGTCGCAGGGATAGGAGAGGTAGTCCTCTTAAAAGATGGACCCCTAGACCTCTTTTTACTCGGTAAGAGAGTACTTTTACCACTGGAAATCTTCTGGATATACTTATCCAGGTCTTCGCCAAAAAGGCGTTCCCCATGAAATGGGAAGCTAACTAAGAGCTTCTTACAGGGAGCTTCAGCAGACCAGTTTTTGAGCCACAGAAGCCTACGCATATGTACCAAAGACAGCGTGAGGCGGGAGGCCTGATGGATAGAATCCTTGGTGGCGTCAACCGCAAAGCATAATGCTCTAGGCAGATCAGCCAGAGCCTGGGCCTGCTGGTCTGGCAAATCCCTCAGGACCATTTTCATTTGATCCTTTAAAGCTTGGCAGACCCCAATAGCTGCCACTGCTGGCTGTGTAACAGCCCCTGCTGTGGAAAAAGCAGATTTTAATAAAGATTCCAATTTTTTATCCACTGGATCTTTGAACATTTGAACATTATCTACTGGACATGTCAGTGATTTGTTCACAGAAGAGATGGCTGCATCCACCGTAGGAACATTCCATCTCTGGGTGAACTTTCCCTCCATGGGATAGATCACCGGAAACCTTTTAGGCGGAACAAATAGTTTATCAGGATGTTCCCAGTCCTGGTATATAAGTCCTTCCAATAATGGATGTATTGGAAAGGAGCAATTAACCTGGGGAGCTTTTAGCGACCCCAATGAGGAGACAGCAGTAGTTGATGGTTCAACAAGAGGCATTTTAAATGCAGATCAAACCATGTCAGTTAGGGTCTGGACCCACAATCTTTCAGTCTGTGATGCTGAAAATGGTTCATCTACTGTCGATTCCTCAAAAACAGAGCTAACCTCCTCCTGATCCCCTTCAGGTAGGTCGGTCCCTTCCTGGGACTGTTGCTCTGCCAACAGGCACTCTAATGGAGGTGATGGAGATCTGGCGCGCTTTCTTTCCTGTAGAGAAGAAGCGATCAATGCAGCCAATCTCTGCTCCAATCCCTCCAGAGTTGAGGAAAAAACCTCCTCTGTTATATATGCAGGAGCAGGTGGACTGAGGACAGCCGCAGTACCTGGCACTCCCGGGGGTTCCTTATGGGTATTAACCTCTGATTTCTCAGGGGAGGAGGGTGCAGATGACTGCTCCAGATCCTCAGAGCCCGATGGAGACCCCCTACACTTCCTGAGAGGTATATCTCGGAGTTTTTTAGGCGGCATATTCCTTAGTTCAAAGCTGAGGTATTCCAGCCGCAATACACCCCTTACTGAAATAGTCTAATGCAATTTGCTGCTATGTACATCAGTGGGTGTCTACTAATGCGTCTTTCTGGGGATGCCTGTATCAACCGCCCGCTGTAAGCCCCTATACCATGCTACCAGCTCCTTTTCATGCTCTGTGTCCATAGCAAGCAGCGTGGACTGAGTCCTTTTATCTTGCTGGGACGCCCGCACATGCGCAGAAGCGCTGGGCGCACAGAGCGCGTCATCCGCCAGGCTCCGCCCCCTTTTTTGAAGCTAAACCTTATAAAAGGAAAGCATGTGTGCGCGCGCGCGTGCACGTGTGCGCTCTTGGCGCCATGTAGGGAGAGGAGCCAGGGTCCCTGTTTCACCAGGACTCAGGGATGGAAGGAAACTACTTGGCAGCATGACAGAGGAATGCAGCTTCCCTGATAGAGAGCTCACTCATCTGCCTGGACTTTCACCATGGAAGGAATAGTCCCAAGAAAAAAGACGTTCCACAGCGGCCTCTAGTGGACAAACACAGGTACCGCACCTTTGTCTTTTTTTTTTTTTTTTTTAAAACCTCCTTTATGAAAAAACATTTCCAGGTTTACAGTTTCTTTAAAATTTCCCTTATGAAAAAACATTTCTAGGATTTCTTAGGCATATACAGCTATTAGCGGGAATACCCTTTAGGTAACAGGCAGAAAGACATATTAGGCTTGGGGGTCCCCTCAATAGAACCAAGTTCCTGAGGGGCCCCCACTTACCTTTTCCCCGCCGCAGGACTTTGTTTGGTCCACAGAAGCCCAAACTTCACCTCTCACGGCAGGCATTGTACTAGACCTTCAGGGACCGGGTTCCCAAGGATTCCACTCCCCTGGACCTGTATAGCACCCTGCACAGATAGCCTCTTGGTTTTGGGTATGACCAGAGCTCTGGATCCCAGGGTCCAGCCCTCCTAAGAGAGGCATTACAGGCAAAACCCTGCTCTTCTCTGCAAGGCCCGGGTACCGACCGTTTAGCTATGAAGCTTTTTTTGGTCGGATCCGGAATAGCTTGCTAAGGCCCAGAGAACCTGTACACAAGCCCAGATGAATACATGTTAACCTTGGCCAACACCTTAGACACTGGCAAAAAACTGAGGTACTCCCGGATGGGAGGGGCTTATATAGGGGAGGGTACTTCCTGTTTTGGAAGTTGCCAGTGCCAGCACCTGAAGGTAATTCTATATAACCCACATAGTAATGACTATGCTGCTCTGTGTCCCGTGATGTATGAACAAGAAAAATTGGCTGTTATGTTCCTGGATCTGCAGCTTACAGTCAAGTGATTTGAGTGATTAGGAGGATGGAGATAACAAAGTGGCATGTTATACCTGAGTTCCAGAGATTGTAGAAGAGGAACTAGGGGAGAGGCAGAGCATTAAGGGAGGCGATCATCCAGGGAAAAGAGCAGGGGCAGCTTGCAAAGGACTAGAGTAGGGATGAGCTTCGAGTTCGAGTCAAACTCATGTTCGACTCGAACATCGGCTGTTCGACCGTTCGTCGAATTTCGAACATTATGGGCCGTTCGTGACAAATTTGAGTGGCGCGTCACGGCCCATAATTCACTGCGGCATCACAGTGCATTGCTGGCTGATGATTGGCCAAGCATGCACTATGACCCACATGCTTTGGCCAATCACAGCGCGGTAAGAACGGAGAGCCATAATTGGCCGAAGCCAGGGTGCCTTTGGCCAATTATGTCTCAGGGGGTTTAGTACACGCCCCACACTATATAAGGCCGCCTGCGTGGCGGCCTTGTGTAGTGTGTTGCGGTGGTGGAAGAAAGACAGAGAGAGAGATAGTGTAATTTCATTTGAGTTAGATAGAGCAGGCATGTGAGTCAGTTAGCTGCAGTTACAGTGCGCAGAGGATATATATGCATCCTAGGTGTTGTATGTATATATATATATATATATATATATATATATATATATATATATATATATACACTGTATTCAGTTTAGCTAGATCCATTCCTGTTCTTCTCTTCATAATATACTCACCGGCAGGCAAGTGATTGTGGTAGCTGCAGTATTTTCAGTTAGTGTACTGTGTCCTTTGCACAGTGTACACCTAAAGCTACCTGAATACAATTGCTGGTGTTCTCATACTTATACCACAGGCAGGTGGCTGCAGTATTTTCAGTTAGTGTACTGCGTCCTTTGCACAGTGTGCACCTAAAGCTACCTGAAGACAATTGCTGGTGCTCTCATATTAATACCACAGGCAGGGAGCTGCAAGTATTTTCAGTTAGTGTACTGTGTCCTTTGCACAGTTTGCACCTAAAGCTACCTGAATACAATTGCTGGTGTTCTCATACTAATACCACAGGTAGGGAGCTGCAAGTATTTTCAGTTAGTGTACTGTGTCCTTTGCACAGTGTGCACCTAAAGCTACCTAAATACAATTGCTGGTGTTCTCATACTAATAATACCACAGGCAGGGAGCTGCAGTATTTTCAGTTAGTGCACTGTGTCCTTTGCACAGTGTGCACCTTAATCTACCTGAAGACAATTACTGGTGTTCTCATACTAATAATACTATAGGCAGGCAGTTGATTCTGCTAGCTGCAGTATAATCAGTATATATATACATCCCAGCTTTGTGCAGCTACATCTCACTGCAGGCCATTAGTATGTCTGGAAGGACAACAAGGAGTGGCAGACAGTCACGAGCCAATAAAAGAGGGCAAGCAGGCTCTGTGTCTAGAGGCAACAGTGCTGGTAGTGGACACGGTGCATCTTCATCAGCACGTGGCCGTGGGACACGCTTGTCCTTTTTTTCGGCAGCTGGCCGCGTTGAGCCGCAACATGCCGAAGACTGGGTAGAGTGGATGACCAAGCCGTCCTCATCCTTCTCATCCTCTCTCACCCAGGCTCAGGGTACTTTGTCTGGCAAAGTAGATACCAAAGCGGCCTCTTCCCTTGGCTCAATGGCATCAGTCACTCCGTCCCTAGCCCCACCATGTCCTCCTGAGGAGTCCCCCAAACTGTTTGACCACAGTGTTGGGTACATGCTGCAGGAGGATGCACAGCATTTTGAAGGCTCTGATGATGGTACCCAGCTAGAGGAAGGCAGTAACATGAGCCCAGAGAGAGGGGGTGCCCAAGAAGGACAGCAATCTGGCAGTCATGTACCCCCAGCTGCAGCATACTGCCAGGTTTGCTACAGTGATGAGGAGGGAGAGGATGATGAGGTCATGGACTCTACATGGGTGTCTGATAGGAGAGAGGAGGAGGAGGCACATCTCCAACGAGGCAGGATGCCCTCCAGGGGCCAGCTTAAGGGCAGCACACCGACAGCATCACACCGCAGAGCTCCGCATGTGCAGGGCGCTGCTGTCTGCGCGTTATTCCAAAAGTTCTTTGGTGTGGGCCTTTTGTGAGACGAGTGCATCAGATCGCAGCTCTGCTATTTGCAAAATATGCCTCAGGTGTATCTTGCATGGCCAAAACATCACCCGCTTGGGCACCACATGCTTGATCAGACATATGTCGACCTGCCATGCAGTTCATTGGCAAGCAGACCTAAAAGACCCACACCAAAGAACAAATCGGACCTCTCTTTGTTCCTCATCAGCTGGGATCTCCAACCCCACTATACCTTCAGTCCTCTCTGAAACCTGCACTGAGAGGAATGAAGGTGTAGAATTAGGTGTGTCCCAGCCAAGTACTTGCGGGCAATCTGCTATCGGTACACCAACGTCAGATTGTACCAGGCAAATTTCCCCGCCCCAGCTGCTGCACCGCCAAAAGAAGTTCACTCCCAGCCATCCACATGCCCAGCGGTTGAATGCTAGCTTGGCTAAATTGCTAGCACTTCAACTGCTGCCTTTTCAGTTGGTAGACTCTGCCCCCTTCCGTGAATTTGTGGAATGTGCGGTTCCTCAGTGGCAGGTTCCCAAACGCCACTTTTTCTCATGGAAGGCAATTCCGGCTCTCTACCGGCATGTGGAAGGCAATGTCTTGGCCTCGCTGGACAGGGCGGTCAGCGGTAAGGTGCATATTACCGCTGACTCATAATCCAGCAGGCATGGACAGGGACATTACCTATCTCTCACGGTGCATTGGGTGACTCTGCTGGCAGCTGGGAAGGATGCAGGACAAGGTGCAGTAGTGTTGGAGGTTGTTCCGCCACCACGCCTCCAAAATGCTACTACTGGTGATTCTGACACACCTCTCTCCTCCACCCCCTCCTCTTCTTCCTCCATGGCCTCTTCCTGTGCTTTGTCCTCGGAACACCCTAGAGAATAAAATGGCGGTCACACCGTATTTGCGCAGCTGTCTTACAAGCGCACTTGTTTTGGAACAAATTCACTTTTTTGAATAAAAAAATAAGACAACAGTAAAGTTAGCCCATTTTTTTTTATATTGTGAAAGATAATGTTATGCCAAGTAAATTGATACCCAACATGTCACGCTTCAAAGTTGCGCCAACTCGTGGAATGGCGACAAACTTTTACTCTTAAAAATCTCCATAGGCGATGCTTAAAGAAATTCTACAGGTTGCATGTTTTGAGTTACAGAGGATGTCTAGGGCTATAATTATTGCTCTCGCTCTAACAATCGTGGCGATACTTCACATGTGTGGTTTGAACACTGTTTTCATATGGGGGCGCTGCTCACGTATGCGTTCGCTACTGCACGCGAGCTTGATGGGACGGGGTGCGTTTAAATTTTTATTTTATTTTTCTTATATATTTTACCTTGTATTTAAAATTTTTACACTGTTCTTTTTTTTTTTTAAATGTATCACATTTATTCCTATTACAAGGAATGTAAACATCCCTTGTAAAAGAAAAAAAAGCATAACAGGACCTCTTAAATATGAGATCTGGGGTCAAAATAACCTCAGATCTCATATTTACACTAAAATGCAATAAAAAATAAATAAATAATTTAATGTCATTTAAAAAAAAAAAGTCCCCTTAAGAGCATTGGGCGGAAGTGACATTTGACGTCGCTTCCGCCCTGCAATGATATGGAGACGGGTGGGGGCCATCTTCCCCTCACTCGTCTCCATCTCAGCCTAGGAAAAGGATCCGATCCCTCTGCTGCCCCAGAAGCTCCGGTAAGCGGTAAGCGGTGGAGGGCCAATCCCACCGCCGATTAAAGGGATCTTGCGGTGAATCCGCCGCAGAGCGGACCACCCGCTTTTGCAGAGCATACCAGGGCTATGGTAGCTAGCTGCTACCATAACAAGTATATTTATCTTCAAAGTAGCGACTTAAAACAACGATGGCCTGGTCAGGAAGGGGGGAAGTGGTTAAGAGGACTTTGCATTCCTATAGACTTGTATGGTAATGCAAAATCCCTCTGAAGCAAGCAAAGCACTGGCCCTTTTACTATACTATATATTAAATATCTTGGGGACTCCAACAGCAATATTTCACCATAATAAACATTACAAAGCTAAATAACATGGTCTCAGTCTTTTCCTGAGCACAACTGATAGTGTATAGAGAATAAAGATGTTGTATAATTGATTTGGTTTTAAAAAATAACATGAATTAGGCGAATAATTATTTGAAAACACTAGGAATCATGGAAATGGTGATTTTTAAATGTTATTTTTGTGTTTTTTTATTAATCCCTGTAAAAGTAGTCGCATGAAGACTTTTTATACAGTATATTATATATTAAAAAGTTTACTTGAATTCAAAAAACACACAACATGAGAAAAAAATCTATTAACAGATTTGTCAATCTCAAAACTAAAGATTTTTCCAAAATTATTGGGTTATCCTAATGGAACCTGTTTTCTGGTTTAATTATAGCAAATAATTGCCAGAGTTGACAGATGCTTTTAAATAATTTTAACATGAGGGAGGAAGATTAGTGACCTTTCATTAAAAGGAAGGACTTTCTTATTATCGTAGGATAAGAGCATATTGTTAAATGCAGAAAAATTATCAATTCAACTCCCTTAGCCCTAAAATTACATTTTAAAAACTATAACTATTGACAGTGCATCTTTCTGCATGACTACCTAATGCTTAAAAATCTTTATTAGCACAAGATGAATGGGCCTTGGGACACCTAGTACAATACTGGACATGTGAATCCCTTAGGTTACATTAACTTGTAAAGTATTCTGTGTGTCATGAGCACCTACTGAGCTAAGCAGGTACAGAAAATCAATGCTTGCTTATATTTCCAGATCCAAAATAAACTGTAGTTTGCCTTGTAAGTTGAGAAGATTTTCTGATTGCAATAGTTTTTTAACATCACAGAGAACAGCAGGTTAATTATTTTGAATTGGAACCACTGAGAATTCTGATTCTGACATAAGCAATATACTGTAAAATGCCTTTTTTATGCTAAAATTTAAAATTCAAACAAATTGATAAAAAAAAAAAAAAAAAACTGAAAATTGATGATAAACCATTAAATAAGATAAATAGAAATTAAAATATTAGCATGTAAGTATTATTTAGTGAGTAAAAGTAATACATACAGTAGTGTTTCTTTTACAGTAAGTGTTTTATCTGTTAAAAGTAGCTAAGTGGATATCTTAGCCAGACAATAAGGAGCCGTGCAGACATAATCATTGCTGAGAAAGCCACTTGTCTATTCCTTTATAAGTACATTTAGAACACTTGTGTGTTTTAATGCTGCATAGACCAGTTTCTTAGCATTGAATGTATGATTTCCTTGTGCTGACACTTTGCTGCATTGTTGTAGTACAATGGATTAGAACCAAGGGATAACTGACTATGCTGATGTCCACACAGACCATTCAAAGCCAAGATAGTAGTATGACAGCATCTTGACTCTAATTGTGAGGTTGGCTTCCCCTAGATAAGGCACACACAGTAGCTATATAAACCTATGCAAAAGAGGTGAATTTATTCCATAGTCTTAAAGTCTGGTATCCTATATGGTTGGTGTACTGTACTGCCCTCTAATGTAGTCATGAATGTAGCAACCACTGTTAAATATTGTGGGCTTATCGGCCCTTGTTAGTCAATGCTTTGAAAGAGAAAATACTCAGCTTGTAATAATAATGTGACCCAGCTCCCAACCTTGTTAACTATTTGGCTGCACCAGTAAGTTATAGTTTAGAAGTAAAAGAGAGACAAATTAAGAGAGCATAGAATATTTCATTCATTGACAGAGAAAAATAATGACGAGTTCAGAACTTTCCCCTGGTATTTTGGCTGAGAATAAATGACTATTAGTAAGACTTTGTACTCTACCATATATAGCTGTTCATTTCAGCTGTAGTTGTGTAAAGACAGGGCACAGGGATTATGAGTAGTGATGAGCTAAACTGCCCTGGGTTCTGTTTGATCAGGGTTCAGCGAAATTCAAAGAAGTTCTAATGCCAAACCAGAACCTTGAATTGAAATCAATAGGAGCCAAATCTGTCAAATAAAAAATGCCAATTTTTAAGCTATCAGGAAAATAAGTGTGGGAGTATTGGATGAGGGGTGGGCACTGCTCTAGGCAGCTTTTAGCAATGCAACATTTTTAAAATTCCATTTAATGGGTGCAACCATTTTGTAAATGCTTAGTAGAACATTAAAGTGGCCAATTCCTCTAAATAACATGCTTGGGGAGTGCCTTAAAGTGATAAAGTCTTTTTTTTAAAATAACAAACATGTCATACGCGCTGTGCAGTGGTTTTGCATGAGCAGCCCGGATCCTCCACTTCTCGGGTCCCCCGCCGGCGCTTCTGGTCCCTCCCTCCTGCCAAGTGCCCTCAGAGCAAGCAACTTGCTCTGAGGGCACCCAAGCATGCTCTCTCCCGAGCCATGACTCTGTGTGTCCATTCACACACAGAGCCGTGGCTCTGCTCTGCCCTCTTCCTCTTCTGATTGGCTCATTGGCTGTGATTGACAGCAATGGGAGCCAACGGCTGCTGCCTCAGTGAATGAGGAGTGAAAGTCCCCCACAGAGAGGGGAGTCTCTCACGCACATCACTGGATTGAGATGGGGCTCAGGTGAGTATTGAGGGGACTGGGGGGCTGCTTCACACAGAAGGTTTTTACTTTCAGGTAAAAAGCCTAGAGCCTTTAGAACCACTTTAATTAATCCTGACAAAGGAAAACAAAGTGTTTAAAATGTTGTTTTTAAAAAAAAAGCATTCAGGCCCCTCCAAGGGTATGCTATGTATTTCGTGGGGGCCTCTGTGTGCTTTATTTATTTTTTATTTTTATTTTATTTTTGGCAATGAGATGTCAGTTTATGGCAATTTAAACTGTAGCAGTATTTTCTTTGCAAATGTCATTTTTGCTCTAGTACATGCTAAAGCAAGAATGAGAAATTATTGTGTAGAGTCATAACCAAAATGCAAACCAGGCCCTATTGTCAGGTTACAACTTTATCACATTTATTTTTTTCAGTTGTCGCAGTTTTTTAAATTTGGTTATTCCTTAATAGGGAGGTAGCGCTTAACTTTCTTTGTTAGTTTTTGCTTTTAGCCGATGTGGGAACACATATTGGTGTCAAGCAGCAACCTCAGATATTTCACCTCATTGGTGGCCGCTATTTACTTGCAGACTTAAGGCTTGGGATTATCTGACGGGAATTGTGTGATGGCAGACTGTTGTTAGAAAAAAAGACCGTTTGTATGCTCCATAGGACAATTGTTGTGGGCATTTCCATGGACAAATGTGGGATAACATGCTTTAAAATTGTCCGCCAACAAATGTGTGTTGTCGGATTATCCGATCGTGTGTACACAAGTCCTTCGGATAAAACTCCAAAGTACAAACACGCATGCTCGGAAGAAAGGACAAGCTGGAAGCGTTCGGTCCTGTAAAACTAGCGTTCGTAATAGAGATATCACATTTGTGACGCGGAAAATTATTGTTTTGTTTTTTGGGTCAAGTTACCACAACCCCATTATCCCCTAGTTTTTAAGATCAAAGATCCAACTATGTTGGCGTCCCTTGTTAATTTTACATTGTATTTTTGAAATGTACCTGCCTACTCCCAAACTGTCATTTGAAGTAAAACACATAACCAAGTATTTTTCTAATTTTTTTTTTATTGAATAGGGAGCACAAGCAGGTCATATAAACATCAAGAGGAAGGCAGCGATTGAGAAACTTTTGGAATTGGTGAAGCCTCTGTACCCCAGGGCAGACATCAATTATGTGAAGGCCAAAATTGGGAACCTGAGGAGTGCATTTAATAGGGAGCACAATACGGTTCTGGACTCCGAGAGATCGGGAGCAGCAGTAGATGACATATATGTCCCCAGGCTGTGGTCTTACAACAGGCTGCATTTTTTGACAGACCAGACTGAACCACGCCCATCGCTCTCAACGCTTCCTTCCACATCGGCTGAGGCCATTTTTTTTCTGGTGCATTCTTTGACAAAACAAAACAAAAGAATTTAGACATGTTATCTGCCTTTAAAATGAAAAAAATGTGTGCAATCGATGCACACAAAAGGAACTAAAGTATTACAAATAAAATCATAATTCAAAAAATAAACAAAAAGAAAATTACATTTAGTAGGGATGAAAATCCCCAGACCAGCGGCCTTGTTGGGGGTCTTGGGGCTGTATTTGCCACTGACCACCAGTGTTGTTCATCTTACGTTAAAAAAGTAATTAGCTACAGTTACAAATTACTTCTTCCAAAAAGTAATGGAGTTAGTTACTCAGTTACTACATTGAAAAAGTAATTAGTTACTCAGCAAAGTAACTATATTGATTATATTATATATACACGAGGGCCAGGCAGTGGAAGGATGATATATATGTATTTTTTTCAGTGTATAAAAATAATAGGAGGGATAACAATAAATAATATTGGTACTGTGCCTCACTGTGCCCATGCCTCACTGTGCTTCACTGTGCCCATGCCTCCCTGTGCCCATGCTTCACTGTGCCCAATGCCTCATTGTGCCTGTGTCTCACTGTGCCCATGCTTCACTGTGCCCATGCTTCACTGTGCCCGTGTCTCACTGTGCCTGTGCTCCACTGTGCCCATGCCTCACTGTGCCCATGCTTCACTGTGCCCATGCTTCACTGTGCCAATGCCTCACTGTGCCCGTGTCTCACTGTGCCCATGCTTCACAGTGCCTATGCCTCACTGTGCCCATGCTTCACTATGCCCAATGCCTCACTGTGCCCAATGCCTCACTGTGCCCAATGCTTCACTGTGCCCGTGTCTTACTGTGCCCATGCCCCACTGTGCCCATGCCTCAATGTGCCCATGCTTCACTGTGCCCAATGCCTCACTGTGCCCAATGCCTCACTGTGCCCATGCTTCACTGTGCCCAATGCCTCATTGTGCCCGTGCCTCACTGTGCCCGTGCTTCACTGTGCCTGTGTCTCACTGTGCCCGTGTGTCTCAATGAAGTCAATTAACTGATTAGCTGTTTCCTTCATTTTCCACTTGATTGAGGGATTAGATATCCTTGTAAAGGCTATCTCGATTGAGTTATAAATGAATATGTCTTCAAAAAAAGTTCCATTTAAATCGTATTATTGGACTGGTATTACAAAAGTGGCACCACATCCCCAATTTGATGTTACCAATAACAAATATATTAAGATTTTTTTTGTTTTTAATGGCACTGAATCTCATTTAGTAATATTCTAAATGTGTACTGTAGTCAGTAACTCAGATTGGCGGCATCCCGACTCCCGTCGGCCATTCCATTATTCAAAAGCCGCGCCTCCTCCAGTCCTCCTCGTCTGTGATAAGCGGAACACTCAATTTCCCAGCATTCAGTGTTCCGTCTATCACGGACATCCGCTCATCCTCATAAAACAGACGAGGATGAGAGGATGTCCGTGATAGGCGGAACACTGCCTTCTGTGAAATTGAGTGTTCCACCTATCACAGACGAAGAGGACTCGGGAGGCGCGGCTTTTGAACACTTGGCCGCCGTCTGTCTGCATGACACGCTGATCAGGTAGGCAGACGGCGGCTTGCAGTTAGTTAATGTTACATTACATCTACTCGCGGCAGCTGCGGCGAGCAAATGTAATTAGGGTAACGCCGCCCAAGTAATGGGAATTGTGGTGCCATGAAGGAAAGAGTAATCAGTTAGATTACTCGTTACCCCAAAAAGTGGCTACGTTACCTAACGCCGTTTATTTAAACAGCGTTAGTTACAACACTGCTGACCACCATGCTGCTGTGGTGGGTAGGATTTCTGGAGTGGTTAGGGTTGCTGTGGAGGTGGTGGAGGTGGTGGAGGTGTGTGATCCAAAACACGCAGATGTGTTTTGGGGCAAATTTGTCCCTTCCTCCCCTTGTTGAGGAGCTGGAGGATTAGCTCCTCACACATGCTCCTTTGCTTGTCCTCCATCTCTCTGAGCTTATTGGCTGTCATACAGCCAAATGCCTCAGCTGCATCTGGGGCCATGCTGATGGCTGTTGCATGGTTCAGGAAGGCAGCCGTGGCCTCGTCCAGGTTCTTGGTCTTCCTGGCCCTTTTAGTAGGAGGGCGTAGGGGAGGGATCTGTGACTCAGTCTGGCTGCTGGGCCCGTGTTCCTCCTGACTCCCACTTTCCTGTGTATGAAAATGGAACATAATTTTAGCTTTTTGGTCATTAATCACACACAATTTTGAGCTCATGACTGTTGCAAATTGAATGTGGAGAAATAGAAAAGACTATCATTCTGACCCCAGCATTTTTCATTCTTGTCCCAATCATTTTTGGCCACTACTGTCTATTGATATGGAAATCAATTTGTTAAGGCAGAAATTTAGGATCAATAATGTCTAGTTAACATCATTCTATTTCTGTATACAAATCTCTTCAACAATGCTATACCTGGGTCAAGCTGGGCTCCGCCACATCTTCTTCCTGTGTAGAAGGACCAGGGTGGATGTCAGGAGCTGTGGCCTCAGCTGATGTGGAAGGAAGGCTTTGGTCTGGCAAAAAACGCAGGCTGTTGTAGTACCACAGCCTGGGGACATAGATCTCATCAGCTGCTGCTCCCGAACTCTGGGATTCCAGGACCTTTTTGCACTCCCTATTGTATGTACTCTGAAGGCTACCAACCAATTTGGCCTTCACATAATTGATGTCTAGCGTGGGGTACAGAGGCTTCACCAATTCCAAGAGTTTCTCCAAAGCTGTCTTCCTCTTGTTTTTATTAGAGTAATCCCTACTCTTGACTTTCCAAAGACACGTGAGCTCCCAGTACTGCTCAATATATTCTGGCGCACTGAATTTGTCCACCATTGGGAATTATCAGATGCCTGCAAGACAGAACACAAGACAGACCATAATGTCAGGCTTAACTCATAATCTGGTCACAATCAAGGCCTCAATCTAAGCAGTATAGGCCACTAACCACCGATTCCCCAATTTACAATTGTACCTTCATTTTCTGGCTCCTTTTGGCTATGGAAATCGTTCATCCTTCACTTACAGATCGTTCCTACGGACATTACATTGACCGCTCGTTATGGCTTTATATACACCTGGGCATACGTGAAACTCTGCTCTCGGTGTGTCATGACGCTGGGGCGTGACCAGATTCTCTATTCTGCATGCGACACACATGGCGGAACATTCGGGAGGGACAACATGGCGGATTCGGGGAGTTCTAAGCAGACCCACGGTGTTGGAGCTTCTTATAGGAGGCACAAAGCCACCCCCATGAGCAAGGGTGAGATGGTGGAGATGGTGCACATCCTTGAGAAGCACGACTACAATTTTAAGCTGCGTAACTACGAAAGGCCCAACAGCCGAAAATACCTAATTCTGGAGAAGGTAATTTTGGAGGGCGAATATTCGGTGCACCAAACGAACGATCAAATTTGCAAGTGATGGTTTGATTTAAAGCACCGCGAGCAAGAGCAGATGGAGTCCATCCATCACATACTAAAAAAAAGTAAGCAATATTTGTATCTAACCAATATGTATATGTGTAAATAAGCTGTCTGTGTATGTGCTTTCTCCAAGTAGGTCTTGAAAAATCAAGATAATGTTTTCTCTTTTCTCTTTGTCTGAATATTTTTTTGAAAGATGAACTTAAATATAAAGCAGATATGAACATTCCTTTTTTTTTTCTCTGGGCCCCTTTTTTTTGGTTGAAAAGTATTTTTTTACTCTTCTTTCAACAGGAAAACACAAAAAATGAGGCAACAGACAAGCCACCAGAGGGGACAAAGGGTCCCCTCACCCGGGCCCCAACAGGGTAGACAACAGGGCCATCTTCCCCCAAAAATCGTAAGTGACAACTTCAAACACACTCATTTAGCCACCGACAGGGGTGATTCTAGGTGGGCCAAAGGCCACTGGCTTAGGGCGGAACTTAAGGGGTAAAGAACACTTTCTGGTTGCTGCCTGGCTCAGTGCCCAGGGTAGACATGGGTAGAGGAGAGGCCCCGGGGATTAGAGTCACACAGAGTCACGCCTGCTAGAATGATCCTCATATATCCCCTATCCCATAGGAGACAAGAGGGGTGGGGGGCAACTGCATGAGTTTATCAATGCTGGCACTTATCCATTTTTTATCCTCTTTAAAATGACATAATCTTCCCTTTTCAATGCATTTTTCAATAATAAAAAAACCACAGTGCAGCATGGTGGAGTCCATTAGTCAGGAGCAAGCTCTGTCCCAAGTGCAAGGTTGGTCAACTAATGCAGCAAAATGGATGCTAGAAACAGATGTGACTTGGGTGGCTTAATGAATGGTGTATTGTTTCTTTTTAAAGGAACGTGAGTGTGGTCATCTCCCGAATTTGGAGGAGTGGGATATGACAGCTAAACCCAGCACAGAGCCTCCACTTGACGTAACATCCCCTGTCGCAAGTCAAACAGAGGGCCAAAGAGACCTACAAGTGGAAGAAACTACGCTTGAGCCTCTTGTTTGCGCAAGTAAGTATTCTTTGAATCTGGCTTCAAATGTGTATACATGTCAAGTGTTTAGATGTCCAAACCAAACACTCACTCCACACATTAGCAAAGTATGTAGTGCCTTAACATTAGCATGGAGAAGTAAGAGGTGGAATGTGCTGGCAGTGTTGCTAGGTATCCAACTTTTGTAGACCCAGGCACCAGGGCCAAGATTATAGAGTAGTTGCAGTGTGTACAATCCTAGTAGTGTAGGTGTCTGAAGGCCAAGCAGGTTGCAAGCAACAATAGACTGGCTAGGTAATTATTTGCCCAATTTGACTAGTAACTTGACCATAATTCAGCCACTTGACCATCGCTCCCGTAATACTTTTTTCTCTTCTTCCAAGGACACAAACTTCCAAGATGCACAATTGGCCCTATTAGTGCAGATATGATGCAGGCGTTGAATGAGCTTGAGAAAATAAAGGAGGCTGCCACTGGTTTACAGAGAAGAATACAGGATTATGTCGAAATGCTAGCCAAATTTTTAATTCATCAGGCCTGAAGTTTTCTTCCACTTGTTGGCTCCTGTTTGCACTTTTCCTATTTCACCTGTTTTTATTACTTTGAAGCTCTGGTTCACATTGATGGTACTTTGAAATTGCGCTACTTCACTTGAACTACCGCAATTTTGAAGTAGCAAGGTCAGCGCAATTTCAGGTGCTACTTGATAGACATGTGTGTGGCTTCATGCCCAGATGTCTATTGAAGTCACACCTGAAATTGTAAAAAGTAGTGCAGGAACTATTTTTGCAAATTGGTTCGGAGCCGCTAAATCTGTGTCGCACCGACTGGAACATTGCCATTGCCTCCAATAGGAAGAAAAAGCTTACAGCATGCATGAGGACAAATAGGACATTCACAGCATATTACAATAATGGGAATGATGGAATCAAGAAATTATTACAATACATTAGAAAACATTAAATACATAGAATGTGATGTTAAAGGAGAAAACTTACCCGAATATAGTCTTTCTGCAGAACACGTCTCTGGAATAATGAGTCCCAGAGCCTGGGGGGGATGCGAGTGGTAAACTTGAGGTCCTGGAGACTTCTCCCCATCTCCAAGTTCTGCAAGGTGGCTATGAGCCTTTGTTCTGGAGTAATGGCAAGCCTCATGCATGTGTCCTGCTTCCTAACATAGGGGCACAACAATGCCAAGAGTTGCTGAAAGCAGGAGTCCGTCATCTGGAGATAATTCCTAAAATCATCAGGATTATCCTCCTGGAGCTCCCGCAGCAAAGGCATATGACAAAATTGGTCACGATTAAGCAACCAATTTTTGGTCCAAGAACTCCTCCTGTTCCTGGACTGGACTTGGGTCAAAGCAATAACTCCAAGCCCAATAATAGCACGATCTCTCCTCGGAATGCACAACATGGCTGGTTGACGAACGACCGTTCAGAAACAAACTGAAAAGCACAAACTGAAAAGCGCAAATCAACACTGACCAAACTTCTACTAACTCGAGATTAGCAGAAGGAGCCCAAAGGGTGGCACATGACAATTGAACTTCCTCTTTTGTAGTCTCGTCATACGTCTAATACATCACTACTAGTTTGGTTCGCACCAGAACCTGCGAACAGACCTAAAGTTTGCGTGAACTTTAGAACCCTATTAAATACAATGGACTCGAATGTTTGAAATCTAAAGTGATAATTATAAAGGCTAATATGCAAGTTATTGTCCTAAAAAGGGTTTGGGGACCCGGGTCCTGCCCCGGGGGACATGTATCAATGCAAAAAAAGTTTTAAAAATGGCCGTTTTTTCGGGAGCAGTGATTTTAATAATGCTTAAAGTGAAACAATAAAAAGTGAAATATTCCTTTAAATTTCGTACCTGGGGGGGTGTATAGTATGTCTGTAAAGCAGCACTTGTTTCCCTTGCTTAGAACTGTCCCTGCACAAAATGTAATTTCTGAAGGAAAAATAGGATTTTTGTACTCACCGTAAAATCCTTTTCTCTGTAGTTCACTGACTGACACAGCTCCTTTACTTTAGACCATTGGGTTGTTACGCCACCTTCAGGAGAGGACTAGGCAGAACATGTTAACATGTACAAAAAAACAGAACTTTCTAGTTCTGCCCAAGGGGCGGTCCCTTCAGCAACAACCCCCCAGCCTGCACCTTGCAGCCTCAGTACATCAACAAGCAGTATAATGTAAAAAAAATAGGAGGGGTGGGTGCTGTGTCAGTCAGTGAACTACAGAGAAAAGTATTTTACGGTGAGTACAAAAATCCTATTTTCTCTTACGTTCACTGACTGACACATTCCCACGAGGGGTGGGAAAAGCATAAAAAACTTCACCCACAAAAACAGAAGTGCTCCCTAACAGGGGAGACACCACCTTATCTAACCACCTCAGAATTTGCGGTAACAATGCAACAGTGCATTGACTGAAAAGCAACTGTGGTTCTTGCTAAAAATCAAGTGCAATTGCAAATTACACGGCCGTCTGCAAAACTTAGCGGCCAAAACAGGCATCAGCCGATGCACTGACATCTACTTTGTAGAATTTTGTAAAAGTATGAACTGACGACCAAGTCGCTGCTTTACACACTTGAGCGACAGACGCTTGATGTCGGAAAGCCCAAGAGGTTCCAATTGCCCTTGTGGAATGGGCTGTGACCGGAAAGGGGGGCACCTGCCCCTTCAAGGCATAGGCCTGAACCACAATCTGTCTGTTCCACCTGGAAATGGTGGCCGATGAGACCGCCATGCCTTTTTTGGGACCAGCTACCGAAACAAACAGAGAGTCTGACTTCCGAAAGGGAGCCGTGGCAGACAAATATACCTCTAACGCCCAGACCACGTCCAGGGAATGGAGGGCTACTTCCTTGGGATGTGTCGGTCTAGGGCACAGAGATGGTAATACAATGTCTTCATTGATGTGGAACGCCGAAACCACCTTCGGCAGAAACGAAGGTTGCGGACGCAACACCACCTTATCCTTATGGATAACCAGCAAGATAAAGCCGCTAGTTCCGACACCCTCCTGGCCGATGTAATGGCCACAAGAAAAACAACCTTTTGGGAAAGAGTCAACAAGGGAATCTCTCTGATATTCTCAAACGGCGGCTTCTGAAGCGCCGACAACACCAGATTCAGATCCCACGGGGGTAACAGTGGACGCACCGGAGGAACTACATGCCGAACCCCCTGAACAAAGGTGCTCACCAGAGAGTGAGATGCCAGGGGACGCTGAAAAAAGACAGCCAAGGCCGATATTTGTCCTTTAATGGTGCTTAACGCCAATTTCCTGTCAACTCCTCGCTGCAGAAACAGCAAGACCCTAGATACGGGATAGGAACGCGGACGCCAGCCTTTCTCCTCACACATAGCGATGTAGGCCTTCCAGGTACGATGATATATCTTCTGAGACAAAGATTTCCGAGCTCTCAACATAGTTGAAATCACTGAGTCCGATAGGCCCCGGTTCCTTAGCACCTGGCTCTCAACAGCCATGCCGTTAAACCCAGCGATGGTAAAGCAGGATGGAGAATCGGACCTTGAGATAAAAGGTCCTCTCGTAACGGCAGACGCCAGGGGGCGTCCGCCACCAGGCGCACTAGGTCTGCGTACCATGGACGTTGAGGCCAATCTGGGGCAATCAGAATGACTGGAATCCCCTCGATCCCCACTCTGCGGAGCAGACGTGGTAGTAGCTTGAGCGGAGGAAAAGCATATATCAGTTGGTACTGACCCCACGGAGCTACCAGCGCGTCTGACGCGTCTGCCCAAGGATCTCTTGTCCTGGACACGAACCTCTGCACCTTCCGATTGAGACGGGAAGCCAGGAGATCCACGTCCGGTGTGCCCCATCGCAGGCACAGCAGCCTGAACACATCCGGATGCAGCGCCCATTCTCCTGGGTCCAGCATCTGGCGACTTAGGTAGTCCGCCTGCCAATTCTCCACTCCTGGGATGTAAATGGCCGACAGGGCTGGTACATGTCGCTCTGCCCACTGAAGGATGTGAGCGACCCCCTGTGCGGCGGCCGCGCTTCTCGTTCCTCCTTGATGATTGACATATGCCACTGCCTTGGCGTTGTCGGACTGGATCCTGATCGGACGTCCTCGAAGTCTCATTGACCAGGTGGAGAGGCATAGCCTGATCGCACGTAGCTCGAGCACATTGATCGGCAACTTGGATTCCTCCTCCGACCAGAGGCCCTGGGACGACTGTACTCCCAGTACTCCACCCCAGCCGGACAGGCTGGCGTCCATCGTGATCACTGTCCAATGTAGAGGTAGGAACGACTTCCCGGACCGAAGTGCCGGGGATCTCAGCCACCAGAGCAGGGAGTCCTTGACCAACCGGCTCACCTGAATCTGCCGATCCAGGGAGAACGGAGATTTGTCCCATTTTGTCAAGATCTCCTTCTGCAAGACTCTGGTGTGAAACTGAGCATATGCTATTGCCTCGAAGGAGGCCACCATGAGCCCCAGGACTCGCATGCAGAAGCGTAGGGACGACCACCTGCGGTTCACCAACAGGTTTACCGCGGCTCTGAGAGTCTGTAGCTTGTCTGGAGGGAGAAACACTCTCGCTTCCATGGAGTCCAGCAGTAAGCCCAGGTACTCCAAACGCTGAGTCGGTAAGAGTACCAACTTTTTTAGGTTCAACAGCCACCCAAAATCCTGCAGGGTCTGCATGGTGATCGCCACATCCTCCTTTAATTCTGAGGCAGAAGATGCTCTCAGGAGGAGATCGTCTAGGTAGCCTACGATCACGATCCCGCGTTGTCGCAACAACGCCAGAACTGGAGCCAATACCTTGGTAAAGACTCGGGGGGCTGATGCCAAGCCAAAAGGGAGAGCCACGAACTGGTAGTGGGCATCCCCAACTGCAAATCGTAGAAACTTCTGATGCCGAGGGCATATGGGTATGTGTAGGTACGCATCCTGGATGTCCAAGGACGCCAGGAAGTCCCCTTGATGGAGTGCAGCGACTACCGAGCAAACTGATTCCATTCTGAACCTCTGTACCTTCACGAAGCAATTGAGAGCTTTTAGGTCCAAGATTGGACGCACACCTTCCTTTTTGGGAACTACAAACAGATTGGAGTAGAACCCCTGGAATTTTTCCGGCTCTGGAACAGGTACTATCACCCCGTGACTCAGCAAGTCCCTGACCGCCCCCATAAGGGCCTCCCGGCGAGCCGGAAGCACGGGTATGCTGGAGGGAAAGAATCTGTTTGGTGGTCAAGAGAGGAACTCTATCTTGTAGCCAGAGGAAATCAGTTCGCAGACCCATTGGTCGGACAGCCGAGAGGCCCACTGGGCTGCAAACTCCCGAAGGTGACCCCCCACCTGTTTTGGGGGCGGGGGCAAACCTTCATGCGGTAGCGCCTTTGCTCGCAGGCTTGTTAGGCTTGCGGTTCCAGGGACGCTTCTGTCCCTCAGAGGTCGTCCTGTCGGGCTGGGGACGTTTAGCCGAAGCCCCGGAGGGACGAAAAAGCCGTTTGTGAGCGGAAAAAGAGGGCCCTTGCCTACGGCATGGCTCCTTAGCCTTCCTGGTCTGCGGAAGTAAGGTACTCTTCCCACCGGTGGCATCCTTAATGATGTCATCCAACGAGGCTCCAAAGAGCCGTTCGCCAAGGAAGGGTAGATCCGTCAATGCTTTTTTAGATGCCTCGTCCGCAGACCAGCATTTTAGCCAAATCAGGCGCCTCAGCACCACTGCTGACACTGAAGCCCTGGATAACAGAGGGAGGGTATCCAGGGCTGCATCACAAACGTACTTAAGGCCTTGTACTAACTGGTCCGCTAGTTCCACGCAGACAGGAGAAGCCTGTTGTTCCCCCAATTCGCGGTGCAAAAGTTTTGCCCACTCGGTCAGTGTCTGTGACACAAGCGCGGAGGCCAGTACTGGTCGCATCGCTGACCCCACAACCGTAAATAAGGAACGGGCCACTGCCTCGGCCTTCCTGTCCGTGGGGTCCTTAAAGGCAGGAGTCCCCTCTACCGGGATCGTGGTTACCCTATTTAACCTGGATACAGGGGGGTCCACGACCGGAGGAGCCGACCATTTCTTAAGAAGGCTCTCCTCAAAGGGGTAACGCACCGCCATATATCTTGGGACCGAAAAGGTCCGTTGCGGACGCCCCCATTCCCTGTATATAAACTTATCGAAATAAGTCAGATACGGAAACACCTTAGGTGTACGGGCTGGCTTACGGGACCCAAAAGGGACCACTACTTCAGCAGAGAAATCTGTTGTATCCTGAATCTTCAGGGTATCACGCACAGCTGTGATAAGTGCTCCAACTAGCGCTTTGTCGCGCGCGGACCCGGATGGGGACTCATCCTCACTGTCTGATCGGTCCTGATCAGCATCATCTGAAACAACAGAGCAGGGGTCACCAGCCTCAGCGGGGCCTGAGTCTGCGTCAGAGCTCTCCCCGGAGGACAGGGGGGTGGAGGCCGCTTTTTACCACCTTTGCCGCCACGCACCACCTCCATCTCGGCAATGAACGAGTTAAGGACCGCTGACAAAGCGTCCAGAGGCACCACACTGACTGCAGGCGAACCGGTTGCAATTGCCTGGATTTCGGGGGAGGAAACACTAGGTTCTGAAGCCATGCTGACCCACCCTGTCTGCCACCTGTTGGGGACTTAGGACAGTGAATGGTCCCACCCTCCTAACTGCTGCAGACTGAGGGGCCCCCACCGCAGGACTCACCACCCTGACCGAGTTCTGCGCCGTCCAGCTAGGTGTGCCTGTGTCCTGTGTCAGCTCCCAGGTGCCTGTGAGAGGAAACCGCGCCGTTCTGAGCCTCCTGGATCAGCGCTGAGCATAAAAAACGAGCCAGGCTACAACAAAATGGCCACCGACCGTCCAGTATAAAGGACATAATCACAGGGAAAATGCCCGCCGAACTACAAGAAAATGGTTCCTGACCATGCTTCTCCCTGGGCACACCAAAGATGGCCGACAAACAACTGTATGCAGGGAAAGACACAGTGAAAAAACGGCAGAAAACAGCATAGAAGCCCTCCAGACACCCAGAGGAGAGACAACAGACACCCAGGACACAGCCACCCAGCGCAGCCCCCCACCCAAGGTGAGAGCCCCCCCCAGGGGACCCCTGTCCATGTGGCACACACACCGAGTAGCAGCCCATGCAGCATCCACCACAGAGGGGGGGGAGGGAAGATAGGGACAGGGAGAGAAGAGAGGGCGGAGAGGGACCCCCAAATTGACCTCCCAGGGAATGCCCAGCTGCTCAGCCCCACTGGGACAGGGAGAGCTGTACTTACCATTCCGGACGAGCTGGGGACATTCCATCACAGACCCACTCTCCGATCAGTACGGGGTGGCTGCTGGCCCGGCACACTGTGACGCAGACATCAGTAGCCCGGTCATGTGTGTGCCCCGGAGCATTACGCTCACCGGCCGCCCCTGGAGCCTGAGGGGCATGTCGTGGCCGACCCAGCGCGGAGCTCTGGTCTGCACACACTCGCTGACCAGGCTGGGGAGACTACAAGGATAAGGTTATCCAGCCTGTCACCCAGCCGGCTGTTGATAGCAGATCAAAGGATCCTAATCTTGCGCAAAAGGCAACTTCTGCAGAAAAAATAGGATTTTTATAACAGCTTACCTGTAAAATCCTTTTCTTGGAGTACATCACGGGACACAGAGCGACATAGTCATTACTAATGGGTTATATAGATACCGTCAGGTGCTGGCACTGGCAACTTCCAAAACCGGAAGTACCCTCCCCTATATAAGCCCCTCCCATCCGGGAGCACCTCAGTTTTGTAGCAAAGCAATAAGTGTCCCCAAAGAGGGGCGGGAGCTCTGTGTCCCGTGATGTACTCCAAGAAAAGGATTTTACAGGTAAGCTGTTATAAAAATCCTATTTTCTTTCTCGTACATCACGGGACACAGAGCGACATAGTCATTACTAATGGGATGTCCTAAAGCAATGCCAAATGAGGGGGGGGATACACCATATATAAGCTGAGCGCTATCAGACATGAGGATCTTTTGCGGCCTGCAACACACTGCGCCCAAAGGCGACATCCTCCTGACTTCTAACGTCCACCTGGTAGAACCTAGTAAACGTGTGAACTGAAGACCATGTTGCGGCCTTACAGATTTGAGCCAGGGAGGCCTGGTGATGCACTGCCCATGAAGTTCCAACTGCTCTCGTGGAGTGCGCTCTAACTTTGAACGGAGGCGGTCTCCTTCTCAAGCCATAAGCTTGCATAATGACCTGTCAAATCCACTTGGCTAAAGTAGATTTTGACGCTGCCTGACCCTTTCTGGGGCCTTCCGGCAGAATAAACAAAGTATCCGTTCTGCGAATCTGAGCAGTGGCTTTTAGATAAGCTTTAACTGCTCTTACTACATCCAAAGAATGCAATAACTTTTCCTCTACCGAAGTAGGTTTGGGGAAAAAAGAAGGAAGAACCACATCTTGGTTCAAATGAAACCTCAATACCACCTTAGGAAGAAAGGCTGGATGAGGACGTAACACTACTCTGTCCTTATGGATAACCAGATATGGCTCCTTACAGGACATAGCTGCTAATTCTGATACTCTTTTAGCCGAACAAATGGCTACTAGAAAAATCAATTTCCTGGTGAGAAGCACCAAGGAAATATGCTGTAATGGTTCAAATGGTTGTTTCTGTAGAACCGTCAGAACCAAGTTTAGATCCCATGGACATATGGGAATATTAAGCGGAGGACTAATACGCATCACTCCTTGTATAAAGGCTTTGACTAGTGAATGCGAAGCCAAGGGCCTTTGAAAAAATATTGACAAGGCCGAAATCTGACCCTTGATAGTACTCAAGGCAAGCTTCCTATCTACAGCCCACTGTAGGAAGTCCAGAATCCTACCTATTACGTACTTATGTGGATGCCATTTCTTGGCCTCACACCACGCGATGTACGCCTTCCAGATTCTATAGTAGATCTGCCTGGATACCGGCTTCCTGGCATTGATCATGGTAGATACCACAGCATTAGAGAGCCCTCTCTTTTTTAGAATGTGGGCTTCAATAGCCAGGCCGTCAAACCTAGGGCTGGTAAGGAAGGGTGGTATATCGGTCCTTGCGAAAGCAGGTCCAGACGACGTGGGAGAGTCCAAGGACTCCCCACTGAAATTTTACAATCTCTGCGTACCACGTTCTTCGGGGCCACGCTGGAGCCACCAGAATCACTGGTTTCTTTTCTACCCTGATTCTGCGGAGTAATCGAGGTAACCATTGTGGCGGTGTGAATGCATATATCAGCTTGAACTGATCCCAAGGGAACACTAGGGCATCCGAGCCGCAAGCTAGGGGATCCCTTGTCCGAGAGACAAACCTGTCCCCCTTTGCGTTGAATCTGGATGCTAGAAGATCTACATCCGATGTTCCCCACCGCTGACATATTGTCCAGAAAACCTCGGGGTGAAGGGACCCTTCCTCTGGGCCTAATTGCTGGCGACTTAGAAAGTCCGCCTTCCAATTCTCCACTCCTGGAATGAATACCGCAGATATGGCTGGGACATATTTTTCTGCCCATTTCAGGATGTAATTTACTTCCCTCTGGGCTGCACGACTCCTGGTGCTCCCCTGATGATTGATATATGCCACTGCTGTGGCATTGTCTGATTGAATTCTGACAGGGGACCCTTGGAGTTTGGATGTCCATGCTACTAGGGCATACCGGGCTGCTCGTATCTCTAAGAGATTGATGGGCAGGGCCTTTTCTGCATCCGACCATCTGCCCTGGAGAGACTATTGCTCCAGTACTGCTCCCCAGCCTATAAGGCTGGCATCTGTAGTGACCACCTTCCAAGAAATCGGACTGAAGGATTTCCTTTTTTCCAGATTCTGGGGAACCAACCACCAACGGAGGCTCTTGCGAACGGAAGGGGACAAGGACATTGTAAGTCTAGGGCCTGAACTTTTTTGTTCCAGGCTGACAGTATGGCCCCTTGCAAATTCCTTGAATGGAATTGACCGTAGGGTACTGCTTCGAATGATGCCACCATTTTTCCCAGCAGCCTCATATACAGGCGTATGGACGGCTGTCTTTTTTGTACCCACTAAGTGGATCAAATCTTTCAAAGACAACACCTTTCCTCGAGGCAAGAATATTTTTCTCTGGCCTGAATCCAACCTTAGCCCCAAGTATTCCAGACTTTTGACTGGTTTTTAGGGCTGACTTGTCTCGGTTGATAATCCAACCGTGAGATTCCAGATACTTGATTGTCTTGTGAACGACCACGTCTAGTTTTTTCACTGAGTGGTCTATCAGCAACAAGTCATCCAGATATGCCATTATCATTACACCTTGTGTTCTTAGATTGGCCAATAAAGGGCCAGAATTTTTGTAAACACTCGTGGTGCTGTGGCCAAACCGAAGGGTAAGGCTCTGAACTGAAAATGGCGCCCTTCTACTGCAAAGCGTAGAAATTTTTGGTGGACTGGAAAGATGGGAATGTGCAAATAAGCATCTTTGATGTCGATCGCGGCTAACCAATCCTCCCCTTGTAGGGCAGTGGCCACCGATCGGATCGACTCCATCGGAAAGTCCTGATATACAGGAATTTGTATAGCCCTTTTAGAATTAATATGGGCCTCCCGTCCGCGTTTGCTTCGGGACTGTAAAGAGGTTTGAGTAAAACCCGAACCCTCATTCTTCCAGGGGAACCTCCATAATTACTCCTTGGAGCAATAGTTGTTCTAGTGCCAACAGGAGGGACTCTCTCTTCCGGGGATCCCTTGGCACGTTTGACCTCAAAAATGGGAAGGAGGAGAGTCTTTTAACTCCAAACTGTATCCCAAACCTACTGCGGAGAGCACCTATCTGTCTTGATCGTGTCCCGCCAGGTCTCTTGCGAACAACTGGAGTCCTCCCCCCACCCGACTGAGTGGGGGCTTCAATGAATTTAACTTTGGGGGAGGTTTTGTACCTCCCCTGACCCAGGGTTTCTCATTACCCTGCTACTGTCCCTGTTTTTTACCCCCGGGATTTGACCGAGGAGGCCGTCGGAACTGTTACACAGCCGATGCCCCAGGGACTGGAGAAGCAGGCCTCTTAAAGAGGGCCTCTAACTCTGTTTTTAACCGGCAAGAGCGTATTTTTACCGCTGGAAATTTTCTGGATATATTTGTCCAGGTTTTCCCTGAATAAGCGTTCACCATGAAATGGGACGCTAACCAGCCATTCTTTACAGGGAGCTTCAGCAGACCAGTTTTTGAGCCATAGGAGCCTACGCATATGTACTATAGACAGCGTAAGGCGGGAGGCCTGATGGACTGAATCCTTTATGGCGTCAACCGCAAAGCCTAAGGCTCTAGGTAGATCAGCTAGGGCAAAGCCTGCTGATCTGTCAAGTCCCTCAAGACCTGTTTCAACTGATCCTTCACTGCTTAGCAGACCCCAATAGCTGCTACTGCTGGTTGTATCACCAAGCAGATTTTCATAAGGACTCCAATCTTTTATCTATTGGGTTCTTGAACATTTGGACATTATCCCTGGACATGTCAGTGATTTATACATACAAGAGATGGCTGCGTCCACTGTAGGGACCTTCCATTTTTTTTTTTTTTTTGATGAACTTATCCTCCATGGGATAGACCACCGGAAATCTCTTGGGGGAATAAATATTTTCTCAGGACGTTCCCAATCCTGGTAAATGAGCCCTTTCAGTAAAGGGTGAAGTGGAAAAGAACAAACAGTCTGGGGGCTTCTAGCGACCCCAACGAGGATACAGTAGTGGTTGATGGTTCCGCAAGGTGCATTTTTAAATGCTGATCGGACCATGTTAGTCAGAGACTGAACCCATAATCTTTCAGCTTGAGATGCTGAGAAAAGGTTCCCCCACTGTTGATTCCTCTATAACAGAATCAACCTCATCCTGATCCCCTTCAGGCAGGTCGATCCCTGTATGGGACTGTTGCTCTGCTAACAGGCACTCTGAAGGAGGAGACGGAGATCGGGCGTGCTTTCCCTGACAGGGAGGCAGCGATAAATGTTGACAATCTCTCTCTAATCCTCCCAGAGCTGAGGAAAAAACCTCCTCTGTTACATACACAGGAGCAGGTGAACTGAGGACAGCCACAGTACCAAGTACCCCTGCGGGGTCTCTACGGTCACTTACCTCTGAACTTCAGGGGAGACTGGTGCAGCAGAAGTATGCCCAAGATCCTCCGAGCCCGATGAGACCCCCTTCGCTTCCTGGAAGATTCAGTTCCGGAGCTTCTGGACGGCATATTCCTAAGCCTAAAGCTGAGGTATTCCAGCCGTAATACACCACTTTTACTGAGAATAGTCTAGCACAATTGCTGCTATATCACAGTTGGTGTCTACTAATGTGCCTTTCTAGGGGATGCCTGTATCAACCGCTTGCTGTATGCCCTTTTTTTAAATGTTGCCAGCTCTGTCTCTGTACTTCATAGCCAGCTCACCACACAAAACTGTGGTTTTTACATGCTGGGACGCCCGCACATGCGCAGAAGCGCTGCGGCGCACACAGAGCGTCATCCCCCAGGCTCCGCCCCCTTTCCTGGCTCACCTCTATATATAGAGGCGCATGCACGCGCACGCGCGCGGCCACGTGCGCCTTCAGCGCTAATTTTGAAAAATGGAGACTAGGGACAAGAGCCAGGGCCCCTCTTTGCCGCAGGCCGGGGGATGGACGAGCATTGCAACATGGCAGAGGAAGCAGTTTCCCATAAGAGAACTCACCATCTGCCTGGACTTGCTCTGCTGAGAAGAAACTAGTCCACATGACAAGAAAACATTCCACAGCGGCCTCTAGTGGACAAACACAGGTACCGCAGTCTAATATCTTAAATATATATAAAAAATATATATATATATTTTTTTTTCTTAACCACCATTAAAAATTATTACATTTTTTTTTAGTAGTTACAGGCATGCACAGAATTTTGCGGGAATACCATTAGGTAACAGACAGAAAGACAAATTAGGCTTGGGGGTCCCCCAATAGAACCAAGTTCCTGGGGGCCCCCACTTACCTGTTCCCCGCCGCAGGACTTTGTTTGGTCCACAAAAGCCCAAACTTCACCTATCACGGCAGGCATTGTAATCAAACCTTCAGGGACCGGGTTCCCAAGGATTCCACTCCCCTGGACCTGTATAGCACCCTGCACAGAAAACATCTTGGTCGTGGGTATGACCAGAGCTCTGGATCCCAGGGTCCAGCTCTCCTAAGAGAAGCATTACAGGCAGAACCTTGCTCTTCTCTGCAAGGCCCGGGTACCGACCGTTTAGCTATGAAGCTTTTTTGGTCGGATCCGGAATAGCTTACTGAGGCCCAAAAGAACCTGTACGCAAGCTCAGTGAAAAACACATGTTTCTTCTTGGCCAACACCTTAGACACTGGCAAAAAACTGAGGTGCTCCCGGATGGGAGGGGCTTATATAGGGGAGGGTACGTCCGGTTTTGGAAGTTGCCAGTGCCAGCACCTGACGGTATCTATATAACCCATTAGTAATGACTATGTCGCTCTGTGTCCCGTGATGTACGAGAAAGAAAAGAAAACAAAACAAAAGACCCCCAGATCCCGGCCCCCCCTATGTGAATTGGTACCCCTACCATTTCACAAAGAAAGTGTAAAAGTGTAAAAAAAAATGTAAAAAAAACACACAGACACCTTGGAAAAGTCCTTTATTAAAAAATAAAAATAAAAAATAAAAACACATTCCAGCGATGTAATCCAATGTCCTGTGGCGATCCGATGTTCAGCGCTGCAGTCTCCACTCGAAACGTCATTGGCTGAGCGGACCTACACTGCGGAGGAAGTTCCCCATCAGGTCCGCTCAGCCAATGACGTAGGCGGGGTCTGAGGTACGAGGGGGCGGGGGCACCCTCGTATCTCAGACCCCACCTACGTCTTGGCTGAGCGGACCTGATGGGGAACTTCCTCTTCAGTGTAAAAAAATGAATAGACCCGCCTCTTCTCACGGACCCATCAGGTCCACTTAGCCCCCGCCCCCTCGTACCTCAGACCCCGCCTACGTCATTGGCTGAGCGGACCTAATGGGGAACTTCCTCCGCAGTGTAGGTCCGCTCAGCCAATGACATTTCGAGTGGAGACTGCAGCGCTGGACATTGGATCGCCGCGGGACATTGGATTACATCGCTGGAATGTGTTTTCTATTTTTTTTTTTTTAATAAAGGACTTTTCCAAGGGGTCTTACAGATTCCGATAAGCCCCCTGCCCGCAGACCCCCACAACCACCGGGCAAGGGTTGTGGGGATGAGGCCCTTGTCATTCCCCCATGTTGAGGGCATGTGGCCTGGTACGGTTCAGGAGGGGGGGCATTCTCTCGTTCCCCCCTCTTATCCTGCGGGCTGCCAGGTTGCATGCTTGGATAAAGGGTCTGGTATGGATATTTGGGGGGAACCCCACACGTTTTTTTTTTTATTTGCGGCAGGGTTCCCCTTAATATCCATACCAGACCTGAAGGGCCTGGTAATTGAATTTGGGGGAACCCCCACGCATTTATTATTTTTATTATCAATGACTTTTCTATGTATTGCCGGGAGCCGACAATTCATTATAGCTGCGAGTTTTAAATGACTTTTTTTCCTTCAGAAAAGACACTTTGTGCAGGGACAGTTCTAAGCACGGGGAAACAAGCACAACTTTACAGGCATACTATACACACACCCCAGGTATGAAATTTAAAGGAATATTTCACTTTTATTGTTTCACTTTAAGCATTATTAAAATCAATGCTCCCGAAAAAACAGCCGGTTTTAAAACTTTTTTGTTGCATTGATACATGTCCCCTGGGACAGGACCCGGGTCCCCAAACACTTTTTATGACAATAACTTGCATATAAGCCTTTAAAATTAGCACTTTATATTTCTCCCATAGACTTTTACAGGGTGTTCCGTGGCTTTTCGAATTCAGCAAACATGCGAACAGGCAATGTTCGAGTCAAACATGAGTTCGACTCAAACTCGAAGCTCATCCCTAGTCACTACGTTCGTATTTATTGGCTGACAATTCTTTGCCGTTTGTAAGCAATACAAGTACAAGGCCAACACCCTTCGGACAAAAGTCCTACGCTTTGTCAGATGAAAATCCGATCGTGTGTACGAGGCTTTACTAATAGTAGCGCAGGGGTCTAATCACCATAATAATGGTTTGTAGATGCTATAACTTTCACACAAACCAATTAGTACACACCTTTTGGGATTTAGTGCTGAATAGCAAAAAATGCATAAATGGCGTAAAACCTTATGGAGCTCAAGTGGCTAAATACCTTTGCTCCATCTGTCTGAATTCCTTGTTGTGATTGCAAGGCTGCATGCAATACATGAAATGTTGAATTCGCTTCTACCCTACAGCCGGCTGATTGAAACTTAGACCATGCGATAAACATGCATTCTATAGTCAAATAATATGTAGAATACAAGGAAGCATTAGAAATCATAACATCAAGGTTTACACTGTTTAAAACAAGAGCACTGATAGATTCCACTAGGCAAGCACCTTATTGCCCATTAGAAAAAAGCTAAACTGCATGAAGGAATACACATACAGTACATAATAAACAATAAAATTATAAAAAAGTACATTACAAAGAGATACCATTGGGAATCAGGTTTACATTTTTTACAGCAAGGCCAATTCCTTATTTTCATCAAGACTACCCCTAGAAGGTTATGGGGTAAAGGCAACCACAACACCCAAAGATCAATTTTTTTCCGCAACTGTGTGACAGGGGCATCAAATTGATTTTTTTTACAGAAAGGATAATTCTTGCTTTCATCAAGACTACCTCTGGAAGTTACAGGGTGAAGGCACCAACAACAACCAAAGATCAATTTTTCCACAACTGTGTGACAGGGGCATCATTTTTTTTTTTTACGTCAAGGCCAGTTCTTGCTTTCATCAAGACAACCTCTAGAGGGTTATGGGATGAAGGCACCAACAACAACACCCAAAGACAAAGACTAATGTTTGTCTGTCTGCTTACTTCTCTATGTGTTTAGCTTAAGAGACCAGCCGCCCTTCACCTGGCTGCTTAAGTAATTTCTCCTTAAAGCATGGCTCCACCCCAGGCCCTATCAGGGAACACTATATTAACCTATGCACTGCATGCCAGCCCTGCTGATCAATATTGTGTCTTTGGCTTCCGTGTGCTTCTTGCTGTGTGTTCTACGTCTGATTCTAGTTACCGATTTGGGCTTGTTTTTGACTGTCCTTGTTTGCTTCATATCCTGACCTTGGTGTGTTTCTTGACTATCCTTACCTGCTTGTTGCCCCGACTAACTATATTTTGTTGTCGCAGTCTGTTGCTTCCTCTCTACCTTCCTGTACTCTACCGTGTGAGTGAGCTGGGAGGCCCTGGGGGGTCGCGACCTGGAGCCAGACTGCAGCTAAATCCATCCCCACCACTAGGGGCCTCTGGCGAACACCCGCTAGCTCTGTGATTTCACGCCCTGGGAAATCTCATGCTCTAGCTCCCAGTGTGATCCATTATGGTGCTCCAGAATACCTGCTCTCCTGAATCACCTAGTGCTCCATCCGCAGAAGTCAGCCGTAGGGTCCGTTATCTTGCACTCCTGACCCCCTGGACTCAGGTGACCTGACAGTTTGATCAGCCATGGACCCAGCTGACGTGCCGCTACCTTCAGATGATCCATTGCAGGGCATAGTCCGCAGACTTGAGACCCAGGAATCCAATTAGACTCAGGTGATGCAATTCCTCCAGGATCTGGCTTCCTGCTTTGAGCAGCTTCAGGCCTCCTTGGTAACCTCAATTACAATCGGCAGGTTTACCTATTCTGGTCGCAGCCACAGCCACACATTTACTACAACTGCCAGCTCCGTCCTGTTCTTCTGGGGACTCCAAGGCCTGCAGGGGGTTCCTCAGCCAATGCACCATTCATTTTGAACTCCAGCCTCAAAACTTCCCATCTGATCGGGCAAAGGTAGCCTATGTTATTTCCCTCCTCTCCTGTGAAGCTTTAGCCTGGGCTTCTCCCCTGTGAGAGAAGAATGATCCTGTGGTCTCCAGCCTGTCCAACTTCTTGAAGCTCTTTCAAAACATCTTCGAGGAACCGGTTTGGGTTTCTTCAGCGACTAGTGCCCTTTTACGTCTTCACCAAGAATCTCCTTCAGTGGGACAATATGCTCTTCAGTTTCGTATCCTCACAGCTGAATTGAGCTGGAATAATGAGGCCCTAGTTGCAACCTTTTTACATGACCTCTCTGACCGAGTGAAAGATGAATTAGCGGGAATAGACATCCCCACCGGTCATGACAATGTCATGACCTTGTGTAACCAGATCAATATTCATTGTCAGGAGAGGTCCCTAGAAAAAAGACGCCAGCACTCCCTGGGCCCTAGCCAGTCTAAACTCCCCTCCCATCGTCCAGTGGAGCATCTTCTGCCTGCTAAGGAACCTATGCAGCTGGGTCGGACCAGGCTAACCCCCGAAGAACATGCTAGGTGCAGAACTATGGGCTTCTGTCTCTATTGTGGGGGCAAGGGTCATTTTCGTGGCTCCTGCTCGCTTCGTCCGGGAAACACTTAGGTCTAATACATCTGGAAGGTGGAGTATTGGACCCAGAAACATCGCCTTCATGCCTTCTTCTTCTGGTGTTCCTTCATGTAGGCGCTTCCCCTCAATCGATCGTTGCATACCTGGAGTCTGGGGCTGCTGGCAATTTTATGGACTGGAGAACTGCTTCTTCCATGAAGCTTACCCTTTCGCCCCTCACTACACCACTGGTAGTCTGGACAACTGATGGCACTGTTCTCCCAGGGGGGCCTATCCACTTCCAGACTCTCCCTATTAAGATGTCTGTAGGGATACTACACCAGGAGTGGATATCCTTCCTTATTCTACCCACGGCCTCAATCCCCATTGTATATGGCCTTCCTTGGCTACAAATCCACTCTCCACATGTGGACTGGGCTTCTGGACAGATCCTGGCTTGGGGTCCCTCATGTTTTTCGATCTAAATTCTCAAGGTGGCCCCCAAGGACAGACTTCCGGTTGCTACCACATCTGTATCTTCTGATCTTCTGCATACAGTGATTTCTGGGATGTGTTCTGCAAGAAATCTGCTGAATTGTTTCCTCCTCACAGGTCCTTTGACTGTGTTATTGACCTTGTTCCAGGAGAAACTCTGTCCAGGTGTCGTACCTACCCTCTGTCCATCCCAGAGAACCAGGCCATGTCAGAGTATGTCTCCGTGAATCTAGAGAGAGGTTTCATCTGGAAATCCTCATCGCCTTCAGGAGCAGGGTTCTTTTTCGTTACCAAAAAGGATGGTACCTTGAGACCCTGCATCGACTATCTTCTGCCTCCATGGGGTTCCTTCTCATAGTTACATAGTTAGTCAGGTTGAAAAAAGACACAAGTCCATCCAGTTCAACCATAAAAAATAAATAAAAATAATATCATACAATTCCATATACCCAATTCTATACCCACAGTTGATCCAGAGGAAGGCGAAAAACCCCAGCAGAGCATGATCCAATTTGCTACAACAGGGGAAAAAATTCCTTCCTGATCCCCCGAGAGGCAATCGGATTTTCCCCGGATCAACTTTACCTATAAATGTTAGTACCTAGTTATATTACGTACATTTAGGAAAGAATCTAGGCCTTTCTTAAAGCAATCTACTGAGCTGGCCAGAACCACCTCTGCAGGGAGTCTATTCCACATTTTCACAGCTCTTACTGTGAAGAAACCTTTCCATATTTGTAGATGAAACCTCTTTTCCTCTAGACGTAAAGAGGAATGTCCTCTGTGTTGACCGTAAAGTGAATAACTCAACACCAAGTTCACTATATAGACCCCTTATATATTTGTACATGTTGATCATATCCCTCCTTAATCTCCTCTTCTCAAGAGTGAATAGATTCAGTTCCTCTAATCTTTCCTCATAGCTGAGCTCCTCCATGCCTCTTATCAGTTTGGTTGCCCTTCTCTGCACTTTCTCCAGTTCCACAATATCCTTTTTTCAAACTGGTGCCCAAAACTAAACTACATATTCCAGATGAGGTCTTACTAATGATTTGAACAGGGGCAAAATAATTTTCCTCTCTCTGGAGTCCATACCTCTCTTAATACAAGAAAGGACTTTGCTCGCTTTGGAAACTGCAGCTTTGCATTGCATGCCATTATTGAGCTTATGATCTACCAAAAACCCCCAGATCCTTCTCCACTATGGATCCCCCAGTTGTACTCCCCCTAGTAGGTATGATGCATGCATATTCTTAGCCCCCAAGTGCATAACTTTACATTTATCAACATTAAACCTCATCTGCCACATAGTCGCCCAATTAGACAGAGCATTGAGGTCAGCTTGTAAATTGGAGACATCCTGCAAAGACAGAAATGTTACTTTTGATCCCAGACCCAATATAATTTATAAAGATATTAAAAAGTAAGGGTCCCAGCACTGAACCTTGGCGTACACCACTGATAACCTTAGACCATTCAGAGTAAGAATCATTAACCACTACTGTCTGAATTATGTCTTTTAGACAGTTCTCTATCCATTTACAAACTGATATTTCCAAGCCTGTAGATTTTACCTTACACATTAGCCGTGTGTGGGGAACTGTATCGAACGCTTTAGCAAAATCCAAGTATACCACGTCCACTGCCACCCCTCTGTCCAAGGTTTTAATTACCTCTTCATAAAAATAAATCAGGTTTGTCTGACAACTTCTGTCTTTCATGAAATCATGCTGTCTGTTGCTTAAAATATATTTTTTCCAGCAAGAACTCGTCTATGTGGTCTTTTATTAATCTCTTCAGTATCTTCCCAACTATAGAAGTTAAACTAACAGGTCTATAGTTACTTGGTAAAGACTTTGTTCCCCTTTTAAATATAGGCACCACATTGGCCCTGCACCAGTCCAGTGGTACTATTCCTGTCATTAATGAGTCCCTAAAAATTAGATACAATGGCTTTGAAATTTCAGAGCTCAATTCTTTTAGGATTCGTGGGTGGATGCCATCTGGTCCAGGTGCTTTATCCACCTTTATTCTGTCTAAATATTTCTGGACCATATCACTTTTGAGCCATTGTTGATTTGGGGCTGTGTCACTATCACCTCCATTATGGACATGAGCTCCCCCATGCTCCTTTGTATACACAGAGCTGAAGAAAGTATTTAATAAATTAGCCTTCTCTTTGTCCCCAGTCACCCACTCTAGATTATTTTGTAAAGGGCCTACATGCTCAGAATTGACCTTTTTATTATTAATATATTTGAAGAATTTTTGTAGGTTTGTCTTACTATCTTTTGCAATCTGACGTTCGGTTTGAATTTTTGCATCCTTGATTTCCTTTTTACATATTCTGTTATATTCTTTGTAACATTTAAATGACACTAGTGTTCCTTCATTTTTATATTTTTTAAAAGCTATTTTCTTATAGTTTATAGCTTTTGTAACTTTGGCTGTGAGCCACATAGGTTTTATTTTTAGCCTTTTAAACTTATTGCCCATGGGAATATACTTTGCAGTGAGTACACAAACAGTCTTTTTGAAGAATTCACATTTCTGTTCTGTGCCCATTGATGCCAATATTCTCTCCCAGTCTAAGTCCTGGAGAGCAGCCCTCATCCTTGGAAAATTAGTTCTCTTGAAATTAAGTTTTTTTTTTTCTTTCCCGTATGTGATTTTTGCTTACAGCTAACATCAAATGCAATCATGTTATGGTCACTGCTACCCAGGTGTTCCTTTATCTGAACATTTGTAATACGCTCTGCATGGTTTGAGAATACCAGGTTCAACAGAGCATCATTCCTAGTTGCGGCCTCAATAAACTGGACCATAAAATTGTCCTGTAATAGGTTTATACATTTTTGCCCTTTAACTGTCCCAGCAGTGCCATTACTCCAGTCAATATCTGGGTAGTTAAAATCCCCTATTATTATCACCATCCCAACCCTTTCAGCCCTTTCCATCTGTGCAAGGATCTGAGTCTCCACCTCCTCATTAACATTGGGTGGTCTATAACAAATTCCAAAGATTAACTTTGAACTACGCACATCTGTATGCAGTTCCACCCATAATGCTTCAGACTCATCACACTCTCCATCCACCAGGTCCTCTTTCACACTCGCTTTGAGATCACTTCTCACATAGAGACATACCCCTCCACCTTTCCTTTTTGTCTGTATTTTTTGAAATAGTGCATAGTCAGGAATATTAATAGCCCAGTCATGTGAGGAATGAAGCCAAGTTTCAGCAATACCGATTACAGCATAGCTTTCCTGATGCACCAGAGCTTCCAACTCACCTATTTTGCTTGGCAGACTTCTGGCATTGGTGAACAAATACTTTAATGCATTAATATATTTTTACCGGTCACATACTATCCTCTTGGGTGTTCCAGAGATTGCAACTAGGACTTGCTACTATACTTACCTTGGGTTTATGTGCTTTGGTTACCCTACCACTAATGCCCCTAATACTACCCTCTGGAATATGTTCCACGCTGACTATCTCTATCTCTGGACCCCCCCCCCCCGTCGCCTAGTTTAAAAACCCCTCTAACTTTTTGTCCATCTTCATTCCCAGCTGATCTGCACCCTCCTCATTTAGGTGCAGTCCGTCCCTTCTATAGTACTGGTTATCGACTGAGAAGTCGGCCCAGTCCTCCAGGAACCCAAACCCCTCCTTACTACACCAGCTCTTCAGCCACTTGTTTCTCCCTCTGCCTTTCTCGTGTGGCTCGATGTACCGGTAGTATTCCTGAGAATACCACCTTGGAGATTCAATTTAGCTCCCAAGTCCCTAAAATCGTTCTTTAGGACACTCCATCTGCCCCTGACTTTGTCATTGGTGCCAACGTGTACCATGACAGCTGGGTCTTCCCCAGCCCTTCCCAGTAATCTGTCCACCAGATCCGTGATGTGCCGAACCCGAGCGCCCGGTAGACAAAATACAGTTTGGCGCTTCAGGTCTTTGTTACAGATTGCCCTCTCTGTCCTTCTAAGAATTGAGTCCCTTACCACCAGAATCTGTCTTTCCTTTCCCTTCGCTTCCCCCACTCTCACTTGAGGAGTTCTTCCCACGACAGCTAGGAGAGTCCCTCAGCTCCAGCAGTGCTGGTCCCTGACTGGTTTCACCAATGTCACTCAATGGAACATACTTATTGGGATGCTCCAGCCCTGGATCGGCCTCCCTGGCACTTCCCTCTTCCTGACTGTCACCCATCTACTATTTTCTAGTGCCTGCACCTCTTTGTCCACACCCACCTCTGTGCTGGCCCCTGCCAGCACCTGCCGTGTACTTTCCTTCCTCTCCTTTAGTGTGGAGGGTCTTCTCAGTGCTGACAGTTGCTTCCCTAGATTCAGAACCTGGGCTTCCAGGGAAACAATGTGCTTACATTTTGCACAGCAGTAATTGCTCTTGATCAGATGATCAAGGAACGCATACATGCCGCAAGATGTACACCGAGTCGCCTCTCCACACCCGCCGGGCATCGTACCTATTAATTTAATGAGGATTAGAGATTATACCCAGTCCAAATTACCCAACAACTAGCTTCCTGTCACTAATACTCAACAAGACAATACACGGGTACTCAGCAAGACAGTACACAGGTACTCAACAAGACAGTACACAGGTACTCAACAAGACAATACACAGGTACTCGCAGACCAGCGTGCACCCACAATACACAAGTACTAATGATCCACACACATTACTCAGACAACACTAAGGTACTCACACTACACAAGTACTATGACCCCTGTTATAACCTCCTGTTTTAAACTCTTGATTTTAACTCACCACTTAGTCCAGTTCCACCTGGACAGAGTTCCAGCAAACTCAAAGATGAGCAGGCTCAAAATGAGTTTTCCAGAAATGTATACAGGACTCAAGTACCTGTGACCAATTAACCACTCCCCTTAATTAGTAGGCTGAAGAAAAAAAAAAAAGTCTGCTTAAAACGTTCCAGAAAAAGGTGTTAAAAAGCTGCAAGGAAAAAGACCCAAAAAGAACCTCAAATGCAACACAGCAGTCAAAAGCAAAACTTGATTACACTCTAGTCTCCACTCAAGGTCCCCACTGTCTAGCCTCCAACCATATTGTTTCTGACAGGGGCATTCCATTTACGTCTCGTTTTTGGAGAGCTTTTTTGCAAATCCTTCAATATTGTCCTGGATTTTTCCTCTTCTTACCACCCTCAATCCAATGGACAGACCGAGAGGGTTAATCAGGAGGTCTTTCTCCTCACCTTAGTCTTTGCTAATCATTAGGGATGGGCGAACGGTTCGGCCAAGCATAAGTTCGGGCCGAACTTTGGTTGTTCGGATGTTCTAGCGAACACTGAACAATTGGCTGAGTTCGGGGAAAATTTGAAAGCCGCGGAACCCCGTTAAAGTCTATGGGACACTAACATGAAAAACCAAAAGTGCTAATTTTAAAGGTTTATATGCAAGTTATTGTCATAAAAAGTGTTTGGGGACCCGGGTCCTGCCCCAGGGGACATGTATCAATGCAAAAAAGTTTTAAAAACTGCCATTTTATCGGGAGCAGTAATTTTAATAAGTGAAACAATAAAAGTGAAATATTCCTTTAAATTTCGTGCCTGGGCGGTGTCTATAGTATGCCTGTAAAGTGGCACATTTTCCCGTGTTTAGAACAGTCCCGCAGCAAAATTTCTAAAGGAAAAAGAGTCATTTAAAACTGCTCACGGCTGTAATGAATTGTCGGGTCTCGGCAATACAGATAAAACTCATTGAAAAAAACGGCATGGGTTCCCCCCAGTCCATTACCAGGCCCTTTGGGTCTGGTATGAATATTAAGGGAAACCCCGAACCATAATGGAAAAAAATTGTGTGGGGGTCCCCCCAAATTCTATACCAGGCCCTACATGAGGGCATGTGGCCTGGTACGGTTCAGGAGAGGGGGGGCACTCTCTCGTCCCCCCCTCTTTCCCTGCAGCCTTCCAGGTTGCATGCTCGGATAAGGGTCTGATATGGATTTTTGGGGGAACCCCTACGCCATTTTATTTTTATTTTTTAGTGCAGACCTAAAGGGTCTGGTATGGATTTTGAGGGGGACCCCTTATGCCATTTAAAAAAAAATTGGCGCAGGGTTCCCCTTAATATCCATACCAGACCTGAAGGACCTGGTATGGAATTTGAGGGGACCCCCACGCAATTTTTTTTTCGGTTTGGGGTTCCTCTTAATATTAATACCAGACCCAAAGCGCCTGGTAATGGACTGGGGGGAGAACCCATGCCGTTTTTTTTCAATGAGTTTTATCTGTATTGCCGAGACCGGACAATTCATTACAGCCGCTAGTAGTTTTAAATGACTTTTTTTCCTTTATAAATATAATTTTGCTGCAGGACTGCTCTAAACACGGGAAAAAATTGACATTTTACAGGTACACTATAGACAACCCCCAGGTACAAAATTTAAAGAAATATTTCACTTTTATTGTTTCACTTTAAGAATTATTAAAATCACTGCTCCCAAAAAAAGTTTATAAAAGTTTAAAATTAGCACTATTGATTTTTCATGTTCGTGTTCCATAGACTTTAACGGTGTTCGTACAATTTGTTTGCCTGTTTGCAAATTCTGGTGCGAACCGAACTGGGGGGGTGTTCGGCTCATCCTTACTCATCATCATGACGAATGGTCCTCTCTTGTGAGAGAACTCACCTTGCCAGACGTGTTGTTGGTCGCCTTGGTGCGTGCCCGTGCTCGCCGATGCGCGCTGATGTGTGCACTCCGATGCGCGCTGTTGTGCATGCTCCTGTTTAGCATTTTGTCTGACAGAAAACTCCAATAAAAAACACAAACAAGAAGAGTTTTTTACCTGCCCATAAAGGCCAAGCCCAAAATATGCCTCAAATCATCCTAATGTGCATGGACACATAGGATAACATTGATCTGCTTCTACAGACAAAACACAAAACTCCTGTTGAAGCAGTAATTTTAAAACCAGTGTGCATGGACCTTAAAACTCCCATGTAGGAGGGTAAGGAGGGAAAGGCCCTCTAGGACAACCAGGTGGATGCTGTGACTGGTGCGCATTAGAGATGGACCAAACACCCCTCAGTTCATTTCGCACCAGAACTCTCAAACATTGCAAAGGTTCGGAACCGAAAGACAAACCCTATTGAGTCTATGGGACCCAAACATGAAAAATCAAAAGTCCAAAAGTCCCAATTTTTAAGGCTTATATGCAAATTATTGGCCATACAAAGTGTATGGGGGCCTGGGTGCTGACCTATGGGACATGTACCAATGCAAAAAAACTTTTGAAAAAGATTGTTTTTAAAGGACCAGTGATTTTAATGATGCTTAAAGTGAAACAATAAAAATGAAAAATTCCTTTAAATATAGTGCCTGGGGGGTCCCCTTAGTCTGCCTGTAATGTGACACATCTGTACAATGTATAGAACCTTCTGCAGCAAAACTGATATTTATAAAGAAAACAAACTACATTTAAATATATTTTCCCTCCAAACTTTCTGTATTTAGTAAACAGCGGCTTGGGGAGCCAGTCTTTATGATGAGGCCACATTTTAGTGCACTCAGAAAAAGTGTATTCCTTCACCCTGTAACCTTCTAGAGTTAGTCTTGATAAAAGCAAGAATTGGCTTTGCTGTAAAACATTTAAATTTGACGCCCCTGTCACACAGTTGCGTTCAAATTGGTCTTTGGGTGTTGTTGGTGCTTTCACCCCATAAACTTCTAGAGGTTGTCTTCATGAAAACAAGAACGGGTCTTGCTGTAAAAAAGTTTAATTTGATGCCCCTGTCAAACTGTTGCGGAAAAATTGGTCTTTGGGTGTTGTTGGTGCCTTCACCCTGTAACCTTCCAGAGGTAGTTTTGATGAAAGCAAGAATTGGCCTTGCTATAAAAAAAAATTATTTGATGCCCGTGTCACACAGTTGTGGAAAAATTGGTCTTTGGTTGTGGTTGGTGCCTTCACCCTGTAACCTTCCAGAGGAAGTCTTGATGAAAGCAAAAATTGGCCTTTCTGTAAAAGAATTCAATTTGATGCCCCTGTCACACAGTTGTGGAAAAAAATGGTCTTTGGGTGTTGTTGATGCCTTCACCCTGTAACCTTGCAGAGGTAGTCTTGATGAAAGCAAGAATTGGCCTTGCTATAAAAAATAAATAAAAATGTACGCCCCTTTCACACATTTTCGGAAAAATTGGTCTTTGGTTGTGGTTGGTGCCTTCACCCTGTAACCTTCCAGAGGAAGTCTTGATGAAAGCAAAAATTGGCCTTTCTGTAAAAAAATTCTATTTGATGCCACTGTCACACAGCTGTGGAAAAAAATTGGTCTTTGGGTGTTGTTGGTGCCGTCAACCTGTAACCTTCTGTCAGGTCACCTGAGTCCAGGTGACAGATGCACCATGTTGGGGTCAGGAGTGCACCGCAAGGTATTGGACCCTACGGTTGACTACTACGGATGGATGGAGCTCTAGGTGATTCAGGAGAGCAGGTTTTCTGGAGCACCAACACAGATCCCACTGGGAGATAGAGTATGAGATTTCCCAGGGCGCAGAATCTAAGAGCCAGCAGATGTTCACCAGAGGCCCCTAGTGGTGTGGAAGGATTTATCTGCAGTCTGGCTCCAGGTTGCGACCCCCAGGGCCTCCCAGCTCATGCTCACGGTAGAGTACAGAAAGGTAGAGAGGAAGCAGCAGACTGCGACAACAAAGTATATGAAGTAAATAATGATCAGCGCAACTAATAAATAGTGAATAATGTATGTGAATATAAAGTGAGCAAAAGTGCAAAATGAGTCCACATAAATAATAAATCCAAATAAGATGGGAGTGCTGGAGCTGATAATTCTCTGTCCCAATGTTCAAACAATCTTCTAGAAGTGTCATGTTTGGGTTGTCCATTCATTGGCGAAACACTCATTGAGATTGGCACCTCATCCCAGAAGATTATTATGAAAAAGAGGTAGGATGAGAGGGATTTTTTATGGTGCAGGAATTAATCAATAAGAGAGAGTTTCTAATATAGTATAATTGATAATTTTATTAATACAAAATTGGACAAAAAAAAGGAATATATAAAATATGAAAAAACCCCAATCCTAGGTTTTTTAGTACATATACAGTATCATACATAGATGGTGGTCATAATGCATTTTTGGATGAACATAAAATCGCATAGAAACCCAACATGTTTCGCTTGAAACAGCTTCCTCAGGGGTTTGCGATGACCATCCGTACTTGTCAAATATGACTATACAAAAGAAAAAGAAAAATATGCTATTATACATTGAAATACATTACATATTATATTTAAACAGATTAAGTATAAACAAGGTCTGATTGTTATGCTGGACCCCTCCCATTGCTACTTACCTTGCCGTCTGCACTGTCCGCTGCGCAACACCGAAGAACGCAGGATCAAGAACAGAGGTCACCCCATGTAGGTAGAGAATGCGGATAGGTGACCGCCGTGGACAATGAATAGAAGACCGGCTGAATGCCAAAAACAAAAAACAGGAATCAGAAAAGGAAAAAGAAAAAGGAAACCATACAAAGACAGAAAAAACTGTCTAGTATACAATAGATAAATGATTGCAGTAAAATAAAATAAAAATGACTTACATAGAGTCAGGTGAACAAGGTATGTTCACTTGATGAAATGGGGAGGCTATCTGCTTGCAAGAGACCACAGATGGAGATTGTAGAGGTCACTAAAAAAGACCACATTGTTTGGAATTTGTTTGCATATAGAGGTTAATATAGATGGCATGGTGTGCCTATGTCCCCCAAAAAAAAGAATAGGCACACATAATTTAAAAGTTAGATTAGTCAGGCAATTCAAATGATTAAATGTATATAAGACATGTATTAAATTTGGATACTAATGTTGTAAATAAACATTTATTTTTAAATATTTATTTTTAAATATTAGCTGTTGGTTTGAAGTTACTTTTAAAATTAGTTCCATATCAAAATGGAACGTGGTGGACAATAGTCTCCATAAATGGATGTAACAAGATCAAAAAACATGGATTAAAAATAATAATAATTGTAAGCCCAGCCGTTCGGTGTGGAAAGAGAGACAGATGCACTTTAGCCTATGGCAGCCATATCCTATGCATTAAGTGCAGTTTAAATGCAGCCTGAGATAGAGGGGTTATAGCCATGAAAATAAAGGATATCAAAGGCAGAAAAAGAAACAGGAGCATATGAAAATATTACCTTTAAATAGTTGAACAGTCAGCCAGAACTCCACCAACCCACAACGCTGCGAACAGTGTGTGAGCTGGTTATATAGTGTCCACCAATATGGTCGGCGTCTGACATCACCGACCGTAGAGCGGGCTAAAAGCGCATGACGTCAGCCCGTAGGACAAGCGAACTGCTGGGAACTGCAAGGGCCAGAATGCACCAGGGCTAGGGGAAGAGCCGCTCGCCGTCACACCATACAGGATGGATGGAACGGATACCGCCCTCTGGAAATTCCACCAATTGGAAGATGTTCACTAACAGCCAGTGGCGAAAGGATGGAAAGCAGCCAAACCGGAACAGACTGCATGTCACCAGGGTCAACGCCGCGCTAAAAGATGGGCCATCCATGGGGGATCGTGGATGACCCTGGGTGCCCGAGCAGTCACACCGCATAAGCCCAGGGGGGGACAATGGCCTGGGGAAAACGGCAATGTACAGCAGACAGAACCGACGGCAGTTGTTAAGAGGATAAGTGCAAAAACCAGAGCAGCGAGCCCGGCTGAAGAGCCGGATCAAAAATCGTATGGCCCGACACTCTGAGGGAGGGGGGAGAGAAAAGAACCAGCAGAACAAAAAGACCAATATGTATCATCAGATAAACATAATAAATTAACACATTATATATAAGTGTAAGGTTGATATGGTATCAAAACATAATATGCAGCATTATAAACTAACACATTACATATAGATGAAAATTGAAACTAGAATGTCCATAGCATAAAGGGTCAAGAAAATATATCCTAGACCAATGATGCTGAGACATGCACCATTTTACTGTGGCTACAGTAGACAGCCAATAGAGCATGGCGAAGAAAAAAAAAAAAAAAAAAAAAGAGAAAAAGGAAGAAGAAAAGGGGGGGACAATAAACAGAAAACCCACAATCAGTCCCAAATATAGCGTCAAAGAAATGATCTAAAACTAAGACTTTCATTGAATCCCGGAGGGTGAGTGGCCCTGAGGTCATAGATCCAGCGCGACTCAAGTTGGAGAAGGGTCCTGTCTACACTTCCCCCCCTTGAGTCGAGCGGGACATGCTCCAGGGCCAAAAATTTGATAACATTGGGGTCAAAATTATGATAATTGCCAACATGCCTACTAACTGCCGTCACTATTTTTCTATTGAGAATGGGTTTCATATGGTCCCTTATTCTCTTAAAGAAGGGTCTTTTGGTTTTCCCAACATAATACCCCCCACATTGACACTGAGCCAGATAAATCACCCCCACTGATTGGCAGGTGACTATATCACAGGTAGAGTGCCAATTGCCGTTAGGCAATTTAAACTTGGTTTTGGTGTCTACAAAGCGACAAACATCGCAGTGACCACAAGGCGATGTACCGCCAATGGATGTATTTTTGGAAACTGAGACAGGCTTAAAGTGACTATGGACCAGACGATCTCTCAAGGAAGAGACCCGTTTAAAGGTAATTTCTGGGTGTTTTTTTATGTATTTATTAACAGTCGAATCAGCCAATAGTAATGGCCAGAATTTTGTTAAGATGTTTCTCATTTCTTTATGTTGGGAAGCATACCTAGTAATTACTCTAACCGTATCTATGGTTGCAGAATTTTTCGAAGAAAAAATTAGAGAACTTCTTTTTTGGGTTTTTACCCGATTGAAAGCTCGTTTCAAACATCTATGGCTATAGCCTCTGGCTTTTAATCTCTGGTAGAGGTCTTTCGAGGTAGCTTTGAAATCTGCATCTCTGCTACAGTTCCGCCTAAGCCGAAGATATTGGCTATAGGGGATACTGTGCAGGAGAGGTGCAGGATGTGCACTGCTGGCATGAAGGATGGTATTTCCAGCAGTGGGTTTTCTATATAGACATGAGTGAACTAGCCCTGTGTCATCAATAGAAATGTTGAGGTCCAGAAAACTAATGGTGGTTTGACTGTAATTGATAGTAAATTTTAAATTAAAATCATTAATAGACAAAAGATCAAAAAATTGCTGTAATTGAATCTGATCACCTGACCAAAAAATCAATAGGTCATCTATATACCTATACCAAGAGATGATGTAATCCAGAAAGGGAGCAAGGTCCTCTCTAGAGAAAACCTGTCGTTCCCACCCCCCCAGGTACAGGTTGGCATACGATGGGGCACACTTGGTCCCCATTGCAACCCCCTGCACCTGGAGGTAGTGGGAAGATCCAAAAAGAAAAACGTTGTGTTTCAGGATATAACTCAATAACTCCAACACGAAGTCGTTGTATATCCGTGAGGAGGGGCCTCTCTCAGAAAGATGACCTTTAATAACCTCCAAGCCCCTATCATGGGGTATTGTATTATAGAGGCTTTCAACATCCAGAGAGACAAGCCAGGTATCAGCTGGAAGTTGTATACCCTCGATTGTTCTCAATAAATCGATAGTGTCCTTCACATACGATGAAAGAGAAGTAACATGAGGAGACAGGTAGCTATCAACCAGAGAACTGGCATTTTCGGTGAGACTGGAACAGCCTGAAATTATCGGCCGCCCTGGCGGATTAGTTAACGATTTGTGTGTCTTTGGCAGAGCATAAAACGTAGGAGTCCTTGGATTTTTGGTGTCCAAGAACTTCCACGTATCGTGATCTATGGTGCCTTGCTGAAATGCTTTAAGAATAATATGACGATACTTGGCATAATAATTTTCCAACACAGTTTTGGAAATTGGCCTATACCATTCGACATTAGACAAAATCTTCATACACATAGTCTCATAGTTCTCCACATCCATGATGACAAGATTACCGCCTTTGTCTGCGGGTTTGATTATTATTTCAGAATTATTTTGTAGAGATTTAATGGCCGCTTTTTGTGATATGGTTAAATTTGAGGTTGCTGAAGAAGCCAAGTTCATTGTTTGGATACTGTGTGAGACCTGCTGAACAAAGGCCCAAATATTGGGATTAGTGTTCAGCAGTGGAAAGTTTCGAGATTTGGATCTAAAAGATTGAGGAGGGGGGAAGGACATGCCAGCGATAGATAAATCCGGTGTATCACTCCACCAGGAGTCCTCATCAAAGACATGGCCCTCCTCAAAAGATCCATCAAATCAACCATTGCATTCTGTTCAGCAATATGTGACTTGATGTTATCAATGTCACATATGGATGGTTCAACTAAAGGTTTATCATAAATTACTTTATACATGAGACGACGTGCAAATAAATGTACATCTTTTATGAAATGAAATTTGTCAACATTGGAATCTGGACAAAAGGTCAATCCTAGTTTCAATATTTGGATCTCACTTTCAGAGAGGCTATATCTAGACAAGTTAATTATAGATAATTCCGAGTCATCGTCAACCTGTGCGGTGAAATTAGGTGCATTACCTGAAGGTGAAGGAGAATCTATTCCTTCACTAAAAAAATTGGTGCGATCCTGGTTTCAGATGGTAAAAGTGTCCCAGATGGTGATACCATTATATCTGAATTACTCACCTTTGGAATTGCACCAAGGTGCATAGGTGATGCAGTGACCGATGTAGAAAGTGCGGTAGAAACGATAGCATGCGATGCTGTGGGTTGAGGACCTCGAGGTGCATTGGAAGAAGGGTGCAATAGAGTGGAAAGGTGAGAGGAAAGTAGTTTAGATTGGGCGTCAGATGATTGACGTGGTAAGGGAGTGCCGAGTTGATGTCGCAGTGATTCGGTCGATGCTGCATCCGAGTTGCCTTTACGCTTTTTGGGCAATCTATCCCCAGACAAATCGCGATAAATCGTAGATTGGCTAGAAGATAAGGAAGAATTAGTGGAAAGATTTGATGCATTTTCATCTTTTTTGGCACTTCTATAACTGTTGGATCTAAATGGTTTCTGATTGGTATTGACATTCCATTTATATGCAAAGTTGTTAATATATGCGTTTTTGTCGCGTACAAATTTGTCTTCTTTTGTCCTAATGACATCTGTTGTGTATGATTCTATGTGTTCTTTGAGAATCTGTTCTTTTTTCTTAAATCTTGTGCTGGTCATGACTAAACTGTACTCATCATACCATTTAGAGACAGATGCATCTAATGCAGTTAGCTCATGCTCGTATTGGGTACATAGGATGGTCATCATGCCTATTGAACAGGATTGTAGGTTTGCCTCCCATTGTGTTTTGAGAAGATCCCCTACCTTCCTGAGGTTTGGAAAGATCTGAACCCTCAGGCCCCAAGGTACTATGTTGTTGTCATTATATTTTTTCAAAATATCGTTTATGCCAAAAAATTCGCACTTTTTTCTCCAATATTCTCTGAAGTCTGAGAAACGCTTGGTCTAAATCTCTATCTGAAATATTTCCAGATTTACTGTTCAATTGTACCTTGTTCATTAGTCCCTCCCATGCCTCGCCACTGAAGGCAGCCATGGCGAGGCAAGGGAAAAAGGGGCAAATTAGAACAAGGAAAACACAAAACAAACCAAAAACAAAAACAAAAACAAAAACAGAAACAAAAACAAAACCAAAACCAAAAACAAAACAAAAGACAAAAGACAAAAAACAAAGCACAAAAGTATAAGACCAACAAAAACTCAACAAATTCCACGTACTGATTTACCACAGTATAGCGGTGAATAATGTTAAACAAGTTAATAGGTGAACAAAACACTCTCTCATTGATATACGATCTATAATCGTGAATGAATTATTTGTTGTGTTCCCCAATGATGGACAAAAGGAAAAATGGTGTATTTAAACACCAGATAGGACTGTCATGTTTGGGTTGTCCATTCATTGGCGAAACACTCATTGAGATTGGCACCTCATCCCAGAAGATTATTATGAAAAAGAGGTAGGATGAGAGGGATTTTTTATGGTGCAGGAATTAATCAATAAGAGAGAGTTCCTAATATAGTATAATTGATAATTTTATTAATACAAAATTGGACAAAAAAAAGGAATATATAAAATATGAAAAAACCCCAATCCTAGGTTTTTTAGTACATATACAGTATCATACATAGATGGTGGTCATAATGCATTTTTGGATGAACATAAAATCGCATAGAAACCCAACATGTTTCGCTTGAAACAGCTTCCTCAGGGGTTTGCGATGACCATCCGTACTTGTCAAATATGACTATACAAAAGAAAAAGAAAAATATGCTATTATACATTGAAATACATTACATATTATATTTAAACAGATTAAGTATAAACAAGGTCTGATTGTTATGCTGGACCCCTCCCATTGCTACTTACCTTGCCGTCTGCACTGTCCGCTGCGCAACACCGAAGAACGCAGGATCAAGAACAGAGGTCACCCCATGTAGGTAGAGAATGCGGATAGGTGACCGCCGTGGACAATGAATAGAAGACCGGCTGAATGCCAAAAACAAAAAACAGGAATCAGAAAAGGAAAAAGAAAAAGGAAACCATACAAAGACAGAAAAAACTGTCTAGTATACAATAGATAAATGATTGCAGTAAAATAAAATAAAAATGACTTACATAGAGTCAGGTGAACAAGGTATGTTCACTTGATGAAATGGGGAGGCTATCTGCTTGCAAGAGACCACAGATGGAGATTGTAGAGGTCACTAAAAAAGACCACATTGTTTGGAATTTGTTTGCATATAGAGGTTAATATAGATGGCATGGTGTGCCTATGTCCCCCAAAAAAAAGAATAGGCACACATAATTTAAAAGTTAGATTAGTCAGGCAATTCAAATGATTAAATGTATATAAGACATGTATTAAATGTGGATACTAATGTTGTAAATAAACATTTATTTTTAAACGGCAAGGTAAGTAGCAATGGGAGGGGTCCAGCATAACAATCAGACCTTGTTTATACTTAATCTGTTTAAATATAATATGTAATGTATTTCAATGTATAATAGCATATTTTTCTTTTTCTTTTGTATAGTCATATTTGACAAGTACGGATGGTCATCGCAAACCCCTGAGGAAGTTGTTTCAAGCGAAACATGTTGGGTTTCTATGCGATTTTATGTTCATCCAAAAATGCATTATGACCACCATCTATGTATGATACTGTATATGTACTAAAAAACCTAGGATTGGGGTTTTTTCATATTTTATATATTCCTTTTTTTTGTCCAATTTTGTATTAATAAAATTATCAATTATACTATATTAGAAACTCTCTCTTATTGATTAATTCCTGCACCATAAAAAATCCCTCTCATCCTACCTCTTTTTCATAATAATCTTCTAGAAGGTGTCAGCAATAGTTTAAATCCTATGTCAAACAAATCTTCTATGGGGCGTCTTCTTAATCCTAAATGCTCACAGAGCGCTTACCTCAAACCGGAATATATGTAGCCTTCAAGATATCCTAGATATCCAAGCCTGCAGCAGCTGACCGTCTCCACACGTTGTCCGTGCTCCTGATGTTGTGGAAAGGGGTTGCTGATGGTGAGCATTTGAGCATTTTTTTTCTGCCAAGGAAACTGGAGGTTTTTTTAAGCCCAGTGTGCATGGGATGAGAGGCACGTTGAGTAACATAAATGGATGGGGAACACAATAATGAAGGTGACTGATATATTGGGATAAAAAGTTATGTATGAAATGAGGTATAGACAAATGTATATCCCAAACCTTAAGAAAAATATTGGAAACTATTACGCACTATTACGAAACTATTACGCACCCAAATCATCATATACATTTTATTAATGTTAAATACCCTTATAAATACATTAATCCTCCTTCCCTGTAACATTAAATTCAAACAGACAATTGTCATAATTCTCCCAGGATACTCACATCAGTTTTCTTGCAATCCATATTAAAAAAGTGACCTATATATCTAGGCAGATGTGTGGATCAATTGGCAAAAAAAAGATGTAATAAAAGGTGTATCTAAAACCAGATTTATTTACAAAAATATTATTGTGCACCAACATAAACATGACAAGACTACAGTATTTACACAAGGGAATACACAAGGGAAAATGTGAAGAGTATATCCGTCTCATGACTTACGTTTTTATTTCTATCTATATGTAGTAGAACTGCTTGAGCCCTTGTAATTTTTCACACAAATGCTGAAATCATGTAGCAACTAACATTTTTCACATAATTGTCCTTTGTGAATGTAGCATGAAATCACTGATGTGACTTATCTTCACATGCAGTTCCGGAGTCTACACTTTGTTTCCTTGATGAATTCAGCTACAACAAGCAATACTGTGTTTAAAGTGACACTAAAGGTTCCTTTTTTTTTTTTTTTTAAATAACAAACATGTCATACTTACCTCCACTGTGCAGCTCGTTTTGCACAGAGTGGCCCCGATCCTCCTCTTCTAGGGTCCCTCGGCGGCTCTCGCGGCTCCTCACCGCATTAGATAACCCCCTTGTAGAAGAGCTCTCCCGAGGGGGTTACCTTGCGGGCACGCTCCGAAGCCATACACTCGGCGTCCATAGACCAGGGGTGTATGACTTGGCCCCGCCCCCAGCGCCCGCATCATTGGATTTGATTGACAGCAGCGGCAGCCAATGGCTGCGCTGCTATCAATCTATCCAATCAACGCCAGGACTCTGTGGAGAGGAGGACGGCGGGGACGCACCGAGCAGGTGAACTGGCTCAGGTAAGTAAAACGGGCGGGCTGGGGGGCTGGTGATTGCCAGGTGTTTTTTCCCCTTAATGCATAGGATGCATTAAGGGGAAAAAAACACAAACCTTTACAACCCCTTTAAATGAAAACAGATACAAATGTAGCACTAGAAGGGATTACTTTCTAAATGCTTTCAAACAGAAAGACAGCAAAAACTTCATGTGGAGGGAAGATCTTTCCAACTGGTGCCCGGCAAGAGTGAGACATCAAGCAATGAACCCTCTGAAATAATTGATACATGCTATGTACATATCAAGGGTTTGTCACTAATTAGGTAATCTCCCTAAGGAGAGTATAGTTCATGTTATTTTATTTCATTGTGCAAAATCATTATGGAATGATAGTGGATATTATATATTTTAACAAGGAGTACAAATAAATACTGACATTTTTACAATTTTGAAGTGTTGAATAAATAGAAGGACCTTAAAAGCCCCAGCCCCTTTTAGCATTAAACGTGTTTACCATTTTTAGGGGGTGTGGTCCTGGATTTATTTCTTTGACAGCACAACCTATACATATGTGGATGTCTTTTTATCGCTGCATTTTTTTCCCACTTGAGCTGATATTGCAAATTTTTTATCCTAGCAAACATGGTGATCATTGCGCATATTGCATTGAGCATATAAAATTCTACCGGCTGGAACATAAACAGTGGTAAAATATGACAAGGGTTAAAAGCTATCTCTAAAAACTATCCCCCCTACATCTAAAACAAAGAACTTTAGCTGGAGTTGTACTGAAAACTATATCGTCTTTCAGGTGGCTTTCCCTGAAATGGATTTGAGCTAAGCATTGACACAGATATGCCCTGAAAAAGAAATGATAATAGAAAAAAAATCACATCAAAAATAACTTTGATGTAAACTTTAATGACTCAAAATGTAAATTTTGCTCCACACTTTACCTTAAGGCCTGGTTCACACAGGGGAGACTCGTCAGGCGACTCGGTTGCCTGACGAGTCGCATCCAATGCTGTTCAATGGAACCATTCTAATAGGAGCGACTCAGGTCGCTCCGACTTAGAAAAAGGTTCCTGTACTACTTTTGGGGGCGACCCAAGGCGACCTGCATTGACTACTATACAGAAGTCTTTATGCAAATCGCCTCGGCGGGCGTCTCAAGTCGTCTTGAGATCGCGCCGCCGAGGTCACCCCCAGAAGTCGTGCCGCGTCGTGCCGCCCCTGTGTGAATGGGGCCTTAGAATAAACTGTATCCTTTCTTTAAAAACAATTAAAAAATTTCAAGTAACAACAATATAGATTGGTTAACTGCCAATGTACAATTCTTGTTCATCTCTCTCCCAGTCTGTTCAATTTATTATATGAATAGTGGGAATTATGAAGCAAAGGAAAACAGACATGTACATTGCAGATGCAGATACATAATACCCTCTAACCTGTGACAGAAGGATGAAGAAAAACAACAAATATCTGCAAATGCAGTTGGAATTAGAGTTTGGGGTAAACAGACAAACAAGCATCGTGTCAGCCCCTGTGCAGAGTATAAATGTGAACAGATGTCACATTGAGAGCGACATCAGGCATAATGAACAGCATTGTCTTTGAACAAAATCCTGAAGACAAAAAATAGATTTTTTTTTTCAAGATTCTCAAGGGTTGTGTGCAGTTCAGAATCAATTTGCTCTAATAATCTTCACCTTGACCAGTAAATAAGATGCAGGTTTAGGAAAGATTTATTTTTTTAACAGTTTGTTTAATTATTGAATGGATAGCAGTACAGATTAGAAGTAGTGTGCAAGTAGTTGGTAAATAATAAATTATGCAAAATGTTCATAGGTTTCATAAATCAATGCTATTGTGCTGAATTAATAAACACCCAAATGTTGGCAGATATTATGAAAGTGGAGTTTGTGTTTTAAAGGTAACTTCACTTTTGCAAAAAAAATATATAACTGTAACCATAGCCAAGTTAATTCAACCTAATATTAAAAATTGAAATGCATATAATTACAGAGCTCACAATAAACAATTTGATAAGTGAAAAATTTATTAACAAAAAAAGTCCATATACATTGTGCAAATGTGCTCCGATAATAAAGTGCAGTTGTGCTCCAAACTTCAGGTGCACCACACACCCCTCCAGCAGAGGTGGGGGACTTGAGTCACATGACTTGACTCAAGTCAGACTTGAGTCACCTGTTTGAGGACTTGCGACTTGCTTGACAGAATTCAATAAATGACTCGACTTGGCTTTGACTTGTCACTAATGACTTGCGACTTGACTTTGACTTGGGCTATATGACTTGCAATGACTTGGCACCACTAACACTAACCGCAAGCCGCCGTCTGCCTACCTGATCAGCGTGTCATGCAGACAGACGGCAGCCATTGCAGTGTTCAAAAGCCGCGCCTCCTTGTCTGTGATAGGCGGAACACTCAATTTCACAGCAGGCAGTGTTCAGACTATCACGGACATCCTCTTATCCTCGTCTGTGTTATGAGGATGAGCGCATGTCTGTGATAGGCGGAATACTGAATGCTGGGAAATTGAGTGTTCCGCCTATCACAGACGAGGAGGAGGCACGGCTTTTGAATACTGGAATGGATGCCGGGATGCCGCCGATCAGGTACACGGCTGACGGGCACAGTGAAGCATGGGCACAGTTAGACACGGGCACAGTGAGACACGGACACAGTGAGGCATTGTGCACAGTGAGACACGGGCACAGTGAGGCACGGGCACAGTGAGACACGGGCACAGTGAGACACAGGCACAGTGAAGCATGGGCACAGTGAAGCATGGACACAGTGAAGCATGGGCAAAGTGAAGCATGGGCACAGTGAGGCATGGGCACAGTGAGGCATAGGCACAATGAGGCATGGGCACAGTGAGGCACAGTGAGGCATGGGCACATAACCAATATTATTTATTGTTATCCCTCCTATTATTTGTATACAGTATGGGGTAGATCAGTATTTTGACTTGATTTGTGACTTGACCAAAATAAATGACTTGCTTGACTTCTAGCAGGGACTCGACTTGACTTGCTTGCTTTTCATCACAGTAACTTGGGACTTGCTTGAGACTTGAAGGTTAAGACTTGAGACTTGTTTGTGACTTGCACAAGTGTGACTTACCCCCATGTCTGCGGCCTCCAGACTTCCCACTAACCGAAAGGAATGGACCCCTAGCTTTTTAGTCCATGAGTCGCTCAGGCTAGAATGCTGGCCATAAATGGCATAAGGATTCAATGGAAATCTCCCCCAATCCTGATAATCACATGTGGACAAGGTCACCCAAAAAATGAAAAGAGGGACTGATAGTGAAGTACAATTTGGCTAAATTTTAATGCGCAAACATAGACAGGTACTTACAAGCTAAAAGCATTGCTCAAGCATAAAATGACAAGGATCAATATCAGGAGATGCTGCATTCCGCGTGCGTTCCACTGAAACCGGAAGTTTGGACCCAAAAACCGGAAATTGCATCAATGTGTTTCGCCCTCCCACAAGGCATTATCAAGGACCTCATTTCGGGTTAATAGAGCTGTTTTTTTTTTTTTTATCAAAACTTTTTTATTGATAAATTGCTCAAATGGTACATACATTCATTTCAGTGAACCACGCAGAACATTACAAGTAGAGACCATAATATGACAGGGGCCAATACTATGCAAGCAATAACAGTATACAGTGTATAAATAAAATTCCTTTTTTTACCCCCCCCTCCCTAACCCCAAAACTTCGACCAGCACACACTTGACCCATTATAACAGAGCAGCATTAGTCATTACTTCAACCAGCGGATTCTCCCGTGTCTTGTGCATAACATTTAACATGACCGAACGTTAGTTTCTCACTCCTCTCTCCCCCCCCAGTAACCACAGGAGACCTTTACATAAGAAGTCTGTCCAGTACCAATTGTGGTGGTGCAAGGCTGGGATCCCCCAACCATATTTGCCATATGAGATCAAATTTACCAACCCCTTCCTGCGGCTATAGGCCAACTGCTCTCTAAGAAGTAAGGAGTTAACATAGCTGATCCATTGTTTCCCCGTGGGGACCACAGATGCCATCCAGTACCGTGCAATAAGCTTTCTAGCAAATACACCAGGGGGTCCAAAGGAACAGGTACCTGAGCTAATCTGGTGATAGAGCTGGGTTTAAATACAAGAGAACAGTCTCCTCCCTCTTGTTTGGCCAATCAAAAATTTGTGGCGGCCATTTTGTGGAAATGTCTCCAACCTATTCTAATAGCTAGACAAATATTCAACATTTATATGAAATCAAGCAAATAAGAAAATATACATAAAATAAGTACCTTTGCAACATCAAGTTATAGTTCAAAGTTAAATTTAATCATCTGAAAATTGTAAAGAAATGAATAAAAAAAAAAAATCTGAAATTATATAAATAAAAATAAATATATAAATAATAATAAAAATAAATAATAAAAATAGGAATAAAAAAATAAAAAATAAATAAAAATAAAATGTAATTAAAATGAAAATAAATCATATATAAATAATAATTAAAATAAAAATAAAAATAAATGAATAAGAATAAATATTAAAAAAAAAAAAAAAACAGGGAGGATTAGCTTTTCCGGATCTATATAAATATTTTTTGGCCACTCAGCTTGTTATGGCCGCATGGTGGCTAAACACAGATTTATATAACTCCTCTACCCGGCTGGAAGCAGCAGTAGTAGGTTCCGTAGAAGCTCTCAAGGTACTTTTATTTAGAGGCCGTAGAGCACCTCATCAGTTGACTATTCCTATGCTTAATACTATTCGAGCCTGGGAGGAAGACCTAAGATGTGAGGGTTATAGAAGGGGTAAGATTTCTCCAAATGCCCCCCTATGGCTAAACCCTACCCTCCCTCAATTCTTTAAAACACTAGAGCACTAGAGCCTATTGCATGGACTAAATACAATATTAAATTACTCGCTCAAGTTGTTACTGACCAGAGACTATCCACTTTATTAACACTTACCTCAATTTTTTATTACCTAGTTCTTACCTATTTAGATATTACCAGCTTTCACATAAATTTCATGCACAGTTTCCACAGGATAGTTTAATGATGATACAATCTACCTTGGAGTTAGTACTTAGGTCTGAGTGTCTGGATAAGCCTACCTCAAGACTCTATTCTCATCTTACTCTAATCTCTATTTTGCCATTAGAGAGCCTTCAAGCTAGGTGGATGCGAGATATACCAGATCTGAAAGTGGAGGACTGGAGTTGTGTGTAGGTTTTCCCTTTGAGATCTCTTGTTTCCTTGAGGGATCATGTTATCCAATTTAACCACTTGAGCCCCAGACCATTTTGCAGCTAAAGGACCAGGCCACTTTTTGCGCTTCGGCACTGCGTCGCTTTAACTGACAATTGCGCGGTCGTGCGACGTGGCTCCCAAAACAAAATTGACGTCCTTTTTTCCCCACAAATAGAGCTTTATTTTGGTGGTATTTTATCACCTCTGCGTTTTTTATTTTTTGCGCTATAAACAAAAATAGAGCGACAATTTTTAAAAAAATTCAATATTTTTTACTTTTTGCTATAATAAATATCCCCCAAAAATATATATATAAAAAAAAATTGTTCCTCGGTTTAGGCCGATACGTATTCTTCTACATATTTTTGGTAAAAAAAAATCACAATAAGCGTTATTGATTGCTTTGCGCAAAAGTTATAGCGTTTACAAAATAGGGGATAGTTTTATGGCCTTTTAATTAATTTTTTTTTTTTTTGCTAGTAATGGCGGCGATCAGTGATTTTTTTCATGACTGCGACATTATGGCGGACACATTGGAGACTTTTGACACGTTTTTGGGACCATTGTCATTTTCACAGCGATCAGTGCTATAAAAATGCACTGATTACTGTGAAAATGACACTGGCAGTGAAGGGGTTAACCACTAGGTGGCGCTGTAGGGGTTAAGTGTTCCCTGCATAGTGTTTCTTACTGTAGGGGGGAGGGCTCTGTGTCACATGACACTGATTTCTGCTCCAAGTACACAGAGCCGAGACCAGTGTCATTGTCACTAGTCAGAGCGGGGAGATGCTTGTTTACACAAGCATCTCCCCGCTCTATACCTCCATGAGACGATCTCGGAGATACCCTCGGCGATCGAGTCCGCAGGACCCGCTGGACCCGCGGTCCGACTCACGGGGATGGCGGCAGGGTCGCGAGCATGACCACGCGGACAGGCATTTAAAGGGGACGTACAGGTACGCTGATACGCCTGTCCGTGCCATTCTGCCAACGTATATGTACAGGCGGCGGTCCTTAAGTGCTTAAACTGATACACAGAGCATATATTACGCCCTATAGACTTCAAAAGATAAATCCTGCTTGTTGCTCTAAGTGTTGGAGGTGCGGAGCATCTCGAGGGGATTTCACGCACATCTTCTGGTCCTGCCCTTATATAGTTAAATTCTGGGTAGAGGTAGTGGATCTATTAAATTCTATCACCTCTGCTCTTTTGCCAGTTTCAATGTCGGTTTTTCTGCTGGGTTTGGTAGAGGATATTACCCCTATAGTGACCAAGCAAATATTTATTAATACAACATTATTCTACGCAAGAAAAGCTATTGCACTACATTGGAAGAAACCTCATCCTCCTATGCTTATATATTGGAAACAATTGATAAATAACAATCTTCAATTGTATAGAGATACCTATAGGAATAGGGGTTGTCCTAGTAAATATGATAAAGTTTGGGCAAAGTGGTTGGAAAAATCGTAAACGGCATCTAATAAAGATGGAGGTAATGATTCATAGAAGGGATGTTCCCTATATGGGATACCTGGGCTAAGAAATGATGGCAAATAATTGGGACAACCATTATAATTTTTTTTTTATTTCCTGTATTTGCCATGCAAGGTGATGGAATTGTGTTATTTTACTAATATATTTCAGATTTAATGTGTATGATGTGTTATTATGTCTTGTTTTGTTGTTTTTTTTGTTTAAGAAACTCAATAAAAAGATTAAAAAAAATAAAATAAAAAAATAGTAATGAAAAAAATATATAAATAAAAATAAAAATGAAATAATGAAATAAAGAATGAAATAAAAAAATAAAATAAATAATAAATAAAAAAATAAAATACAAATAAAAATAAAAATAAATATTAAAATAAAATTAAAATGAAAAACCCAACAGAATCATTATAAAAACACATTTACCAATTTGAAAGAATTTGAACGAAAGCAATTAATATCTAATTCGATATTTAACCCTAAATGACTTATCCTCCTTAGACGATGGATCCACTGAGTCTCTTTCTGAAAGATGGCCTTCTTAAGGTTTCCTCCTCTCCAGTGATCCTCAATTATGTCTATACCACAAAATGTCAGACCACTCGGATCCCTCCCATGTTGGAGTCTAAAGTGGTTAGGCAGACTGTGGTGCTTGTAACCTTTTTTAATCCTGTTCATGTGTTTTCAAAGTCTGACCCCCAACTTTCTAGTGGTAGGACCCACGTACTGTAACCTGCAAGGACAGGTTAGAAGATAGGTAACATGTATGGTCCCACAAGTAATAAATATCCAAACATTTTGGGACTCACCCATTGTGTGGGAGGTGAAATGTGTCGTCTTCCTGATCCTATGCCTGGAAGTTTTGCAAACCACACACCTCCCACAACTAAAAAAAACAATTTGATCCAAGAAGGTACAAACCTTCTTAGGAGGGTCTACTGTACTACATTAGGTGCTAATTTTAAATGCAGGGTCGGCAGGGTTTCATTTTTTTTCACCGATCTCATGCTTTCCAGCCTGGAGGAGAGATGGGGGGTCTGATTGACCCCGCATCTCTCCATAAAGAGGACCTGTCACAATGATTCCTATTTCAAGGGATGTTTACATTCCTTGTAATAGGAATAAAAGTGATCAAAAAAAAATGTAAAAAAAAGTGTCAAAATAAAAAAAGTTCTGTAAAAAAAAAAAGTAAAACGCCCCTGTCCCCGGTAGCTCGCGCTCAGAAGTGAACACGCATGTAAGTCCCGCCCACATATGTAAACACCGTTCAAACCCCACATGTGAGGTATCGCTGCGTGCGGTAGAGTGCGAGCAACAATTCTAGCACTAGCCCTCCTCTGTAACTCAAAAATAGTAACCTGTAAAAAAAAATTAAAGTGTCGCCTATGGAGATTTTTAAGTACCGAAGTTTGGCGCCATTCCATGAGTGTGCGCAATTTTAAAGCATGACATGTTAGGTATCTATTTACTCTGCGTAATAGCATCTTTTACATTATACAAAAAAATTAGGCTAACTTTAATGTTTTGTTATTTTTTTATTTGTGAAACCGTTTTTTTTCCCCCCAAAAAATGATTGCGCAAATACCGTGCAAGATAAAAAGTTTCAATGACCGCCATTTTATTCCCTAGGGTGTCTGCTAAAAACATATATATAATGTTTGGGGGTTCTGATTCATTTTCTAGCAAAAAAATGATGATTTTTACATGAAGGAGAGAAGTGCCAGAATAGGCCCGGTGGAGAAGTGGTTAAATTTATCCGAGGGAAATAGCTATTACATTTGATATGAGACATTTTTTTTCCAACCAAAAATATTGCCGTTATTAATATATAGCAATCCACCACACATTGTGGTAGACATATTTTGCCTAACCCGCAAAATGCCTGCCACAAATTTTTGATTGGCCAAACAAGAGGGAGGAGACTGTTCTGTTGTATTTAAAGCTGTCTCTATCAACCGGGAATGCGTTGACGTAATTTCAGTTTTTTGAGTCACAGCGACGTAATTTCCAGTTTCGGTGGAACGCACGCGGGATGCAGCGTTTCCTGATGTTGATCCTTGTCATGTTATGCTTGATCAATGCTTTTAGCTTGTAAGTACCTGTCTATGTTTGTGCATTAAAATTTAGCCAAATTGTACTTCACTATCAGTCCCTCTTTTTATTTTAAGGGTGACCTTGTCCACGTGTGATTTCCATTGGATCCTTATGCCATTTATGGCCAGCATTCTAGCCTGAGCGACCCCTGAACTGAAAAGCTAGGGTTCCATTCCTTTCGGTGAGTGGGGAGACTGGAGGGGTGTGTGGCGCACCTGGAGTTTGGAGCACAACTGCACTTTATTATCGAAGCACATTTTCACAATGTATATGGAGGTTTTTTTAATAATTTTTTTGCTTATCAAATTGTTTATTGTGAGCGCTGTAATTAACCACATAAATACTGGGCACTTTCACCCCCTTCCTTCCCAGACCAATTTTCAGCTTTCAGCCCTCTCGCACTTTCCATGAGAATTGCGCGGTCATGCAATGCTGTACCCAAATTTAATTTTTATCATTTTGTTCACATAAATAGAGCTTTCTTTTGGTGGTATTTATTCACGACTCCGTTTTTTATTTTTTGCGATATAAGCGAAAAACGAGCGGATATTTGGAAAAAAAACAATATTTTCTTCTTTCTATTTTAAGAGAAATCCAATAAAATCAAATTTTGTCATAAATTTAAGCCAAAATGTATTCTTCTACATGTCTTTGGTAAAAAAAATCCTGTTAAGTGTATAATAATTGGTTTGTGTGATCACGGACAGATGTACGCAGATGATCATGTACAGATGTGCGCAGGTGATCACGGACATATGTGTGCAGATAATCATTGGGACATGTGATTTTACTGGGAAATATGTGGGGGACAGGTGTTTTTACTGTGTGGGGACATGTGTGGGGACATGTGTGTGGGGACATGTGTTTTGGGGACATTGTGTGGGGACTTTGTATGTTTACATGTGTGGGGACACTAGGCTGGTGATCAGTGTGTAAAAAGCTGTAAAAAACAGCTCATACTCACTGATCACCAGCCGGCTGCAGCGATCCGCTCTCCTCTTCTCACCGACAACTTCTGTGTGAGGACTCAGGAGAGGAACGCCGATCGCCTAGCAACCGCCTCTCTATTTACATCACATGACGGCTGTGGTTGGACACGGCCATCATGTGATCAGGAGGGCCAATCACAGAGCGCTCCTGCCAATCAGAGATGCACTGTGTCCGGGTGACACAAGCGCATCGGGATCGTTCTTGAACGTCCACTCAGAAGGAGAGAGCGCCCACCCGGCCGTATATATACAGTGGCCGGGTGGGAAGTGGTTAAATACATTTCAATCAGTCAAGTGAATAGCACCTTGTGTTCAGCAGCTGCAATCACTGGTACTATTGTTTACACTCACTTCCAGCGCGAGTATATATATTTGTTTCACTGTTTTTCTCTTTTGAGTGAGTGCACTCAGCAGCTATGAAAGTATTTTTTTTATATTCTTTATTTTTCCAAGTTTTGTCATTCACAAAAAAAGCAACAAGCAAAACATTTCCCCATCTACTGGGGGTAAATATAAATATTGACAAAATGTATTTCAAACCTCCCCGATTCCCCAAACTCATTCCCCAGCCCCACCCCCCTCCTCCCTCCCCTCCCCGCATCCGAGTACAAAGAGGAGAGGGGGGGAGGGAAAGAAAAAAAAAGAAAAAAACAGAACTAATTTCCAAAAATATCCAAGAGGAGAAAGGGAGATGGCAAGACTAACAAATACACAGCATAGGGTACACATCTCCTTTAAGTAGTCCATATATATAATATATATACTTGCCATTAAATACTCCTCATTCTACTATTCTTCCTCCAGTAATCTCTTGCCCTTTTCCGAATTCCTATAGAGATTCCACCTACTCCAAGTTTGTTCATATTGGACTTTTTTGTTCTTGGCTGAGAGAACCAAGTCCTCCATGGCCTCTATCTCTCTAATCTATTTAACCATTCTAAAACTGATGGAGGTTTAGTATCTCTCCAATGCAGCAGAATCCCTGCTTTAGCAGCGTTAATCATATGACACAGTAGTGATCTTTTATAAGTCTGAACAGGTGTCTGTGAGCAGTGGAGAAGAAAGAGTGCAGGGTCATCCGGTAGCTGTGAAGCCCCGTACACACGATCGGTTTGACTAATGAAAACCGTCCGATGGATGGTTTTCATCAGACCAACCGATCGTGTATGGTACCCATCGGTCTTTTTTAAATCGGTTGTAAAAAATAGAACTTGTTTTAAAATTTTCCGATGGATAAAAAACCGATGGGAATTTCCGATCGTCTATGGGCAAGTCCATCGGTTAAAAAACCCACGCATGCTCAGAATCAAGTCGACGCATGCTCAGAAGCATTAAACTTCATTTTTCTCGGCTCATCGGAGTGTTTTACTTCACCGCGTTTGGAACGGTCGGTTTTTTGACTGATGGTGTGTGGCCAAGACTGATGAAAAACAGTTTCATCGGATTTCCGATGGACAAATCCATCGGACGAAAATCCATAGGTTATCCGATCGTGTGTACGGGGCTTAAGTCCGTAAGCTCTTGTATAATTCTTTGGATCTCCGTCCAGTATGATCTTATTATTTTGCATGACCAAAATATATGTAATAGTGATCCTCTTTCTTCCCCACATCTCCAACACCTGTCCGAGTTTTCTTTAGAAATTTTATGAAGTCGTACTGGAGTATAATACCACTACGTCAGAATTTTGTAATTAGCTTCCTGGATCCGCGTACAGACTGAGGAGTTCAATGTCAGATAGATACTCTGTTTACGTTGGAGTGGGGTAAAAATCCTATTTAGATCCTTCTCCCATTTACTAATGTACGACATCTCAAAATCATCTGGGGGTTTATTTAGCAATCTATACATCTTAGAGATCCCCTGAGAGAGTGGTTCCTTCTCATCGCAGAATGATTCGAAGGCCGTTAATTGTCGTTGGAAATTTATAGGGGGACCCAGGGATCTCATATAATGATTAATTTGTAAAGCTTGCCAAAAGTTTATTTCAAATAACCCCCCTACTTGAGTCAAAATTTTAACAGTTGGCCAGTTTTCCGAACAAGAAAATGTGAGGGCTGGTATAGGCCCTTTTCTTTTAGATTTTGAAATACTCCTCCTTTCATGCCTGGGTTGAAACTAGGATTTCCCAAAATGGGAAACAAGGGTGATTGTTTTGAAGAAAAATTCACATTTTGGCAGATCTTTACTGTAACCCGTAAAGTTGTGCCTATTGTAGGATGTTTCCTGAGCGAGATCGGTAGTACTGAGTAACACCAGGGCGCTCTGCATAGGGGAACGGAGCTCATCTGTTGTTCTATATCAATCCATCTTTTAAAATCGGTGTGTCTGCACCAGTCGACAACCCTCAACAAGTGCATTGCTTGGTAGTACTTTGTTATATCAGGGACAGCCATCCCTCCTGAATATTTAGGCAGCGTCAGCAGGTCTCGTTTAATCCTTGGACGTTTCCCTGCCCATATACATTTTGTGAAGAGTGTTTGTACCTGACGCAGAAAGATCGTGGGGATCATAATTGGTAATGCTTGAAGTAAATATAAATTTTTTGGAAGGATGGTCATTTTAATTATATTTATACGCCCAAGCCATGAATGTAGACTATGCCGCCATTTATCAAGGAGTGATCGTATTAAATTATATATCGATGGAAAATTTATTTTGAAGGTATCTTTTTCCTTTGCTGGTATATTCGTACCCAGATATTTAAGTGTCTTTCCCCATTTAAAACCAAAATTTGTTTGGATAGTATTACATAGTAATGGCTTTAAAGCGACACTCATGGCCTCAGATTTAGTATGATTTATTTTTAAGTTGGACAGGGTACCGTATTTCTCAATCTCTCCTAATAAATTAGGGAGAGAAGTATGTGGAGATGTCATGGAGAACAGCAGGTCATCTGCATAAGCTGAGACCTGATGGGTACCTTCTCCTACCTGTAATCCTCGTATGTCTGGGTTTTGGCGAATTTTATTCAATAAAGGTTCTAGTGATAGAACGAAGAGTAAGGGAGAGAGGGGAAATCCCTGGCGCTTACCGTTTGAGATCCTGAAAGATTTTGAAAAAACACCATTTACTTTTACCGCCGCCTGTGGGGTCGTATAGACACCTGAGATCCAGTTGACCATACGATCTCCCAGGCCTACCTGTTTCAATACTTCGAAAATAAACTGCCAGTTCACTCGGTCAAATTCTTTTTCAGCATCAGTATTCAAGAACACACACGGTGTGCTCATCACATTTGCATGATAGACCAAGTTAAGAACCTTAGTTGTATTGTCTCTGCCTTCCCTTGTAGGGACAAAGCCTACTTGGTCTAAGTCTATTAAATGCAAAAGCCATGGTTGAAGTCTAGCAGCTAATACTTTAGTAAAAAGTTTTAACTCAACTTTGAGCAGGGAGATGGGTCTATAACTTCCACATTCCGCCGGAACTTTCCCTTCTTTCGGGATTACCGTAATATGAACCCTTAATGTATCCGGAGGGAATGCGGAGGTCTGGCCCACTAGTAAGACCTGTTGATGAAAGGTACTCTTCTATAGTAGACAATGTCACAGGTGCTTGTGTTAGATTATAAAGGGCAGAATAATACTCTCCAAAGGTCTGGGCAATTTCTTTTGGTGTCCGTATTAATTGTCCCTCTCTCCCTTTTATTTGTGGTATATATGTTGATCTGTTTTTTCTTTAATTTTCCCGGCTAACAGTTTACTGCATTTATCTCCTAGTTCGTAATTAGCTTTCTTTCCTTGTTGTATTATAGCTTTGGCTCTAAAGCGCAAAATATCAGTTAGCTGTCTTCTCAGGTGTCCTAGTTCCCTACCTACCGAGGGTAATTGTACGTTTTTGTGCTGCGTTTCTAATGCATGAATCTCCTCTAGTAGGATCCTAGTTTGTTTCTCTCTTCTCTTCTTCAGAATTGATCCATGTTTGATCAAAATCCCTCTGATCACTGTCTTATGGGCCTCCCAGACCATACACGGATGGCTTTGATAAAGAAGTTTTACACTTCGAAACGCGTCAGCCGATAGTGCACCCCATCACGGTCTCCTTGATCAGTCGAAGTGTGGTTTGGGTTCACATGCTGCAGCTTCCAAGGCACTGTTTGTACAATGCGAACTTTTGTACTAGTTTTGTGAGTACCTTTTCATTGCTTTCATTTTAAATAAATTTTCCTAAACGATATCACACCAGGCTGGTGCGCCCTTGTTTTTTCCTTTTTTTCATACACGGATCACTTCCTGGAGTATCATTTATTTGAAAGTACTCTATCATCTCTTTATTTACATCTTCTCTCACTTCCGGGTTCTGGAGTAAACTTTCATTTAATCGCCAACATCTCTCTTGGGGATGAGCCATGTTGGACAGGGAAAGGCACAAGGTGATGGGAGCAAGTTATATTTCCAATGCTAGTTTCTAAGATAGTTGATAATAAGTAATGTGGAATCAAAAATAAATCTATCCGGGAGTACACCTGATGAGGGTTGGAAAAGAAGGTATAATCCCTTTCTTCTGTGTGTAGGATCCTCCAAACATCTACTAATTGTGATTCGTGCATCTTCTGCAAGATACCTCTTCTGATACCTCCTGGGGTTGAAGATGACCCTGAGGAGGTATCAATTCTAGGGTCTAGGGAGATATTTAAATCTCCCCCAAGAATCAATTTACCCTCAGTAAATTCCTCTAATATCTTGATGTATGTTTGGAGCATATATTGTGGCCAATGTTACTTTAGCACTTCCAATACATCCCTTAAGGAAGAGAAATCTCCCGTTGGGATCTACCCGTTTATCCACAAGGGTCCATGGGATCCGGTTGGAGATTAATATAGAAACTCCCTTTGATTTTGCCTGTTGGTTTGGTGCATGATATGTACAAGGGAAAATGGGAGCACTCCCCCTCGGAAATGTGTTTCCTGTATATAAGCAACGTCTGTCCCTGAACGCTTCAGGTCATTCAACAGCATCTTTCTTTTCTCTGGGACATTAAGTCCTTTGGCGTTCAGGTAGGTGATCTTCACCCTCTCCATCTCTCCTCAAAAAAAAAGGGGGAACTCCTAAAACCTCCCTCCCCCTCCCTCTACCTTCTATTCCCTCTGAGCCCCTAAGGGGAAACACCCTTACTGAGCCATTTACTCTGGCTTCAGTTGGTGTGAAACCTATTTGGGGGCTGGGTCCAAGTGGGCCGATGAGCTCAGACCCACTCCCCCCCGGCTATTATCTTACAATTTACATTAACATTCAAATTTAAACATATCCTCAATATCTTTTCATCTTCATTTGACCTTCCTTCCTTCCTCGTTTCCACAACTTTTATATCAGAAAGAGCAACAATAGTCTGTTCTAGTGAATCACGTTCCTTCCATCCTTCCTTCCTCTCACTAAACTTTATCTGTTCACCTTTCTTACTAAGATTCTTAAATTTATTTCATATCTCTCATAACGTCTAATTCTTCCATCCTCTCCTCCCTTCCAACCCCTCTAATTAATTGCGTCTTTTTAGTGGAATAAGTACTATTTCACCAGGGTCATTGAAATAAGTCTACATCCTTTCTATTCTTATATCTAGTCAATACAGCTTACATATCTATTATACTTAAACCAAATTAGAGCAATCCCCAGGCTCCGGACCATTTCTTTGTCCGTAAACAAACCAACATATTAAAAATGTGGAAGTATTTAACTTTGTTCCCGAAAGGGTAATTGATGCAGATGAATTTTTTTCACACACTAATGGTAATTTAGATTTGAAGAACTATTTTAAGGGTTTGAAAAATGCCTTAGATAAGTAGATTAGAACCTGGTGGGATGTCTTCATGTTGGCCAAATATGTGAAGGATGGAATCGCCCCCAGGAGGTAAAGATGAGATGTAGCTCCCAATGATGGCATGACATATTTCCTGGGAGCTGAGGTTGGAACCCCGCATTGAAAAGACTGGGCACATACCATGATCCCAAGAAAGATGAGAAACACATAACCAAATGGTGGTAGGCGTGGATTTCAATTCTAGAAATTAATTACAATAGGTGCATTGTAATTACGTATTATAGTGTACCACTAATGAAATTAAATTAAATAGAAACCCAACACCACAATCCAAATAAAGGATATAAGTGTGATATAATAAATGGGCTAGAGGGACTACAGCCTGAGTAAAGATGTGGGTTAAAAAACCATCATGAAAGTAAATGGGGGAAAAAAAGGAAAAAGAAAAACGTGTGAAAAATGACAACTGGATACTAAAGGGACATAGGTGTCGAAAAGATAAGTAAATAATTACCTGATGTACAGTAGTGGTGGTAAAAAATATATTTGTATGTGGTCCATGGAAATGCAGTGAGAGATAGGACGTGCTGCCTGGTGGAAAGGCTGACAGTGAATGGGAACACTATTTGTGCACAGAGTGATCAGCAAGCTCCTCCCAGAGTCACACAGGTGCAACAATTAGGGAAAGGGAGCATACCTGCCAGAGTGGAGTCCGCCAGCCATCAAGCTACGTATATGCCCATCCGCTGATGGGAAAACACAAATACCAGTTCCGGGACGCTAAATGATGTTATGTGCATGGTGTGGAGGTGTGTCGCCGATGCCAGGAGAGACCAGCCCTCCCAGTCCCCTGCAAAAGCAGATGCTGATGAGGAGGGAGTGAAAGGGGGGGCACTCTCACTGGCATTGCAACTCCTGGGTAATGACAACAAAACACAGCCCCACAGATCCGTATCACAGCAGACTGAACAGGCTCCATCTCTGACCAGGGATTGTCATGCATAGAGTTTGAACAAAATGTGTCAAGGAAGCCTACATTCAGAGGCAAATAGACAAGGACAAGCCTTGCCCAAGCACTCTGAGCCAAAGGAGGATGCTGGGGGGACTCTGGCATGTGGATGCAGTGTGTGGAGAGGCTGACCTACTCAACCTCGGGGATCAGGCCTGCACCGCCAGTTCACAGGAATCCAAGCGTTCCGTGGCCAGGAATCACTTCATGGAGCCAGAGGAAGGAAGCTTAGTTGCTAGGTACCTTCCTGACCCTTTGCCTGCTGTGGACAGGGAGCTGGAAGAGCGGGTCAGCATATTAGGGCGGTGGTAAGGAAAGACCTTGGCCGGAACTCAGCTTAGAAGTGTCTGCTTGGCGCCATGCGGAATTCATGCCCCCAAGTCCATTGCATCTTAAAGTGGTTGTAAACCCACTTTTTCAACTTGCACCTACAGGTAAGCCTAGATTAAGGCTTACCTGTAGGTGCAAGAAATATCTCCTAAACCTACACGGTTTAGGAGATATTTAGTAAAAATTACATTGTTCCGTGTCTACAGCGCATGCGCGCCGTAGAGAACGGCGCATTCATGGGGTTAATCCCATTCACAAAATCGTCTACTTCCCAGCAATAGCTGGGCGTAGCCGATTGTGACGGCTCTTGCGCGCATGCGCAGAGTGATGTCACCGCCGCTCCGGCCAATCACAGCGCCGGAGCGGCGCTGTGATTGGCTGCAGCGGCGATACCCGGAAGTAACCTTCCGGCTATCGCCGCAGCGATGGATGCGGCTAGATGGAGGGACGCGGACGGCTTCGGGGGCCCCGATCTAAGATAAGTGGTACATAATGAGCTAATATGCTAGTCATACTAGCTCATTATGCCTTTCTCTTACAGGTGGGGGGGAAAAAAAAACTAAATGTGGGTTTACAACCACTTTAAGGAAATGAGGACAAAGTTATACCCAACAGTAAAGAAAACTGTCAATAAATTTGGGGCAAGTGGTTGCATAATATTCTTAGTGTTGGAAACAATGAGGTAATATTTGAGGGGGGCAGTCCCTTTTGTAACTTTTGGAGGCCCTAATGGGTCAGGGTGATGGTAATTTTCAAATTAAGATACACCTTTAGTTTTACAATGGTTATCAATGTCAATCTGAAATAAGGTGTATATTTTATATTCGATAGTACTCATAGGGTCAGACAGGAATCTAACATAGGTGAGTTCCTCTTTTAAAAGTTCCAACATTCCCCAGGGATATTCTATGTAGTCTATGACCACAAAAGTACCACCCTTATCATCCAGTTTCAATATAATATCCTTATGTTTTGGAGAGAAAAAGTAGATTTTCTTTCTTCCTTGCCAATATTTGAATAAGCATGTCAAGTTATGTGCTTCTTTAATAATATTGTTTTCTTTTTTTTTTGTTATCTTAACAGTGTCCATTTTATCGTACCTATTTATTTATTTTCCTTTTTACCTATTATTCTTTGACATTAGGTCCTTCTGCATGACAGCATTTTTTTGTCTTAATTTTGACATACAGAGGGTAGAGGTATTGTTTTATGATTACTTTCAGGTGGTGGAACACATGATACATCACTTCCAGGTTAAGTGGAAGGCTTGACATGACCATTTCCAGTTCAGTGGAATGCATGACACAACCACTTCCTATTCCTGAAGCACATGCAGAGTACTGTTATGATTTTCAACCATACAACAGCTGGGGCTCTTTTTCTGTAAGTCTCCTTTGCCATTCCTTTTAATGTCAGTACCTATTTTGTTTATGTATATCGAGTCCTGGGATGTGTTGTTTGAGAGGGGCTTCGGGCAATTGGAGAAAAAAAAGATACTGCATAGTTGTTTATTTTCGGGGTATATATATATATTGGCTGTTATGTACACATGGCCATGTCTTTGGCCTTGAGAAAGGGGTCTGGCGTGGCCCTAATCATTGTCAATAGATATGCTGTTTATGCACCTATTTTTGCATTCTTTTATTTGAGGTTCAATATCTGGCTACTGAAAGTGCAGCCCCAATATAGTAAACAGGTATGGTGATGGGTGGATTAAAATGTAAGTACAGGATCTCTAACCATACCTTAAAGAAAAGTTTTTCCTGAAACTTTTTGAATGGGAAGCAAGGGAAAGGTGAGTATTTACTGGTGGGAGGGGGGGGCATTAAAGTGAATCCACTGTCTTGCCGTGCATAGGAAAAGCATGTTTTTCCCTTAAAATATGATATATTTTTATTAATTGATGATAGCATAAAGTGTCCAATATAATGCTGTTGGTATTATTTGTAAGCATATGTAATTTCTGTTCCAAATCCTTGTTATGCCAGTACAGTAATGCAATGTGACAAAAGATTCATCAAAACACATGAACAATACCTTTCCATGTCAAATGAAACAATTAGCCTGTGTATTATGGGAAACACATCTTATATATTTAACTAAAATATTAGCATTTTTTAATTACATGTAAAATTATGAGTGATTGTCATTTTTCATCTTTAATTAACAGTTTGTCTTCATGTATATTTGGGTGGCATTTGAATAGTATGGAAATACAGTGCTTAATTGAATATGCAAGACAGATGTTATTATATTTCTGCACCTTTGAATGGCAATTTCATATTTACAAGAGCTGAATGTAATATTTCCATCAGAATTGCTGCATTAGTTATTTATATATGTTCACTCCGTGTCGCAAGACCACAACATTAAAATGCACTACTTGTGTCAAACATCACAAAATTACTGTTTGTTTATTTTTTAGGTGCTAATAAAAAAGATTAATGGTACTGCTGGATAATGAAACAATCTGTTGCACAGCATGCCAAAGAATACAGGATGGAACCAGATCAACATTTTTCCTTTAACAAAAGCTTTATTTTCCTTGCAGAAATGATTATCTTGTGACCTTTTAGCACTGAAATAACATTAAGGTAAATTATAATCAACCAATTTCTAAATGTCATCGTTACTTTTCCTTCAACAAGAACACAATAGTATATTAGCCTGTCGTTTTGCAGATAGCTGATCAGAATTGTTTTCCTGATAAACAAAACCCATAATAAATTATGCCTCGGTCATTTTATTTGTTAATGTAATAATTATTAAAGTGGATCTGCTGTAAAAAAAATTGAATGTTTGTTAAATGTTCACAGCAATAATTTTTATTGATTTTAAGAGAGAAAACATTACATTACACAATTTTTATTGAGAAATTTGGTTATTAAAAAATGAGCTATGGCCTTGAGGCAAATGACATAAACCAGAATACAGCATTGCAAACATGTAAATACATAGCATTACATTACAGTGATTGCCATGCAACGATAAACCGTGACGCGTTTCGACCTATTCAGTCACGGTCTTCTTCTGGGGGGTAGTTTTCTCTAAAACAAAGGCATTCAATGTTTAAATTTTAAACAGAATACATTGTTATCATTGTACATTAAAATGTAGGTATATATTTACCACTGAATGCTGGAATGCACAGCCTCCTAGACCAATTAAATTTAAAATACACTGAATGATCCGCCGAACCTTATGGCTGTCTAACCTCCACCGATGAAGAAGAATCGACCCAAAGGGGCTTACAAGAGACCACGCTTTACGCCACCCCAAATGGGAGAAAGAGAGGATGGTACCAGACAAAGGGTCTCCCCACTGTTAATGATGTGTCGAGGAATAATAAAATTAGTATAATGAATAGAACTGAAATGCATCTCTAATGTATTTTATATACCTTATTGTTCACGAAATACCTTTATTGAGTGTTATGTGCATTTTAGATTAGAATACTATTATGTGATTCTGAAAAGTTTAACAATATATGAATAAAAAAAAAAAAACGAAGAGATGATCAAATACCACCAAAATAAAGCTCTATTTGTGGGGAAAAAAGGACGCAAATTTTGTTTGGGTACAGCATTGCATTACCGCGCAATTACCAGTAAAAGCAGCGCAGTGTCAAATTGTAAAAAATGCTCTGGTCATTAAGGGGGAAAATCCTTCCGGGGCTGAAGTGGTTAATCAAATAAGCAGCCAAGAGGCCCATGGTAACTCTGGAGGAGCTGCAGAGATCCACAGCTAGGGGGGGGGGAGAATCTGTCCACAGGACAACTATTACACCCTGTTCCAAATTATTATGCAAATTCTATTTCAGTGTCACAAAGATTAAATTGAATGTTAATAAATTGAAAAGACTATCATGGGACTGTAGACAGAAATGATAACCTATAACTTACTACTAACAAACAATATAGTGGAGTAAACTTGGCCGCCGGCCTTTATAATTGGTATTTATTTTTATTTATTAAACATGTAACCATTCATAGTTAGCAAATGAATTCACAAACAACTTATTTACTTAGAAAACAACATTACAGTAAGAAACCCAGCGACTACGACTCAGGTTAACATAAAGTATAAATAAATTGAAATGAACTATCCCCCTTTTACTATGAAAAAGTGGGTAAAAACCACATAATCTTATAAGGCCGTGACAAGGGAGGGGGGGGAGGGGAACTCATGGGTAGGGGTCTTGAGGAACTGGCAAAAAGCAGGCTTGTTGCACTGCCTTAAATAGCCTTTGCCCCTTCCAGAATATTCCATGAGGTCATGTGACTTAACCTATGACCTTTCATTGGTTATCTAGCTTTACCCCACAACCTTATTATAACCTTACTAGGAAGAAAACAAGCCCCGCCCATCTATCTAACTGACCCAATTAACTAACTGGGGGGGCCTTAAAAATCCCATTCTGTCACATTCCCATGAGCTCTTGGGCCTTAAACAAGCCCCCCTCACTCTCATTATGACCCCAGCATTTCTCATTCTTGTTCCAATCATTTTTGGACACTACTGTCTATTGATATGTAAAACACTTTTTGTTAAATCATTAATTTGTTATTAATGATAACATCTAGTTAACATCATTAATTTTAGGACAATACATATGATGAACAATACTATACCTGGCTCAAGCTGGGCTCCTCCACTTCTTCCTGGTTGGAAGGCCCAGGTTGGTCGTTAGAAGCCTCAGCTGGGGTGGAAGGAAGTGTGGAAGGAAGAGTGGAAAGTGATGGCCTGATTTCAGTCTGGTCTGACAGAAAACACATTCTGTCATAGTACCACAGACTGGGTACATAAATGTCAGCTGCTGAAGCTCCTGATCTTTGGGAATCCAGGACCTTATTTCGCTCCCTATTATAATTGCTCCTCAAGCCACCAATTTTCATCTTGAAATAGGGGATGTCTGCCGTGGGGATCTGCGGCTTCACGAATTCCAGCAAGTTCTCCATCGCTGCCTAACTAGTGATTTTGTTTCTATATAAGGGGTGTTTTACCTGCCACAGACAGGGCAGCTCCCTGTACATGTCAATAAATAGGGGCAGGAAATCATGGTCTTTCATTTTCTCTGCAAGTCAAAACACAAGACAAATACTAGTGTCAGGCACTCTCCGAATCTTATCCTAAAATAGGCCTCAATCTATAAGCAGTATAGGCCACTGATGCCCAAGTTTAAATTTTACCTTCGTTATCACGACTGGTGCTTCCGTTACTCCTTCCTACAGATCGTAGGTACGACACACGTGTGTTAGCTTTATATACACTGCGCATGCGTGAAACTCCGCCCATGTCACCCGCCCCTGATGTTCTTTCTAGTATATTCTCTTTCGTCGCAGTGGGAGAGCACATGGTGGAGACACAGCAGTTGCATAATAGCAGTAACGAGGAGGAAAGCCCAGAGCCAGAAACGTCCCGACCCAGGAGGAGATATAAGGCCTCAAATATGTCCTTTGTAGAGATGGTGGAGATGGTGGACATCTTGAAGAGGGCCGAATATGATGGGAAGTATGGACCATACCCCAACCCAAATGTGAGAAAGGCCAAGATCATGTCTAAAGTTGTGAGAAGTCTGCACAGAAATTATGGGGTACGACGATTCAAAGAGCAATTCCAAATACGCTGGTCAGACCTGAAATTGAGGGAGCACAATCAGTACAGAAGGATCAGGAAACTGCTTCTAAAAAGTAAGTATTTGTTCTGTGTTCCTATTATTATTATTACTTGCATGTTGCTCCATGTGCTTTTCTTTACTGTTGTACAGTTTAAAATGTCAACTTACAGGTATGCTTTTTTGTAAATCTTTTTCTGACTTATTCTCCTGAAGAAGGGGGTAACCCCGAAACATGTTGAGTGTACAATGGGAAGATTAATATCCGTACATCCAGCGCGGACTGACCATCTATATCTAAAGTCTCTTGTATGTCAGATAAATGGATGTTCCACATATAGCAGCATCCAATGTCTAGGATCTATGTATTCAAGGCTGATTTTATTATGTATGATTTTGTAAAATAAATTTATATTTTTGTAAATTGACTTTGTAATTCATACCGTACCACAAAAGTCCATATTGCCTCCACAATATCCCATTTTTCTATATAATAGGACGAAGGTACTTTATTTTATTTTTATTAAGTAGTGTTTTGCATAACAAAAATAAATAAATAAACTACTGCCTAAGATGGTAACATGGAAGGCTCCCTAAGTGGAGGAGAAATATATGAATTAGGGTATTCATAGTTTCTGTAAGGGTATCTAGCACCCCCACCTCTCCCCCAGCCTGCATTTAACTCGGCTCCTCGCAGGGGGGAGAGAGGCACACCACGCTATCAGCCCGTACCCTCTTGTGTAAAAGGTTGAGCGGTGTTATTGTTGGGTCTTGTATGCAGCCAGGCCAGAATCCTCCCGAGAATGATTCTCACCTCTACTGTGAGTAGAGGCAAGTCCTTAACTTCCCCAGTAACATGAATGTCCACACCAGCTGAAACTCCAACTTAAGATTTATTCTCGCTTTACAATACACAGTCTCTTGGATAGGAAAAAGGTTGGATCAAAGGAACAGGACAGCTCAAGGTGTGGAGGAGGTCCATGCACAAACATAGCTCTTTACTGTACTACTCAGATTCTCAAGCAGTATACTAGGTGCACAGTCTCTGCCATAGACCGTGAGTTTGGTCTCTGCCACAGACCTGGTGAATAAGGCCACTGCCATTGACCTGATGAAGGTGAACTTCCTTCTTAGAACATGGCCCCTATCAAGGAGAAGATGTCCCCCTAGAGAGTCAACAGACCCTTCCTTCACCGTGACTCCTGCATCGGTCCTTCGGAATGATCCTCCCTTCTCTGAGAGTGCGGGTCCCCTCGCAAGGTGGCACCCTGGACTCCTCAATCCTTAGCGGACCCCAGCCGAAGATGCTGGGCCCCGGGCCTTCTCTGCAACCCCTGGGTCTTCATACCCAGGCGAACAGGACGGCAGGGTAGTACCTCATCCCAGGCCAAAGTTCCCTGAGATGGAACAGGAACACAGCCTGCGGGCCTAGGGTACCCAGAGATGAACCGCACTCACTCCCAGGCTGAAGGTGCCTGGGGGTGGACCCCAATCAGGAGACATCTGCCCCTTTTATATCCTCTCCCGGCATGCACAGCAGGGGACACAAAAGGCACAGCACTACGCTCGTGGTTCAACCCCAGCCCAGAATGGCAGTGCTACCCGCAGGCCACAGGGATCTCATCACCAGCAGTATCCCCATAAGACAAAAATTGTCCATAGCCACTAGAAAATCAAGGTGTCTGAGCCTAATTACTACTCAGAGACTCCCCCTAAATTGACCACCCCGCTACAGGTATATATACTATATTATCAAAAGCATTGGGACACCTGCTTTTACACACACATAAAATGAACGGCATCCCAGTCTTAGTCCGTAGGGTTCAATATTGAGTTGGCCAACCCTTTGCAGCTATAACAGCTTCAACTCTTCTGGGAAGGCTGTCCACAAGGTTTAGGAGTGTGTCTATAGGAATGTTTGACCATTCCTTCCAGAAATGCATTTGTGAGGTCATGCACTGATGTGGACAAGAAGACCTGGCAATTCTAATTCATCCCAAAGGTGTTCTATCTGGGTGAGGTCAGGACTCTGTGCAGGCCAGTGAAGTTCTTCCGCCCAAACTCACTCATCCATTCCAAGGCAGTGGGGGAAGGAGGAGGTGCTATAAATTTCGTAGATCACGATCTTACCTGGAAGTGGGAGCGGGTACCTGTCATAACCAGGTTCCAACCTTCCCCCTCAAGAAGTGTCAAATGTGGCAGTAGCGGGTGCGAACAAACAGCGTTTCCCCTTTTGGGTGGAGATCCAGTTCAACTTTACAATAACCTTACAATAACTTTATGATTAATTTACATGCCTAAATAATTTCTATACATTTTTAGGGACATGAGGATTTTCTCTGATACATTATCTAAAAAAAAGTGTATTAATAAAATAAATATGTTTCTATGTTTTAAATATTTTCTTTAAATTTTACTACTGTAATTTGAGTACAGCAAGACATGTACAAGTTAAGCCTGGGTTCACACTATAGCGATGTGGGAACCAGCTCAATTCCAGTGCCAGTTCCCGCATTGCATCTTTCCTGCCCCCTGAAAACCGCTGCAGGTGTCAATACAATGTTAATGACACCCACAGATTGGTTCACAGATCGCAGTGCAAACTGTGGATTCAGACAGTAATCAGACTGCATGCGATCCGATTCTTTTTTTATTTTTCCACAAGGATATATTTTATTAAGGCAAAATCAAGGTTACAATGTAATACGTTTGTCAAGGTTGTCAAGAAAGGAAATATAAAAGACAAGGGGCTTCTTTGACAAATAACAACAATAGTCATATCATGCAGTGTGTTATAACAAACAATTATGCAAAAAATAAAACATTTGGGGAATTGTATAGTCATAGAAGTCTATTCAGCATATAGATTGCATAAGAACAACGGACATATTAGTCACTTAAGGGAAGATCACCCCACTTGTGTCAAGTCATATCATATTTGTAGGCAGTAGGCTTGTGCAATTTGTTTCGTAACGAATCTAAATTCGTCCGAATTTAGCAACTTTCGGACATTCGGAAGCAAAGCAAAGCAATTACGAATAAAACCGAATCCGAAATAAATTATACCGCAAATAGCGAATGCCCGAATGTCTTCGGCATAATTCATTATGAAAAAAGTTACGAATGTACAAATCCATACGAAGCACAATAACACTCACTCTGCTATGCTCTCTGCTTCTCCCTCACCGTGCTGAACTCTCAAAATGGTGTACAGGGGAGGAGGCTATAGCCGCATGTAAAAAAACGAAAGTAAAATACGAGATTTTGAATCGTTACAAATAACCACTATGTATTTAGAAAAGTACAAATCCATTCAAAGCACATTAGGCATAATAGGCAGAGTCGTCGTGAGAGAGACACAGAAAATTACGAATCAACAAACCCAAAAAAAGTTACAAAAGTAGGAGTTGTGTCCAGGATCAACGAAAAACAATGTACCCTACCGAAAGTATGAATTATAAATCAACTAAAAATTCTACGAAAAATGTCGCATGCGAAAATACGAATTAGTCTGAACACAAAAAATCCCATCTAGCAAAATTACGAATGATTACGAATCAACAGGACCGAAAAGAAACGAACCGAAACTAAACACATTTTTCCGTGGTGCACAAGTCTAGTAGGCAGTACCACGTAGGCCACTCTCAACAGGCCCAGTCATGGCATTAGAGGTGGGCAAATATACTTGATTTCCGAATGGCATGGGAATAGCTAGGTGATTATGTTGGGGCGTCCATTCAGAGAAAGGTTCACCATTGTTATGTGGATTTACGGGGATGGGGGAAGAAGGGGATGAAAAAGAGAAGTGATTAGTGAGAAATTGGGAGTTTGGGGGGAAAGGAGGGATGTATAGGTAAGAAGGGGCGAAAAGAAAAAAGAGAAGGAGAAGTGAAAGAAAGGAATAGAGACGGGGGCCGCTCCCCGCTCCCGTCCCCCTGGAGCGTCTCAAATTATGGGAGAGGCCGAATTAATGGTTGGGAGTTCTAGATTATCAAAAAAAAAATCAAAGAATTTAAGAAGGAAGATAGGATTTGTAACAGTCTGACGTTTTGAAGTGATACCAGCATGCCCATGTTTGCATAAATTTCTGTAAGCGTTCCTGAGAGGAGTATATCAGTTCCTCCATTTCTTCTATCTTGGCTATCCTAAGCAACCATTCTCTAATGGTAGGTAGACTTGTGCACAACGGAAAAATTCGTTCCGTTTCGGTTCGTTTCTTTCCGGTCCTGTTGATTCGTAATCATTCGTAATTTTGCTAGACGGGATTTTTCGTGTTCGGACTCATTCGTATTTTTGCAAGCGACATTTTTCGTTGAATTTTTTGTTGCTTTATAATTCGTACTTTCGGTAGAGTACGTTGTTTTTCGTTGATTCTGGACACAACTCCTACTTTCGTAACTTTTTTTGGGTTCGTACTTTCGGTAGAGTACGTTGTTTTTCGTTGATTCTGGACACAACTCCTACTTTCGTAACTTTTTTTGGGTTCGTTGATTCGTAATTTTCCGTGTCTCTCTCACAACGACGCTGCCTATTATGCCTAATGTGCTTCGAATGGATTTGTACTTTTCTAAATACATAGCGGTTATTTGTAACGATTCGAAATCTCGTATTTTACTTTCGTTTTTTACATGCGGCTATAGGCTCCGCCCCTGTACACCATTTTGAGAGGGTTCAGCACGGTGAGGGAGAAGCAGAGAGCAGAGCAGAGTGAGTGTTATTGTGCTTCGAATGGATTTGAAATCTCGTATTTTACTTTCGTTTTTTCATGCGGCTATAGCCTCCGCCCCTGTACACCATTTTGAGAGGGAGTTCAGCATGGTGAGGGAGAAGCAGAGAGCAGAGTGAGTGTTATTGTGCTTCGAATGGATTCGTACATTCGTAACTTTTTTCATAACGAATTATGCCGAAGACCTTCGGGCATTCGCTATTTTGCGGTATAATTTATTTCGGATTCGGTTTTATTCGTAATTGCTCTGTTCGGAAATTCGAATGCTTCCGAATGTCCGAAAGTTGCTAAATTCGGACGAATTTTGATTCGTTACGAAACGAATTGCACAAGCCTAGTAGGTGCATCTGATGAGCGCCAGTGTACAGGTATGCAGAGTCGTGCTACATTGACCATATGCATGGCTAATGATTTATGGTAGGCGATCCGATTCTAATGAGGGAAGGAAAAGTCCCTGCACTTTTTTTGTGTGAATTTTGTGTGAATCCAATGCGAGTTCAGCCATACAACTGTATGGCTGAATTTGCATTGCACCGACATCGCATGTGATCGGCACAGCAATGCGGGTGCGAATCTCATGCGATGTCTGTGTTCGCTATAGTGTGTACCCACCCAGGCTGAAGGCTTTTATTTTGTTCAATTAATCCTCCAGCTTTCATTTAATCACTATGGGGGTTATTTACGAAAGGCAAATCCACTTTGCACTACAAGTGCACTGAAAGTGCACTTGGAAGTGCAGTCGCTGTAGATCCGAGAGGGACATGCAAGGAAAATAAAAAAACAGCATTTTAGCTTGCACATGGATGGATGATAAAATCAGCAGAGCTTCCCCTCATTTCAGATCTACCCCTCAGATTTACAGTGACTGCACTTCCAATTGCACTTTCAGTGCAATTTCAAGTGCACTTTGCATTTGTAGTTTGCACTTGTAGTGCATATGAATACAAACAAAAAGATGGCGCAAGAGGAGGACCAAAAAACACAACACAGTGTAATCATGTACTGATAATATCTAAAAATAAGCACTAAATAAATGCAGAAGGTGCGATAAGCACACAATGGAAATGACAGTAAAATTGATGATAATGTCCCGATATATGCATGAAAAGAGGAAATAAAGTCCATACATATAAAAATTGTTACATCAACACTATTGGTAGCACCTTGAGAGCGAAGCAGACTCTAAAATGGCAGATAAGGAACAAGAAAAGTGTGTCTACTATGTGCAGTATATAAACAAGGATACATTTTTTAGTAAAATACAGCCAAATGGCTACTCACAAAACAGTAGTGAGATGTGCGCATGTAATAGGTAGAAGCCATGAGGTCACTCTGTCATCCGTGGTTCCGTGCAGTGTATCTTCTCAACAAGCGCTGGATGGTCCGTGTTGTACCTGGAGGAATGTTGTAGGGCTTGGAGAAGGCTCAATAGAAGCCGGCGGAGCCGGGTCTCACCCGTAGCGGCATGCCTCTCAGCTTAGAGCGCAAACGGAAGTCGGCGGCAGGAAGTGACGTCAAAGCTGTGGCTCGGGTTGATGATGTGTTTCAATGCTTCTGCATTTTCTTCAGATCACTTGTAGTGCAAAGTGGATTTGCCTTTTGTAAATAAACCCCAAAGTGTTTTCCTTTTTTCTGTGATTTGATTGTTAAAAAGAACGGGTACATAACTGACTATTTTATGTATCCTAGAAGATCACTCATAACAATTCTCTGTCATGGAATTTAGTTTGATAAGTGGCTTATGATCGTTCACTTTCTTTAGAAAAAACCATTGTAGAGCTTTGAACTAATGCTTAAGTATGTAATTATCGAGACTGGCAAATATTAAATGGCTTCATTATATGCTAAGGTGATAGGGAAAACAATACTTCAAGAATGCAGAAAGAAAGGTCTATTCATGGACAGCAATTAATACTTAGATGCAAAGGACATCTTGAAAGCTGGGGCACTTGATTTATCTAGTTTTTGTAGTTAACAGGGGATTTTCCTGCATTTTTGAGAGAAACTACATTGATTAGTAAAACAACTATTATTTATAGAAGATAAACTTGAGATAAAGCAAACTTGTTTTATCCATAGGCATTAACTCACAGGCAGAGAAAATATATTTTCCTGTTTTTTTGGGCAGGGAAAATACATTTTTGGAGTTTGAAATGTATCCACAATCAGAATTTACCAGTTACTAATTCCATTTTTCGAATTGACTAGTAGAAAATATAAAAAAAGATATTCATATACATATAATCTTTTACAATTGTGCCTGGATATTATGCATTTGTCATGTTTACTGATTGAACATAAAAAGCACCTACAGTATAGCAGAAACCATAAAATTATTTAGAACAAACATTTCCTTGTTTCACTTTATAATAACAATAATAATAATAATAATAATAATAATAATAGGTCCTTAACCACTTCAATACAGGGAACTTTCGCCCCTTCCTGCCCAGACCAATTTTCAGCTTTCAGCACTGTCACACTTTGAATGACAATTGCGCGGTCATGCAACACTGCACACAAACAAAATTTTTATACTTTTGTTCCCAAAAATATAGCTTTCTTTTGGTGGTATTTGATCACCACTGAGTTTTTCTTTGTTTCTGTTCTGTTCTGTTAGGTGGCACTGATTGGCACTGATAGATGTCACTGATAGGCAGCACTGATGAGGTGGCACTGGCAGGCATTACCTCTGGGCACTGATTGGCACCTCTAATGGGCACTGATTGGCAACCCTGGTGGACATACCTGGTGGTCCTGGGTGGCATCCCTGGTGTCCCTGGGTGTGCATCCATGGTGGGTATTCCTGGTGGTCCTGGGTGGCATCCCTGGTGGTCCTGTGTGGGCATCCTTGGGGGGGGGCTGCGCTGATAATCAATAAGCACAGATCCCCTTGTCAGGAGAGCAGCCAATCCGCTCTCCTCTGCTCGCTTCAAAGCCTGTACACAGGTACACATCTCTTCCTGTTTACGCTGTGATCAGCTGTGATTGGACATAGCTGATCACATGGTAAAGAACCTACGTCAGAGGCTCTTTACCAAGATTGGTGATGTGGTGTGTCAGACTGATACACCACACCAACAGGCAGATGAATGGATTGCACAGTCATCAACGGGAGATTAGACCCAGTATAAGAAAAGAAGCAATCATAGTGAAGCCCATAAAAGTAAACCATGCAACATTTATTTGTAGTCTACTTACAGGACAAACAAGAGTAAAAGGCATATAAAAACTCTGCGGCTCCCAGCGTGCTTGCATCGCCCAGCCTGACATGTTTCATCCTACTCAGATATCATCAGATGATATTCCAGTAGGATGAAACATGTCAGGCTGTTACATGTTACTCTTGTTTGTTATTATTTGTTTTCTTAGTTAGCACAGATATCCGTGCACCCCCTTTTTTTTAACACCACACCAACAATCGCATGCTGCCCGCCCCCAGGGGCGCGCAATTGCAGATTATCCTGCTGCATGTCATATGACCTCCAGTCAGGATAACTTAACCACTTTGTGCATGTCATTCTGTTATATGGCGGGTGGGAAGTGGTTAATGATTAGCATTTATTCACAAAACCTCAGCATTACATTTATAACACAATGCTTCCACTGCATAGTTGCACTTACAGATCCACTGTTTAACTTCTTTACAAACTAGCAGAGGTTTAAAAAGTAATCTGAGACCATATCATATTGACATTTATTAAAGTGGAGCTCCACCCTAAATAGCAACTTTTGCTATTTGGAACCCTCCCCCCCCTCCGGTGTCACAATTGACACCTTTCAGGGGGGAGGGGGGTGAAGATACCTGTCTAAGACAGGTATTTTCACCCACATCCGGGAGTCCTCTCTCGGGGAATCTGCGGGAGTTACGTCACTTCCCGCAGACTTCCCTTGGTGTTCTGGGAGACACTCGGCTCCCAGAACACAGGAGCACCAATCAGAACGGCGCAGCGTGACTCGCACAACGCCGCAGGGCTTCACTTCCTGGTTCCCTCAGCGAGGATGGTGGAGGGAGCAGCAGAGCGACGAGCGATCGCTCGTCCTCTGCTGCGGACGTCGCTGGACTCCAGGACAGGTAAGTGTCCAAATATTAAAAGCCAGCAGCTGCTGTAGCTGTAGCTGCTGGCTTTTAATATTTTTTTTCCGGCGGAGCTCCGCTTTAATGAATTGTGGTTATTACAATGAACCTGTCACTTGTATATACTGTGGTTAGGGATGAGTGAAATGGGCAAAGTTCAGTTTGCTGGACATTTAATTACCCAGTAGGAAGTTTGCAAACACCGAACCCTATTAAGGTCTATGAATGAGCTAATTTTTGGGGTATTTTTGGGGTATTTTAGACCAATTGTAGATGTTACCAGTGTTTGGTTTGACCACAATCAAATCATACCCCTCCAATCCCCCCAGGGTAGACAGATACAGCTTTTTGTAAAACTGGTAGAGAGAGATCTTAATGCCCTATGGGATAAGACACAGAGGGATAAGAGAAATAAACATTTTAATCTCACTTATCTTGAATGGAAAGCGCTGGTGGAATTAATCACTTACCCACTGTGTACTTAAACCCTCTTCCTAACCAGACCAATTTTCAGCTTTCAGCACTATTACATTTTGAATGACAATTACTCAGTCATGCAACACTGTACCCATATGACATTTTTGTCCTTTTTTTCACGCAAATAGAGCTTTCTTTTGGTAGTGTTTAATCACTGCTAGGTTGTTGTTTTTTTGCACTATAAATGAAAAAAGAAATAAAAAATCTGAAAAAAATGCATTTTTCAAAGTTTCTGTTATAAAATTTTGCAAATTAGTAATTTTTCTTCATAAATTTTGGCCAAAATGTATTCTGCTACACATCTTTGGTAAAATTAACCCAAATCAGTGTATATTATTTGGTCTTCGTGAAAGTTATAGAGTCTACAAGCTTTGATGCCAATCAGTGAAAATTGATCACACCTGATGTACTGACGGCCTATCTCATTTCTTGAGACCCTAACAAAATTGTCATATTAGCAAATTATTTCTCACACACAGCATATGCATACCACAAATTACACCCCAAAACACATTCTACTCCTTCTCCTGAGTATGGTGATACCACATGTGTAAGACTTTTATACAGCATGGCCACATACAGAAGCCCACATCGCAGGGAGCACCATCAGGTGTTGTAGGGACATAAAATACACATTTAATTTCTTGACTACCTTTTGCACTTTTGAAAGCCAGGACAATGCAAACGCCCAAAAAATGACCCCATTTTGGAAAGAAAACACCTCAACATATAATCTATGAGGCATAATGAGTCTTTTGAACTTGTAATTTTTTTCCACAAGTTTTTGGAAAATGTGGAAAGAAAATTAAAACACATTTTTTTTTTACACAAAGTTGTACATTTATACAATATTTCTAACACATGTCATGTACATACCAAAAATTATACACCAAAATTGATTCTCCTACTCCTCCTGAGTATGGCGATACCACATGTGTGAGACTTTTCCACAGCCTGGCCACATACAGAGGCCCAACATGCAGGGAGCACCATCAGGTGTTTTAGGGGCATAGATTTCAAATATAATTTGACTACCTATTACACTTTTGTGAGGCAATGTAGTGGCACTGATGGGCACTGTAGTGTCATAGATGTGGCATAGATGAGAACTGATGTGGCATGGATGATCATGAGCGAGGCATAAATGAGTCATGAATGAGGATGGATGAGCCGTGGATGTGGATGGATGAGCCGTGGATGGGGATGAATGAGTCGTGAATGGGGATGGATGAACTGTGGATAGGGTTAGATGAGCATGAATGGGCCATGCGTGGGGATGGATGAGCCATGGATGGGGATGGATGAGCCATGGATGGGGATGGATAAGCTGTGGATGGGGATGGATGAGGATGGCTGATTATGGATGGGGATTACTGAGCATGAATGAGAATGGCTGAGTATGGATGGGGATGACTGAGCATGAATCAGGATGGGTGAGTATGGCTGGGGATGACTGAGCATGAATAAGTATGGCTGAATATGGATGGGGTGACTGAGCATGAATGAGTATGGCTGAGTATGGATGGGGATGTCTGAGCATGAATGAGTATTGCTGAGTAAGGATGGGGATGACTGAGCATGAATCAGGATGGCTGGGGATGACTGAGCATGAATGCGTATGGCTGAGTATGGATGAGGATGAATGAGTATGGATGGGGATGAATGAGTATGGCTGAGTATGGATGGGGATGACTGAGAATTAATGAGTATGGCTGAGTATGATGGGGATGACTGTTAATGAATGAGTATGGCTGGGGATGGATGGGATGGCTGAGCATGAATGATTATGGCTGAGTATGGCTGAGAATGAATCAGAATGTCTGAGTATGGATGGCATGGATGGGATCGCTAAGCATGGATGGATGGATGAGGCAGGAATTGGCACATAGCAGTGCTGTGGGCACTTCAGATCCAGCCCACAGTAGCATTGCTGCTACTGATCTCTCCCCCTCTCCTCTCACACTGTACTGATCGGTACAGAGAGGGGAAGTGCTAAGCCGGCCATGCGCTGGCTTGTCTACAAGTGATCGCTGCTTCATTTGATGGAGCGATCACTTGTAAAGGGCTGCTGTCACTGGTCCTTTACCATGATCCGTGATTTCACGGATATTCCAGGGGGTGCGTGGGAGCAAGATTCTAGGAGGACATCATAGTATGCCCTCCCAGAGTTATCGAGCCGCGCTGTAGCCTTCATTCGGCTGTGGCGCGGTTGTTAAGTGGTTAAAGAACAACCTTGAGCTGATTATAAAGACAGCAGATTAGGGGGGAATATTGTCCTCATGGACAAACCCTTTTATATAAGAATGTGTTATAATATTCTAAGCAATAAGGAAAATTTTGAGATCCTAGAGAGAGATCCCACCTCAAAGTATTTACATGAATTGAAACACATCTTTATGGAAGGAAAATAAAGGGGTGTCCTATCAAAAGAGAACTTTGAATACATTATGGATTACCACCCTGTCAAAAGGTGCATAAAAAAAACAGCTCTCACCCCCAGGACACCCAATTGTCTCTGAAAATAACAACTTAACTAAAATAGCCAGCAGCTATATGGATTTTGTCATACGCCCATACGTATATGGCTTATCATCTTATATCGAGGACACTCTAGATTTTGTCAACAAATTAGAAGGAGTGACATTGACTGTAGATATACTACTGGTAAGCCTAGATGTTGAGGCACTGTATAGTAACATCAATCACAATCGGGGTCTTGAGACGTGCAAATACTTCCTAAAAAAACAGAGGTATTGCATTACAACAACATACACAATTTATACTGAAGTTACTTCAGTTTGTGTTAGAACATAATCTTTTCCTTTTTAATGGTAAAATATACCAACAAAAGAGTTGGGAACTGCATGTACTCCCACCTACGCCAACTTATTTTTGGGCTGGTGGGAGCAAACCATAGTGTTATAAGAAGACATGTCACACATTTTGATGTGGGAAAGATTTATATAAGATATATTCATCTTATGGTAAGGCCCATAGGCGTGTGCACAGAGTGTGCTGGGTGTGCATGGGCACACCCTAATCACCCCGTGCAGTGCCGATTCCCCCTACTTCACATCTTTCCCCTGAAGTGCTGCCAGTTCCCTCCTCTCCTCTCAGGAGTGGGGAAGGCGCTGGTAAATATTTCATTAACCGGCCTTTCTTTTCTGAATGAACACAGTGAGTGATCTCTAATGATCTCTCCTGCCTTCATTCTTAACTGAAGCATAGTAAACTATGTTTACTGCAGGCTTCAGAGAAATTGACTGGGTAATCTCTGTCCTCAGTGTCTTTCTCTGTCTCAAAAGTGAGACATCAGGGGTCTGTTTAGACACTTAATATTGGGGCACCTAAAAAAAATCAAATAATATTTTATATAATAATTTAAAAATAATAAAAATAAAAAACTACTGACACTGTCCACTGCCCTACTGACACAAATCTTTGGACTACTGACACCGTCCACTGCTCTGCTGTTATACATGAATGTGTGTTTGTGCTCTGGGGTGCACACCCTAATGCAATAGGCTGTGCACACCAGTAGCAAGGCCTCAAAACCACATTCACGGAATTTGTGATGCGTTTAAATAACAACAACATTGGGATGTTCTTCACTAGTGAAATCCATGAGGATCACCCTATTTTCCTGGATTTGGAAATAAGGAAAGGTACTAACGGTATGATTAATACTCAGATATACCGTAAAACCACTGCAACAAACAGCTTACTTCATTGGACAAGTCATTAACCAGCCCCACTGAAGAGGGGCAAACCTACAGGCCAGTTTATGCGGGCAAGAGGGAATTGCTCTTCAGAGGAGGCATTTAGAACAGAGAGCACGCACCTTGTTGATCGTTTCAGCAAGAGAGTTTATAAGCTGAATGATTTAGAAAGATCCTATAAGAAAGTGAGAGAAATCCCAAAAATTCCATTTGGTAAACCCAAAATGTAAGACCAGAGATGAGACAGGGAGCATGAGAATAACTGGCACCTATTGCAGACAATCTAACCAGATTTACAACATCATCAAAAGATATTGGATTTATCACAAGCTTTACCAGTACATCCTCAGATCACCTATAGAAAAGGGAGCAGCCTCAAGGATATGCCATTATGAGGGAAAAAGTCCCAGACCACAAGCTTCCTTGACCTGGTTACCATAAAAACCTATAGGAAGTTATACATGTGGCCACTGTAAAGCCTGTAAATATATACCAACAGTCAAAAACTTTATCAATCCAAAAAACTGAGAAAAAATTGATATTACATCCTTCTATAATTGTAGCATGAAGGATCTAATATATGTAGCAAAATGCCCATGCCCCCTTCTCTATGTTGGTAAGACAATCTGCAAACTGAGAAGCAGGGTTCTGGAACACATAAATGATGATGCAGTATTAAAAAAGGACAGACCAATAGCAAGACATATGGTACAAGAATATGATGGAAAAGCTGATGGCCTGTCCTTTTGGGTGGTCCAACAAATTAAATTAAAATCCACTAGATGGCGCTGTTGAGAAGTATCTATAAATAGAAGCTGTAGACAAGCTGTAGAGTTGCCATTTGCCATGTGGTGGTTACAGCACTTTTCATTTTGAGCCCTTATTTTATTTTATACACCCCAGACAAAGCTATTTCTTAGAGTGAAACATGTAGGGTACTTTGCTTTTCTTAGTGAGTTTAGGTGCACTATCACGTTTATGGTATTTTGGTTGGTGGGGAGGGGTTTTATTTCTAAGTTGCTCTCATATCTCTTAATTATCAGAGCCCATGAGAAAGTATTTAATTGCAGTCAGGGTGCTTTTTAAGTCCAGGAAGAATGGAAGTAATAGATTACATTTAGGAGCATAGAGTAGGGTGATTTCTATCAGTTGATTAGAACCCCTATGCTTCCTTTTTGTACTTCCTTTAAATGTTTACTGCAGTAAGAGCCAGTAAGAGGAGATCAATGGTAAATTGAGGTAGAGGGGTATCTCTCAGTTTACCCCTTCCTTTAAAGCGGAGTTCCACCCAGATTAACAACTTTATTTTATCCCCTTCAGCACACTGCCGACATGTTCACTTGACAAATGTTTTTTTTTTCCCTCTGTAAATACCGTATTCTTGCCGTTTGCAGATTGACTTCCTGGACTTGACTCCCGCGGGAGTAGGCGTGGCTACTGTATTACCCGGCGCCGCGATGACTCTTGGGAGCTTGGTGTCACGCTTCCCAGGAGTCATTGCGGTACGCCGTACTAGGATTTCCATCACAACGGGGCGTGAACATTCAATGACGCCGCCCGTTGTGATGGCAACAATCAGCATACAGGAAATCATTGCTTGTGGGCTTCAACATGCCCACAAGCAAAATGGGAACTGCTGTGCTCGCATTTTTAAAGTTCTTATTTTGCCCGAAAACGGACATGGGATAATTCATAACCTCAAACGAGTGAGTGATTATTTATAATGCGAAAATCTATTCAATACCAGGAAAAAAATATATATATTTGCCGCAGAACCTCCGCTTTAAGTAAAAAACACACATCAAACAAGTCTATTTTAATAAAGTTCTAAACATTTTTAGGTGTCGTCCCTAGGTTTCCTGGTGCATGAGGTGCACCCTGTGAGAGTTGAAGGTTCTTATCTAAACATACTGTCCCCTGAATGGAAGGTTTGCAGGTGGGCTCACATCAGAATATGGAATCCCCTTTCTAATAAGGAGACCCAAGATATCTGATCCTCTAGTTGAAAGAGTACAGAAGACAGAGTGAATATGTGTACTGAAGCGCTAAAATGGTGCACAGTGATGTGTAAAATATAATTAGTGATCCAATCAACACGGATCCCTAAATGATAATTGCTGCAATCATTCAAATGATAATCTGATACCAAAAATAATTATATATATATATATATATAGATAATGATGTGCTATAAATCAACCCTGTGAAGACTACAAATAAACCAATACATGCATAAATATAGACCAAAGATAATGTGCAAACTGAAAAACCATGTGCAATAGCAACCATGTACATATAAAGAATCAGTGCAAATAAACCACAGTGCTGTATAAAAAAAAACCTACATACATATATGTGCGGTCCTGTGATATTCATTTGATACTGAGTACTATGTGAAGGTGTTTTTTTTCACACAGCCACTCAGAAACAGTGACTTTGTTAGTGTTTGTCCATATGTTGCTTGTATATCACAGGACCGCACATATATGGTTTTTCAGTTTGCACATTATCTTTGGTCTATAATTATGCATGTATTGGTTTATTTGTAGTCTTCACAGGGTTGATTTATAGCGCATCATTATCTATATATACAGAGTACAGAGTACCACTGTTATTCATTTAAAACAATATTTTTTTAAAAGAAAACATCCATACTGTGACAAATTCCATTAGTTAAAAAAAAAATACTCAGGATCTCCATTTGGTTTGTTTACAATTACAAGCATTTCAGGGACCCATCCAATAGTGTTATAGCACCAAAATGACAGACTGGCAAACTGACCAAATATGGTTTGTTTTTCTATTTGTCAAACTGCGATCAGGCTTGGTTCAGGTTGAACCCATGTCCAACCTCCACCTAAAATTCAGCCCTAACAATAGATAGCATGTGTTTTAAATTTTAAAGCTGGACCAGCTGCAGTATGTGCTGAAATTTCCAACACTGTTCAAGGCCGGACAACTTTGCTCATGTGCATCATTCCTGACATCTACCTGTTTATGGCTATCTTTAATAAAAAGATTACTGCTTAACTTCCTTACAGTTGTTTGACAAAGCTACTTGTAGAATTACCTGACATTCTTTCCTAGAAGGAGACTTGTAAGCATAGAGGTATAAAGAGTCTACCATTGATGACCTCCTTCTAAAAATCCTGGTTGCCTGACTGTCATTTTATTCCTATCTGTGATTTAGGTAGTATTAAAACTGTCACATGAATGTGGCAGCCAGGCAACTAGTATATTCAGTACAGTTTGTCAATGAAAACAATATATTCCCTCTGCACATGTTTTTATAGTCTTGAAATTGTATCTCGTCAGTTGGTGAAATTCTTTTTATTGAAATAATTAAACTTCTGAGTTATGTCATGTCTCTAACACTTGAATGAAAAGCATGAAATTGTAAAACAATTCATTGAACAGCATGTTCGTGTTGCTTACACTAAGTATAAACTTAGATATTATTGGGGTTGTTCTTTGTGCTGTTGATCTGTTGTGTTTTCAGACTGTTTCTGCTGGTTTTCAATGAGAACAATGCACATTTAATAATGTGCAAATTTAAACTATATGTTTTGATATAATAACATATGCCCTAAAAAAGAATTACAAATGTGTCATGCTTCATGAAGGAAGCATTACCCCATCATTTGTAAATGTCAGAATATGAGATGTCATCGACAAACTGGAAATGTGCAATAATAATGTTGTATTATTGACAAAGCATAAATGTATTGTCAATAAACAAGCAACATGTTAAGTGCACAAAATACAATATTTGATATAATTCTAACCTTTTTTTTCCGAAAGCTTTCTTTCATATGGGAAACATTGGAATGAAAGACAAAGATACTTTCTTTAATCCAGAAGGATTTTTACAGCACTTTGCTTTCTAAATACTTGTGTCTAGACAGTAAATTTGCATTTTTCCAAACTCAATACGAAATTCCCATTGACCAAAAGAAGTGTCAAATGCATGTAAAAAAAAAAATATATATATAAACAGGAGCACTAGATATTGCATATTTGTAAACTCATAAATCAATACATTGTGGCTAGAAATGCTTGGACATGTCTTTGAAACAATGATAACAGTGTGAAACATCTATTCTAGCTTGAAGTGAAAGCAGAACGTCAAGCAACCAAAGCAGATTCAGAAAGCTGTAATGCTAAACCAGAAAGGGACAGAATGACATTCTTGAATAGCAATGGCTTGTGTATCACTCAAGGAGTTTACAATCTAAAGGGGGGGGGGTGGTACAAAGGGTATTAGCTCTATTAGCAGTGGGGAATGATTCAATGGAGGTGGGTGGCTGAAGTACAGTTTTTAGGTGGAAGTGGGGTAGGCTTTCCTGAATACTATCTAAATCTATCTAAAACTGAGCTCTTAATCTTTCCTCCCCAACGTGCCCCTTCCCCTGACTTCTCTATCAAGATCAATGGCACATCTATCAGTCTGTCCCCACGTGCCCGGGTGCTAGGGGTAACTCTAGACTCTAAACTGTCCTTTCAGGCCCACATCCAATCCCTGTCCATATCATGCCGCCTTAGCCTCCGCAACATTTCTAGAATATGCCCCTTTTTAACTAATGACACCATCAAGCTTCTAATTCACTCCTTGGTTATCTCTCGCCTCGACTACTGCAACTCCCTTCTCATTGGATTACCTTTACATAGACTATGCCCCCTTCAGTCCATCATGAATGTCGCTGCAAGACTCATCCACCTTACCAACTGTTCAGTGTCCTCCACCCCTCTCTGCCAATCCCTCCACTGGCTTCCACTCACCCAACGAATAAAATTCAAAGTACTAACAATAATTTACAAAGCCATCCACAACTCGGCCCCCAGCTACATCACTAACCTAGTCCCAAAATACCAACCAAGCTGCTCTCTTTGGTCCTCCCAAGACCTCCTGCTCTCTAGCTCCCTTGTCACCTCCTCCCATGCTCGCCTCCAGGATTTCTCCAGAGCTTCTCCCATCCTTTGGAACTCCATACCCCAATCTGTCTGACTGTTCCCCTAATCTATCCATCTTCAGACGATCCCTGAAAACCCTTCTCTTTAACCACTTAACGACCGCCCACTGTAAATATACGTCGGCAGAATGGCACTGACAGGCAGAATCACGTACATATACGTGATTGCCTTTGTATAGTTGGGGGGTCCGATCGGACCCCCCTTCTTTACAGTGGGTGGTCGTTTTACCTTCGGGAGCGATCCGGCATGAGGGGACGGCTGTTCGATTCCGCCCCCCCCTCTCGATCGCTCCCGGCGAATGAGAGCTTCCCCTGCCTGTGTACTGTTTACACAGGCGGGAGGAAGTGATGTCATCTCTCCTGCGGCGCTCACATATACCGAGCGCCGTACAGGAGAAGATGCAGGTTAGTGCACACAACACTACACTGACACCAGGACACATAGGCACATAAATCGCCCCCCCAGCCCCCCCCCCCAGACACCCCCAGATCACCCCCAGCCCCCAGTCACAGTGTCACTGATTGCAGTGACCATTTATTTAGTGATCACTGCAATCAGTGACATTTGTGACTGTAAAAGTGTCAGTACATTCAGTTTTAGGTCCAGTGTAGCCCCCTAACCCCCCCTAATAAAGGTTTAACCCCCTGATCACCCCCCAGATAACCCTTTCACCCCCTAGCACCGCCGTCGCTAAGCGATCATTTTTCTGATCGATGTCTTAGCGTCGGTGATGCTGATCGATAGCCAGTAATTTTTTTTAGGTTCGCCGCAGGTTTTTATAGCGTCGGGTACCCCCATATATTACCTAATAAAGGTTTCAACCCCCTTGATCACCCCCAAGGTAACCCTTTCACCCCCTATCACCACTGTCACTAAGCGATAATTTTTCTGATCGATGTCTTAGCGTCGGCGATGCTGATCGGTAGCCAGTAATTTTTTTTAGGTTCGCCGCAGGTTTTTATAGCGTCGGCTACCCCCATATATTACCTAATAAAGGTTTAACCCCCTTGATCACCCCCCAGGTAACCCTTTCACCCCCTAGCACCGCCGTCACTAAGCGATCATTTTTCTGATCGATGTCTTAGCGTCGGTGATGCTGATCGGTAGCCAGTAATTTTTTTTAGGTTCGCCGCAGGTTTTTATAGCGTCGGGTACCCCCATATATTACCTAATAAAGGTTTAACCCCCTTGATTGCCCCCCAGGTAACCCTTTCACCCCCTATCACCACTGTCACTAAGCGATCATTTTTCTGATCGCTGTCTTAGCGTCGGTGATGCAGATCGGTAGCCAGTAATTTTTTTTAGGTTCGCCGCAGGTTTTTATAGCGTCAGGTACCCCAATATATTACCTAATAAAGGTTTAACCCCCTTGATCGCCCCCCAGGTAACCCTTTCACCCCCTATCACCACTGTCGCTAAGCGATCATTTTTCTGATCGCTGTCTTAGCGTCGGTGATGCAGATCGGTAGCCAGTAATTTTTTTTAGGTTCGCCGCAGGTTTTTATAGCGTCAGGTACCCCCATATATTATCTAGTAAAGGTTTAACCCCCTGATCGCCCCCCAGGTAACCCTTTCACCCCCTATCACCACTGTCGCTAAGCAATCGTTTTTATGATCGTTGTCTAAGTGTCGGTGATGCAGATCGGTAGCCAGTAATTTTTTTTTAGGTTCGCCGTCAGGTTTTTATATAGCGTCAGGTACCCCCATATATTACCTAATAAAGGTTTTAACCCCCTAATTGCCCCTAGTTAACCCTTTCACCAGTGATCATCATATAAGTGTTACGGGTGACGCTGTTTAGTTAGTTTTCTTTTTATAGTGTCAGGGCACCCGCCGTATATAACCCAATAAAGGTTTAACCCCCTGATCGCCCGGCGGGTGATATCAATTAGGTTTTAGCGTCAGAGAGGGTCTGCGTCACACCCCAGGCAGCGTCAGGTTAGTGCCAGTAACGCTAACACCCACGCGTGAAGCATACACCCCCCTTAGTGGTATAGTATCTGAACAGATCAATATCTGATCTGATCAGATCTATACTAGCGTCCCCAGCAGTTTAGGGTTCCCAAAAACGCAGTGTTAGCGGGATCAGCCCAGATACCTGCTAGCACCTGCGTTTTGCCCCTCCGTCCAGCCCAGGCCACCCAAGTGCAGTATCGATCGATCACTGTCACTTGCAAAACACAACACACATAACTGCAGCGTTCGCAGAGACAGGCCTGATCCCTGCGACTCCAGTGCTGTAGGAGGTGATTTCGCCACCACAGTTAAAAAAAAAAAGCATATATGCTGAAGCATTGGGGCAGCAGGAGCGGAGGAGCGATTTTGCTCCTACTGCCGCGTACATACGGTCAAAATTCTGACGGAGGCTTGCCCGTGGAAAAGTCTGACCATGTGTACGCGGCATAACTTTTGCGGGAAGATGCCCCCATGCTTCGGCATATATAAATGGTGCATGTATGCCCATCATTAGAAGTGGGTGGATGAAGGGCGTTATTCTAATGGTGGGCATACCCACCGATCAATCTTTTTTTTTCGTTCAGCCAACAGGCTGCATGAAAAAAAGATTACAATACATGTCCAACAAGGACCAGCAACGTACTGGTATGTTGCTGAACTTTGAATGTTTATACCAGAATGATTCCTGCGGGTTTAGGTATCATCTTGGTATCATTCTTTTCAGCCAGCGGCCGGCTTTCATGTAAAAGCAATCCTAGTGGCTAATTAGCCTCTGGACTGCTTTTACAAGCAGTGGGAGGGAATGTCCCCCCGGATATAAAAAGCGCCATTGGGAAATTGGGAAAGCATTTTATCACACCGATCTTGGTGTGGTCAGATGCTTTGAGGGCAGAGGAAAGATCTAGGGTCCAATAGACCCCAGTTTTTTCAAAAAAGAGTACCTGTCATTACCTATAGCTATCATAGGGGATATTTACATTCCCTGAGATAACAATAAAAATGATAAAAAAATAAATAAATATGGAAGCAACAGTTTAAAAATAAAATAAAAAAGCAAAATTAATAATAAAAAAAAAAAAAAAAGCCCCCCTGTCCTGCCCTGCTCTTGCCCAATGGCGAAGGCAAGCGTCGGTCTGGCATCATATGTAAACAGCAATTGCACCATGCATGTGAGGTATCACCGCGAAGGTCAGATCGAGGGCAGTAATTTTAGCAGTAGACCTCCTCTGTAAATCTAACGGGGTAACCTGTAAAGGCTTTAAAAGGCTTTTAAAAATGTATGTAGTTTGTCGCCAATGCGCGTTTGTGCGAAATTTTAAAGCATCTCGTGTTTGGTATCTATGTACTCGGCCTAAGATCATCTTTTTTATTTCATCAAACATTTGGGCAATATAGTGTGTTTTAGTGCATTAAAATTAAAAAAAGTGTATTTTTTCCCCAAAAATGCGTTTGAAAAATCGCTGCGCAAATACTGTGTAGAAAAAGAAAATGCAACATTTTATTCTGTAGGGCCTTTGCTTTAAAAATATATATAATGTTTGGGGGTTCAACATAATTTTCTTGCAAAAAAAAATATGTTTTCATGTAAACAAAAAGTGTCAAAAAGGGCTTTGTCTTCAAGTGGTTAGAAGAGTGGATGTAAGCTTCCTAATGTTGTGTATAAAATGCCAGAACAGTTCAAAACCCCCCCAAATGACCCCATTTTGGAAAGTAGACACCCCAAGCTATATACTGAGAGGCATGTCGAGTCCATGGAATATTTTATATGTTGACACAAGTTGCGGAAAAAAGACAATTTTTTTTTTTTTTTGCACAAAGTTGTCACTAAATGATATATTGCTCAAACATGCCATGGGCATATGTGGAATTACACCCCAAAATACATTCTGTTGCTTCTCCTGAGTACGGGGATACCACATATGTGAGACTTTTTGGGAGCCTAGCCACGTACGGGACCCCAAAAACCAATCACCGCCTTCAGGCTTTCTAAGGGTGTAAATTTTTGATTTCACTCCTCACTGCCTATCACAGTTTCGGAGGCCATGGAATGCCCAGATGGCACAAAACTTCCCCAAATGACCCCATTTTGGAAAGTAGACACCCCAAGCTATTTGCTGAGAGGTATTGTGAGTATTTTGCAGATCTCGCTTTTTGTCACAAAGTTTTGAAAATTGAAAAAAAAAAGAAAAAAAAATGTTCTTTCTTCATTTTCAAAAACAAATGAGAGCTGTAAAATACTCACCATGCCTCTCAGCAAACAGCTTGGGGTGTCTACTTTCCAAAATGGGGTCATTTGGGGGGGTTTTGTGCTATTTTGGCATTTTATGGCCTTCGAAACTGTGATAGGTAGTGAGGAGTCAAATCAAAAATTTGTGCCTAGAAATCCTGAAGGCGGTGATTGGTTTTCGGGGTCCCGTACGCGGCTAGGCTCCTAAAAAGTCCCACACATGTTGTATCCCCGTACTCAGGAGAAGCAGCAAAATTTATTTTGGGGTGCAATTCCACATATAACGATGGCATGTGTGAGCAATATATCATTTAGTGACAACTTTTTGTAATTTTTTTTTTTTTTGTCATTATTCAATCACTTGGGACAAAAAAAATATTCAATGGGCTCAACAGGCCTCTCAGCAATTTCCTTGGGGTGTCTACTTTCTAAAATGGGGTCATTTGGGGGGGTTTGTGCTATTTTGGCATTTTATGGCCTTCAAAACTGTGATAGGTAGTGAGGAGTGAAATCAAAAATTTGCGCCCTTAGAAATCCTGAAGGCGGTGCTTGGTTTCCGGGGTCCCGTACGTGGCTAGGCTCCTAAAAAGTCCCACACATGTGGTATCCCCGTACTCAGGAGAAGCAGCAGAATGTATTTTGGGGTGCAATTCCACATATAACCATGGCATGTGTGAGCAATATATCATTTAGTGACAACTTTTTTGTAATTTTTTTTTTTTTTTGTCATTATTCAATCACTTGGGACAAAAAAAAAATATTCAATGGGCTCAACATGCCTCTCAGCAATTTCCTTGTGGTGTCTACTTTCTAAAATGGGGTCATTTGGGGGGGGTTTGTACTGCCCTGCCATTTTAGCACCTCAAGAAATGAGATAGGCAGTCATAAATTTAAAGCTGTGTAAATTCCAGAAAATGTACCCTAGTTTGTAAACGCTATAACTTTTGCGCAAACCAATAAATATACGCTTATTGACATTTTTTTTACTAAAGACATGTGGCTGAATACATTTTGGCCTAAATGTATGACTAAAATTGAGTTTATTCGATTTTTCTTATAACAAAAATTAGAAAATATCATTTTTTTTCAAAATTTTCGGTTTTTTCCATTTATATCGCAAAAAATTAAAATCGCAGAGGCAATCAAATACCATTAAAAGAAAGCTCTATTTGTGGGAAGAAAAGGACGCAAATTTCGTTTGGGTACAACATTGCATATCCGCACAATTTACAGTTAAAGCAGCGCAGTGCAAAATTCTGAATTCACCTCTGGTCCTTTAGCTACCAAATGGTCCGGGGCTTAAGTGGTTAAAGAAGCCTATCCTGCTTCTAACTAACACTGTTTTACTTCCTCCATCAGCTCATCCCCCACAGCTATTACCTTTTGTTTCATTTGACCCTCCCTTTTTAGATTGTAAGCTCTATTGAGCAGGGCCCTCTGATTCCTCTTGTACCAAATTGTAATGTAACTGTAATGTTTGCCTTTATTTTGTTAAGCGCTGCGCAAACTGTTGGCGCTATATAAATCCTGTATAATAATAATAAATAATAGGTGAGATTGTCTAAAGGCAGGCAGGGTAGGAGATAACTGCCCATATAGCAAGGATAACTTGACACAAATTTGTGACAGTGTTGATGTGTAAGTGTGTTAACTTGCTATACATTTTCACTGGCAAGTCGTACACTTGCAAAGCACTTGAAGTACAAGTTCTAGTTGACACGTTTCCAATTTGTAGCAAATTTGCGTGGCAAGTCTCTAGCAAGATAAAAGTTGCAGTAGTGAGTCTACGGCAAGAGCTCTGCAAGTCTACAGCATGAAAATGCAGCCACAGTGACCCATGTGGTGGGATGACTATTGCATACAGAACAGAAATGAACCAGAACTTGCAGTAGACTTGCAGAATGTTTGCAAAGAAAGTTGATCTGGAGTCATGCAATGTGGACTTGCTGCAATTGTGCAACAGACTTGTGAAGCCTGGCAAATCTAGCAATAGCTTAGCAAGTCATTTTTAAACGTGCAGCACAATTGCTATCTGGGTGTACATACGGGGTAGGGAGTTCCAGAGGATGGGAGAGGTTATGGAGAAGTCCTGGAGGAGAGCATGGGAGGAGGTAATGAGGAAGTTAGAGAACAAGAGGTCTTTGGATAAGCAGAGAGGAAAATTTGTTGAGATGTTGAGATGAGGTTGGTGATATACTTGGGTGCAGTGTTTTGGATGGCTTTGTATATTTTGGTTAGTATTTTGAATTTCAACACTGGCTAGTTGAAGTCAATGAAGGGGTTGGCAAAGAGGGGCAGTAACTACAGATTGGTTACAAATAGAGATGGGCCGAACACCTCCCCCTGTTTGGTTTGCACCAGAACTCCCGAACAGAGAAAACGTTTTGAACCGAACGACCAACCCTTTTAAAGTCTATGGGACCCCAGCTTGAAAAATCAAAAGTTCCCCCCAAAGCTTTTGGAACTTGGTGTTCTCTCATATATCCCAAGTTACAGGCATACTTACCTCCCACTCCCCACACTTAGCATTATTAACCACTTGCCTACTGGGTACTTAAACCCCCCTCCTGCCCAGACCAATTTTCAGCTTTCAGTGCTCTCACACTTTGAATGACAATTACTCAGTCATGTATTACTGTACCCAAATAAATTTTTATCCTTTTTTATCAAACAAATAGAGCTTACTTTTGGTGGTATTTGATCACCTCTGTTTTTTTTTTTTTTTTTTTGCGCTATAAATTAAAAAAGAACATTTAAAAAAAAAAAAGACATTTTTCTTAGTTTCTGTGATCAAATTTTGCAAATTATTAATTTTTCTTCATAAATTTTGGCCACAATTTATACTGCTACATATTTGGTAAAAATTGCCCAAATTAGTGGATATTATTTGGTCTGTGTGAAAGTTTTAGAGTCTATGGTGCAAATCATAAAAAATTGATTACACCTGATGTACTGGTGGCCTATCTCATTTATTGCAACCCTAACAAGCCAGGAAAGTACAAATACCCCCAAATTACCCCTTTTTTGAAAGTATACATTCCAAGGTATTTAGTAAGATGCACGGTGAGGTTTTTGATGTTGTCATTTTTTCCCACAATTCTTTACAAAATTACGATTTTTTTCCCCCACAAAATTGTCATTGTAATAGGTTATTTCTCTCACATGGCATGTGCATACCACAAATGACGCCCCAAAATACATTCTGCTACTCCTCTCGAGTATGACGATACCACGTGTGGGACTTTTTCACAGCCTAGCCACTTAGAGAGGCCCAACATGCAGGGAGCACCATCAGGCGTTCTAGGAGCATAAATTACACATCTAACTTGTTGACTACCTATTACACAATTGAAGGCCCTGGAGCACCAGGACAATGACACATGACACTGATGTGGCACTGATGACAGATGGTACTGATACATGGCACTGATGACACGTGACACTGATGTGGCACTGATGACAGATGCACTAATACATGGCACTGATGGCACGTGACACTGATGTGGCACTGATGACAGATGGCACTAATACGTGGCAGTGATGACACGTGACACTGATGTGGTACTAATGACAGATGGCACTAATACGTGGCACTGATTACACGTGACACTGATGTGGCACTGATGACAGATGGCACTAATACATGGCACTGATGACAGATGGCACTAATATGTGGCACTGATGACACTGGTGTGGCACTGATGACAGATGGCACTGATATGTGGCACTGATGACACGTGACACTGATAACATATGGCACGTGACACTGACAGGTGGCACTGATGACAGATGGCACTGACAGGTGGCACTGGGGACAGATGGCACTGATAGGTGTCACTGGGGACAGATGGCACTGACAGGTGGCACTGGGGACAGATGGCACTGACAACAGATGGCACTGGGGACAGGTGGCACTGGGGACAGGTGGCACTGGGAACAGATGGCACTGATAGGTGGCACTGATAGGTACTGTGGGCCCTGTATTTTATGCAGCACACTCACGCTGCAGCACAGGTCACTCTCCCTCCTCACACGCGGTCTCTGTGTGAGGAGGGAGAGCCGGTGATGAGAGATGATCTCACATGTTTACATGTGAGATCATCTCTCATTGGACATGCCGATCGAGTGCTAAATGGCCGCTGTGATTGCCCATTTAGCACGATCTGTGATTGGCTGTGTCCAAGGGACACAGCCAACACAGATTTTACCCGATGAGCACCCGCGGCAGCGCGCATGGAGGAAGTAAATAGGAGGACGTCCAGGGATGCCCTCCCGGCAATTGAGCGTTGTGCTGTAGACATCTTTTGTCTATAGCACGGGCACGTAGTGGTTAAGCTTAACAATAGATTATTTTCCTCTACAATACAGAACCCTACATTGACACATTCGTATAGCTGCTAGATTAACTATAATGGTGCTAAAAATATAAAAGATTTGCGCTGTCTAATATGTGAAAAATAACAATGAAATATAATGTGACCCAACACTGAATATATCAATGTGTAATTTTAACATCAAAATAATTAAAACCAAGTTCCACAAAACAAGTGTCTGTGCGTATTAATTTAAGATGTGTGTTCAAATCTTGATCCAACAAAATATTGTATTGTGCACCGCCACTAGTGACAAATTAACAGTCAATCCGTGTTCCAGGTGTAGCACTACCCCCCGAAGGAGCTGCTGGTTTAGTTTGGGCCAGTTTGCAACCCCCTTAACTGGCTCAGACTCTCCCTTGGCACAACTGGTGTAACTGGCAATTGTGAGCCCCACTAAACACTGGGAACACAATTTTGCATGTATATAAATATATCACAATAACCTGTAAGAATATTGTTACCTTTCTTCAGTAGCAGTCACTCAGGAAACAAAGATACTTCAACAAAATGTTTCACTTAACCCAGGGAAAACTTTACTTGGTGTGAGGAAAAAAAGAAAGAAGAGGCAGTAATACACATATGCATACAGTTGACTCAGCAGGGCCCTGCAAGAGTCAAAAAGGATAAAACAAAGGGATTTCTAAAACAATATTCAAATCTACTTATGATTTAAAGAAACAAGTATAATGCTCACAAGCTCCCCCTAGTGGGCAATACCACCCTATGTCCTGCAGTGTTAATTCCAGCCAGGCCTGACAAAGATCACTACACAAATTCCATAACGATGGGAGTCTTCGCTAGCAACGTTGGTGCACGTTATATTTGTAATCCAAAAGGAATGAAGAAACAACTAAACCTTCACAATGTTTGTGGAAGTGAACTTTCAGTTAGTATAACTCTAACTCAACTGCGTAGTTACCACGCGCTACACTATGTCCCAATATGCGTGTGGCGTACTATTCTGCTGCTGATGGGCCTTCAAGAGTCAATTGGCCTAAAACAGTTGTGGAATATAGGCAGGTGCCCTCTCACCAGAACAGGCTTAGTCCACCTGATTTGTTCCTCTGCTGGTGATTCGATCCGTGGCCTCTCCGCAACGTGCAGACTCCGGTCCCTCTCTCTCGGCAGCTGTAGATTTCAGCAGACGGACAACTCCGGAATCTGGAAAGTGCGAGCGGGTCACACAGAAGAGGTCGCCCGGTTGTCTCGGTGATCCCTCTCCGCAAGGTTGTAGGCCCAGGCTTCAGGCCTAGTTTATTGTGTATCCACATTAAGTACAGTCCCAACAGCGTGGCTGGACCTAGCTAGAAGATGGACGATTGAGACCGGAGCTCCCGTCACCTCAGGACTGACACTTGTATAAACGGAGGATTACTGACCCCACTCTCTGCTGAAATTATGGGGACGGCATCCAGACAGTCGTCGCCCCCCCCCGCGAACTAACCGAGGGCCTGAGCCAAAATATCCCAGAGATGTTTCAGACCACTAGGGGGAACATGGCGTCTTCCCGCAACAGACAATCTCGAGGCCGCTCCCAGATGCACCCTAGCACTCAGCCTGGGATATCTCTGACTGAAACCCCGACCGAGCCATCCCCGCCGACCACTACTGAACAAAGGGGGATAGAGGCCCCTCAACAGCCTCAGCTGAACATCCACGATTTGAGGACCATAGCAGCAGATATTAAAGACACTCTCTTGGCGGCCATCTCGGAGCTCCGCCTGGACATTCATGCTCTGACGGACCGGGTCTACAATGTGGAGAGGGAGACAGAAAAACATGAAATGATCCTCCAATGCTCCACCAGAAAGATTGATGCACACACCCTTCAGTTAAGGGAAGTGAATCACCATTTGGAAGACCTGGATAACAGGGGACGGCGCCACAACATAAGAGTGAGGGGCATACCGGAATCTATAGAGGGAGATCAAATTCTTCCAGCGTGGGTTCAGTCTCTTCAACGGCGTCCTCAATAGACCCCCGGAAACCGCCATTGCCATGGATAGGATCCACCGCGCTCTGCGTCCTCGGGGTAGAGACACGGACCCCCCGAGATACATAGTCTGCTGTCTGGTTGATTACAGACTCAAAGAGGACATTCTGAGACAAGCGCGGGGACAGCAGCTTACTCATGGCACGGCCCGTGTCCAACTCTTTCAAGACCTCTCGGGAATCACGCTGCAGCACCGTCGTGATCTCAAACCTCTACTGGACACTCTGACTTCTAAAGGGATAAGATATACGTGGAAATTTCCCTTCTGTTTATCTGCTTCAAGTTCCGACAGTGGACGCACAGCCCTGCTTAAGGTGCCGGAGGATTTACCCCGCTTTTGTGATGCCCTGGGTATTCCCTTAGTTGCGGTCCCGGACTGGTATGCCAACTTTCGGTACTCAGTGGGAAGACCAGACAAGCGCTCAGAAGAGCCTATGGAGTCCCAACCTACGAGATTCCGCAGGAGGAGATCACCTTCGGGTTCCAGGCAGCACTTTGGGGCTAACAACCCCCGTCATGATCTGAGTCCCTTCATCTCCCCAGGCGCCAGTAGGGCTCGAAGAGATCGTTAATTTTCCTGCTTGTCGACCTTCTCACAGATGTTCCCGCTACCTACAGTCCACCAGTGCTACCTTCTTTATTGACCCCAGTAAGTGCAGTCTACCCAGTAGTTTGTGCTTTATTTTTATTTTTTTTTCCTTTTGTTTGAACTTTACTATGCTCCGGATACTGGCCGATGGCCACCAAGGTAGCTGAATGGTATCTCGCTTCCCTTCAACCACATACCGAAGTACTACGTAATCGACCAGCATCACCATTAGAAAGACCCTGCGGACCGCCATTGGCTCTCTACCAAGACTACACTACCCATAATGCATTGGGACTATTCACCGACTCCGAACGGAAACTGCCGCCTGTCCAACGTGCACTTCCGGCGGCGACACTCCAGACTCCCAAAGACCCGCGCAAGGCTATGACGCCACACTTCGGGCCACACGTCGCAACTCACAGGACTCCCCAACACAACTGGAACGTTAGCCTGGATCTTCCGACGCTGGAGGGAGGACTGCGACAGGATGGACACCTGGCTCCCAGCCTTTCTTCCTCAATGCGGCATCTTCACGCTATGCCATCTTAGACACCATTGCTTGTTGGGATGGGTGAGGTAGGTCAGCAACACATATAGCACTGCCAGTATGCCCTCCCACTGTCTTACATGTCCCAGCCCCCTCGGCACATGTACACAGGTAAATGATCAGAGACCCGGTTGTGGCCCGGATCGGAATACTCGCCTCCTTTTCTGCTAGACGTGTTGGGCCCTCTGCTCTTCTATTCATGTGCGGCCAGGGCGCTTTGCACACTCACGGAAATGTGTATAAAGAACAACAGTTGTCCTCCCTTACATGCCTGTGACCCCAGGCCCTCCCACACCCTATGTCCCAACATCACTTGTGTTGGACACTGTGCTGACCTGAACTCTGCATGTTACAACTGGCAGTAGGATCTGTTTTCTCTTCACTCACACAGGAAATACACCTTACTGCAGCCACCATAAGTACAGCTTGCCCCATTGTTACTTTCCCACTGGATCACTTCTTTGCTGCAAATAACGATCTGAATCACCCACAGACCCCCATGGGTCTTCTAATTTACAATTAGTGCCGTTTATGCACCACTGTGTAGAGGCCAATGCCAACTTTGCAAATGGACAAACTTTACCACTTTTTTGACGTGTTGCTGTTTTTTTGTTTTGTTTTTGTCAGTAGGTATATCTTACAACCAAATTTGTTCGACGGACACTTTTATGAACCTCAGTGACCACTTCAGTTCACCTGCTATGGTTGTGTTTTGAGTTTTTATCTATAGCTCACTGTTAGTTTGCTGTTTTCTATTGCTCCCCCTATTATGCCCTGGTTAATCATACCTCCCTACTCAGGGTGACATTTAGTTCCCATGCTGAATTATTAGCGCAGGTTTTGAGATGGATGCTCTACCAGCCAGAACAGGATCTCTGGGTCGTACAGTTTAACTGCATGTATAGCGCATAGTACTTCTGTTCTGACCCAGACACCCTTGATCTGCATATCCCCTCTCTATGCTTATCTAGCATGAATGTATTATGCTACCCTACCTCTTCTCCCTTATATGCTGGGGTCATGCCTCTTCAGAATAGCCTTAAACACTTAGGTCATCCTGGGGTGGCAAGCCACCTTCGATATATAATTCATTACTCTCTCTGACCGGTCCTGGTCAACACCCTCACGGTCACGTGTAGTGGTGACAGCACGCTGATAGGCGTGTTGTCGCCCTCTGCGTGCTGTACCTCACCGATCTAAATCCCCCTTCTGAGGGAGTTGGACGGAATCCTCCCCCCTCATCGGTTTATCTGTAGTACTTACATTAACCCATTGTATTCTTGTTTATTGATAGTTTCCCTCCTCATCCTCTACCACTGCCCCCCTCCCCCACACCATGACGGACGAAGCGACTCCTACCGGCATTAACCCTCAACTTACGCAACTTCCAACACGCATTAAACTATACTCTTTAAACATTTGCGGTCTCAACACCCCCGAAAAACGCTCACGGTTGTTATACACTCTCCAGAAAGCAAAGCCGCATATCGTCCTCATTCAAGAAACCCACTTACGATCAGACAACATCCCCAAACTCTATAATCACTATTTCCTGACAGTATACCACGCCACCAATGATACGGCCAAATCAAAAGGAGTCTCTATACTAATTGCGAAGAACTGCCCCATCCAAAATGTTGAAATCCAACGAGATGTCCAAGGTCGATATCTCTTCCTAAAAGGTACACTTCATGATCTGCCCATCACCATAGCAAACGTATATGCCCCGAACTTGCAACAAGTACCCTTCTTTCGCAGAACCATTCAACAACTCACTGCCTTTCAATGCACCCTGATCGTAGGAGGAGATTTCAATGTCCCACTGACGCCATCACTGGACACCTCCAATGGGTCTACGTACCTAACGTATCGAGCCCTCTGTGCAATAAAATCCCAACTTAACACCCTTACTCTACATGACACATGGTGCACGCTGCACCCGAACGTGAAAGATTTCACCTTTTTCTCACCTCCACATAACAAGTATTCCAGAATTGATCATTTTTTCCTCACGCAGAACGACCTTACAATGCTTGTAGAGGCCACCATCGAACCCATGCTGCTATCGGATCACCACCCCATAACTTTGACTCTGGAGCTCCCGGTAAAACGCACCAGATCCGTGATTTGGAGATTAGACGACTCCCTGCTGTTGGACTCAGACAATACCCAACTATTATCTGATCGCCTATCCCAATATTTTATTGATAATGACACCGAGAGTACATCTCCCACCACTATGTGGGCAGCTCATAAATGTGTCATTAGAGGGGAACTTATATCTTTAATGGCCAAAAGAAATAAGCTTAGGAAGGCCCGTATCCTGGAATTGTCCAATCGAATAAAGACTCTCGAACGCGCATATAAACTTACTTTGGCTACCCAGAGTCTCAATGATCTCTTGAGAGCCAGGGAAGAATTATTGGAAGAACTCCATATAATTTTAAAACGTAAATACGCTCTAACCCACAAGTTGTTTTACGAATTCGGAAACAAAGCCGGGAAACTATTAGCTAAAGCCCTACAAAGAAAGAAGACGGCCCACACTATCCATGCTATCACATCCCCCACTGGTGCCAACGTAACTAAAACAGAGGACATAGCTAAACAATTTGTGCATTACTTCTCTAAACTGTATAATTTACCCAAAAAGCACGCAAATTACCCCTCTTCCGACCGTTTAGGGCTGATTAATGATTTTCTATAAATATAGCCCTTCTCCAATTTCCCAAGACGACACAACAGACTTGGAACTACCCATTACGACCGAAGAAGCTTTTTCGGCACTAAAGCAGTTAAAAGCAGGCAAGAGCCCAGGTCCGGATGGCCTACCAACCAGCTATTACAAATCTTTCTCTAACATATTGATCCCTAAATTTGTGAAAGCATTTAACGCTTTCCCATCCTCCCCCCCGAATAACACTGATATGTTAGAAGCCCACATTACACTAATTCCAAAACCTGATAAGGATGCCACATTGGTCTCCAACTATCGCCCTATCTCTCTACTTAACGTAGATGTGAAGCTATATGCAAAAATATTGGCAAATCGCTTACTCCCGTTGCTCCCCAAATTAATCTCAGTAAACCAGGTGGGCTTTATCCCGGGTAGAGAAGCTAGGGATAACACCACAAAAGCAATAAATATACACCACTGGCTAACCTCATCGGCTACGAAAGGCTTCTTTCTTTCCCTTGACGCGGAGAAGGCGTTCAACAGGGTGGCATGGGACTATATGTCCGCTGCACTGCATTCATTGGGGCTCCCGACTCGCATGCTTCAAATGATCATGGCTCTCTACTCCTCCCCTACCGCTAGGATTAGAGTCAACGGCCGATTGTCGGACGCCTTCTCCATCGCCAACGGCACCCGGCAGGGTTGTCCCCTTTCACCCCTTATCTTTGTTCTCACCCTGGAACCCTTCCTCCGCAGATTGAGAGAGAACCCTGATATTAAAGGGATTGACATTAACCACAAAGAATACAAAATAGCTGCTTACGCAGATGATGTACTTCTGTTTCTGTCAGATCCCATAACTACCATTCCCAACCTCCTTAAAGACTTTTCGTTATTTAAACAACTTTCCAACTTCCAGATTAATTTTAGTAAATCTAAAGCGCTTAATGTTACACTCCCGACGACGACGGTTTCTCTCTGCCAACAGAACTTCCCATTTACCTGGGAGCCCCACGATATAACATATCTGGGTATTAAACTCCCTACCAACTTAGCTGACCTGTACACCAAAAAGTTCCTGCCCGCACTTCAGAAAATACAGGGTGATTTACTCAAATGGACTAAAGGCCCGTTCTCGTGGTTTGGCAGGGCAGCAATAGTAAAGATGAATGTGCTCCCCAGACTACTGTACCTATTACAAGCCATCCCGATCAAACTCCACCCCTCTTTCTTCGCCTCCTTTAAAAGAATGTGTAGAACCCTCTTATGGTCCGCACGCTCCCCCCGGCTGAGTTGGGATAAACTGATTCTTCCTAAACGGAAAGGGGGAATAGGGTTACCGGATCTAACCACATACTACAAAGCTTGCCATCTCACACGAATTGTGGATTGGCATGTCCACAAAAATGACAAAGACTGGATCCAGGTAGAAAATGCCTTCTCACACATACCTCTATCTCACCTCCCTTGGATCGATCAGCGATCGACCCCTAAAAGCTGTTCCAGCCATCCGCTCATTGGTCCCACACTACTAAGTTTTAGAGCGGCCTGCCAGACCTTTAACATGATCCCCTTCCCTGGACCTATGATGCCTCTTTCCCAAAATCCTGACTTTCCGCCAGACCTTGCTGCCAATGATCTGACTGTAAACCCCCTTGACACTCGGGTCAGAGCACAAGACCTCTTCGCCGACGAATTGCTCCTTTCGCATCCGGCGATGTCTTCCAAATTCCCACACTTCAACACACCTTTCTTTAAATTTCTTCAACTCAGACATTTTTTTATAGTGCCCAACCACTCTCTCAATGGTATAGGGATCTGACCCCCTTCGAGCATATTTGCAACGCAACGGAACCTCAGAGACATTTAATCTCGGAAATGTACTCTCTGTTACTATCCGACACTTCCCCCAACATTAAGACTACCCAGCGTTGGGATACGGACTTCTCAATGACTTTATCCGAGAAAGATTGGGATTGCATATGGGAACACATGCATAAAGGGTCCACCAATGTCTTCGCACAGGAGAATAGATATAAACTCTACTCTAGGTGGTACCGAACCCCAGATAAACTCCACAAAATTTTCCCTAGCGTTCCCTCAACATGCTGGAGATGCAATGCAGCTCAGGGCTCCCTCATGCATATATGGTGGGAATGTCCACTGATTCAAACGTTCTGGAGAAGGGTACATGACTTAATTGAGCGTATCACTACCTACACCCCAGACTTCACCCTCGCACAATATCTTTTACACCATACGTCTCTACCTCAGTCCTCTTATCGTAAATCCCTTACTTTGCACCTCATTAATGCGGCCACCCAATGCATACCTGTTCACTGGAGAAGCATTCTCCCCCCCACTATCGGGGAATGGCATTCCCGAGTAGATAGAATAGCAGAAATGGAGAGGCTCATTCTTCAAGCTAATGACACCCACACTAAGTTCTGAGATACTTGGGCATGCTGGACACACTACAGAGATTCGATGGCAGCTGACCCCACACGAATTGCATCTCTGCCCCCAACGGGGATAGCTGAGACCCGAATCCCCCAAACTACTTAACTACTTGATACATCCGTCTCCCCTACCCCCCCCCAATTTTTCGGATTCCTATTCTTTTGATATATACATGGTCCCACGTCTGTGATACGGGATTCTGACGTTATTCAGGTGCTGATTCCTATCTCAAATTACACATAGTATAATGCACAGCATAGTTGACCATGAGCTTATATTCACCACTACATATGGTGAGATAAATGATTACCCAGGAGACGAGGTAGGTTTGCTCCTCCAAGAACCACACCTGATATGGTGCGAAGCCGCATTTTGCAGGGTTCCCCGCCCGATCACAGTTAGATCCCTTTAGGGGTGACCGGGGTCTGGGTCGACCTGTACTGGTTCTCCATACCATATCATTTCTCTTGCTCTCCTTGTCCCCCCATGGCACCTCCTGTTTTTGGAGTTTTTGAAGTTTTTGTTGATTTTACCTAGCTATAAATTCCTTTCAGCTTAGTTCTTACTACAACCCAATTACTATGTTGGCACTTATTGAGCCAGTTTATCTACATTACACTAATGTAAGTGGAACTTTTGTGGATCTTGTGTTTTCCTACATCTCCAATGTTGAGCTCTGTTATACTGTATGGAAGATCTCATTTACTCTTCCTGTATTGTTCTGTGCATGTTATAAAAACAAAAATTTTCAATAAAATTCTTTGAAAAAAAGTACAGTCCCAACACGTATATACTCCGGTAAAAACATGTATATAATAACCACACAGATTTAAGACACAACATTGCCATACAGTTTTACATTTCACATTAATCTGTATATGTTACTGACGCGTTTCGATCCCAATGGATCTCTTCAGAGGATAGGTGGTTTGCTGTGGGAAATATATATATTAGATTTCAATTCTCTACATGGGTGTAGGCCCATGGGTAAAAAATATAGAGTGTATGATTACCAGTCAACTGTGTGTTAGAACCATGGTTTCTAACCGGAGTTCCATCACTAGCATTTCAAGGGGAATCAGCAGCCTCCCGGACATTTGACACCCAAAAGTGGGGCGCCACCAAGGCATGTGCGACCTGCAAGGAGTCATATGGAGGGGGAGAGACCTGAGAGGGGGCGCGCACGGACGGAAAGCCAGCACCTGTAATGAAACACCAAGGGCATCAATGTAGGATGCATCCGTCATGCATCCATATACACTATGTGGTTAATGAGTATTAAGTGGACAGACTAGAGGTCAGCAGTGGTATGTCCTTAAATATATATTCATATTTGTCAATGTACTTCTGTAGTAATATTTAGCTAATGAGGTATATTTGCCATATTCTAAGCATAATGAATGGAATATGATCAATGTGTTTCTATGGTGGTATTTAACTAATAAGGTATGTTTGCCATATTCTAAGCAAAATAAATGAAGTATGAAGGTTGTGAGAAAAATAATGAAGGTGATGTGCACTATGAATAGGATGGTGGAGGACAAAAACGAATGTCAAAAAAATAAAAGTGGAAAAAAGGTGAAATAAAACGTCAGCAGTGTGAAAATTGATGATGGTGATGTGGTGTATGATGTGTGTAAAAAAGTGATGTAGTGTGATGCGTGTGAAAAGTGAAAATGGATTGGAATGATTGTGTGTGGAATGAATGTGTGTGTGTTAGTGAGATAACAATGGTGAAAGAAGTGATGAGATTTAAACCAACGTGAGATGAAGATCATTCAGATCAAATGTACTGGATATGTACTGTTGTACAACATGTGCAAGCCACAGTGTTGTGTGAAGAAATGTATGGGTTCCATTCATCTTGGAGGGTCCCAGGCTCATTTTATGAGCCAAGGAGACCGACCAACACCACGGATGAAGCTGTAATTGGTTATAAATTAGTCAAAAGTAATGCTAATCAGGCCTAGTGCATGGTGCTTGAATGGGTCTGGAAGGAATTTGGCAGCCAGCCTATGTAGGGCTGGTGTACTTACATTTACCAGGCTGAGTCTAGTCGTCCACATAGAGGAGCTGGGGATCAAAGTGTGATCCACACAGATCTCAGGTTGTATTAGTACTGCCCTTAATTAGGGAGGCCCTGGTGTGTTCAGCAGGCGCCCTGCCTTCGTCCATGCATCATCCTCCAGGGATATCCCCACCGCAGTATGCGGTCCTCCCTGAGTGGCTCCCTCGGTGTTCCGGAAGGACTCAAGGTTTTCGACAGCTGCCGTCTCCTCTGCCGCAAAAGCGTGATGTCCTGGCATCACACGCCTGCATAGTTTCCCACGCACGCACGGATGACAAGGACGTCCAGAGGGGATCAGGGACACTGCCGAAAGGAAGGAATGCCCATCATGGGCGGGTGGAACAAGGTCAGCCGCCCAATGAGCATGGTGGGAGCACAATGCTCCCCCTCCCCCCTTGTCGGGAGGACACACACGCATGCGCCGCCCACACTAAGGATGACGCAGGTCAAGGAGGCATCAAAAAAAAACCGAAACGCACCGATGGAAAGGCCCATGGTGGAAAATTATATTAAGTTGGCACTTGGTGCATGCAAACGCAAATTGCATAACACCACAGTGTGAACAGAAAATTACATGCGTTTATAATCAGTATTGAGTAATTGATGTATAGGTGATATCTAATATATATAAACTAGAGCTAAATATTGATGATTGTAGTCCAGCGCTTATCCATTGGCTGTAAAAACAGTCAGTATTGTATTGGGAGACATGTTGATGTCTCTCAGCAGTTTTCTGCACTGAGACAGTACTCAGTTTCCAATGGGGGAGTGGATTGAGTAAAGCCCCGTACACACGATCGGATAACCTATGGATTTTCGTCCGATGGATTTGTCCATCGGAAATCCGATGAAACTGTTTTTCATCAGTCTTGGCCACACACCATCAGTCAAAAAACCGACCGTTCCAAACGCGGTGACGTAAAACACTCAGATGAGCCGAGAAAAATGAAGTTTAATGCTTCTGAGCATGCGTCGACTTGATTCTAAGCATGCGTGGGTTTTTTAACCGATGGACTTGCCCATAGACGATCGGAAATTCCCATCGGTTTTTTATCCATCGGAAAATTTTAAAACAAGTTCTATTTTTTACAACCGATGGAAAAAAGACCGATGGGTACCATACACGATTGGTTGGTCTGATGAAAACCATCCATCGGACGGTTTTCATCAGTCAAACCGATCGTGTGTACGGGGCTTTAGACTCCAGTCCCCCTGAAACGAATCAATGAGACTGTCTCATAATGGTCACCTTGAAATTACTCATGGAATTTAGATCATAATATGATATCTATATTGGCATAGCAAAGGAACCATCAATACTGTATAGCTCAGGTCTTCACTCGCATGTGTCCAAAGGGGGATGGGGTGTTTAACCACCCAAAATGAATATGAAAGAATGTGAAGGACACGTATACTGGGAGTGAAAGGCGCTGCGCACCCTGAAAATTAACAGAAGAATAGGAAGTTTCCCCAAGGGGTTTTTTGCAGCAAAATTCCAAAAATGATTTACAATAATGCATGTTAAAAATGTATTGTGTATCCACATTAAGTACAGTCCCAACACGTATATACTCCGGTAAAAACATGTATATAATAACTACACAGATTTAAGACACAACATTGCCATACAGTTTTACATTTCACATGCATTTGTATATGTTACTGACGCGTTTCGATCCCAATGGATCTCTTCAGAGGATAGGTGGTTTGCTGTGGGAAATATATATATTAGATTTCAATTCTCTACATGGGTGTAGGCCCAATGGTAAAAAATAGACTTGTGCACAACGGAAAAATTTGTTCCGTTTCGGTTCGTTTCTTTCCGGTCCTGTTGATTCGTAATCATTCGTAATTTTGCTAGACGGGATTTTTCGTGTTCGGACTCATTCGTATTTTTGCAAGCGACATTTTTTGTTGAATTTTTTGTTGCTTTATAATTCGTACTTTCGGTAGAGTACGTTGTTTTTCGTTGATTCTGGACACAACTCCTACTTTCGTAACTTTTTTTGGGTTCGTTGATTCGTAATTTTCCGTGTCTCTCTCACAACGACGCTGCCTATTATGCCTAATGTGCTTCGAATGGATTTGTACTTTTCTAAATACATAGCGGTTATTTGTAACGATTCGAAATCTCGTATTTTACTTTCGTTTTTTACATGCGGCTATAGGCTCCGCCCCTGTACACCATTTTGAGAGGGTTCAGCACGGTGAGGGAGAAGCAGAGAGCAGAGCAGAGTGAGTGTTATTGTGCTTCGAATGGATTTGAAATCTCGTATTTTACTTTCGTTTTTTCATGCGGCTATAGCCTCCGCCCCTGTACACCATTTTGAGAGGGAGTTCAGCATGGTGAGGGAGAAGCAGAGAGCAGAGCGAGTGTTATTGTGCTTCAAATGGATTCGTACATTCGTAACTTTTTTCATAACGAATTATGCCGAAGACCTTCGGGCATTCGCTATTTTGCGGTATAATTTATTTCGGATTCGGTTTTATTCGTAATTGCTCTGTTCGGAAATTCGAATGCTTCCGAATGTCCGAAAGTTGCTAAATTCGGACGAATTTTGATTCGTTACGAAACGAATTGCACAAGCCTAGTAAAAAATATAGAGTGTATGATTACCAGTCAACTGTGTGTTAGAACCATGGTTTCTAACCGGAGTTCCATCACTAGCATCTTAAGGGGAATCAGCAGCCTCCCAGACATTTGACACCCAAAAGTGGGGCGCCACCAAGGTGTGTGCGACCTGCAAGGAGTCATATGGAGGGGGAGAGACCCGAGAGGGGGCGCGCACGGACGGACAGCCGGCACCTGTAATGAAACACCAAGGGCATCAATGTAGGATGCATCCGTCATGCATCCATATACACTATGTGGTTAATGAGTATTAAGTGGACAGACTAGAGGTCAGCAGTGGTATGTCCTTAAATATATATTTATATTTGTCAATGTACTTATGTAGTAATATTTAGCTAATGAGGTATATTTGCCATATTCTAAGCATAATGAATGGAATATGATCAATGTGTTTCTATGGTGGTATTTAACTAATAAGGTATGTTTGCTATATTCTAAGCAAAATAAATGAAGTATGAAGGGTGTGAGAAAAATAATGAAGGTGATGTGCACTATGAATAGGATGGTGGAGGACAAAAACGAATGTCAAAAAAATAAAAGTGGAAAAAAGGTGAAATAAAACGTCAGCAGTGTGAAAATTGATGATGGTGATGTGGTGTATGATGTGTGTAAAAAAGTGATGTAGTGTGATGCGTGTGAAAAGTGAAAATGGATTGGAATGATTGTGTGTGGAATGAATGTGTGTGTGTGTTAGTGAGATAACAATGGTGAAAGAAGTGATGAGATTTAAACCAAGGTGAGATGAAGATCATTCAGATCAAATGTACTGGATATGTACTGTTGCACAACATGTGCGAGCCACAGTGTTGTGTGAAGAAATGTATGGGTTCCATTCATCTTGGAGGGTCCCAGGCTCATTTTATGAGCCAAGGAGACCGACCAACACCACGGATGAAGCTGTAATTGGTTATAAATTAGTCAAAAGTAATGCTAATCAGGCCTAGTGCATGGTGCTTGAATGGGTCTGGAAGGAATTTGGCAGCCAGCCTATGTAGGGCTGGTGTACTTACATTTACCAGGCTGAGTCTAGTCGTCCACATAGAGGAGCTGGGGATCAAAGTGTGATCCACACAGATCTCAGGTTGTATTAGTACTGCCCTTAATTAGGGAGGCCCTGGTGTGTTCAGCAGGCGCCCCGGCTTCGTCCATGCATCATCCTCCAGGGATATCCCCACTGCAGTATGCGGTCCTCCCTGAGTGGCTCCCTCGGCGTTCCGGAAGGACTCAATGTCTCCAACAGCTGCCGTCTCCTCCGCGGCAAAAGCGTGACGTACTGGCATCACACGCGTGCATAGTTTCCCACACACGCACGGATGACAAGGACGTCCAGAGGGGATCAGGGATGCCGCCGACAAGGAAGGAACGCCCATAATGGGTGGGCGGAACAAGGTCCGCCGCCCAATGAGCATGGTGGGAGCACAATGCTCCCCCTCCCCCCTTGTCGGGAGGACGCACACGCATGCGCCACCCACACTAAGGATGACTCCTTGCAGGTCGCACACGCCTTGGTGGTGCCCAACTTTTGGGTGTCAAATGTCCAGAAGGCTGCTGATTCCCCTTGAGATGCTAGTGATGGAACTCCGGTTAGAAACCATGGTTCTAACACACAGTTGACTGGTAATCATACACTCTATATTTTTTACCATTGGGCCTACGCCCATGTAGAGAATTGAAATCTAATATATATATTTCCCACAACAAACCACCTATCCTCTGAAGAGATCCATTGGGATCGAAACGAGTCAGTAACATATACAGATGCATGTGAAATGTAAAACTGTATGGCAATGTTGTGTCTTAAATCTGTGTGGTTATTATATACATGTTTTTACCGGAGTATATACGTGTTGGGACTGTACTTAATGTGGATACACAATACATTTTTAACATGTATTATTGTAAATCATTTTCGGAATTTTGCTGCAAAAAACCCCTTGGGGAAACTTCCTATTCTTCAAATAATTGATGTAAACAACAGTCACCATAATTCTCATATTATCAACTATTAAGAGTACAATTCAAATTTTATTGAACAAACCTCCTAATAATAACAGTTTTTTTTCAAAATAAAAAACTTACAATGCACTGTTCCATATTATTACGCACAGTAAGTTTAGAAACACTTTATAGGTTGTAAAGAACTGAACATTGTCATTTGTTGTGTTTGCAGAATATTTACTGAAATCAAAAGCTATTTCAATCAAACTTTGAACAACATTTAACTTTTTAAACATTTTAACAGGTCACGTTACATTTTAACATAGGACCCCTTATTTGATAGCAGCTTCACAAGTCTTGCATCCATTGAACTTGTGAGTTTTTGGACAGTTTCTGCTTGAATTTGTTTGTAAGATATCAGAATAGCCTCCCAGAGCTGCTGTTTGGATGTAAACTGTCTCCCACCCTCATAGATCTTTTGCTTGAGGATGCTCCAAAGTTTCTCAATAGGATTGAGGTCAGGGGAGGATGGAGGCCACACCATGACTTTCTCTGCTTTTATCCCCATAGCAGCGATTGATGCAGAGGTATTCTTTGCAGCATGAGATGTTGCATTGTCCTGCATGAAGATGATTTTTTTACGGAAAGCATAGTTCTTCCTTCTGTACCAGGGAAGGAAGTGGTCAGTCAGGAACTCCACATACTTTGCAGAGGTCATCTTTACACCTTTGGGGACCCTAAAGGGGCCGAACAGCTCTCTTCCCATGATTCCAGCCCAAAACATGACTCCACCACCGCCTTGCTGATGTCGCAGCCTTGTTGGAACAGGGTGGCCATCCACCAACCATCCACTACTCCATCAATCTGGTCCATCCAGGGTTGCACGGCACTCATCAGTGAACAGGACTGTTTGAAAATGAGTCTTCATGTATTTTTCTGCCCAATGCAGCCGTTTATGCTTGTGAGCATTGGTTAGTGGTGGCCGAATGGAAGGTTTATGCACAGTTGCAATACTCTGGAGGACTCTACACCTTGATGTCCGTGGGACTCCAGAGGCACCAGCAGCTTCAAATTTCTGTTTGCTGCTATGTAATGGTGTTTTGGCAGCTGCTCTCTTGATCCGATGCATGGATCTGGCAGAAATCTTCCTCAATGTGCCTTTATCTGCACGAAACCCGTCTGTGCTCCGAATCAGCCACAAATCTCTTAATAGTGCGATGATCATGCTTAAGTTTTCGTGAAATATCTAATGTTTTCATACCTCGTCCAAGGCATTGAACTATTTTACTCTTTTCGGCAGCAGAGAGGGCTTTTTTCTTCCCCATATTGCTTGAAAATGGTGCTCTGCTTGATAATGTGGAACACCCTCCTTTAGTAGTTTTTCCTTTAATTGGGCTCACCTGGCAATCTAATTATCACAGGTGTCCGAGATTGTTTTCAGTGATCAAAAGAGCCCTGAGACACAATGCCATCCATGAGTTAAACTGAAAAACATTTTTTTTTTATCATTGTGACACTGAAATAGAATTTGCATAATAATTTGGAACAGGGTGTATTATAGGAGATTATAATATGTCGGAGGTGAACAAATATCTGATATGTAGCCCCATCCAGTGTGTATTTCGACCTCCGTGGTGGATGGATCAAACAGCCTGCAGATCAGTGTTTCAGACCAGCACACTCTGATCTAAACTCACTCTGCACTTTCCACTCGATCAATGTATAGGATTAAAGCGGAGTTCCACCCGAAAGTGGAACTTCCGCTTGTTGTACTCCTTCCCCCCTCCGGTGCCACATTTGACAGCTTTCGGGGGGGAGGGGGGACAGGATACCTGTCTTTCACAGGTATCCTGTCTCCACTTCCGGGAGCCTCAGACACGGGTATTTGCATCATCGCTGGGGCTTCCTCCTCCTCCCTCCTTCTTCCACGGCTGCCGGGCCAGTAGGAGAGAGGAGCGGAGCCTTGCGCATGTGCAGTAGGGTTCCCGGCGTGAAGCGGACTTCCGCTTTAAGAACAGCGGGAAGGCTCATAGTTACATAGTTACATAGTTAGTCAGGTTGAAAAAAGACAACGTCCATCCAGTTCAACCATAAAAAAAGAAATAATAAAATAAAAAATATCGTACAATCCCATATACCCAATTCTATACCCACAGTTGATCCAGAGAAAGGCAAAAAACCCCAGCAGAGCATGATCCAATTGGCTACAGCAGGGGAAATAATTCCTTCCTGATCCCCCGAGAGGCAATCGGATTTACCCTGGATCAACTTTACCTATAAATGTTAGTACTCAGTTATATTATGTACATTTAGGAAAGTATCCAGGCCTTTCTTAAAGCAATCTACTGAGCTGGCCAGAACCACCTCTGGAGGGAGTCTGTTCCACATTTTCACAGCTCTTACTGTGAAGAAACCTTTCCGTATTTGGAGACAAAATCTTTTTTTCCTCTAGACGTAAAGAGTGCCCCCTTGTCTTTTGTGTTGACCGTAAAGTGAATAACTCAACACCAAGTTCTCTATATGGACCGCTTATATATTTGTACATGTTAATCATATCCCCCCTTATTCTCCTCTTCTCAAGAGTGAATAAATTCAGTTCCTCTAATCTTTCCTCATAACTGAGCTCCTCCATGCCTCTTATCAGTTTGGTTGCCCTTCTCTGCACTTTCTCCAGTTCCCCGATATCCTTTTTGAGAACTGGTGCCCAAAACTGAACTGCATATTCCAGATGAGGTCTTACTAATGATTTGAACAGAGGCAAAATTATATCTCTCTCTCTCTGGAGTCCATACCTCTCTTAATACAAGAAAGGACTTTGCTCGCTTTGGAAACCGCAGCTCGGCATTGCATGCCATTATTGAGCTTATGATCTACCAAAACCCCCAGATCCTTCTCCACTACGGATCCCCCCAGTTGTACTCCCCCTAGTATGTATGATGCATTCATATTCTTAGCCCCCAAGTGCATAACTTTACATTTATCAACATTAAACCTCATCTGCCACATAGTCGCCCAATTAGACAGAGCATTGAGGTCGGTTTGTAAATTGGCGACATCATGTAAGGACGTTATTCCACTGCATAGCTTGGTGTCATCTGCAAAGACAGAAATGTTACTTTTGATCCCAGACCCAATATCATTTATAAAGATATTAAAAAGTAAGGGTCCCAGCACTGAACCTTGGGGTACACCACTGAGAACCTTAGACCAGTGTTTCTCAACTCCAGTCCTCAAGGCGCCCCAACAGGTCATGTTTTCAGGCTTTCCATTATCTTGCACAGGTGATTTGATCAGTTTCACTGCCTTAGTAATTACCACAGCCATTTCATCTGAGGGAAATCCTGAAAACATGACCTGTTGGGGCGCCTTGAGGACTGAAGTTGAGAAACACTGCCTTAGACCATTCAGAGTAAGAATCATTAACCACTACTCTCTGAATTCTGTCTTTTAGCCAGTTTTCTATCCATTTACAAACTGATATTTCCAATCCTGTAGACTTTACCTTACACATGAGCCGTGCGTGCGGAACTGTATCGAACGCTTTTGCAAAATTCAAGTAAACCATGTCCACTGCCTCCCCTCTGTCCAAGGTTTTACTTACCTCTTCATAAAAAGAAATCAGGTTTGTCTGACAACTTCTGTCTTTCATGGATCCATGCTGTCTGTTGCTTAAATAGTTTTTTCCAGCAAGAACTCATCTATGTGGTCTTTTATTAATCTCTCCAGTATCTTCCCAACTATAGAAGTTAAACTAACAGGTCTATAGTTACTTGTTAAAGACTTTGTTCCCTTTTTAAATATAGGCACCACATTGGCCCTGCGCCAATCCAGTGGTACTATTCCTGTCATTAATGAGTCCCTAAAAATTAGATACAATGGCTTTGAAATTACAGAGCTCAATTCTTTTAGGATCCGTGGGTGGATGCCATCTGGTCCAGGTGCTTTATCCACCTTTATTCTGTCTAAATATTTCTGGACCATATCACTTTTGAGCCATTGTGGATTTGGGGCTGTGTCACTACCACCCCCATTATGGACATGATCTCCCACATGCTCCATTGTATACACAGAGCTGAAGAAAGTATTTAATAAATTAGCCTTCTCTTTGTCCCCAGTCACCCACTCTAGATTATTTTGTAAAGGGCCTACATGCTCAGACCTGACCTTTTTACTATTAATATATTTGAATAATTTTTGGGGGTTTGTCCTACTATCTTTTGCAATCTGTCGTTCGTTTTGAACTTTTGTATCCTTGATTTCCTTTTTACATATCCTGTTATATTCTTTGTAACATTTAAACGACACTAGTGTTCCTTCATTTTTATATTTTTTTAAAAGCTCTTTTCTTATTGTTTATAGCTTTTTTTACTTTAATCGTGAGCCACATAGGTTTTATTTTTAGCCTTTTAAACTTATTGCCCATGGGAATATACTCTGCAGTGAGGTCCCAAACAGTCTTTTTGAAGAATTCCCATTTCTGTTCTGTGTTAATCAATGCCAATATTCCCTCCCAGTCTAAGTCCTGGAGAGCAGCCCTCAACCTTGGAAAATTAGCTTTATTGAAATTAAGTGTTTTTATCTTTCCTGTATGTATTTCTTGCTTACAGCTAACATCAAATGAAATCATGTTATGGTCCCTGCTACCCAGGTGTTCCTTTATCTGAACATTAGTAATATATAAAACATGTGGGATTTATTGGGCTAAAATATGCACTTACAGCAATGTGAAATAAAACAAACATGAGAGAGAGGATAATCCAACCTGGGGATCACCAACAGGTCTGGATCATATTCACGTCACGACTCCCGTCTCCTTCCAATGCATTTCCCCATAACAGGCTACGTCTGGGAATAGAGGATTAGCTGTAACCAAAGCATGGAACACCACACATGCACCAAACCTCTCGGATGCGATCAATAGAGTTGATACCCACTTCATATGAAAAATTATTAGCCATTAATAACCATGGTCTCAAATCCTTCTACTCTAAATGGGCTTACTGGGATTCACTTAACAAACTTTCCGATTTATGATAATAGTGGTATCTACAGTCTGTTTATTACTTATAAGGTACAAAATATTGGTGCGAGTTGTATTTGTTTGTCTTTTCTCTAAATGATGTCGTATTCTGTTAAATTGCATTCCATTTTCCTTTACTTTTACTCACTAGCACGATACATGCTATTACCAGTCTACCCAAGTACTTGATAGTGTTACAAAGCCTTTATGTATGTTTACTTGAGCGCAACTTTTTTATGTGGAAACTTTAGCTCAGCATTGTGTTAGTTGGTGCTGTTTATATTTTTACATGTTACAGTTTTTGAGGATCTGATTGCTTTATAAATATGCTGATTGTTTATATTTCTAATTTTGTACTCTTTAATAAAAATATTTGAAAGAAAAATCAAAAGTCCTAATTTCGAAGGCTTATATGCAAGTAATTGGCTATAAAAAGGGTATGGGAGTCCGGGTTTTACCCTGGGGAATATGTATCAATGCAAAAAAAGTTTTTTCAAGAGCAGTGATTTTAATGATGCTTAAAGTACAGCTACAAAAAATAAAAAATCCTTTAAATATAGAGCATGGAGGGGTCCCCTTAGTCTGCCTGTAAAGTGGAGCACATGTAACGTTGATAGAACCTACTGCAGAAAAACTGATATTTCTTTTTCATACATCATGGGACACAGAGTCAGGCTAATATTCATTACCTGCTGTGTTATACTTCATCATCAGGTGAATGGACACTGGTAGACCAAAGTTCGTTAGACAGGAAGTGATACCCTATAAAACCCCTCCCATACAGGAAGCATATCAGTTCTTTTCCAGTGTCTGCAAGGTGAATGGCACGGTTGTTTGAGCTCTCTAGCCCCACAAACGGTTCTTAAATGAATCAAGGGATTGACTGATCGGATCCATTTGACACAGGCTCTTTATGGTTAGATAAATGGTACCCAAGCCTTGCAATGAAGACTCAAGATCCTGCAAGGTTTCGGGCCTCCGGGCGCTGGACCCTGCGGAGTGGAAATCCTGGACACCACAGCGCTAAGGCATTTCCTGCAGGGTGCTGTACAGGTCCAAGGGAGTGAACCCTAAACATGAAAAGTGTACCCAGTCCTTCAAGGTCCAAGTGACAGGAACCCCCCCGTGAAGTGTGAAGATTGGGCTCTTAGTTTCTAAGCTGCCCTGTGCCTGGACGGGTAAGTGAAACCCCCTTATTTACTTATTGTGGGGTGTCCCAGTGATTGTAACAATCAGTCAAGCTAGCTAGAGGCTGGACACCTGTGTGCGGCGACCATACGGGGGAGTTTTGGGCTAGCTGTGGGTGTTTGCAAAGTGTACCTTTTTTGTTTGTGTCTGGCAGTTTTTTACCTGTAATTCCCTGTACACAAGATCGTTTTTTTCCAATGAAAAAAGATGATCGTGTGTGGGCCCCATCTGACTTTTTTCCATCGGTGTAAAAAAATAGAACATGTTTTAAATTTTTCCGATGGAAAAAAAAACGATAGGAAATTCCGTTTGTCTGCATCGTTAAATGTAGCACATTCTTTTCTTCTTTCTAATGCTTGAAAAAATTTTAGTTTTCGGTGCGGATATTCACACAGAGTTCTGACAAACTTATTTCTTTGTGATCTCATAAATCTTCTTTGTGATCTCATAAATCTTCGTATTTTATTTTAAAGCCAGGTCTCCAAAATATCTTATTTTTTTTATTTTTTTTGTTGGTGATTTGAATCAAGATCTCCTTATTTTTTGTGGCCTTTTAATATTTTCTTGTGATCTCCATTTTTTTTTTCTGGTCAAGTTACCACAATAACATTATTATCTTGTATTTTTTTCCCCTCAAGGAGGTTGGTGTTGGTGTCCCTTGTTAATTACACATTGGGGCTGATTTACGAAACGTTTCCGCCATGAGTATCCACGCATCTGCGTGCGCAATGGCAGTTTTGGTATTTACAAAACATTTGCGCCGGTAACGCAGCGCTATTCCCTATTTACTATAGTGTTCACGGCGCACGGGAGGAGGCGCTCAGTGCGCCACTATGGACATGGTGCACGGCATCTTCAAATAAAAATCTAAAGAAGCTGGAAGTGCCAATATAATGGGGGTGATGTGCGGTGATGTGAGGAAGTTTAGTGACAACTGCCCAAGTAACAAACATGCCCAAAATAGAATGAGAAAGTAACTTTTTCTGAACCAGTCTGCTGCGCCGGCAAGTACGTTTATAACTGCGATGGATCTTTTTGTGCTCTGCGCAACAATTTCACTTGTTCAAATGCGCCGGCAAAATCTTAGTAAATGTCAAGTCACATAAATCAATTTGCATAAGTTGAACAGGTGCACCTCCTAAACTTGCCGTTATATAACAGTCCGACAGCAAAATTACATTTCTAAAGGGAAAAAAAAGGCATTTAAAAGCACTCGTGGCTATAATGAATTGCCGGCTACCGTCAATATAGAGAAAAGTAATTGAAAGTCTTTGAAAAAAAAAAATGCGTGGGGTTCCCCCAAATTCCATTACCAGGCCCTTCAGGTCTGGTATGGATATTAAGGGGAACCCTGCGACAAATAAAAAAAAAATGTGTGGGGTTCCCCCAAATATCCATACCAGACCCTTTATCTGAGCACGCAACCTGGCAGGCCGCAGGAAAAGAGGGGGGACGAGAGAGCGCCCCCCCTCCTGAACCGTACCAGGCCACATGCCCTCAACATGTGGAGGATGTCCCCATGTTGATGGGGACAAGGGCCTCATCCCCACAACCCTTGCCCGGTGGTTGTGGGGGTTTGCGGGCAGGGGGCTTATCGGAATCTGGAAGACCCCTTTAACAAAGGGGACCCCCAGATCCCTCCCCCCACCCTATGTGAATGAGTATGGGGTACATCGTACCCCTACCCATTCACCTGGTGGCAAAAAAAGTCAATAAAAAAACACAACACAAGTTTTTAAAGTAATTTATTAGCCCCGAAGTCGGAAGAAGACCCCCAGAGCTGCCTAATAAATTACTTTGAAAACCTGTGTTGTGTTTTTTTATTGATTTTTTTTGCCACCAGGTGAATGGGTAGGGGTATGATGTTCCCCATACTCATTCACATAGGGTGGGGGGCCCGGGTTCTGGGGGCCCCCTTATTAAAGGGGGCTTCCGGATTCCTATAAGCCCCCCGCCAGCAGGCCCCGACAACCAATGGACAGGGTTGTCGGGAAGAGGCCCTTGTCCCCATCAACATGGGGCAGGGTGCTTTGGGGGGGTGCATGGCGCCCCCTGCCCCAAAGAACCCAACCCCCCCATGTTGAGGGCATGCGGCCTGGTACGGTTCAGGAGGGGGGCGCTTGCTCACCCCCCCTTTCCTGACCTGCCAGTCTGCATGCCCATGTAGTTTTTTCGGCGTAGGGGGGTTTCCCCCTTAAAATCCATACCAGACCTAAGGGCCTGGTATGCTCCTGGAGGGGAACCCATGCCGGTTTTTTATTTAAAATTTAGCCTGGAGTTCCCCTTCATGAATCTTACCACACAGGGGACAGCGAGCGCGAGGCTTGCAGTACCTTGTCGCCGAGAACATTCTCAGGCAGGTACTTTAAGTCGCCTCCAGGATACGACTTGAGCGTCTGCTTCACGCTCAAGTCGTGTCCAAGTTGCCTCTCAAAGTCGCGCTGCCCCTGTGTCAACCGACACACGAGTCGCCCCGCAAGTCGGATCGTCTTGATCCGACTTCCCGGGCGACCTCTATTCAAATCAATGGGCTCCCATAGGGAACCCTTCATTTTGAATAGAGACACAAGCGCCGCCGCTGACATTTTTATTTACTATAGCAGTGCGCCGCCGGTTCATGCGCCCAATTAATGATTTATCCGGCGCACCAATTAAGGTATGAACCGGCGCAGTGCACTGTTGTTAGTAAATCACCCCATTGTATTTATGAAATGTAATGCCTACTCACAAGAAAAACACATAGGCAAGTATTGAAATTAAATCAAATATCCATTTATTATGGTTATCAAAATAAAGAGGAAGGGCAACAATTGAGAAATTCATTGAATTTATGCAGCCTTTGGACCCCAAATGCAGACATGAAGTGTATGGGAAATACAATAAATAACACGAGGAGTCCCTCTAATTGGGATCACAATTTGGTCCCCAAATCTCATAAATAAGGAGCAGCAGCAGATGTCATACATGTACCAAGCTGTGGTACTTCTGGCAGAGCAGAGCAGCTTGAAGCCAGGGAATCACTTTCTGGTCTTCCTTGTTGCCTTTCCTCCACACTTCCCTGCAGCGTTCCCTCCATGCTTCCCTGCAGCGTTCCTTCCACGGCTCCCTCCATGCCCCCTTACAGGCTGTGGCTCTGGTGTTGGAAATGTGGCAGGAGGAGGAGAAGGAGGAGAAGGATGGGCGAGATCACAAAGATGGGTGGTCTCAGTCAGCTGGCCCCTCACCGCCCTCTGAAGGACCCTAGAAAAAATCTCCTCACCGAGGGCACGTTGGAGCTTATCGGCCAGATAGCAGCTATAGGCCTCTACAGGGTTGAGGGGGGCCCTCATTATCTCTGCTGCTTCCCTTATGATCCTCAGGGATTCCTCCTCCACCTGGGTCATCTTCCTGGCCCTTTTTGGTCTGACGTGGAGGGGAAGCACCTGTGACTGGATGCTGCCACTTGGCCTGGGCACCTGCTGACTGCCACTTGGCCCTGCCTCCTCCTGGCTGCCACTCACCCCTGCCTCCTCTTGGCTGTCACACTCCAGAGCCTCGTCCTCCTGACTGACCTCATCCTGTGTATAAAAAAGGGACATAGTTTTAGTTTTTGGTTCATCAATCACATACAATTTTCAGCTAATGACTGTTGCAAATTGAATGTTAATAAATAGAAAAGACTCTCATTCTGACCCCAGCAGTTTTCATTCCTGTCCCAATCATTTCTGGCCACTACTGTCTATTGTTATTTTTTTATTTTTTTTAATTATTTAATTTGGGAATAATAACATCTAGTCCCCAACAATAATTCTAGGACAATAAATATGTAGAAAAATACTCTACCTGGCTATAGATGTGCAGATCCGGCTCTTCAAGGTCAGCTAGCTCCTCTGCACCCTCTGCAGGGGTGGAGGGAAGGCTGGAGGGAAGGCTGGAGGAAGGGGTGGAGGGAACACTGGAGGGAAGGCTGGAAAGAGATTCCCTGGCTTCAATCTGGTCATCCAGAAATTGCAGGTGTTGGTAGTACCACAGCTTGGGGACATGTACTTGGTCTGCTGCTGCTCCTGATCTCCGGGATTCGCAGACTTCTTTGTACTGTTTTTTGTAGATATTTTTCACGTTTTTTATTTTATTGTTCATCATGGTATAGTCTGCCTCTGGGATCCAGGTCTTCATATATTCCACTAATTTCACAATTGTTGCCCTCCGTACCACACGATTATGATACAAAGAGTTTTTTACCTCCCACAAGTTTGTGAGCTCTCTATATTTATCTATGAATGCTCTCATGACCACAGGATCCTTAAAACTCTGCATATTTTCTGCAAGATAAAACACAAGACAAAAACACTAGGTCAGCCTAAACAGTCCTAATCGTATCCCAATATAGCCCTTTAAAATCATGAATCAGTATAGGCCACTGATGCCCAACTTTTAATTTTTACCTTCGTTAGTGACGTTCGGAACTTCCGGTCCTCCTTAAAACGTCGTTACGACACATGCGTGTTATCATTATATACCCTACGCATGCATGAAACTCCGCCCACGTCGGCAGCCCCTGATGTTCCCGCCCCTGACGTTCTTCCTCGGATATTCCCCACCCCTACTCGTTCGACGTCCAGTGGGAGCCAACATGGCGGTGACACAGCAGGTGCGGGTTGTTTTAAGTTCCGACGAAGAAAGCCCGGAGCCGGAAACGTCCCGATCCAGGAGAAGATACAAGGCCAGTAATATGTCCTTTGCTAAGATGGCGGAGATGGTGAACATCTTGCAGAGGAGAGATTATGCAGGGTAGCATGGGCCGTACAACACCCCTAATCTCAGGAAGGCCAAAATAATGGGCAAAACGGTGAGGAGTCTGAACAAAATATTTGGGGTCCGGAGATTTAAAGAGCAGCTGAGAAAAAGGTGGTCTGACCTGAAGCAGAGGGAGCCGGAGCAGTACAGGAATCTAAAAAAAATGCTGGTAAAAAGTAAGTATTTCTCCTGTGTTATTAATAATTTGATTATTATACTTGCATGTTTTGCTCCATGTGCTTTGATTGACTGGTTGGATATTTGAAAATGGCAACTTTCAGGGTAGTGGCCAAAGTATAATCGTTCGTAGTAAACATCAATCGTCAACAAAATACGATGCTTTGCGCAGATACAGGTAAACCACATTTGGTCATGCCTATTTGTATTAAAACAATGTTTATAAACATCGTTGTCTAGATCAGTGTTTCTCAACTCCAGTCCTCAAGGCGCCCCAACAGGTCATGTTTTCAGGATTTCCCTCAGATGAAACAGCTGTGGGAATTACTAAAGCAGTTAAACTGATCAAATAACCTGTTCAAAACAATGGAGAGCCTGAAAACGTGACCTTTTGGGGCGCCTTGAGGACTGGAGTTGAGAAACACTGGTCTAGATGATGTGTTTGGAACTAGAATGTGAAATGCAAACTTGATTCTGTGTAAAGGAGAGGACACTCAGCAGCTGTTTCCACAGCTGTACTCTGAAGCACCTGTGTGGTACACCAGAACAACCTTTTTAGGGTGTCCCACACAGGTGCTCCAGTGGATACTTTTGGGGTGTCTCCATGTGTGTAACTTGGACAAAAAAGGTCAGTATTCCAGCTTTGATAAAAAATAAAAAACATGTCTTCAGCTTGTAACTCTGCTAAAACAGACAATTGTACCCCACTTCCAAGCAATGTTTCATATTCCTATTTCTGCCCTCAAATATCTGTGTGTTAAAGTATACCTTTTGTTTCATTCTCATAGGAGAGCAAAGACTTGGAGCCCACCACTCTGAGGAGACCAGAAATCCCACCCCTCGGAAAGAACAGAGGGAACCCCAACCTCAGAAAGAAGGGGACCAGAGAGAACCCCAACCTCAGGATGTGGAGGAAGGAGATGTGGAGGAAGAAGAAGTGGAGGAAGGAGAGGTGGAGGAAGGAGAGGTTGGAGGAAGAAGAGGTTGGAGGAAGAAGAGGTGGAGAAAGGAGATGTGGAGGAAGTGTGAGAGATTGTCACCACAACAGGTCAGTGTCATACACCACAGATTCAGGGAATAGATGCATGCATGCATGTATATTTATAAGACATGCGTTTTTTGTTATTTTAGGTGATGTGCTGCTTGTGGAAGATCAATATCCTCCTTTCTCCAGTGGGAGCGCACAAATCATAATCCAGGATCTCATGGTTATGAGTCGAGAAATCAAGTTTATAAGGAACAAACTATCGTTTTGACCAACAAATTAAAAACATGATTGATGTTTTGGGGAGAGTATAAAGATGTTTTTAATGTCACCATTTCAAGTTTTTGTGGCCTACTTTTAGAAAAATTTTTGTAATTTAACCAGCCAAATTTGGAAGATGCACACAGTGTGTCAATATCTGCTATCTGCCATCAGGGCAAATCAATGTACGTGTTTTGAGGGTGCAACCCCTTCCTCGCAACTCAAGTAGGTGAGAGGAAGGGTTTGCACCCCCAAAACACGTCCATTGATCCCCTTGATGGGAGATAGCACATGTTGACATTAGGCATGGGATCAGGAGGGAAATCCCCATTTTGACGCACAATTTGTGTGCATCTTCCAAATTTGGCTTGTTCAGGGGTGACATCACCCCATCTCATGAAGGCAACAGCAACACATTTTTGAAACACTCTATAATGTCTGATATTGTCTTCAGTTTTTCAAAGGTTGAACTTTGTAAGTTCCATTGTTTGTATATGTTTTATTGTTTGAAACATACCTGTTTATGCAAAACCCAAAAAACAAAATATATTTTTGTTAAAACACTGTTTAGAATGTTCTAAAAAAAATTATATCGCACAAGTTGTGCACAGAGTAAAAATATTTTTCTACTCAACAATGTGTGGCTTCTTCTTTCTATGCTCAATACCAGTTTGAAAATTAAGTTCTTGTTTACTGTGACAATTGTGGTTATTTACTAAAGACAAATCCACTTGGCACTACAAGTGTACTAGGAGAACCTGGGAGACAGATAAAAGAAACACAAGCAACAATGACAAATCAAGTTTTTTATCAGAAATGTTATTTTGGTTTATTTTTAACTCCAAAAATCTGAAATTGTCTTGCATAGCAATGGCCCCCCTACCCGTAAAGTACTCCACATATTTATCTCGCACTTCACGGGCGCTTTGGGGGGTCAAGCCAATACGGCCAGTATCCAGGCCCGTCAGGGGAGTGTCCGAAAGTCCGGCCTCAGGCCCAACAGTTGTCATATAATTAGGTGCATTTGTACGTAAAAAGTTATGCAGGATGCAGCAGGTGAAAACAATATGATTAAGTTTGTATTCCACCATATGGATAGAGGTAAGGAACAGGTGGAACCGGCTGGCCATTATCCCGAAGGCAAACCTTCGGGCTCTGGCCAGCCTGTAATTAAAAACCCCCTCTGGGGGAATGGCCTCATCAGGTGGGGTCCCAGTCCAAAAGCCTCATCCGCATTAAAGACAAACGGAAGTCCCTCCACGTTGTCTTCATCAGGTGGCAGTGCCAGGCCACCAGTCTGGAGACGTCGGGCAAATTCCATCTGTGTGAAAACTCCCCCATCCGACATCCGGCTATTCTTCCCCACGTCCACATACATAAATTCATAGTGTGCCGACACCACCACCATCAACACAATACTATTAAATTTTTTATAATTATAATAGTACGACCCCGAACGGGGTGGTGGCACTATGCGGATGTGCTAACCATCTATCGCCCCTCCGCAGTTAGGAAAGTCCCACCGCTCTACAAAATGGGAGGCCACAGTCTTGCCATTCCTGTGGCGATGAAGGAAACTGTTGAGTCAAACAAGAAAAAATAATATTAGTACTTTTGCACATAACATTGCAAGCAGATTACACAAAATCAGTCTTGGCCAACATCAGTATAACATTTATTTTTAGGAGTATTTAAAGACAAAAATAGAAGGCACAATTATCATATTCCTCACCCCCTCTGATGGCTCATTGGACACATTTTAAGGGGGGGGAGGGGTTCTAGCTGAGTTTGGGCCCTCCAAAAAAAGCCTCTACCAGTCTGCCTGAATGTAATGAGAAGCAAAACATTTGGACACATTTTAGGGGGGGGGGGGTTCTAGCTAAGTTTGTGCCCTCAAAAAAAAGCCTCTACCACACTGCCTGAATGTAATGAGCAGCAAAACATTTGGACACATTTTAGGGGGGGGGGGTTCTAGCTAAGTTTGGGCCCTCAAAAAAAAGCCTCTACCACTCTGCCTGAATGTAATGAGAAGCAAAACATTTGGACACATTTTAGGGGGGTAGAGCAATACAATGGAGCTGACAAAATACATTGTTAAGTAACTAGGCTAGGTGTGTTTGGGCCCAGGATAGCATGCTGGAGAGGTACAGTAGGTGTCCGTGACATTGTGTCTATATCGCCAAAATAGCGGCGAGATTGACACCCTATGAGCCCCGTCGCGAGAGCCAGCGCCGAGCTGGCTCGTCATCGGGAAAGGAAAAATTTTGTTTTTCCTTTCGCAATGAGCGACACGCATTGCTAACATTGAGGCCGGTGGACGGAGATCCGACGTGGATTCCCACCAATACCAGGCACTATATTTGGTATGAATCCTGAGCGGGAACTCCACGCCAAATTTTAAATAAAAAAACGGCATGGGTTCCCCTCCAGGAGCATACCAGGCCCTTTGGTCTGGTATGGATTTTAAGGAGAACCCCTTAAGCCGAAAAAACGGCGTGGGGGGGTCCCCCTCAAAATCCAAACCAGACCCGTATCTGAGCACGCAACCTGGCAGGCCGCAGGAAAAGAGGGGGGGACGAGAGAGTGCCCCCCTCCTGAACCGTACCAGGCCGCATGCCCTCAACATGGGGGGTTTGGTGCTTTGGGGCAGGGGGGCGGACTGCGGCCCCCCCACCCCAAAGCACCCTGCCCCCATGTTGATGGGGACAAGGGCCTCTTCCCGGCAACCCTGGCCGTTGGTTGTCGGGGTCTGCGGGCGGGGGGCTTATCGGAATCCAGGAGCCCCCTTTAATAAGGGGGCCCCCAGATCCCGGCCCCCCACCCTATGTGAATGAGTATGGGGTACATCGTACCCCTACCCATTCAACTGGTGGAAAAAAGTCAATAAAAAACACTACACAAATTTTTAAAGTAATTTATTACACAGCTCCGGGGGTCTTCTTTAGACTCCGGGGGTCTTCTCCGACTTCGGGGGTCTTCTCCCGACTCCAGGGGTCTTCTCCCGACTTCAGGGGTCTTCTTCCGACTTCGGGGGTCTCTTCTTCTGTGCTCCGGTTCTTTCTGCCTTCTGCCGGGCGCCTTCGCTATCTTCTTCCAGCTCTTTTGCTAGCGGGGGGCTCGGTCTTTTTCGTTGCCTTCTTCCCTCTTCTCCTCCTCGATGTTCACTCGTCGCTTCCTCCCGCTGTAATGCCGGGTGTGCTGTCCACAACGATTTATATAGGCCTCTCATGACGTCACAGTCACATGTTCCGGGTGGCCCCGGAGCATGTGACTGTGACGTCATGGGAGTATGTGACTGTGATGTCATGGGAGCATGTGGCCACCCGGAGCATGTGACTGTGACATCATGAGAGGCCTATATAAATCGTTGCGGACCGCACACCCGGCATTACAGCGGTAGGAAGCGATGAGTGAACATCGAGGAGGAGAAGGGGGAAGAAGGCGACGAAGAAGACCGGGCCCCCGCTAGTAAAAGAGCTGGAAGAAGATAGGGAAGGCGCCCAGCAGAAGGCAGAAAGAACCAGAGAGCAGAAGAAGAGACCCCTGAAGTCGGAAGAAGACCCCCTGAGTCGGGAGAAGACCCCCGAAGTCGGAAGAGACCCCCGGAGTTGGAAGAAGACCCCCGGAGTCGGAAGAAGACCCCCGGAGCTGTGTAATAAATTACTTTAAAAACCTGTGTAGTGTTTTTTTTTACTTTTTTTTCCACCAGGTGAATGGGTAGGGGTACGATGTACCCCATACTCATTCACATAGGGTGGGGGGCCGGGATCTGGGGGCCCCTTTATTAAAGGGGGCTCCTGGATTCCGATAAGCCCCCCGCCCGCAGACCCCGACAACCAATGGCCAGGGTTGTCGGGAAGAGGCCCTTTTCCCCATCAACATGGGGGCAGGGTGCTTTGGGGTGGGGGGGCCGCAGGTTGCCCCCCTGCCCCAAAGCACCAAACCCCCCATGTTGAGGGCATGCGGCCTTGTACGGTTCAGGAGGGGGCGCTCTCTCGTCCCCCTCTTTTCCTGCGGCCTGCCAGGTTGCGTGCTCGGATAAGGGTCTGGTTTGGATTTTGAGGGGGACCCCCACGCCGTTTTTTCGGCTCAGGGGGTTCCCCTTAAAATCCATACCAGACTGGAGGGCCTGGTATGCTCCTGGAGGGGAACCCATGCCGGTTTTTTATTAAAAATTTGGCGTGGAGTTCCCGCTCAGGAATCATACAAAACACAGTGCCTGGTATTGGCGGGAATCCACGTCGGATCCCCGTTCAATACAGTGTCGCATCGCCTTCTCTCTATTGCAGCGAGTGCGAGATGTCGGCACCCTGTCGCCGAGAATCTGCGCGATGGGATCGTGATGGATATACATTCTCGCGGTCACCTACTGTAAGTGAAGGCAAATATGCATGTAGGCCAAAAAAAGCTTACAGCATGCATGAGGACAAAGGGGACATTCACAGCATATTACAATCATGGTAATTAGGCAATGATGAAAGAAATACAATACATTAGAAAGCATTATATACATAGAATGTGATGTTAAAGGAGAAAACTTTCCTTAATATAGTCCTTCTGCATGACTTGTATGATAGCAGAACAGGTTTCTGGGATAATGATCCCCAGAGCCTGGGGGGAGATGCCTGTCGTGAACTTCAGGTCCTGCAGACTTCTCCCAGTCGCCAGGTATCGCAACGTGGCGATTAGCCTCTGCTCGACAGTGATGGCCTGGCGCATCACAGTGTCCTGCCTCGTGATATAGGGGGACAGCAAATCCAACAGACAGTGAAAAACGGGGTCCTTCATCCGGAGATAATTCCTGAAGTCATCAGGATTATTCTCCTGGATTTCCCACAGCAGAGGCATATGAGAGAATTGGTCCCACTGGAGCAACCAATTCTTGGTCCATAAACTCCTTCTCACCCTGTTCATGGACTGAGCTTGGGTCAAAGTATTAACCGCAACACCAAGCGCATACGCAGCACAAGCTTTACGATGAGAACGTACTTCCAACATGGCTAGAAACCGGTTAGCTGGTCAGAACGAACTTAAACAGAACGCACTGAGGAACAGAAAGGCCTATGAAGAACGACCTGAAAACCAGTAAACAAGTGGACAAGAACACACTGAAAAACAGATACGACCTGACTACACGCACTGAAAGACAGATACGAACCCACAAGCACCCACTGAAATGCAAAAAACGATCTGAAAAGCACAGAGACTGAAAAGCGCGAATCGGCTAACACCAAACTTTTACTAACACGCGGTAACACGAAATTAGCAAAAGCAGCCCAAAGGGTGGCGCTATTGGATTTGAAATTGCAATGTGATATTGATGCGCTGTAAATCAACCCTAAGTGAACCAATCATACCATATAAATTAAATTAATAATGTGACCAAGATACAAAATACACAAATAACCAAATGTGCAAAACAGTGCTAAAATGAATATGCACTCAGTGCTAAATAGTGTGCTGAATAAGTATTATGCAGAGACCCTAATGAGGATCACTCATAACAATAAGCAGACAAAAAAATACACTTAAAAAAACCTGCTGCTGGCAGCCTACTGCACGCCAAACACTCAGAGTAATTACAACGGAGAAAAATCACAGTCCTTTAAGTGTTGGCCAAACAGAGCACTCCTTCACTTAATCCCACTCCTCCACTCAATCACAAATCAGCGCAGTTGTCAGTATGAGGATCTTGAGCAGTCTTGAATGTACCTCATAAACATGGACCATGGAAGACAAAAGGAAAAAACAAACCTCATTGCGCAGTGCTCACATACAAGGTTGTAATGTTAAGCACACAGCGCTATCACTCACGTGACCAAAAGGGTTGCATCGCATAAACAGCCACCGTTCAGCTCAGTATAGGCTTCTCCTTCACAGCTCCAGCTGGGAACACATCCAAATGCCGCTGGCAGAGTGATTAGGCTCCTCCCCCTACGTGTTACGTCACTCGTCACGTGACTTAGTCATGGGTATGCCATGTGACAGGAAAAGCTGTGTATTTATACACAGTGGCGTACTGGTTGCCATGACGGCAAAAGGGATCATTAGAACATCATTGCTGGTAGGCCTGTGCTGATTAAACTTAAAATCATTTAATTTTAATTAACTTGAAACGTCTCAAACAACTGAGACTGAAAGAGATTCACTAAATAACAATATTATATACCTATTAAAAACCTATTTTACAATCATTACAAAGACCGGATATTAAAGAATACCCCCTCAAGTGGTGTAAAACGACATAACACCATCATGTCGGGACAATGATAAAGTACTCTGTTGCAATAAATGTTGAACAGGTAAACATATATATATATATATATACACTCACAATCATTTTAAAACAACAATAAAAAAAGAAAAAATTAGAATCAGTTGTTTGAGACATTTTAAGTTGTTTAAAATTAAATGATTTTAAGTTTAATCAGCACAGGCCTACCAGCAATGATGTTCTAATGATCCCTTTTGCCGTCATGGCAACCAGTACGCCACTGTGTATAAATACACAGCTTTTCCTGTCACATGGCATACCCATGACTAAGTCACGTGACGAGTGATGTAACGCGTAGGGGGAGGAGCCTAATCACACTGCCAGCGGCACTCGGATGTGTTCCCAGCTGGAGCTGTGAAGGAGAAGCCTATACTGAGCTGAACGGTGGCTGTTTATGCGATACAACCCTTTTGGTCACGTGAGTGATAGCGCTGTGTGCTTAACATTACATCCTTGTATGTGAGCACTGCGCAATGAGGTTTGTTTTTTCCTTTTGTCTTCCATGGTCCATGTTTATGAGGTACATTCAAGACTGCTCAAGATCCTCATACTGACAGCTGTGCTGATTTGTGATTGAGTGGAGGAGTGGGATTAAGTGAAGGAGTGCTCTGTTTGGCCAACACTTAGAGCCCATTCACACAGGGGCGTCTTTGGATCCGACTCCAAATCGCCCCAGGTCGCCCCTAGTCGCCTCTGGTCGCGCTGGCTGAAGAAATCAATGTAAGTTAATGGAGCCGTCCTTATGCACACTACTGCAGTCGCTCCGACTTCAAAAAAGGTCCCTGTACTACTTCAATCCGACTCCTAGGCGACCTGTAACCATTCATTTCAATGGGAGTCGCCTCTCACTGTCTTAATAGGAGCGACTCTCCAGGAAGAGAACATACATTTCTCCTGCAAAACTCTCTCTCCCCCCTCCCTCCCACAGAGTTGATTCTTGTTTGATTGGCCACTGGAATGTCTCTTGTCCTGCAGGCAACTTGGAGTTGCCTTGTAAATAGCTCCAGGTCGTGCTGTGATTCATACTCAGGTCGTGTCTGAGTTGCCTCATAAAATCGCGCTGGAAGTCGTGTTGCCCCTGTGTGAATGGGCTCTTAAAGGACTGTGATTTTTCTCCATTGTAATTACTCTGAGTGTTTGGCGTGCAGTAGGCTGCCAGCAGCAGGTTTTTTTAAGTGTATTTGTTTGTCTGCTTATTGTTATGAGTGATCCTCATTAGGGTCTCTGCATAATACTTATTCAGCACACTATTTAGCACTGAGTGCATATTCATTTTAGCACTGTTTTGCACATTTGGTTATTTGTGTATTTTGTATCTTGGTCACATTATTAATTTAATTTATATGGTATGATTGGTTCACTTAGGGTTGATTTACAGCGCATCAATATCACATTGCAATTTCACTTATATGTTATCAGACACATTAATTGATTGCAGCTTAATTATTTTGTTATCCTTGGTTTATTTCACATATTTGATTGCTTTTGCACCATTTTAGCGCTTTAGTATAATTTTCATTCAGCCATTGGATTTGAACTTTCCCTTTATAGTGCCGTTGTACGTGTTGTATGTTACAGCGTTTTGGATGGTCGGAATTTTGTCTGATGGTATGTAGGCAAGACTGATGGAAGTCAGCTTCATCGGAATTCCGACTGAAAAATCCTTCGGATTTTAGACCATCGAAATTCCGATCATGTACAGGGCATAAGATGGTGCACAATGGTGCGCCATTTCGCCTTGGTTCACCATGGCACACGTGCGTTCACAAGAGTGCCGCCGTGCACAGCAGTTGTTGTTTGGCGGCCATGGCGCACATGCATTCGCAAAAGCGCAGATGGACTTAGCAGTTTGTTTGTTTGGCGGCCATGGCGCACGCGGCTTCACCGTACATGCGCAGTAGCCTTTATGGGCGCACAAAGATTTGCATCATACGCGAATACAGCTACGCCCGTTTGCCGGGACCACGCCCGTGCGTACGCACACATGCACAGAACGTTCCAGCGCACAGCCAGCTTATTTAAGCTGTGTATGCCAAGCATGTGGTGCTTCCAGAAGGCAGCTGTGAGACACAGAGCAGGCTTGCAACTAGGCATTTGCAGCGGTTCATTTATCCTTACCTGGGTCACGTGAGTCACCAGGTGTTGCTTGACAGGCTAAAGGTATTTAGCAGTAAGCCCTATTAAAGGGTCTCCCTTCTGAGTTGTGTTAAATCTATACCCAGGTACACCCTTTTTGTGGCTAGTAAATGTCTTCAAAAAAGAGGAGCGGGACTAACACTACAGGGAAGAGCACACTTATGTCATCAGTAGTTCCTGATGAACCTAGTCATATCCCTAGTGTTGCATCCCCTGAAGGACCAGAGGCTCCTGAGCAATCTGAGCCGCTGTGCCTATCTGGTATTGGACCTACCATCAATCCTGCTGCTTCACCCTTTATCACCAAGAATGAACTGTCCTCAGCCCTAGCTGGGTTAGAGCACAGGATTGTTGGCATGATTGCCTCTATCCCGCAGGGTGGCAAGAAGCGTGACAGATCCCCCTCCCCGGAGCCTCCTAGTCTGGAGCAGGAATGGGTTGAGAATGGGGAAGTGCTAAAAGCTCAGGATTCAGTGGAGTGCCCGGCACATGAGTCTGCTTCCGAGCAATCTGGACAAGAAGATATCCAGTTGGTATCTGACTTGGTATCTGACTCTCAATCACAGAGGCTTTTGACCCTGACTCTTACCTAAATGGTTCGCTCTGCCTTTAAGTTGCTTCTTTCAGAGGTTACTGAGCCCCCCTGGTCCTCTTTGGGATCCCTGAGGCCACACAGGCTTTCCCCTTACACCCTCTGTTGAAACAGGCGATGTATGCTGATTGGAAACATCCTGACAGGCTTTTTGTTCCTCCTAAGAGGTTTTCCCTTTTATATCCCATGGATGAAAAGTTCACTAAGAAAATGGAGCATGTCCACCATAGATGCAGCAGTCTCTTCCCAAAACAAGAACTTAACTTGTCTGGTGGATAATGCACAGGGCCTGAAGGACCCTGCTGACAAGAAATTGGAGTCATTATTAAAGGCTTCCTTTTCTTTGGCCAGTTCAGCTATTCTGCCAGCTGTTGCAGCAATTGGTATTTACGAGTCCGTAAAGGATCAGGTCAAATGGCCTGATAGGTCTAGCCAGGAGGATGATCTGCCTGAAAATAAGGCAGATATTTCTCGAGCGCTGTGTTTTGCTGTTGACGCCTTAACCACTTAACGACCGCCCACCGCCGATTTACGTCGGCAGAATGGCACGGACAGGCAGAATCACGTAGATCTACGTGATCGCCTTTGTGCAGTTGGGGGGTCCATCCGGACCCCCCTTCACTGCAGTGAGCGGCCGTTAAGTGTTCAGGAGCGATCAGGCATGAGGGGGCGGCCGCTCGATTCCGTCCCCCCCTCGCGATCGCTCCCGGCCAATGAAAATGCTTCCTCCGCCATGTGATGTAAACAAGGCTGGAGGAAGTGATGTCATCTCCCTCGCCGCGGTCTTTTCGTTCCCGGCGCCGAGCAGAGAGGAAGCAGGTTAGTGCACTAACAGTCCACTGACACGTAGGTACACATAGGCACACAAATCACCCCCCAGTCACCCCCAGATCACCCCCCAGGTCACCCCAAAGCCCCCAATCACAGTGTCACTGATTGCAGTGATCATTTATTTTACTGATCACTGCATTTAGTGTCATCTGTGATTGTAAAAAGTTGCAGGGCAGTTAGGATTAGGCCCCTTTAGGTCCAGGGTAGCCCCCTAACCCCCCCTAATAAAGGTTTAACCCCTTGATCACCCCCCAGGTAACCCTTTCACCCCCTAACTTCAGCGTCACTAAGCGATTGTTTTTCCGATCGCTGTATTCGTGTCGCTGGTGTTTTAGATAGGCAGTTATTTTTTTTTTAGGTTCGCCGCAGGTTTTTATTAGTGTCAGGTACCCCCATATATTATTTTAACCCCCTGATTGCCCCTAGAGTTAACCCTTTCACCAGTGATCGCCGTATAAGCGTCACTGGTGTCACTGGTTAGCCAGTAAGTTATTTAGTTATTTAGGTTACCCGTCAGGTTTTTATATAGTGTCAGGTACCCCCATATTTAACCTAATAAAAGTTTTAACCCCCTGATTGCCCCTAGTTAACCCTTTCACCAGTGATCACCATATAAAGGTTACGGGTGACGCTGGTTGATTAGTTTGCTTTTTATAGCATCAGGGCACCCGCCGTATATAACCCAATAAAGGTTTAACCCCCCCTGATCGCCCGGCGGGTGAGATCAATTAGGTTTTAGCGCCAGAGAGGGTCTGCGTCGCCCCAGGCAGTGTTAGGTTAGTGACCGTAACGCTAACACCCACGCGCAAAGCATACACCCCCCTTAGTGGTATAGTATCTGATCAGATCTGATCAGATCTATACTAGCATCCCCAGCGGTTTAGGGTTCCCAAAAACGCAGTGTTAGCGGGATCAGCCCAGATACCTGCTAGCGCCTGCGTTTAGCCCCTCCGCCCAGCCCAGCCCAGCCCAGCCCACCCAAGTGCAGTATCGATTGATCACTGTCACTTACCAAACACAACACACATAACTGCAGCGTTCGCAGTGCTTGGTTTTTGGGGCCCTGTACGCGGCTAGGCTCCCAAAAAGTCCCACACATGTGGTATCCCCGTACTCAGGAAAAGCAGCAGAATGTATTTTGGGGTGCAATTCCACATATAACCATGGCATGTGTGAGCAATATATCATTTAGTGACAACTTTTTGTACATTTTTTTTTCTTTTTGTCATTATTCAATCATTTGGGACAAAAAAAAAATATTCAATGGGGTCAACATGCCTCTCAGCAAATAGCTTGGGGTGTCTACTTTCCAAAATGGGGTCATTTGGGGGGTTTTGTGCCATCTTGGCATTTTATGGCCTTCAAAACTGTGATAGGTAGTGAGGAGTGAAATCAAAAATTTATGCCCTTAGAAACCTTGAAGGCGGTGCTTGGTTTTTGGGGTCCCGTACGCGGTTAGGCTCCCAAAAAGTCCCACACATGTGGTATCCCCGTACTCAGGAGAAGCAGCAGAATGTATTTTGGGGTGTAATTTCACATATGCCCATGGCATGTGTGAGCAATATATCATTTAGTGACAACTTTGTGCAAAAAAAAAAAAGTTTGTCATATTCCCGCAACTTGTGGCAAAATATAAAATATTCCATGGACTGAACATGCCTCTCAGTAAATAGCTTGGGGTGTCTACTTTCCAAAATGGGGTCATTTGGGGGGGTTTTGTGCTATTTTGGCATTTTATGGCCTTCGAAACTGTGATAGGTAGTGAGGAGTGAAATCAAAAATTTGCGCCCTTAGAAATCCTGAAGGCGGTGCTTGGTTTCCGGGGTCCCGTACGTGGCTAGGCTCCTAAAAAGTCCCACACATGTGGTATCCCCGTACTCAGGAGAAGCAGCAGAATGTATTTTGGGGTGCAATTCCACATATAACCATGGCATGTGTGAGCAATATATCATTTAGTGACAACTTTTTGTAATTTTTTTTTTTTTGTCATTATTCAATCACTTGGGACAAAAAAAAAAAATATTCAATGGGCTCAACATGCCTCTCAGCAATTTCCTTGGGGTGTCTACTTTCCAAAATGGGGTCATTTGGGGGGGGTTTTGTACTGCCCTGCCATTTTAGCACCTCAAGAAATGAGATAGGCAGTCATAAATTTAAAGCTGTGTAAATTTCAGAAAATGTACCCTAGTTTGTAAACGCTATAACTTTTGCGCAAACCAATAAATATACGCTTATTGACATTTTTTTTACTAAAGACATGTGGCTGAATACATTTTGGCCTAAATGTATGACTAAAATTGAGTTTATTCGATTTTTCTTATAACAAAAAGTAGAAAATATCTTTTTTTTTCAAAATTGTCGTTCTTTTTCCATTTATATCGCAAAAAATAAAAATCGCAGAGGCAATCAAATACCATTAAAAGAAAGCTCTATTTGTGGGAAGAAAAGGACGCAAATTTCATTTGGGTACAACATTGCATGTCCGCACAATTTACAGTTAAAGCAGCGCAGTGCCGAATCCCAAAAACAGGCTTGGTCCTAATGGCCCGAAATGGTCCGGGGCTTAAGTGGTTAAAGGATTCAATAAAGCAGGTCTCTCATTTCGCTCTCTCGTCTGTACATTTGCGCAGACTTTTGTAGCTTAAGAACTGGATAGCCGAGCTTCCTTGTAAGAAGTCATTGGCAGGTTTCCCCTTTCATTTATTTGGCGATCATCTGGACAAATATATCCAAAAGATTTCCGGAGGGAAGAGTTCTCTACTTCCTGTGAAGAAATGCACAAGGCATCCCTTGTTTAAAACTTCAGGGACTGCTTCCTCAAATGTCTCAGTGCCAAGGCAGTTTCGCCGCCAACAGGGCGCTAGAGCCAGAGGCAAGCCGCAAGGCCAGGGCCAGAAAAATCCCTGGGTCCAAAATTCTTCTAAATCTAGCACCAAGCCCTCCTTTTGAGGAGACGCCCCCACTCTATCGGGTGTGGGGAAGGCTGCTGCTCTTTGTGGACATTTGGAGAACAATAATTCAGGACGAGTGGGTCACCTCAACTATATTCCACGATTACAAGCTGGAGTTGTGGGGGGTTCTTAAGATCCAGCGTTCCCTCAGATCCTCCAAAACAAGAATTATTGTTTCAGGCACTACATCATTTAGTGCATCAAGGAGTGATTGTAGAGGTTCCTGTATCCGAAAAAGGCACAGGGTTTTACTTGAACCTGTTTACAGTTCAAAAACCAAACAGGGACACCAGGCCCATTTGGACCTAAGATCCCTGAACCAATATCTACTGATCCAATCCTTTCGGATGGAGTCTGTCCGCTCAGTAGTTGCCTCACTCCAGATGGGAGACTTTCTAGCCTCCATCGATACGATACCCGTATTTACACGTACCTATCTTTCAACCTCATCAGAGGTTCCTGTGATTTGCAGTAGAGGAACATAATTTTCAGTTTGTGGATCTACCCTTCAGGCTTGCTACAGCTCCCCGGGTGTTCACAAAGGTCCTAGCACCAGTACTGGGTCTTTTAAGGGCCCAAGTGATCTTGGTGCTCGGGTATCTGGATGACCTCCTGCTCAGAGATCACACACTACAGGCTCTACAACAGAGCATAACATGTACAGTGCAGTATTTGGAAAGCTTAGGCTGGATCATAAATACCAAAAAGTCAACCTTGAGACCAGCTCAGACTCTAAAGTATCTAGGTCTGATCCTAGGTACGGTCCAAGCAAGAGTATTCTTGCCACCCGCAAGTGTCTGTGCCCTGAAGAATCAGGTGCGTCAGATAAGAGGCACCAGACAACCCTCCATTCGGCTCTGTATGAGTCTTTTAGGGAGGATGGTATCCTCCTTCGAGGCGGTGCCCTATGCCCAGTTCCATTCCAGACCTCTACAACAAGACATCTTGTTGGCTTGAAACAGGAGAAGACAAGCCCTGGATTATCCAATGTGCTTATCTCCTCTTGCAAAAAAAAAAAAAAACAGCAGGTCTGGTATGGATTTTAAGGGGAGCCAAATGTAAAAAGAAAACTGTGTGGGTTCCTCCCCAAAATCCATAACAGAGCCTTATCTGAGCATGCAGCCTGGTAAGTCAGGAAAGGGGGGACGAGAGAGCACCCCCTAAACTATACTAGGCCACATACCCTCAACATGGGAGGGTGGGTGCTTTGGGGCGGGGAGGCTCTGCCTCATTTATGGGTACACCTACCCATTCACCAAAAAAGTGTAAAAATAAATAAAAGCAGGAGGCAGTTTTTCACAATTGCTTTATTAAAAATAAACAAACAGCACCCGTCTGTGACATCACAAGGGGGGCAATGTCACCAGAAAACATCGCCAGCTGGCTATACCCTTTACCTATATAAGAATTGTCAAAGGGCAAGCCAGGCATTCAGCAGTTTGCTTTAGTTGACAGCAGAGTGTTTTCTTTTTTTTCTTTTATGGGTCAGGTAGTGCATAGTGATTGAAGATGGATCTACATTGGGGGACATTGTTTTTTTTTTATTTTTTAATAAAGGAATTGTAAAAAACTGTCTCATTTTATTGGTGAATGGGTAAGCTCATACTTTAAATATGTTTTAACGGGTACTTAAATTATTTTAACACCACCACTGTGACTGTGAGGCTTCTTACTGCAAAGTTATGACCTCCTTGATCATAAAATATATGATGAAAGGTGTAGAGAAGAGCTAAGACCCATGCACATAGGCTGGCTAGAAACCATCTTGAAAATTGAAATGTACTGAGACACTTTTTCCAGTAAGGTATTTTGGTGCTTCTAGCTCCATACTGTCTAGGTTTATTTTCTATTACATCCTGTATCATTGCATTGGCAGCTCTGTATCAGTTTCTGAAGGCCACGTGCAAATTGTTATTTTATAAATAAATAAATATATATATATATATATATATATATGTAGCGCCCATCCCAATTTATGGGACACTATATGTGCAAATTTAGGGGTGGTCTGAGCTAATCGTTTGGCTCAGACCTGTTTATATATTAAATTGCTTCTGCTCTGGGTGCGGTGCTGCCTGGCAGTATAGTTCCCTGTTGCCTGGAGATGGCGCTGTCATCTTCGGCTCAGGTTGAACCACAGGGGGTATCGCAGCGCCATTGGGTGTCCTCTCTCAGCAGCCATGCAGTGGGCGTAGTCTAACCGATGTGCATGCTGGGAGAGGGTACAAAAGGGGCAGACGCCATGAGTTGTGAGGCGATTCCAGGGTGACCCCAAGGAGTTCCGGGGGATCTCTGGTCCAGTGAGCGTGTCTCATGGCCCTCATGGCATGGGACGCGTGTGATTGGTCTCGGGCACCTTTAGCTCGAGGCTCTACTGCTGTATAGTAGGCCCAGCTCTCCTATCGAGGGCCTATGCTTCGGAGAGGGATCCCAGGCTGCCCGGTGGAAGGCGGCCCATCTTTAGGGAAGGAGTTCCAGGGGAAGATCAGTCCCGGCAGAGATAGCGACAGTACTGCTATCTCGGGGAGAGGCCTGGAGGCCTATCTAAAGGGGGATCTATCATCTCTGACATCCGTTCACTCTGGTTGCTAGGACCGCTCTCATAGGGACTATCCGGGTAAGCAATACCCACTCAGGCTTGAGTGGCGATGAAAGTGTTCTCTAAGCGTTGCGTGCCTGAACCTTCCCCTACTTGTAATTTCTACTCTCTCTCTCTTCCAAGTTTTACCTCAAGAAAATAATAAAACCTTGCTGCTTAGGCTTTACACCTGTGTGGACATTATATATACAGGTCCTTCTCAAAAAATTAGCATATTGTGATAAAGTTCATTATTTTCTGTAATGTACTGATAAACATTAGACTTTCATATATTTTAGATTCATTACACACAACTGAAGTAGTTCAAGCCTTTTCTTGTTTTAATATTGATGATTTTGGCATACAGCTCATTACAACCCAAAATTCCTATCTCAAAAAATTAGCATATCGTGAAAAGGTTCTCAAAACGAGCTATTAACCTAATCATCTGAATCAACTAATTAACTCTAAACACCTGCAAAAGATTCCTGAGGCTTTTAAAAACTCCCAGCCTGGTTCATTACTCAAAACCGCAATCATGGGTAAGACTGCCGACCTGACTGCTTTCCAGAAGGCCATCATTGACACCCTCAAGCAAGAGGGTAAGACACAGAAAGAAATTTCTGAACGAATAGGCTGTTCCCAGAGTGCTGTATCAAGGCACCTCAGTGGGAAGTCTGTGGGAAGGAAAAAGTGTGGCAGAAAACGCTGCACAACGAGAAGAGGTGACCGGACCCTGAAGAAGATTGTGGAGAAGGACAGATTCCAGACCTTGGAGGACCTGCGGAAGCAGTGGACTGAGTCTGGAGTAGAAACATCCAGAGCCACCGTGAACAGGCGTGTGCAGGAAATGGGCTACAGGTGCCGCATTCCCCAGGTCAAGCCACTTTTGAACCAGAAACAGCGGCAGAAGCGCCTGACCTGGGCTACAGAGAAGCAGCACTGGACTGTTGCTCAGTGGTCCAAAGTACTTTTTTCGGATGAAAGCAAATTTTGCATGTCATTCGGAAATCAAGGTGCCAGAGTCTGGAGGAAGACTGGGGAGAGGGAAATGCCAAAATGCCTGAAGTCCAGTGTCAAGTACCCACAGTCAGTGATGGTCTGGGGTGCCATGTCAGCTGCTGGTGTTGGTCCACTGTGTTTTATCAAGGGCAGGGTCAATGCAGCTAGCTATCAGGAGATTTTGGAGCACTTCATGCTTCCATCTGCTGAAAAGCTTTATGGAGATGAAGATTTCATTTTTCAGCACGACCTGGCACCTGCTCACAGTGCCAAAACCACTGGTAAATGGTTTACTGACCATGGTATTACTGTGCTCAATTGGCCTGCCAACTCTCCTGACCTGAACCCCATAGAGAATCTGTGGGATATTGGGAAGAGAAAGTTGAGAGACGCAAGACCCAACACTCTGGATGAGCTTAAGGCCGCTATCGAAGCATCCTGGGCCTCCATAACACCTCAGCAGTGCCACAGGCTGGTTGCCTCCATGCCACGCCGCATTGAAGCAGTCATTTCTGCAAAAGGATTCCCGACCAAGTATTGAGCGCATAACTGAACATAATTATTTGAAGGTTGACTTTTTTGTATTAAAAACACTTTTCTTTTATTGGTCGGATGAAATATGCTAATTTTTTGAGATAGGATTTTTGGGTTTTCATGAGCTGTATGCCAAAATCATCAATATTAAAACAAGAAAAGGCTTGAACTACTTCAGTTGTGTGTAATGAATCTAAAATATATGAACGTCTAATGTTTATCAGTACATTACAGAAAATAATGAACTTTATCACAATATGCTAATTTTTTGAGAAGGACCTGTATATATATACAACTTCATGGGTATTAGATACAGTGATAGTGCACCAGGAGCACATGTAAAGCCGTTTTCCATAAATGAACAACCCACACAAGTGTTTTACCCACAGGAACAAAAGTCCAGTCTGAGCCCTTTTTAGCAGATTTCAGCAGGAATGCAGAACTACAGATGGTCATTTGCTCTCCAAACTCCTTACTACTTCACACCTGCTCTAGGAGTTTCCTGCCTTTAAAGTGGTTTTAAAGGCTCAAGGTATTTTACTTACATGCATTAAATGCATTAAGATAAAAAAAAAATCTTCCGTGTGCAGTGGCCTCTCCAGTCTCCCCTAATACTCACTTGAGCTCCCTCTTGATCCAGCGATGTGCAGAAGAGCTGAGCTTCTCCAGGGTCTCTCATTCCACATTGGCTGAGACAGTAGCGGATACATTGGCTCCTGCTACTGTTAATCACAGCCAGTAAGAAAATGAGGAGAGAGCAGGGGGCAGGCCGAGTGATGGCTCTGAATGTCTTATTTATGCAAAGAGTGGGGCTCGGGAGTGAGCATGCACCAGTGCCCCAAGATCAAGTAGCTTGCGATTGGAGGCACTGAGTGAAGAGGAGGAGCCAGAAGTGCTGGCAGGGGACCCAAAAAAAGGAGGATCGGGGCTGCTCTGTGCAAAACCACTGCACAGAGCAGATAAGTATAACATGTTTGTTATTCAAAAGAAAAAAAAATAGCCTTTAATGTCACTTTAAGGGATGCTTTCTGGAAGTAGGTTTAACCTCTCCAGGACCATAGTCCCTGTAATCAGGGGTGGAGGTTCTTTCACAACCAAATATCTCTCTGAACTTCCAAATGTTCCAAATAAGACAATATCAAAATATCAACCCAGAGAAGACTGTAGGTCAGTCCTCTAATGCCGCGTACACACAACCATTTTTCATGATGAGAAAAATGCAATTTTTTTAATTTGGTCATTAAAAACGATTGTGTGTAGGCTCCAGAGCATTTTTCGTGACGTGAAAAATGGGCATTAAAAATTTGGAACATGCTCTATTTGAAAAAAATGCGCATGCTCAGAAGCAAGTTATGAGACGGGAGCGCTCGTTCTGGTAAAACTAGAGTTCATAATGGAGATAGCACATTCGTCACGCTGTAACGGACTGAAGAGCACGAGGCTGAAAAGCGCGAATCGTCTCTCACCAAACTTTACTAACACGAGGATCAGAAAAAGCAGCCCAAAGGGTGGCGCCATCCGAATGGAACTTCCCCTTTATAGTGCCGTCGTACGTGTTGTACGTCACCGCGCTTTGCTCGAGCATTTTTTTTTCATGATAGTGTGTAGGCAAGGCAGGCTTGAGAAGAATCACGTAGAGAAAAACATAGTTTTTTTCAATGACATTAAAAACGGTCGTGTGTACGCGGCATAAGGCTTGCCTCACAATGCATGGAGAACCCTTAAATACACCAACTAAACACCAATTACCTCCTTAAAGAGACCTCAAACCCAAATGTCCTGTACAATAAATATAAAATTGTAACCTGCCAAAAGATTTATTATCCGCCAATCGTGTGTTTTAAAATCTCCTGCCAGATAGCATAGCCAGGAAATGGAGCTTGGTCACTGGTCTGCTCCTAACTTGATACAACAAAGGAGTGGTGAGGTATTTCTAATCTCTTCTCATTTCTCTTAGCTCCCAGTACTCGACTATGCAGTGCAGTAAGCTATGAGTTGCTAATGCTGCATCACCTCCCACTCCTAGTCTAAAGCCTCGTACACACAACCGAGAATCTCGTCATGAAAAAACACGTTGTTTTTCTTGACGAGATTTTTGGACAAGAAACTTGTCCCAGCCGAGTGTACAGACGCTCGATTCAAAGAACCCGCGGTTCTTTGAATGGAGCGAACGCGGTGACGTCATCGACTACGATGAGCGTGCGCTCGTCACATTCGATGCTGTCGCCGCCATCTTGCTTCACCCTAACTATGCCTAGGAAGCTACCGCGCATGCGTCAAAGTCATTTTGAGCATGCGCGGGCTTCCCGGAGGACAGGTAAGTGTACACACACACACTTTTCTCGTCGAGAAACAGGCTGACAAGAATCTCAACGAGAAAATAGAGAGCAGGTTCTCTATATTTCTCGTCGAGATTCTTGACGGTTTTCTTGACGAGAAACCTGATAGCCACGTACACACGACCGATTTACTCGGCAAGAAAGCTCTGCCAGCAAGTTTCTTGTCGTTTTTTTTTTCTTTGATGAAGTCGGCCGGATGCATTCTGGGACTTGTAGGCGGCAGGCCACACAAACGCCCTGTGATTGGCTGAACAGGGTCATGTGCGGGCCATGTGCGAGCCTCGCATCATGACTACAAAACCCAGAATTCCACAGCGTCGGCCGCACATGACCCTGTTCGGCCAATCACAGGGCATTTGTGTTGTGAGCGCCCTGCAAATGGATCGGTGGAGCTGGTCACGTGTGGATGCGACCAAGCGGGACTCATCGTGACCACTTGCTGGAGTCCCGCCTCTCTGCCTGCGGCGCTGTGTATTTCTGAGGTCTCTCAGTCTAATCTACCCCCTCTCTGTCAGCGCCCCTCCCCCAGCCCCCTCTCTGTCAGCGCCCCTCCCCCAGCCCCCTCTCTGTCAGCCCACCCTCCTTTGTCAACCCACCTCCTCTCTGTCAGCCCCCCCTCTGTCAGCCCACCCCCACTCTCAGCCCACCCCTCCTTTGTCAGCCCACCGCCCTCTGTCAGCCCACCCCCCCTCTCAGCTCACCCCTCCTCTGTCAGCCCACCGGCCTCTGTCAGCCCACCGCCCCTCTCAGCCCACCCCTCCTTTGTCAGCCCACCGCCCACCCCCCCTCTGTCAGCCCTCCTCTTTCAGCCCACCCCCCTCTCAGCCCACCCCTCCTCTATCACCTTCTCTCTGTCAGCCCACCACCCCTCTCAGCCAACCCCCCCTCTCAGCCAACCCCAACTCTGTCAGCCAACCCCCCTCTCAGTCCATCCCTCCTCTGTCAGCCCACCGCCCACCCCCCTCTGAAGCCTGAAGAATGAGCACAGTCGTCACATCATTCACGGCACGCCAGCTCAAGAAACGTTGCGTATTCCAGTGACATCATCTCTCCTCGCCTGGATTACAGTCTGCTCCTCAAGCCTCGCTCTGATGTCCATCCACTGCTGCCAGTTGTATACCATCTAGTGGCTACAGAGACGACTGCAGAGACAGCACATCCATCGGCTCCATAGAGACAGATATCACTGATGACCCTGGTTGTTTGGGACCTTATCATGCACAAACTTACCACTTAAATGTGAGTGTTTATACTAACCTTTCTATTTCTATTGTTAGTTGTTTAGTCCATCGGACAAAAGTCCGATGGTTTCCTGTACACACGGTCGGACTTTGCTCCATCGGACTTTTGTTGGGCAAAAGTTTGTCCGTTTGCAGACCCAACTTTTGCCCGATGAAAACAAAACCAAACGAAAAAAAGTTTGTCCGATAGAGCGTACACACGGTCGGATTGTTGGTCCAACTTACTTAAAACTAAGTTTGTTGGGCAAAAGTCTGACCGTGTGTACGGGGCTTTAGTTTACCTGTTCACCACACCTATAAATGGCACTAGGAGAGACCTGAGTGGTGGGTTTAGGTGTGTTTAAAATGATTAACAAGCTTAAAAAAAAACATCTGATGAATAGGCTGGTGTGGGTGGTGAAAGGGAGGGAAGATAAACACAGACATGGAATTTAAGCCTAGGTTCACATTGGTGCAATTTGGCATGCAATTTGACATGTCAAATTGCATGCCAAATCAGCGGCTATTGCCGGCAATGGCATCATCTGAATCGGTGCGGCGCCGCACCGATCTCCAAAAGTATTTCCTGTACTCTTTTTGGTGACTTCGGGGTGAAATTTGTATTAACATCTGTGTGGGAATTGGTACAGATGTCTCTGAAATCACCCCTGAAGTCGGACTGACATGCGGGTATGAAATTGTGTGAGTTCAGCTGAACTCGCACAATTTCTAATCCGCTTTCAGTGTGAACCTGGGCTAAATGCTAATCTGTATTTCAACTTTGAATGTAAAACTACAATGTGCCTTTTTGTGATGCTACTGACCACAATCTTCCAGACCTTTTACATAAATTTGTGTGTTCATTTTATACTTTCTTCCATTATCTCTTAATATAACTTAATATAAATGTACAACGATCCTTTTTACTATTGTTCAGTTCAAGCAGTTTCCGGGTATTCTAACAAAACTTACTGAGTCATTGGATGTTAATAACGGTTTTAATAACCCAATGGCTAGACTTGCTTTTCAAAAAGGAGCTGTGACCTTTAAATAAATTAAATACTCAGTTGTTTTATCTCTCACTCTCATGGTTCTCCATACTTTGCATATAAAGTGAAGGTTTTATTTTCAGAAATTATGTACACAGCTCCCGAACAAAGGACAGAGAAATAAAGAGTAGAAATTACAACTCGAGATAGGACTGAGATACTATCAGATATATTGTTATTCTTTATTGATGCAGATCATCCTGCTATTTCTCAGTAGCTTGAAACTAATAAAATAAAATTTATAGGCAAACATCATTTTAGTGCAAGCGGCCATGATTTTGTTAGGTTTCTTTATTTTATTTATTTTAGAAAGTGAATTTTGCTTGATACACATGTAAAGTAAAAAGGAATTTTATGCAGTGTTGTGTAACAAATAGTCAATATTTGTACATCTTCTATCATGTGATAGCAAAAGCACATGGGTAAAAAAGTAAAACAAAAAATGATATTAATAAATAATGGTTATTTAGTCAAATATTCCAAAAGAAAAAATAATTCCTAATTTTCAATCTTTAACTCAAAGATTGTCCAGATAACAAGGTAACCATCAAGAATGACTGGGAGAAGCTTGTAAAATTCACCTGGGAGCAGGGTGAAGATGGTGACGGCTCTTGCACACAATTCAACATGCAACACCAAGACCTCAACAGTAGTGATGTCGCGAACATAAAACTTTCCGTTCGCGGACCGCAAACGCGAATTTCCGCAAATGTTCGCGAATGGGCGAACCGGGCAAACCGCCATAGACTTCAATAGGCAGGCGAATTTTAAAACCCACAGGGACTCTTTCTGGCCACAATAGTGATGGAAAAGTTGTTTCAAGGGGACTAACACCTGGACTGTGGCATGCCGGAGGGGGATCCATGGCAAAACTCCCATGGAAAATTACGTAGTTGACGCAGGGTCGGGTTTTAATCCATAAAGGGCATAAATCACCTAACATTCCCAAATTGTTTGGAATAACGTGCTTTAAAACATCAGGTATGATGTTGTATCGATCAGGTAGTGTAAGGGTTACGCCCGCTTCACAGTGACAGACCAAACTCTGACAGACCAAACTCCCAGTTTAACACACCGCAAACAACCGCAAACAGTTCATTTGCACAACCGCAAGGCTTTAATGATCACCTTAGATGATCACAAAGAAAATTAATGTTTTTTCTATGCAAAATTATCCAGCCGATCGCTTTTGGTCTGTTCACAATGAAGCAACGACCTTATCATCTGGGTGTGTGCCAACATTGCCATTGCCAACACAGTCATAGAGCTGGTCGCTTCATTGTGATACGCAAGCCCCTTCACCACAACAAGGTAACGATCACGAAGGGGAATTGACACATGTATGTGCTTTTTTTTTGTTTTGTTTTTGCAGCCACAGTGCAGCACCAGAGGCCAGAAAAAATAGGCATGTACACATGCCTGAAAAATTAGGTATTGTTGCAGCCGCTGCTGTAGCAGCGGCCAGAAAAAATGATGTTTTCCAAGCAGAAAGTGCCCTAAAACATTGCGGCTTGAACCCTAGTTGGTGGCGGATAAGTCACGCAAGTCATCCGGCATGCAGAGATAAAATACAGCAGCGTGTGGACCATTTTTAGCCCAAGGCAGCTCATCTCATCAGGCCATTTTTAGTCAAATGTATCGCCCTCTGTCAGTCCCTTCGGGATCCATGCCTCATTCATCCTAATAAAGGTGAGGTAATCTAGACTTTTTTGACCTAGGCGACTTCTCTTCTCAGTGACAATACCTCCTGCTGCACTGAAGGTCCTTTTTGAAAGGACACTTGAAGCGGGGCAGGCCAGAAGTTCTATAGCAAATTGGGATAGCTCAGGCCACAGGTCAAGCCTGCACACCCAGTAGTCAAGGGGTTCATCGCTCCTCAGAGTGTCTATATCTGCAGTTAAGGCGAGGTAGTCTGCTACCTGTCGGTCGAGTCGTTCTCTGAGGGTGGACCCCGAAGGGCTGTGGCGATGTGTAGGACTTAAAGCGTCCTGTCCTTGCCGGCGTGGTTGTGGTAGGAGGAGGATTACTTTCACCTCTTCCCCTGTTAGATTCCCGTTGTGCTGTGATATCACCCTTATACGCTGTGTAAAGCATACTTTTTAATTTATTTTGGAACTGCTGCATCCTTTCCAACTTCCGGTAATTCGGTAACATTTCAGGCACTTTCTGCTTATACCGGGGGTCTAGTAGCGTGGCCACCCAGTACAGGTCGTTCTCCTTCAGCCTTTTTATACGAGGGTCCCTCAACAGGCACGACAGCATGAAAGACCCCATTTGCACAAGGTTGGATGCCGAGCTACTCATGTCTCGTTCCTTGTCCTCATTGATCTCACTGAAGGTCTGTTCTTCCCCCCAGCCACGTACAACACCACGGGTACCAGATAGGTGACAACGAGCACCCTGGGATGCCTGCTGTGGTTGGTCTTCCTCCTCCTCCTCCTCCTCAAAGCCACATTCCTCCTCTGACTCCTCTTCCTCAGACTCCTCTTCCAGCGTTGCCGCAGGTCCAGCAAGCGATGCTGATAAGGCTGTTTCTGGTGGTGATGGTGACCACAACTCCTCCTCTTCACGCTCATCTACGGCCTGATCTAGCACTCTTCGCAGGGCACGCTCCAGGAAGAAAACAAATGGGATGATGTCGCTGATGGTGCCTTCAGTGCGACTGACTAGGTTTGTCACCTCCTCAAAAGGATGCATGAGTCTACAGGCATTGCGCATGAGTGTCCAATAACGTAGCAAAAAAATTCCCAGCTGCGCAAAGGCTGTCCTAGCACCCCGGTCATACAAATACTCGTTGACGGCTTTTTCTTGTTGGAGCAGGCGGTCGAACATTAGGAGTGTTGAATTCCAACGTGTCGGGCTGTCACAAATCAAGCGCCTCACTGGCATGTTGTTTCACCGCTGGATATCTGAAAAGCCGCGTAGGAACGCCTGAAATGGCCACACACCTTCCTGACCTGCTTGAGGACGTCCTGTAAGTCTGGGTACTTATGCACAAAGCATTGTACAATCAGATTCAACACATGTGCTATGCATGGCACATGTGTCAACTTGCCCAAATTCAATGCCGCCAACAAATTGCTTCCGTTGTCACACACCACTTTGCCGATCTCCAGTTGGTGCGGAGTCAGCCACTGATCCACCTGTGCGTTCAGGGCGGACAGGAGTGCTGGTCCAGTGTGACTCTCTGCTTTCAGGCAAGTCAACCCCAAGACGGCGTGACACTGTCGTATCCGGGATGTGGAATAGCCCCTGGGGAGCTGGGGGGGTGCAGTTGATGTGGAGCAAGACGCAGCAGCAGAAGAGGACTCAGCCGAGGAGGTTATCGAAGAGGATGGAGTAGGAGGAGTAGAGGAGGTGGCAGCAGGCCTGCCTGCAAGTCGTGGCGGTGTCACCACCAACTCCTCTGCAGAGCCACGCATTACATGCTTGGCAGCCGTCAGCAGGTTTACCCAATGTGCAGTGTAGGTGATATACCTGCCCTGACCGTGCTTTGCAGACCAGGTATTAGTGGTCAGATGGACCCTTGCCCCAACACTGTGTGCCAGACATGCCATGACTTCCTTTTGCACAATAGAGTATAGGTTGGGGATAGCCTTTTGTGAAAATAAATTTCGGCCGGGTACCTTCCACTGCGGTGTCCCAATAGCTACAAATTTTTTGAAGGCCTCAGACTCCACCAGCTTGTATGGTAAAAGCTGGCGGGCTAAGAGTTCCGACAAGCCAGCTGTCAGACGCCGGGCAAGGGGGTGACTCTGTGACATTGGCTTCTTACCCTCAAAAATGTCCTTGACAGACACCTGACTGTGGGCAGATGAGCAGGAACTGCTCAAGGTGAGAGACGGAGTGGTGGATGGTTGAGAGGGGGCAAGGAGGACAGCAGTGGTTGACGTGGCTGAAGATGCTGGACCAGGAGGAGGATGGTGGCTTTGAGCTTGTGTGCTGCTTGTACTCGTCATCATGTGTTGATCCCATAGGCGTTTGTGATGTGCGATCATGTGCCTTCGCAAAGCAGTTGTACCCAGGTGGGTGTTGGATTTCCCACGACTCAGTTTCTTTTGGCACAGATTGCAAATGGCATCGCTGTTATCAGAGGTAGACACACAAAAAAATGCCACACTGCTGAGCTTTGCAATGACGGCATTCTGGTGGTGGCAACAGCATGTGTTGATTGGCGTGCTGTCTGGCTGACCCCGGGTGCCGATACATGCTGTCTTGCTGTGCCACTAGCTCCTTGCGACGACCTCCCCCTGCTTCCAACTCGTCCCCTCCTCCTCTCTGTCTCCCCATCTGAACTTTCCCCCTGTTCTTCTTCTCTTCGAGCGGGCACCCATGTGACATCCACGGACACATCGTCATCATTAACCACTTCACTTGTATCTGACAACTCAGCAAAGGAAGCAGCAGCGGGTACAACATCATCATCATCACACCGTACGTCCATGTGTGTAATGCTGCCTGACTGAGACATATCCCTTTTATCTACATCCTCTGGCAATAATGGTTGCGCATCACTCATTTCTTCCAGCTCATGTGTAAATAACTCCTCTGACAGATCAAGTGAAGCAGCTGTGGTGCTAGTGTTGGTGGTGGTGGCAGGCGGGCGAGTGGTTACTTGAGAGGTGCCCGAAGATGAGCTGGAGGAGGATGGTGCGTCAAGGTTCCGAGCAGAAGCTGTAGAAGATTGGGTGTCCTGTGTTAGCCAGTGAACTATGTCCTCAGAACTTTTCGAGTTCAGGGTACATGGCCTCTGAACACTGGGCATTATTCTAGGGCCAGAGGGAATCACAGCACCATGACCACGACGGCCCCTGCGGGGTGGCCTGACTCTGCCTGTCATTTTTTTTAGATTAGTTTAGTTGTACTATGCGTGCAAGCTACTGTGACACCAGATATGAGTGGCACTGTGCACTGGCAGAAGTTGGCAGAGTAGACGCTGTAGGCCTGACACACACGCTGGCAGGGAACTGACTGCTATTCTATTGCAGTCAAAACAGTTTTTTTTTTTTATGTAATCTATTCTACTGTGACACCAGATATGAGTGGCACTGTGCACTGGCAGAAGTTGGCAGAGTAGATGCTGTAGGGCTGACAAACACGCTGGCAGGGAACTGACTGCTATTCTATTGCAGTCAAAACTGTTGTTTTTTTTTTAATGTAATCTATTCTACTGTGACACCAGATATGAGTGGCACTGTGCACTGGCAGAAGTTGGCAGAGTAGATGCTGTAGGGCTGACAAACACGCTGGCAGGGAACTGACTGCTATTCTATTGCAGTCAAAACTGTTGTTTTTTTTTTAATGTAATCTATTCTACTGTGACACCAGATATGAGTGGCACTGTGCACTGGCAAAAGTTGGCAGAGTAGACGCTGTAGGCCTGACACACACGCTGGCAGGGAACTGACTGCTATTCTATTGCAGTCAAAACTGTTGTTTTTTTTTAAATGTAATCTATTCTACTGTGACACCAGATATGAGTGGCACTGTGCACTGGCAGAAGTTGGCAGAGTAGACGCTGTAGGCCTGACACACACGCTGGCAGGGAACTGACTGCTATTCTATTGCAGTCAAAACTGTTGTTTTTTTTTTAAATGTAATCTATTCTACTGTGACACCAGATATGAGTGGCACTGTGCACTGGCAGAAGTTGGCAGAGTAGACGCTGTAGGCCTGACACACACGCTGGCAGGGAACTGACTGCTATTCTATTGCAGTCAAAACTGTTGTTTTTTTTTAAATGTAATCTATTCTACTGTGACACCAGATATGAGTGGCACTGTGCACTGGCAGAAGTTGGCAGAGTAGACGCTGTAGGCCTGCCACACACGCTGGCAGGGAACTGACTGCTATTCTATTGCAGTCAAAACTGTTGTTTTTTTTAAAATGTAATCTATTCTACTGTGACACCAGATATGAGTGGCACTGTGCACTGGCAGAAGTTGGCAGAGTAGACGCTGTAGGCCTGACACACGCTGGCAGGGAACTGACTGCTATTCTATTGCAGTCAAAACTGTTGTTTTTTTTTTAATGTAATCTATTCTACTGTGACACCAGATATGAGTGGCACTGTGCACTGGCAGAAGTTGGCAGAGTAGACGCTGTAGGCCTGACTCACACGCTGGCAGGGAACTGACTGCTATTCTATTGCAGTCAAAACTGTTGTTTTTTTTTTAATGTAATCTATTCTACTGTGACACCAGATATGAGTGGCACTGTGCACTGGCAGAAGTTGGCAGAGTAGACGCTGTAGGCCTGCCACACACGCTGGCAGGGAACTGACTGCTATTCTATTGCAGTCAAAACTGTTGTTTTTTTTAAAATGTAATCTATTCTACTGTGACACCAGATATGAGTGGCACTGTGCACTGGCAGAAGTTGGCAGAGTAGACGCTGTAGGCCTGACACACGCTGGCAGGGAACTGACTGCTATTCTATTGCAGTCAAAACTGTTGTTTTTTTTTTAATGTAATCTATTCTACTGTGACACCAGATATGAGTGGCACTGTGCACTGGCAGAAGTTGGCAGAGTAGACGCTGTAGGCCTGACTCACACGCTGGCAGGGAACTGACTGCTATTCTATTGCAGTCAAAACTGTTGTTTTTTTTAAAATGTAATCTATTCTACTGTGACACCAGAAATGAGTGGCACTGTGCACTGGCAGAAGTTGGCAGAGTAGACGCTGTAGGCCTGACACACACGCTGGCAGGGAACTGACTGCTATTCTATTGCAGTCAAAACAGTTTTTTTTATTTTATGTAATCTAGTCTACTGTGACACCAGATATGAGTGGCACTGTGCACTGGCAGAAGTTGGCAGAGTAGACGCTGTAGGCCTGACACACACGCTGGCAGGGAACTGACTGCTATTCTATTGCAGTCAAAACTGTTGTTTTTTTTTAAATGTAATCTATTCTACTGTGACACCAGATATGAGTGGCACTGTGCACTGGCAGAAGTTGGCAGAGTAGACGCTGTAGGCCTGACACACACGCTGGCAGGGAACTGACTGCTATTCTATTGCAGTCAAAACTGTTTTTTTTTTTTTAATGTAATCTATTCTACTGTGACACCAGATATGAGTGGCACTGTGCACTGGCAGAAGTTGGCAGAGTAGACGCTGTAGGCCTGACACACACGCTGGCAGGGAACTGACTGCTATTCTATTGCAGTCAAAACTGTTGTTTTTTTTTAAATGTAATCTATTCTACTGTGACACCAGATATGAGTGGCACTGTGCACTGGCAGAAGTTGGCAGAGTAGACGCTGTAGGCCTGCCACACACGCTGGCAGGGAACTGACTGCTATTGTATTGCAGTCAAAACTGTTGTTTTTTTTTAAATGTAATCTATTCTACTGTGACACCAGATATGAGTGGCACTGTGCACTGGCAGAAGTTGGCAGAGTAGACGCTGTAGGCCTGACACACGCTGGCAGGGAACTGACTGCTATTCTATTGCAGTCAAAACTGTTTTTTTTTTTTAAATGTAATCTATTCTACTGTGACACCAGATATGAGTGGCACTGTGCACTGGCAGAAGTTGGCAGAGTAGACGCTGTAGGCCTGACTCACACGCTGGCAGGGAACTGACTGCTATTCTATTGCAGTCAAAACTGTTGTTTTTTTTTAAATGTAATCTATTCTACTGTGACACCAGAAATGAGTGGCACTGTGCACTGGCAGAAGTTGGCAGAGTAGACGCTGTAGGCCTGACACACACGCTGGCAGGGAACTGACTGCTATTCTATTGCAGTCAAAACAGTTTTTTTTATTTTATGTAATCTATTCTACTGTGACACCAGATATGAGTGGCACTGTGCACTGGCAGAAGTTGGCAGAGTAGACGCTGTAGGCCTGACACACACGCTGGCAGGGAACTGACTGCTATTCTATTGCAATCAAAACTGTTTTTTTTTAATGTAATCTATTCTACTGTGACACCAGATATGAGTGTCACGGTGCACTGGCAGAAGTTGGCAGAGTAGACGCTGTAGGCCTGACACACGCTGGCAGGGAACTGACTGCTATTCTATTGCAGTCAAAACTGTTGTTTTTTTTTAAATGTAATCTACTGTGCCACCAGATATATGAGTGGTGGTGGCACTGGGCAAGTGGGCACAGTATACGCTGTGAGCCTGACACACACACGCTGGCAGGCAACTGCAATTAGATTACAGAGGGAAAAAAAAAGCAGACTTATGTACTAGCCCTAAAAAGGGCTTTTTGGGGTGCTGTCAGGACACTGTCCTTACAGCAGAGATCAGATGAGTCTTTCAGGACTGGAGTGGACACTGAATACACTGGCCAAGCTATAGATTTCCCTATTAAATCAGCAGCAGCTACACTGTCCCTCCTCTCACTAAGACTGCAGCTTCCGAATGAATCTAAAATGGATGCTGTCCAGGAGGTGGGAGGGTCTGGGAGGGAGGGTATGCTGCTGATTGGCTGGAATGTGTCTGCTGACTGTGAGGTACAGGGTCAAAGTTTGCTCAATGATGACGAATAGGGGGCGGACCGAACATTGCATATGTTCGCCCACCGCGGCGAACGCGAACAAGCTATGTTCGCCGGGAACTAGTCGCCGGCGAATAGTTCGGGACATCTCTACTCAACAGTTGGCCCAGCACACCACTTATTCTGCACATGCCACGCAGTCACCATAGTTGCCAACAGTCACGGATTGGCCGGGACATTCCCGGGATTCAAACCCTTTTCCCGGATTTATTTTGTCCCGGCCAATGTCCCGGCCAATCCGTTTTTTCCCGGTTTCCACGACTTTGGCCGCCGCGGGCCGACGCCGCTAGAGGTCCACGGCCGCCATTTTAAAGAAGACCAAAACCAGGATGTAGTACAATAGAAAATAAAGCTGCTGCGGCGCCGCCCATACCCCGCGTCTCCCCGTGGGTGGGCGGCGCCGCAGCAGCTTTATCTTCTATTGTACTACATCCGTGTTTTGGCTGGCCGGCCGGCCACCCCCCCCGCCCCGCCCCGCCCCGCTGCAGGTCTGTCTGTAATGGAAAGGGGCGGGGGTGGGCGGCGCCACAGCTTAATTTTTTGTGCAGCCACGCGGTCGGCTCCGCCTCTATTTTGTTCCCCCTCGGGGAAGGGGAAACAGTAATGGCGGTCGAGACAGGAGACACCTGGTTAAGGGGGGACTCCGCTGGGGACGCCTGATGTAAGGGGGGCCTCCGCTGGGGACACCTGTTGTAAGGGGGGACTCCGTTGAGGACACCTGATGTAAGGAAGGACTCCGCTGGGGACGCCTGACGTAAGGGGGGACTCCACTGGGGACGCCTGATGTAAGGGGAGACTCCGCTGGGGACGCCTGTTGTAAGGGGGGACTCCGCTGGGGACGCCTGTTGTAAGGGGGGACTCCGCTGGGGACGCCTGATGTAAGGGGGGACTCCACTGGGGACGCCTGATGTAAGGGGGGACTCCGCTGGGGACGCCTGATGTAAGGGGGGACTCCACTGGGGACGCCTGATGTAAGGGGGGACTCCACTGGGGATGCCTGATGTAAGGGGGGACTCCACTGGGGATGCCTGATGTAAGGGGGGACTCCACTGGGGACGCCTGATGTAAGGGGGGACTCCACTGGGGATGCCTGATGTAAGGGGGGACTCCGCTGGGGACGCCTGATGTAAGGGGGGACTCCACTGGGGACGCCTGATGTAAGGGGGGACTCCACTGGGGACGCCTGATGTAAGGGGGGACTCCACTGGGGATGCCTGATGTAAGGGGGGACTCCGCTGGGGACACCTGATGTAAGGGGGGACTCCGCTGGGGACGCCTGATGTAAGGGGGGACTCCGCTGGGGATGCCTGATGTAAGGGGGGACTCCGCTGGGGACACCTGATGTAAGGGGGGACTCCGCTGGGGACGCCTGATGTAAGGGGGGACTCCGCTGGGGATGCCTGATGTAAGGGGGGACTCCACTGGGGATGCCTGATGTAAGGGGGGACTCCGCTGGGGACGCCTGATGTAAGGGGGGACTCCGCTGGGGACGCCTGATGTAAGGGGGGACTCCACTGGGGATGCCTGATGTAAGGGGGACTCCGCTGGGGACACCTGATGTAAGGGGGGACTCCGCTGGGGACGCCTGATGTAAGGGGGGACTCCGCTGGGGACGCCTGATGTAAGGGGGGACTCCACTGGGGATGCCTGATGTAAGGGGGGACTCCACTGGGGATGCCTGATGTAAGGGGGGACTCCGCTGGGGACGCCTGATGTAAGGGGGGACTCCGCTGGGGATGCCTGATGTAAGGGGGGACTCCGCTGGGGACGCCTGATGTAAGGGGGGACTCCGCTGGGGACGCCTGATGTAAGGGGGGACTCCACTGGGGATGCCTGATGTAAGGGGGGACTCCACTGGGGATGCCTGATGTAAGGGGGGACTCCGCTGGGGACGCCTGATGTAAGGGGGGACTCCGCTGGGGACGCCTGATGTAAGGGGGGACTCCGCTGGGGACACCTGATGTAAGGGGGGACTCCGCTGGGTATGCCTGATGTAAGGAAGGACTCCGCTGGGTAAAGCTGATGTAAGGACGGACTCCATTGGGGGCACCTGATGGCATCTGCTGGCAGGCGACGTGGCAGGTGACACACTTGGGGCTTACAGTGATTCGGCATTATGGTGAGTTGAATGATTTAATTTTATATTACAATGTAATAATAGAAATAATGCACTTCAATCATCCTGACACCGTAACAACCATGGTGTCGGGATGATTGAAGCGCCAACAGGTGTTTTGGAGTATACTTATCTGCCAATTTTGTTACACATTTCTATTGTGGTGTAGGATCTGGCTTCTTTCTTTCTATTTCTTTCTCTCTCTTTCTCTCACCTCGGACTGTAGCCACACCCCTTTGAACCACGCCCATTTAAGCCACACCCACTATCGTGCGTAAACCACGCCCATTTTTCGACGCGCCGCGCTGCGCGCGCCGCATTTTTCATTTCAGCATGACACGCCTACAAACAAATGCCCCGCCCCCTAATTATAGCAAGGCTCCGCCTCAATACAAAAAAAGTGTCCCAGATGTTTTTTTCCCAATGTTGGCAACTATGAGTCACCTACCACAGCCAGGGATCAGAACCCTGTCAGTGATAGCTCCCTGAGCCTCCATGCCACAAAGCATAAGGACACCAACAAACAGTCTAAGCAGGGTGAGTCCCTGCACACAAATTACAGGGTTCCCACACTAACCCATGATGCACAGGGAACCTTAAACAGTGACCAGGTGGAGTAACAAGAAACTGACAGTGTACAAGGGGACACAGAGCCCACTCCTAAAAATTGTAGGAAAGACATGCACCAGTGCCATAAACCAAACAGATTAGATCAGAATACATCTGTCATTCCTTAACCAACTTTAATACCAGGTACTTTTACCCTTTTACACTTTAAATTTAGTGCTCCCAAAATGCCCTGCCCATTGGAATGAATGGGCAGCGCTTCCGAAGCACCTAAAAAGCACTTTGGAAGCTCAGCAACACAGGAGTTTTTAACCCCCTTTTTTGGGGTTAAAAGCACCCCGCTAGTGGCCAAAAAGCGCAGCTTAAACATTGGTAAAGCGCCACTAAAACGAGCAACGATTTGCCGTGAACGCGGCTGCAGCCCCAGTGTGAAAGGGGTCTTAGTAACACATTGCATATTAACCACTTCAATACAGGGCACTTTCACCCCCTTCCTGCCCAAGCCAATTTTTTAGCTTTCAGCGCTGTCGCATTTTGAATGAAAATTGCGCGGTGATGCAACACTGTCCAAAAAACTAAATGTTTATAATTTTGTTCCCACAAATAGAGAATTCTTTGGGTGGTATTTGATCACCACTGGGCACTGATGAGGCTGCACTGACAGGCAATAATGAGGCAGCACTGATGGGCACTGATGAGGTGGCACTTATGGGCACTGATGATGAGGCACTTAAATGCAGCACTGATGGGTACTGATAGGCGGCACTAATAAGCAGCACTGATGGTCACTCATAGGCGGCACTGATGGGAACTCATAGGTGGCACTGATGGGCACTCATAGGTGGCACTGATATGTAGTACTGATAGGCGGCACTGATAGGCAGCACTGAATGGCAGCACTAATGGGCACTTGCATCTCTGTGTCCTTTCCCCTATGGTGACCAGAGCTGGTGGGGTTAACCATCTGTCCCACCCTCTTCCTGGGCGTCGACTACCCGATGTTGGGAGGGATCCTTTGATGGGTCTGGGGAGCTATAAATAGGAAGGATCAAACGCCAGTCTATGCAATGCCTCCCAGGTGCTTGGACACACACAATTTTTGGTTAGCAATTTTTTTAATCTGGTAAGTACAAATCTTTATTTTTCACACTTTTACCTTTTAGACCTGTTTTTGACCTTGCATATTGGGGTATTCCCAGGCACTGGTGTCATTGCTTCACCAAGTTGCACTATATACTATATAACACTTATACTTAATCTCACATGTGGATTCTCATTTAACTCAGCTGTCCAGGTCATTCTTACTATTCCCTATTGTACCATGTGGCTTGCTTCTGGCCATTCTATCATACTTCAATATTTTCACCAATTTTTACCTTCCCATTATTATTAACATTTTTCAATTCAGTAGTGCACATCATTATTCCATACACTTTTTTTCTAGCCACCATCCTGGCAGGCAATACTGGATGGTTTTGTTTGCCTGTTTTCCATCTGCCTATTTTTGCTCTGCTAGCCCTTCATTGGATCCTTTACCCACAGCTCCCGGGTGAGACATCTCCGTCGCCTGCCAGTGCGACTTTGGCATGCAGCACCCTGCATCTCTGTGAGTATGGATCCCTCAGTTTGATTCCCACAACTCAATTTATTTGACATATTTCCATGTTCTTTACTATGTTATTTCTTGTTACTATTTTACCTTATAGATCATGACTTTGCATCAACCCATGAAGAGCAAGACTGAACTCACGAAACATGTTGGGTCACCATTAGGGATGAGCTTTATGTTCGGGTCTAACATGAGTTCGACTCAAACATCGGGTGTTCGCCTGTTCGTCGAAAAACGAACATTATGGGGCGTTCGCCGAAAATTTGAGCGCTGCGTAACGCCCCACAATGCACTGCGAGATCGCAGTGCATTGCTGTATGATGATTGACCAAAGCATGCACCATGACCTGCATGCTTTGGCCAATCCCAGCGCTCTCAGCTAAGAGAGCCATAATTGGCCTTTGGCCAATCATGGCTCAGGGGGACTAAGTCCACATCCCACACTATATAAGCTGCCTGCACGTCGGCCCTGTGTAGTGTGTTGTTGGCGTGGGTGGAGAGCGAGTGTGATTTAGATTGAGCAGGCAGGAAGGTTATTCAGTAAGCTGCAGTGTATTTTATATATATATATATATATATATATATATATATATTGTGACAGCAGGAAGGTAAAGTCACCTGGTTGCATCCAGGGGGGTAGATATATTTCTCCCAGATTCAGGCTTTATGCCGACTTATACAACTAGGGAGGGAGTTGATGAAGCCCAGCTGAGGCTAGTGGGCTCATGGATGACTCATACCTCTAGGGAGAGTGCTGGGCGTCATGCAGGCAGGGAGTTGATGAGACCAGCTGAAGCTTGTCAGCTCGTTTAAGGCCTCTATAAAAACTCCCAGATTCATTAGGTGTTTGCTCATGCCTGGACCCAGACCTGTGTGGACTGTCTAGGGAGAGTGAACCCCTGTGCGGTGAGACAAAGCCTGTGTGGCTATTTGTTTGGACATTTACTAAACCAGGGACTTAGGGACTAGGACAGCACCAGGCTGATCCCAGTTGTTAGTTAGGGAAACCTGCATGTTTAGTCAGAGGTCAAGTTGACCAGGATTTATTTTGTTTATGTTTCTTTTTGCTTTGCTGTGTTTTTTGTCACTGTAAATAGAGAAATAAACCGCACCTTTTGATCTTGAAAACCACAACCTCCGTCTGCTGGGCCTGTTTTTGTGTGGGGAGCCCATCCAGGGGGTCACACACACCCGCTACCGAGCTAACCCCCTCACAGTTGGTGGAGAACCAGTGGCAGTTTTTTTTTAAGCCAGCATGGAGGAGATACTGAAACAGCTGGCTCTAGCAAATGCCAATCAACAGCAGACAAATGCAGGTTTGCAAAGGAGCCTTGCAGCCCAGGAACAAGCCCAGCAGCAATCTGAGGCCCGCTTCATAGACCTGTTACAGAAGCAAGAGCAGAGACTACAACAAATGGAAGCAGTAGTGCAGCAACGTCCGCAGACCAGTGAGGAAAGCCGTCCCACTAATACCGCGTCCTTTGGGGTGAGTCGTTTATTGACAAAAATGACTGGAGAGGATGATCCAGAGGTATTTTTGACCACATTTGAAAGGACTGCTGAAAGAGAAAAGTGGCCTGAGGAGCAGTGGGCTGGACTGGTGGCTCCTCTGTTAACTGGTGAATCGCAGAAGGCTTACTATGACCTAGAGCCTGACCAAGCAAAAGACTATGTGATGCTAAAAGCTGAAATATTGGCAAGGCTGGGTGTCACCCTGGCTGTCCGGGCTCAGCGTGTGCATAACTGGACTTTCCAGCTTGGAAAACCCCCCAGGTCTCAAATGTATGATCTCATTCACCTGAGCAGGAAGTGGCTACAGCCAGAGACTTTGTCCGCACCAGAGATTGTGGAACGTGTTGTAATGGATCGGTTTTTGAGAGCTCTTCCTACTGCCATCCAAAAGTGGGTAAGCCATGGAGACCCAGAGACGGCCGGTGGTCTTGTGGATCGTGTAGAGAAATACTTGGCTACAGAGAACCTGACGGCCTCTTCCAGAGACTCTCAGACTTTCCACCCTAAGACCAGACCATCCCCAGGGGCGGATAAGAGGATTCCAAGGGGTGAGGGTGGAGAGAGTGAGAGGGTGGGAGCTCTACCCAAAGTTTGGCGAGAACAGCCTGGGAAGTCAGGGGCTCAAGAGGCAGCCAAAAGGATTGTTTGCTACCGCTGCCGGCAAGCGGGACATATTGCAGCAAATTGCCCGGTTGTGGAGGAACCCATGCAATGTGACTTTCTGACGGACCGACGTCAGTTGCTGTGTGCGACAGTCGCATGCACTGCCATTCGGGGAACTGAGAAACATTTATGCAAAATGTGTATTAATGGTAGAAATGTTGTGGTATTGCTGGATTCAGGTAGCCTTGTGACCCTGATAAAGGCTGAATTAGTTAAAACAGAGGTCTCTGGGAATAGCAAGGTAGCTGTTATTTGTGTGCATGGGGACACCCGAGAGTATCCAGTGACTACAGTGTGTTTCGAGACCCCCAAAGGTACCCTCTCTCATCCAGTGGGGTTAGTATCTCAATTACCGCATGATGCCATTGTGGGAAGGGATTTTCCGAAGTTCTGGGAACTGTGGGATGATCCTGAGCCCCCCACTGGTGCCCCTATGTACCAGGAATGTGATAGCCAGAACTCCTCTGAGAGTGGTGAGGACTCTTCAGAATTTCCCTTGTCAGTATTGGCAGGGGAGACTCAAGAAACTGGAGAGGAGCCCACCTCCTCAGACGAAAACCTACCGTCTGTGGAGTTTTCTGATCTGGAGGTTCACAGGGAAAATTTTGCCACAGAACAGTTAAAAGACCCCGCCCTAATAAAGGCACGGGAAAACGTAGTGGAAATAGATGGCGAGTTAGTGAACCCAGATAATACCTGCACTTACCCATACTTCAGCGTAGAGAAGGACCTACTGTATCAGGTGGCAAAAAGGGCAGAAGAAACCGTTGAGCAGCTTGTGGTGCCCAAACCTTACAGGAAGTTGGTGTTGGAGTTGGCCCATGGGCACATTCTTGGAGGTCATCTGGGGACAGAGAAAACCCGAGAGAGGGTATTACAGAGATTCTATTGGCCTGGGGTGATGAAGGACATAGAAAATTATTGTTCCTCCTGCCCTGTGTGTCAGAGGTCGGCCCCGATGCCACATTTCCGTAGCCCGCTGGTCCCTCTACCCATCATTGAGGTCCCGTTTGAGAGAATCGCCATGGATTTGGTAGGTCCTATAATCAAGTCCGCTAGGGGGCACCAGTACATATTGGTTATAATGGACTATGCCACCCGTTATCCAGAAGCGATCCCTCTCAGAAATACCTCGGCCAAAACCATAGCCAAAGAGCTATCTCTTGTTTTTAGCCGGGTGGGTATTTGTAAAGAACTGCTTACGGACCAAGGTACACCCTTTATGTCCCGGGTTATGAAAGAGCTGTGTAAATTGTTCAAAGTGACGCAATTGCGTACATCTGTGTATCACCCCCAAACCGATGGGCTGGTTGAAAGATTCAACAAAACCCTAAAACAAATGTTGAAGAAAGTGGTGGATAGAGATGGAAAGGATTGGGACTGTCTACTTCCTTATTTGATGTTTGCTATTAGGGAGGTGCCCCAATCCTCTACGGGATTCTCCCCCTTTGAGTTACTGTATGGGAGACACCCAAGAGGGCTGTTGGATATTGCCAAGGAAACTTGGGAAAGTGAGAGTTCTCCCCACAGGAGTGTGATTGAGCATGTCGCCCTGATGCAAGATCGAATTGCACAGGTAATGCCCATCGTGAAGGAACATTTGGCCCAAGCGCAGTTGGCACAGCAGAGAGTGTACAACCGTGGAGCCAAGACCCGTACCTTTTCCCCGGGGGATAGGATATTGGTACTTGTCCCTACGGTTGAAAGTAAATTCCTTGCCAAATGGCAAGGCCCCTACGAGATAATGGAAAAAGTGAGCAAAGTGAATTACAAGGTCAGACAACCAGGAAGGCGAAAGCCCGAACAGATATATCACGTGTGAGGGGGTTAGCTCGGCAGCGGGTGTGGGTGACCCCCGGGATGGGCTCCCCACACAAAAACAGGCCCAGCAAACGGAGGTTGTGGTTTTCAAAATCAAAAAGGTGCGGTTTATTTTCTATTTACAGTGACAAAACACAGCAAAGCAAAAGAAACATAAACAAAATAAATCCTGGTCAACTTGACCTCTAACTAAACATACAGGTTTCCTAACTAACAACTGGGATCAGCCTAGTGCTGTCCTAGTCCCTAAGTCCCTGGTTTTAAATGTCCAAGCAAATAGCCACACAGGCTTTGTCTCACCGCACAGGGGTTCACTCTCCCTAGACAGTCCACACAGGTCTGGTTCCAGGCATGAGCTAACATCTAATGAAGCTGGGAGTTCTTATAGAGGCCTAAATGAGCTGACAAGGTTCAGCTGGTCTCCTCATCTCTGTCTGCACGACGCCCCACACTCTCCCTAGAGGTATGAGTCATCCATGAGCCCACTAGCCTTATACAATTCTCCACCTAGTTGTATAAGTCGGCGTAAAGCCTGAATCTGGGCGAAATATATCTACCCCCCTGGATGCAACCAGGTGACTTTACCTTCCTGCTGTCACATACCCCCCCCTCTTGTTTTAACCTCGGGGTTGGAACACCAGCAATCAGGCATTCATGTACTCGAGACAAAGCATCCACATTCCCCATTTGAACGCCAGGGCGATGCTTTACTGTGAAGTTGAATTCCTGGAGGGCCAGGAACCACCTATTCACTCTTCTATTTGTTTCCTTGTTTTGAGCCATCCACTTTAACGGAGCGTGATCCGTAACCATGTCAAAGTGCCTACCTAGCAGGTAGTACCGAAGGGAATCTAGAGCCCACTTCACCGCTAAACACTCCTTTTCAACGGTGGCGTAATTTACCTCATGGGACTTCAACTTCCTGCTGAGGTAAATGACTGGGTGCTCTTCCCCGTTCCAGACCTGGGACAATACTGCTCCTAACCCCACATCTGACGCATCACTTTGTACGACAAAGTCTTTAGAGAAGTCGGGTGAGTACAACACTGGCTGGCTACATAAGGCTTGTTTCAAGAATTGGAATGCTGCCTCAGCCTCGGGGGTCCATTTAATCATGACCGACCCTTTCCCCTTCGTCAGGTTGGTTAGGGGCACAGCCTTAGAAGCAAAGTGGGGAATGAATCGCCGATAATACCCAGCGATTCCCAGAAAGGCTCGTACCTGCTTCTTGCTGTTGGGACGTGGCCAACTCTGGATGGCCTCGACTTTGTTGAGTTGGGGTTTTATTACTCCCCTCCCAATGGTGTACCCAAGATATTTGGCCTCTTCCTGCCCAATGGTACACTTCTTGGGGTTAGCCGTAAACCCCGCTTCCCGAACAGAGTCCAGGACTGCTTGCACTTTTGGCAGATGTGAGGCCCAATCTGTGCTATGGACAATTACGTCATCCAGGTAAGCCGCAGCATACTTCCGATGGGGCCTCAGCATCTGGTCCATTTTCCGCTGGAATGTGGCCGGCGCATTCTGTAACCCGAACGGCATTCTTTTATATTGGAACGCCCCGTCTGGGGTTACAAATGCGGTTTTCTCTTTGGCCGACTTGGCCAGGGGGATTTGCCAATACCCTTTTGTGAGGTCAAGAGTCGTCATGTATCGGGCTGTTCCCAGCCGGTCGATCAACTCATCTATACGTGGCATGGGGTAGGTGTCAAATTTTGTAACTTTGTTCAACTGACGAAAATCGTTACAAAATCGCCAGCTCCCATCCGGTTTAGGCACCAACACAATGGGACTAGACCAATCACTTTGGGACTCCTCTATCACCCCTAAGTTCAGCATTTTCTGTACTTCCTCCCGTATTGCCTCCCGTCGGGCCTCTGGGATCCGATAGGGTTTTAACTTCACCCTTTCACCGGGCGGGGTAATGATGTCATGCTCTACCCCAGATGTTTGTCCCGGCAGCTCAGAGAATACCTCCTTGTTGCGAAGCACAAACTCCTTAACCTCCTGTTGTTGGGGTTGTGACAAGGTGGCTGCTATTCCAACCTCAGGAATCACGCAACCAGTTTGAGCTGGTGACCAAGTGTCTGCGACTAGGGACTCTCTATCCCTCCAGGCTTTCAACAGATTAACGTGATAGATCTGTTCGGGCTTTCGCCTTCCTGGTTGTCTGACCTTGTAATTCACTTCGCTCACTTTTTCCATTATCTCGTAGGGGCCTTGCCATTTGGCAAGGAATTTACTTTCAACCGTAGGGACAAGTACCAGTATCCTATCCCCCGGGGAAAAGGTACGGGTCTTGGCTCCACGGTTGTACACTCTCTGCTGTGCTAACTGCGCTTGGGCCAAATGTTCCTTCACGATGGGCATTACCTGTGCAATTCGGTCTTGCATCAGGGCGACATGCTCAATCACACTCCTGTGGGGAGAACTCTCACTTTCCCAAGTTTCCTTGGCAATATCCAACAGCCCTCTTGGGTGTCTCCCATACAGTAACTCAAAGGGGGAGAATCCCGTAGAGGATTGGGGCACCTCCCTAATAGCAAACATCAGATAAGGAAGTAGACAGTCCCAATCCTTTCCATCTCTATCCACCACTTTCTTCAACATTTGTTTTAGGGTTTTGTTGAATCTTTCAACCAGCCCATCGGTTTGGGGGTGATACACAGATGTACGTAATTGCGTCACTTTGAACAATTTACACAGCTCCTTCATAACCCGGGACATAAAGGGTGTACCTTGGTCCGTAAGCAGTTCTTTACAAATACCCACCCGGCTAAACACAAGAGATAGCTCTTTGGCTATGGTTTTGGCCGAGGTATTTCGGAGAGGGATCGCTTCTGGATAACGGGTGGCATAGTCCATTATAACTAATATGTACTGGTGCCCTCTAGCGGACTTGATTATAGGACCTACCAAATCCATGGCGATCCTCTCAAACGGGACCTCAATGATGGGTAGAGGGACCAGCGGGCTACGGAAATGTGGCATCGGGGCCGACCTCTGACACACAGGGCAGGAGGAACAATAATTTTCTATGTCCTTCATCACCCCCGGCCAATAGAATCTCTGTAATACCCTCTCTCGGGTTTTCTCTGTCCCCAGATGACCTCCAAGAATGTGCCCATGAGCCAACTCCAACACCAACTTCCTGTAAGGTTTGGGCACCACAAGCTGCTCAACGGTTTCTTCTGCCCTTTTTGCCACCCGATACAGTAGGTCCTTCTCTACGCTGAAGTATGGGTAAGTGCAGGTATTATCTGGGTTCACTAACTCGCCATCTATTTTCACTACGTTTTCCCGTGCCTTTATTAGGGCGGGGTCTTTCAACTGTTCTGTGGCAAAGTTTTCCCTGTGAACCTCAAGATCAGAAAACTCCACAGACGGTAGGTTTTCGTCTGAGGAGGTGGGCTCCTCTCCAGTTTCTTGAGTCTCCCCTGCCAATACTGATAAGGGAAATTCCGGAGAGTCCTCACCACTCTCAGGGGAGTTCTGGCTATCACATTCCTGGTACATAGGGGCACCAGTGGGGGGCTCAGGATCATCCCACAGTTCCCAGAACTTCGTAAAATCCCTTCCCACAATGGCGTCATGCGGTAACTGAGATACTAAGCCCACTGGATGAAAGAGGGTACCTTTGGGGGTCTCGAAACACACTGTAGTCACTGGATACTCTCGGGTGTCCCCATGCACACAAATAACAGCTACCTTGCTATTCCCAGAGACCTCTGTTTTAACTAACTCAGCCTTTATCAGGGTCACAAGGCTACCTGAATCCAGCAATACCACAACATTTCTACCATTAACACACATTTTGCATAAATGTTTCTCAGTTCCTCGAATGGCAGTGCATGCGACTGTCGCACACAGCGACTGACGTCTGCCCGTCAGAAAGTCACACTGCATGGGTTCCTCCACAACCGGGCAATTGGCTGCAATATGTCCCGCTTGCCGGCAGCGGTAGCAAACGATCCTTCTTGCCGCCTCTTGAGCCGCTGATTTCCCAGGCTGTTCTCGCCAAACTTGGGGTAGAGCTCCCACCCTCTCACTCTCTCCACCCTCACCCCTTGGAATCCTCTTATCCGCCCCTGGGGATGGTCTGGTCTTAGGGTGGAAAGTCCGAGTGTCTCTGGAAGAGGCCGTCAGGTTCTCTGTAGCCAAGTATTTCTCCACACGATCCACAAGACCATCGGCCGTCTCTGGGTCTCCATGGCTTACCCACTTTTGGATGGCAGTAGGAAGAGCTCTCAAAAACCGATCCATTACAACACGTTCCACAATCTTTGGTGCGGACAAAGTCTCTGGCTGTAGCCACTTTCTGCTCAGGTGAATGAGATCATACATTTGAGACCTGGGGGGTTTTCCAAGCTGGAAAGTCCAGTTATGCACACGCTGAGCCCGGACAGCCAGGGTGACACCCAGCCTTGCCAATATTTCAGCTTTTAGCATCACATAGTCTTTTGCTTGGTTAGGCTCTAGGTCATAGTAAGCTTTCTGCGATTCACCAGTTAACAGAGGAGCCACCAGTCCAGCCCACTGCTCCTCAGGCCACTTTTCTCTTTCAGCGGTCCTTTCAAATGTGGTCAAAAATACCTCTGGATCATCCTCTCCAGTCATTTTTGTCAATAAACGACTGACCCCAAAGGACGCGGTATTAGTGGGACGGCTTTCCTCACTGGTCTGCGGACGTTGCTGCATTACTGCTTCCATCTGTTGTTGTAGTCTCTGCTCTTGCTTCTGCAACAGGTCTATGAAGCGGGCCTCAGATTGCTGCTGGGCTTGTTGCTGAGCCTCCAGACTCTGTTGCAAAGTTGCGTTTGTCTGCTGCTGGGCTGCAAGGCTCTGTTGATGAGCTTGCTGCTGGGCTGCAAGGCTCTGTTGATGAGCTTGCTGCTGGGCTGCAAGGCTCTTTTGCAAACCTGCATTTGTCTGCTGTTGATTGGCATTTGCTAGAGCCAGCTGTTTCAGTATCTCCTCCATGCTGGCTTAAAAAAAAACTGCCACTGGTTCTCCACCAACTGTGAGGGGGTTAGCTCGGCAGCGGGTGTGGGTGACCCCCGGGATGGGCTCCCCACACAAAAACAGGCCCAGCAAACGGAGGTTGTGGTTTTCAAAATCAAAAAGGTGCGGTTTATTTTCTATTTACAGTGACAAAACACAGCAAAGCAAAAGAAACATAAACAAAATAAATCCTGGTCAACTTGACCTCTAACTAAACATACAGGTTTCCTAACTAACAACTGGGATCAGCCTAGTGCTGTCCTAGTCCCTAAGTCCCTGGTTTTAAATGTCCAAGCAAATAGCCACACAGGCTTTGTCTCACCGCACAGGGGTTCACTCTCCCTAGACAGTCCACACAGGTCTGGTTCCAGGCATGAGCTAACATCTAATGAAGCTGGGAGTTCTTATAGAGGCCTAAATGAGCTGACAAGGTTCAGCTGGTCTCCTCATCTCTGTCTGCACGACGCCCCACACTCTCCCTAGAGGTATGAGTCATCCATGAGCCCACTAGCCTTATACAACTCTCCACCTAGTTGTATAAGTCGGCGTAAAGCCTGAATCTGGGCGAAATATATCTACCCCCCTGGATGCAACCAGGTGACTTTACCTTCCTGCTGTCACACACGTTAATCTGTTGAAAGCCTGGAGGGATAGAGAGTCCCTAGTCGCAGAAACTTGGTCACCAGCTCAAACTGGTTGCGTGATTCCGGAGGTTGGAATAGCAGCCACCTTGTCACAACCCCAACAACAGGAGGTTAAGGAGTTTGTGTTTCGCAACAAGGAGGTGTTCTCTGAGCTGCCGGGACAAACATCTGGGGTAGAGCATGATATTATTACCCCGCCCGGTGAAAGGGTGAAGTTAAAACCCTATCGGATCCCAGAGGCCCGACGGGAGGCAATACGGGAGGAAGTACAGAAAATGTTGAACTTAGGGGTGATAGAGGAGTCCCAAAGTGATTGGTCTAGTCCCATTGTGTTGGTGCCTAAACCGGATGGGAGCTGGCGATTTTGTAACGATTTTCGTCAGTTGAACAAAGTTACAAAATTTGACACCTACCCCATGCCACGTATAGATGAGTTGATCGACCGGCTGGGAACAGCCCGATACATGACGACTCTTGACCTCACAAAAGGGTATTGGCAAATTCCCCTGGCCAAGTCGGCCAAAGAGAAAACCGCATTTGTAACCCCAGACGGGGCGTTCCAATATAAGAGAATGCCGTTCGGGTTACAGAATGCGCCGGCCACATTCCAGCGGAAAATGGACCAGATACTGAGGCCCCATCGGAAGTATGCTGCGGCTTACCTGGATGACGTAATTGTCCATAGCACAGATTGGGCCTCACATCTGCCAAAAGTGCAAGCAGTCCTAGACTCTATCCGGGAAGCGGGGTTTACGGCTAACCCCAAGAAGTGTACCATTGGGCAGGAGGAGGCCAAATATCTTGGGTACACCATTGGCAGGGGAGTGATAAAACCCCAACTCAACAAAGTCGAGGCCATCCAGAGTTGGCCACGTCCCAACAGCAAGAAGCAGGTACGGGCCTTTCTGGGAATCGCGGGTTATTATCGGCGCTTCATTCCCCACTTCTAAGGCTGTGCCCCTAACCAACCTGACGAAAGGGAAAGGGTCGGTCATGATTAAATGGACCCCCGAGGCTGAGGCAGCATTCCAATTCTTGAAACAAGCCTTATGTAGCCAGCCAGTGTTGTACTCACCCGACTTCTCTAAAGACTTTGTCGTACAAAGTGATGCGTCAGATGTGGGGTTAGGAGCAGTATTGTCCCAGGTCTGGAACGGGGAAGAGCACCCAGTCATTTACCTCAGCAGGAAGTTGAAGTCCCATGAGGTAAATTACGCCACGGTTGAAAAGGAGTGTTTAGCGGTGAAGTGGGCTCTAGATTCCCTTCGGTACTATCTGCTAGGTAGGCACTTTGACATGGTTACGGATCACGCTCCGTTAAAGTGGATGGCTCAAAACAAGGAGACAAATAGAAGAGTGAATAGGTGGTTCCTGGCCCTACAGGAATTCAACTTCACAGTAAAGCATCGCCCTGGCGTTCAAATGGGGAATGTGGATGCTTTGTCTCGAGTACATGAATGCCTGATTGCTGGTGTTCCAACCCCAAGGTTAAAACAAGAGGGGGGGGTATGTGACAGCAGGAAGGTAAAGTCACCTGGTTGCATCCAGGGGGGTAGATATATTTCTCCCAGATTCAGGCTTTATGCCGACTTATACAACTAGGGAGGGAGTTGATGAAGCCTAGCTGAGGCTAGTGGGCTCATGGATGACTCATACCTCTAGGGAGAGTGCTGGGCGTCGTGCAGGCAGGGAGTTGATGAGACCAGCTGAAGCTTGTCAGCTCGTTTAAGGCCTCTATAAAAACTCCCAGATTCATTAGGTGTTTGCTCATGCCTGGACCCAGACCTGTGTGGACTGTCTAGGGAGAGTGAACCCCTGTGCGGTGAGACAAAGCCTGTGTGGCTATTTGTTTGGACATTTACTAAACCAGGGACTTAGGGACTAGGACAGCACCAGGCTGATCCCAGTTGTTAGTTAGGGAAACCTGCATGTTTAGTCAGAGGTCAAGTTGACCAGGATTTATTTTGTTTATGTTTCTTTTTGCTTTGCTGTGTTTTTTGTCACTGTAAATAGAGAAATAAACCGCACCTTTTGATCTTGAAAACCACAACCTCCGTCTGCTGGGCCTGTTTTTGTGTGGGGAGCCCATCCAGGGGGTCACACACACCCGCTACCGAGCTAACCCCCTCACAATATATATATATATATATACACAGTTAGTCTCGTGTGTGTGTATGTGTGTGTGTGTGTGTGTGTGTGTGTGTGTGTATATATATATATATATATATATATATAGGGATGAGCCCGATGTTCGACTGTTCGCCGAATAGCAAACAATTTGGAGTGTTTGCGGCAAATTCAAAAGCCGAGGAACACCCTTTAAAAGTCTATGGGAGAAATCAAAAGTGCTAATTTTAAAGGTTAATATGCAAGTTATTGTCATAAAAAAGTGTTTGGAGACCTGGGTCCTGCCCCAGGAGACATGTATCAATGCAAAAAAAAGTAAAAAAAACGGCCGTTTTTTCAGGAGCAGTGATTTTAATAATGCTTAAAGTGAAACAATAAATGTGAAATATTCCTTTAAATTTCATTCCTGGGGGGTGTCTATAGTATGCCTGTAAAGTGGCACATTTTTCCCGTGTTTAGAACAGTCCCTGCATAAAATGACATTTCTAAAGGAAAAAGTCATTTAAAACTACTCGCGGCAATAATGAATTGTCGGGTCCCGGCAATACAGATAAAAGTCATTGAAAAAAAACGACATGGGTCCCCCCCAGTCCATTACCAGGCCCTTTGGGCCGAAATTTAAAAAAAACATGCGTGGGGGTCCCCCCAAATTCCATACTAGGCCCTTCGGGTCTGGTATGGATATTAAGGGGAACCCTGCATCAATTTTTTTTTTAAAGAATGGTGTAGGGGTCCTCCTTAAAATCCATACCAGACCCTTCAGGTCTGGTATGGATTTTAAGGGGGACCCCTACACCATTCTTTAAAAAAAAATGGCGTGGGGTGCCCCCCAAAAATCCATACCAGACCCTTATCCGGGCACGCAACCTGGCAGGCCGCAGGAAAAGACGGGGGACGAGAGAGCACCCCCCTTCCTGAACCGTACCAGGCCACATGCCCTCAACATGGAGAGGATGTCCCCATGTTGATGGGGACAAGGGCCTCATCCCCACAACCCTTGCCCGGTGGTTTTGGGGGTCTGCGGGCAGGGGGCTTATTGGAATCTGGAAGCCCCCTTTAACAAAGGGGAGCCCAATGCCGTTTTTTTCAATGACTTTTATCTGTATTGCCAGGACCTGACAATTCTTTATAGCCGCAAATAGTTTTAAATGACTTATTTTTCATTTAGAAATGTCATTTTTTACTTTTACTAATATACTCCAGGCAGGCAGGTTATTCAGTTAGCTGCAGTGTATTTAATATATATATAAAGTCAGTCTCGTATGTATGTATGTGTGTGTGTGTGTGTATATGTGTGTGTGTGTGTGTATATATATATATATATATATATTGCATCCAGTGTAGCCTATATCTGACTGCAGGCCCTTCCTGTATACTTTTTCTAATATACTTCAGGCAGGCAGGTTATTCAGTTAGCTGCAGTGTATTAAATATATATATATATATATATATATATATATATATATATATATATATATATACACACACAGTCAGTCTCGTATGTGTGTGTGTGTGTGTGTATATATATATATATATATATATATATACACACACAATACAATGCACCCATAGTTGCTATTACACGTCTGGTGGTGTACACAATACCGTGCACCCCTAGTGCAGTTGCTACTACTTTTCTGGTGCGGTACACAGTACACAATACAGTGCACCCATAGTTGCTATTTCACTTCTGGTGGTGTACACAATACCGTGCACCCATAATGCAGTTGCTACTACTTTTCAGGTGGTGTACACAGTACACAATACAGTGTAGTGTGGTTTTGCTAAACAAAATTTACATCAAGGCCACCAAGGAGAGGCAGGCGCTCACAGGCCACTAAAAGAGGGCAAACAGGCTCTGTGTCTACAGTCAACAGTGCTGGTCATGGACACGGTGCATCCTCTGCACGTGGCTGTGGGGCACGCTTGTCCTTTTTTTTCTGAAGCTGGCCGTGTTATTGAGCCACAACAGGCAGAAAAGTGGGTGGAATTGATAACAAAGCCGTCCTCATCCTCCTCATCCTCTGTCACCCAGGCTCAGAGTAGTTTGCCTGCCAATGCAGCTGCCAAAGCAGCCTATTCTATCGGCTCCTTGTCAACAGTCACTCCTAGTCCCCCAAACTATTCAACTGCAATGTCGGGTACAGTACATGCTGCTGGAGGATGTGCAGCGATTTGAAGGCTCAGATGATGGTACCCAGGTTGAGGAAGGGAGTAACGTGAGCCTAGAGAGAGGTGGTGCCCAAGAAGGACAAGAAACTGGCAATCATGTTCCCCCAGCTAGGCAGGATGCCCTCCAGGGGGCAGCTTAAGGGCAGCCACCCTATTGCATCACACCGCAGAGCTAAGCAGGTGAAGGGCGCTGCTGACTCCCCGCTTATTTTGAAAAGTTCTTTGGTGTGGGCCTTTTTTGACATGTGTGCAGCAGATCGCACCGTTGCTGTTTGCAACCTATGTCTGAAGCCGATCAAGCGTGGCCAAAACAGCAGCCGCTTGGACACCATATGCTTGACCAGACATATGACGACCTCCCATGCAGTCCGTTGGCAAGATCACTTAAAAGACCCACATCAAAGAACAAGGCGGACCTCTCCTTGCTCCGCATCTGGGATCTCCAACCCCACTATACCTCCAGTCCTCTCAGAAACCTGCACAGAGAGGAATGTAGGTGTAGCAATAGGTGTCCCAAGTACTTGCGGCTAATCTGCTAGTGGTACTCCAACATCTGATTTTAGCAGGCAAATTTCCCTACACCAGTTGCAAAACCGTAGAAAGACATTTGGTCCCAGCCATCCACATGCTCAGCGTCTGAATGCTAGCTTGGTCAAATTGCTACCACTGCAACTGCTGCCTTTTCAGCTGGTAGACTCTTCCCCCTTTCGTGAATTTGTGGAATGTGCGGTACCTCAGTGGCAGGTTCCCAAACGCCATTTCTTTTCACGGAATTCCATTCCGACTCTCTACCAGCATGTGGAAGGCAATGTCTTGGCCTCGTTGGACAGGGCGGTCAGCAGTAAGGTGTATATTACTGCTGACTCGTGGTCCAGCAGGCATGGACAGGGATGTAACCTTTCTTTCACGGCACACTGGGTAACTCTGCTGGCAGCTGGGAAGGATGCAGGATAGGGTTTAGTATTGTTGGAGCTTGTTCCGCCACCACGCCTCCAAAATGCTAGTAGTGGTGATTCCGCCACAGCTCTCTCCTCCACCCCCTCCTCTTCTTCTTCCTCTATGGCCTCTTCCTCTGCAGATTTGTCCTCTCAACCGGCGGTGCTCCATTGGCGTTCAAGGGGCTACGCAAGCACTCAGGCAAAAAGATGCCATGCGGTGTGTCATATACCAGGTGTGACCAGAACTGTGTGGCCAGCAACAGAAGAACACCAAACACATATAAGTGAAATATATAAAGATTTATTTAGGTGAGTGAATAATATAAGTATAACCACCTCCAATATGATACAGTGCAACAAACCAACCAACAGACAGAGACCCACAAATAACAGCAGATAAATATGTGCAATAAATGGGAAATGCCAGAATCATAAATAATAGCCAGGCCAGGGTCATACACAGCAGGTAGGCAGATGGACAAAGGGATATTCCAGAAGCATAAACGTTAGCCAGGCCAAGGTCATACACAGGGAGATCAGCAGATGGGGTAAGGCACACAGGACAGGGAGAGGATGGATGGATGGGTCAGGACAGGGAGACAGGATCAGGAACTCAAGTAGCAGATTCAGAAACAGGTTCAGGTAAAGAGACAGCAAGTACAGATCAGGGCAGTATGTGTGTGCACTTGCCGGGTATTTATATTTTACCTGCTAACAGGCTCAGGTGACCCCTGATTGCAGGAAGTAACATCGGCACCACACTGCCAGGATCCATCCGCTGGTGGACGCCAGTACTGCGGCCCAAGGATGACATAACACCAGCAGAGAGAAGTTCCCCTGACAGTTCAAAACTGCCAGGAGACACCTGCTGGTGGACCTCCGTACTGTACGCCAGATGAGAAATATTACCAGCGGATGGAACCTTTCCTTACACGGTGCTTGAGTTGGTTTACTTAGGGGACAGGAGCCACACTGGGGCAGAGATTCTGTCAGCTCTGCAGGGGCAGGCTCAGAGGTGGTTGACGCCATGCCAGCTTCAGCCAGGAAGGGTTGTATGCGACAATGGCACCAACCTCCTCTCCGCCCTCTGACAGGGACACTTGACCCATGTTCCCTGTTTGGCTCACGTCCTGAATTTGGAGGTGCAGCGGTTCTTGAGCAGGTACCCGGGCTTACAGGATCTGACAAGAACCGCCTCATTTGTGACATGCCCACCAGGTGGAACTCAACGTTGGCAATGCTGCAGCGGCAACACACGCAGCAGAGGGCCATCAATGAGTACCTGTGTGAGTATGGCACCAGGACAGGATCAGGGCAGCTTGGCTTTTTTTTGCATCAGTGATACTGTCCCTCTTGTCTTCCTGTTGGAGCACGCGCTTCGTGGAATAATGGACAGGGCACTTGAGGCAGAACAGCAGGAGGAAGAGGAGGACCTCCTTACCTCTCAAGGCCCCCTTTTATCCAGATAGTATTCCTGCGGACCCGCCAAACACACAGGAAGAAGAGGAGGAGGATTGTGTAGCATGGAGGTGGAGGATAACGCTCAGCAGCAGTCTTCAAGGGATCGTTTTCAGTCCCCAGAAACCCATGGAGTTGTACGTGGCTGGGAGGAGGTGGTTGCGGATCATGTGATCCTTAGTGACCCAGAGGACTCAGGATCGAATGCCTCAGCAAACTTACGCTGCATGGCCTCCCTGATCCTGCAAAGCCTGCGAAAGGACCCTAGGATTCGTGGTATCAAGGAGAGGGATCATTACTGGCTGGCAACCCTTCTTGATCCACGTTACAAGGGTAAGGTTGCAGAACTTATCCTGCCTTCGCAGAGGGAGCAGAGGATGAAACATCTTCAGGAGGCCTTGAAGAAAGGTTTGTGCAATGCGTTTCTAGAGCCTGGGAGGTTACAATTTCCTGGTGCTGGACAACATGTTGCTGAGGCTTCGTTCAGTCACAGAAAGAGCAGTGGAGAAGGTGGCCGGCTGACCGATGCCTTCAGACAATTCTTCAGTGCTCAGCGCCAATGTCTGATCGGTTCCAGCAACCATCGCCAGCGTCTGCATTACATGGTTCAGAAATATATAGGGGCAAGATCAGACTTGGAGACCTTTCCAACAGAGCATCCACTGTGTTACTGGGTCTTGAGGATGGACCACTGGCCTGAGCTTGCTCAATATGCAATTGAGCTACTGGCCTGTCCTGCATCCAGCGTTCTTTCTGAACACACATTCAGTGCTGCTGGAGGCTTTCTAACTGATCACAGAGTGTGCCTGTCCACAGACTCCGATAGGCTCACATTCATAAAAATGAATCAGTCTTGGATCACCAGCTACCAAGCACCTGATGCTGATGTATCCAATTGGTTTTTCTATGAATGTGGGATCCCTTGAAGACTGCCTATGCTGAGTGACTATCCTATTATCCTGAGTGACTATCCTATTACTCCTCAATCTTGATGATGCTAGATTCTAAGGTTCAGGGCACCACCACCCAGGCCCAATTTTTCTGCCCCTGTTTAACAGGGGCATGTAATTACAATTTTTGATCCAATATTTCACAGCAGGGCTCGTTCCTGTGCTCAACAGGAGTATCTGTGAGGGGTTACAGTGTTGTAGCACCACCACCACTGCCTAAGACCCAATTTTTCTGCCCCTGTTTAACAGGGGCATGTAATTACAATTTTTGATCCAATATTTCACAGCAGGGCCCGTTCCTGCGCTCAACAAGAGTATCTGTGAGGGCTTACAGTGTTGTGGCACCACCACCACCAAAGGCCCAATTTTTTTGCCCCTGTTTAACAGTGTCATGTAATTACAATTCTTGATATAATATTTCACAGCAGGGCCCGTTCCTGCGCCCACCAAGAGTAACTGCGAGGGCTTACAGTGTTGTGGAACCACCACCAAAAGCCCAATTTTTCTGCCCCTGTTAAACAGTGGCATGTAATTACAATTCTTGATATATATTTTACAGCAGGGCCCGTTCCAGCACTCACCAAGACTAATTGTGAGGGCTTACAGTGTTGTGGCACCACCACCAAAGGCCCAATTTTCTGCCCCTGTTTAACAGTGGCATGTAATTACAATTCTTGATATAATATTTCACAGCAGGGCCCGTTCCTGCGCCCACCAAGAGTAACTGTGAGGGCTTACAGTGTTGTGGCACCACCACTACCAAATGCCCAATTTTTATGCCCCTGTTTAACAGTGGCATGTAATTATAATTCTTGATATAATATTTCACAGCAGCAGTGCCCATTCCAGTGCCCACCAAGAGTAACTGTGAGGGCTTACAGTGTTCTAGTACCACTAAAACCTAAGGCCCAATTTTCTGCAGAGTATGTAGGGCAGGCCATTAGTATATACAGGCGGTCCCCTACTTTCAAACATCTGACTTACAAATGACTCCTACTTACAAACGGAGGGAGACAAAAGGAAGTGAGAGGAAATCTACCCCTAGGAAGGGAAATTCTCTCCTGTAAGAGTTAATATGGGAAAAAGGTGTCTCCACTGATGTTTTATCGCCAATCCTTGTTTCCCTACTAACCCCAAATTTTCAAAATCAAATTGTCATTGGGACATAAAGTGAGGTGAAATCTCCTGAACAGGGGCACAGACAGCAAAACAAATGTTACAGGGGTGATAACCCTTCCCTATGTTATCCAAAAAGCTTAGATTTTTTGGCTGGAGCTACACTTAAAAAATGTACCTGTTCCAAATTACAAACAGACTCAACTTAAGAACAAACATACAATCCCTATCTTTTTTGTAACCCAGGAACCGCCTGTATACTGCTGCTCAGAGTATATAGGGCCTAGGGGCCCCACGCCTTTTTTTTTTATTTGGGTGCGGGGCTCCCCTAATATCCATACCAGACCCAAAGGGCCTGGTAATGGACTGGGGGGGGGGGGGACCTATACCATTTTTCTCAATGATTTTCATCTATATTGCCGGGACCCGACAATACATTACAGCCGTAAGCAGTTTTAAATGACTTTTTTTTTCCTTTAGAAATGTCATTTTGCTGCAGGGACTGTTCTAAACACGGGAAAAATGCACCACTTTACAGGCATACTATAGACACCCCCAGGTAGGAAATTTAAAGGAATATTTCATTTTTATTGTTTCACTTTAAGCATTATTAAAATCACTGCTTCCGAAAAAACGGCATTGATGCATGTCCCCTGGGGCAGGACCCAGGTCCCCAAACACTTTTTATAGCAATAACTTGCATATTAGCCTTTAACATTTGCACTTTTGATTTTTCACATTCGTGTCCCTTAGACTTTAATGGTGTTCACACAAACTTTTTGATAGTTCGCATGTTATGCCGCGAACCGAACCGAGGGGTGTTCGGCTAATCCCTAGTCACCATAGATGCTATGACACACATACTATGGATTACTTTATGACTGCATGTAACGATGTAATGGATATGTACATTTGGGCCAACTGTTTGGCATTCTGACATTTTTTCCAGTCCTATTACTGGCATACTCAATAAATCTACGCTATGTTTTTGTTACTGACTGTGTGGTGCTTCATCTAAAGTCCTAATGGGCAAAACTTTGTATTTTTATGTTAATGGGGATGGAGACGCCCCACAGGGTACTACCAACCTCATCCTTTTTTTCTTTTTTTTCCTTTTTTTTTTCCTGATGGGAGGCACTGATGGGCACTGATAGGCAGCACTGATGTGGAGGCATCCCTAATGGACACTGATTGGCATCCCGGGTGGGCTCTAGTGGGCATTCCTGCGGGTCTGTGCTGATAATCAATGAACTGATTATTAGCCCAGTCCCCCCTTGTCAGGAGAGCTCCTCTACTCGTGCCTTGTCAGCATAAATAGAGGAAAAGCTGATAAACGGCACTTCCTGGTTACCATGTGATGAGACACAGCGTCATAGGCTCCTTACCAGGATCAGAGATGTGGTGTGTCAGAGCAACACACCACACTACGAATCACCACGCTGCAACAGAAAAAGTCAATGTGCATAACTATTTACCCCCCTAAAGTCAATACTTTGTAGAGCCACCTTTTGCGGCTATCACAGCTCCAAGTCGCTTTGAATAAGTCTCTATGAGCTTGCCACATCTTACCACTGGGATTTTTTCCCATTCCTCCTTGCAAAACTGCTCCAGCTCCTTCAAGTTGGATGGTTTGCGCTTGTGAACAGCAATCTTTAAGTCTGACCACAGATTTTCTATTGGATTAAGGTCTCTGCTTTGACTAGGCCATTCCAACACATTTACATGTTTCCCCTTAAACCACCTACGTGTTGCTTTAGCTGTGTGTTTGGGGTCATTGTCTTGCTGGAAGGTGAACCTCCATCCTAGCCTCAAATCACACACAGAGTGGTACAGGTTTTGCTCAAGAATATCCCTGTACTTAGCACCATCCATCTTTCCCTCAACTCTGACCAGTTTCCCATTCCCGACAGTGTTCTGGCCAAAAAGTTCAATTTTAGTCTCATCAGACCAGAGCACCTTCCTCCATACATTTTGGGAGTATCCCACATGCCTTTTCGCAAACTCAAAACATGCCATTTTGTTTTTTTCTGAAAGTAATGGCTTTCTTCTGGTCACTCTGTCATAAAGCCCAACTCTATGGAGCGTACGGCTAATTCTCGTCCTATGTACAGATTCTCCAGTCTCTGCTGTGGAACTCTGCAGCTCCTCCAGGGTTACCTTAGGTCTCTGTGCTGCCTCTCTGATTAATGCGCTCCTTGCCCGGTCCGTGAGTTTTGGTTTGAGGCCGTCTCTTGGCAGGTTTGCTGTTGTGCCATGTTCTTTCCATTTGGTTATGACAAATTTGATGGTTCTCCTAGGGATCATCAAAGATTTGGATATTTTTTTTATAACCTAACCCTGACTTGTACTTCTCAACAACATTGTCCCTTCCTTGTTTGGAGAGTTCCTTGGTCTTCATGGCAGTGTTTGGTTAGTGGTGCCTCTTGCTTAGGTGTATCAGCCTCTGGGGCATTTCAAAAAGGTGTTAATATGTAATGACAGATCATGTGACACTTAGATTGCACACAGGTGGACATCATTTCACTAACTATGTGACTTCTGAAGGTAATTGCTTGCACTAGAGCTTTTTATGGGCTTCATAGCAAAGGGGGTGAATACATACGCACATGCCAATTATCAGTTTTTTATTTCTGAAAAATTGTTTTATGCATATATTTTTCTAATTTGACTTCATCAACTTAGACTATTGTGTTCTGATCCGTCACATATAATTCAGATTAAAAAAACATTGACCTAAAGGCTGTAATGTAACAAAATAGGTAAAAAGCCAAAGGGGGGGGTGAATACTTTTGCAAGGCACTGTATATACAGTAAATATAATAATTACTTCATGCACATTTTTTTTTACCCTGCAAATATTGGTATGCAAAGACAGATTTTTAACAACCCTGCAGGAACTTGTGACTGGCTGGATACCTGAAGCCACAGGGGCCGAGAAATAAATCAATTTTTTCAATTAAATGACACTCTATATATCAGAGGGTAGGAAATGGGAGGCACACAAGGCTTACATAAGAGGAATCCTAATATCTATAGGTGTGAGGAGAAAAAAGGAAAGGACAAACAATATAAAAAATTAGTGAAAGGGGTATATGACTTAGAACAGATGCATAAAAAGAAATTAGATAGGGAGATACAACATGTCCTAGCATTAAAAAGAGAGAACCTGAAAGATCTTATGGAGCAAGACACAAGACAATGGTTGAATAGAGTGGCCAATGATAGATACAAATAGTAAAATACCTAGCAAGAATAATTAAAAGTCAAAAATCAAAAACTTATATAGAAAAAACAAAAAGCGAGAAAGGAAAAATAGTATATAAAACATCAGAAATTGCCAGGACATTCCATATTTTCTATGGTGCTCTTTATTCTGTAAGACATGGGGGGGGGGACACCGGAAGAAGAGTCAAAGAATAAACAAAAAATAAAAGAATATCTGAGAGAAGCAAAATTACCAAAGGTTTCAACAGAAAGATTAGCTGCCATCTCCATATAACTCAAGGAGAAATTAGATCAGCGATAAAAAATACAGGGAATGGGAAAAGTCCAGGCCCAGTTGGGTTCACAATTTTATATTATAAAAGATTTAAAGATCAACTGGTACCAAAATTTGAAATATATATAAACGCATTGGTGAATGGAGAAGGGATGGGATGGGAATTGCTACTAGCATACATCAGGGTAATACTTAAAGTGTTACTAGACCCACAACAGTAAAATCTGTCTGTATATGCAGCATAGTATAACTATCATTATACAAACATTATATAGATCCAATGCATAACACAAGCCTATCGATTTTACACAAATATGCTATTTAATGATCAGGACCTTTCTTTTTCTCCTCATCACTTGAGATCATATTATATTAACATATTCTATCTGGGTTTTAACCTTTCATTTTCAATATAAAACATATTTTTTGTGAGATGTTAGATCTTTACCTAAATCAGTAAAGTTAAAATATTTTAAAGTAAGGGGGCGTGTCCTGGCCGCTACTGAAGATGGCCGCCCGGCTGTGAAGCTCAGCTGATACTCAGCTCTCCACAGCGGCACACAGCATCGCAACCGCCCCACAAGGCAACCCACAGCACAGGTACACGAACAGGCTATGTCCCGTAAGAAAAACAGTACACCGGGATCGCGGCACCTCACGGACTTCTACATGCTGTCAGCGGGCAGACGCTTGCAAGATAGCGCTGAGGAGAGCAGACACTCACCTCCCCCGCCTCCCTCACAGTCAGAAGAGGAGCTGGAGAATCTCGCTGACATGGAGGAACCCCCTCCCCAGCCCTCCTCAGCCTCACCAGCGGATCAGGGTAAGAGAGCTGCAGATTCCCCCGCACACTCCCCTCACAAGCTCCCCTCAGCCAAAAAACGGCAGACAGACCATACAGCAAACCTAGCAGCTTTCCCTACATCTGATGCTCCTGCCTCTGAGAACACTCTGAAAGCCATGCTTCTCTCCCTTCAAATAGGATTGCAAAATGAGCTGCGTTCCTCCATATCCCAGCTTACCAAAATAATTGATAATATTGATGACCGCACTGAGCATATAGAAAGCCAGATAACTGAAGTGGTCAAAGCGCATGATGAGATGGTTGATGCACATGAGGAACAAGCTGAACAAATCCGCAAACTCCAATTAAAAATGGCGGACCTCGAAGACTGCTCGAGACAAAATAATTTCAAGATAAGAGGGAAACCTCAAGCAGTTAAATCAAAAGATCTGATCCCCTATCTTCAACAACTTTTTCTGAAGTTAATACCGGACCTGACCCCCAGAGATCTCCTCATGGATAGGGCACACAGGATCCCAAAACCTGCCCATCTCCCTGACACAGTCCCAAGAGATGTCCTGACGAGGATCCATTTCTACCACATCAAGGAACGGCTTCTTCGTGTGGCTAGAACAGCTCGCAATCTCCCTCATCCCTATTCTGGAGTATCTCTCTATCAAGACCTGTCGGCTGCAACCGCCCAACGCAGAAAGGAATTTGTGCCCATCACAGCAATTCTGAGCGATCGCAATATCATCTATCACTGGAGTTTTCCCACAAAGCTACTAGTTACCCACCATGGCAAAATAAACGTCATAACCACCCCAAAAGATGGCTACAAACAACTGCAAAATTGAGGCCTTCCCCCAACTCTTCCGCCCGACCCGCCACGGAGTAATGCATCTCAGAAGACCTGAATTTAGATGACCTGAATATATTGAAACACCATTGAAATAACAATGGAAAATCCCCCCGGTTGGCTATGTTTGTCCCCCTTAACCACTAAATAGGCTGACTTATATTAGACTTGTGCACAACGGAAAAATTTGTTCCGTTTCGGTTCGTTTCTTTCCGGTCCTGTTGATTCGTAATCATTCGTAATTTTGCTAGACGGGATTTTTCGTGTTCGGACTCATTCGTATTTTTGCAAGCGACATTTTTCGTTGAATTTTTTGTTGCTTTATAATTCGTACTTTCGGTAGAGTACGTTGTTTTTCGTTGATTCTGGACACAACTCCTACTTTCGTAACTTTTTTTGGGTTCGTTGATTCGTAATTTTCCGTGTCTCTCTCACAACGACGCTGCCTATTATGCCTAATGTGCTTCGAATGGATTTGTACTTTTCTAAATACATAGCGGTTATTTGTAACGATTCGAAATCTCGTATTTTACTTTTGTTTTTTACATGCGGCTATAGGCTCCGCCCCTGTACACCATTTTGAGAGGGTTCAGCACGGTGAGGGAGAAGCAGAGAGCAGAGCAGAGTGAGTGTTATTGTGCTTCGAATGGATTCGAAATCTCGTATTTTACTTTTGTTTTTTCATGCGGCTATAGCCTCCGCCCCCTGTACACCATTTTGAGAGGGAGTTCAGCATGGTGAGGGAGAAGCAGAGAGCAGAGTGAGTGTTATTGTGCTTCGAATGGATTCGTACATTCGTAACTTTTTTCATAACGAATTATGCCGAAGACCTTCGGGCATTCGCTATTTTGCGGTATAATTTATTTCGGATTCGGTTTTATTCGTAATTGCTCTGTTCGGAAATTCGAATGCTTCCGAATGTCCGAAAGTTGCTAAATTCGGACGAATTTCGATTAGTTACGAAACGAATTGCACAAGCCTAACTTATATTAATGTTGTTCAATGAGAGCCTCGAGTATCTGGGAATTTGTGAGTAGTGTCTCCTTATTGTTTTATTTTACTTTATTTTTTATTTTTTATTTGTCTCTCTTTTCAGAAGTTCTTACGGGACTTCTAGTCATGCTAATCTCACACACCCACCACACGAAGTGTGCTACGCACACAGCTTTGTTTACGTCCAGCTGTTACCGCTATTTTTTTAACGCAAACTGTTCTGTGTATTTTGTTATTTCATACCCTACTGTTCTGTTCTTATTATTGTAGCTAGCACTAGTACAAGTATCACCCCTCCCTCCCTCCCCACCTACCCTTACCCACAAGTGCCTTAAAACTGCTGTAGAGATTCTTCTCCGCATCCACGCCTCACCACCAATAACACGCAAACATGTCATTGCGTATCACCACCATTAATGCAAAAAGCCTTAACTCCCCTTTTAAATGATCTAGACCACCAGGCCTTGTCATGTGGCCTGTGCAGCGGCCCCCGTCTGCCACCTCTTTTTGTCTCCGCTGTATATTTTTCTCACCAGCAAGTCTCCCAGGCAACAAGAGTAAATGTCCTCCATCACACCAGTGGAGCCGGCTTTGTGTGAGTGCATGCGCGGCGGCCGTTTGGTCTCCAAGGGAACATCTCCCGCTCTCTCTCTTCCTCAGTCCCTCTAGCAGCGATGTCTGTCTGTTTGTGAGCGGAGCGTATGCATGGTCCTCCCGTCATAGCTGTCAGTGTCCGAGGTTCCTGACAGCTCCGACGACTATGTTTTTCTTTTATCCAGCGGACTGCAGCCTAAGAGCTGGGTCAGGTAGGAAGGAGAGAGCATAGATGTCAGGTTTTTTTTTGGAGGGGGGGCAGTGAGGTCAGAACCCAGGAGGAGGGATGAAATCGGTTGTTGCACACTGTGCATAGCATACGTCTGAACCCTGTGCTCCCTACGCAGTGCACTCCTGAACCCTGGCCTCCCTACGCAGTGCACTCCTGAACCCTGGCCTCCCTACGCAGCGCACTCCTGAACCCTGGCCTCCCTATGCAGCGCACTCCTGAACCCTGGCCTCCCTATGCAGCGCACTCCTGAACCCTGGCCTCCCTATGCAGCGCACTCCTGAACCCTGGCCTCCCTTTGCAGCGCACTCCTGAACCCTGCGCTCCCTACGCAGCACACTCCTGAACCCTGCGCTGTCTACACAGCACACTCCTGAACCCTGCGATCCGATGGCTATGTTTTTATTTTATCCAGCGGACTGCAGCCTGAGAGGTGGCTCAGCTAGGAAGGAGAGAGCATAGATGTCAGAGTTTTTTTTTTTTTTTGGAGGGGTGGCAGTGAGGTCAGAACCCAGGAGGAGGGATGAAATCGGTTGTTGCGCACTGTGCATAGCATATTTCTGAACCCTGCGCTCCCTACGCAGCGTACTCCTGAACCCTACACTCCCTACGCAGCGCAAGAAAACTTTATTGGAGACTGCTCAGACTGAACACTATGGTGGAGTGCAGATACAACCGGCCCTTTGAGGGCAACCAAACTGCCGATGTGGCCCCCAAAGAATTCGAGTTTGACACCCCTGATCTAGACTATGGCAAGAAGCCTTATCCCAGAGAACAGAACTATTGTGCGTGCAAGAGACACACTTTATGCACAGTAAAGCTCCCCCTTGTCTCCACCGATCATACCCTCACACGTTCCATGCACACGCAACTAAAAAAGTGCAAGGTGTAATGATCGCCATTCGGAACTCAATCTCCTTCCAACTCCAACATCTTGATGCTGACTTGTCTGGCAGATATGTTATCTTAGGCGGCATCTTTGACAATACACCATTGGTGATTGTCAATATCTATGCTCCCAATACTCATCACAAGAAGTTTTTCAAACAAATTATGAACAAATTGTCCCACTATTCAAAAGAACGAATAATCCCAGAGATTTTAACGATGTAGCTGACCAAACAATTGACTCCTCCGGCCCCAGAAGAAATAGACCCATGGCCCTCTCCTCCCTCATGCGCATGAAAGACTTATTTGACCCCTGGCGTTGTCTACATGGTGCGGAGAGGGATTACACATTTTTCTCAGCAGCCCAAAAATCTTACTCTAGGATTGATCTTTTTCTGACACATAAAATCACTCTGCAATCTATACCGAAGGCTGAAATAGGCCTAATAACGTGGACTGACCACGCACCAGTAACCATTACCCTTGCCCTCAGTGGGAATCATGCAAAACACACTTCTTGGCGCATGAACATGTCCCTTCTTTCTCAACCCAAGTGTCAGGAAGAGATTAAACTAGATATAGAAACCTACTTTAACTGCAATGTTGGTTCTGTAACAAATGACTCATTACTGTGGAATGCACATAAATCCTATATGAGGGGTGTTTTTATCAGGGAGAAGGGAACGTGAACCAAGACAGTAAACAATTACATTGACCAGATTAGGAAATTAGAGCAATCCAATAAATTATCACCCAATGACACTTACACAGCCCGTCTCCGCGACCTCAGGGAAGAATTGCACTCTTTTCTACAAACTTCATTTGACTATCATATTAAACGCCTAAGAGCTAATTGGTATGCCTATGGGAACAAACCTGGCTCTCATTTGGCCAAACAAGTTAAACAAAAAACAGCGGTTGCAAAAATACCTTTTATGCGGACAGCCACAGGGCAAAGAGTTGACAACCCTAAAGATATAGCAAACTGCTTTAGTCATTACTACCCTTCCTTATACAACTTAAAAGACTCTTCCTCAGCTCCTGAACCAGATCCCGCGCAAATATCAATTCCTTGATTCCCTGCATTTACCCTCCCTCACCTCAGACCAACTAGGACAGCTTAACAAGCCGTTCTCGGAAACGGAAGTGTTAAAGTGGTTGTAAACCCACTTTTGCAACTTGCACCTACAGGTAAGCCTAGATTAAGGCTTACCTGTAGGTGCAAGAAATATCTCCTAAACCTACACGGTTTAGGAGATATTTGCTAAAAATGACATTGCTCCGTGTCTACGGTGCATGCGCGCCGTAGACAACAGCACATTCATGGGGTTAATCCCATTCACAAATTCGGCTAAGTCACAGCAATGCTGGGGCTTAGCCGAATTTGACGGCTCCCGCACGCAGGCGCGGTGTGACGTCTTCGCCGCTCCGGCCAATCACAGAGCCGGAGCGGCGCTGTGATTGGCTGGAGCGGCGATACCCGGAAGTAACATTCCGGCTATCGCCGCAGTGATGGCTGCGGCTGAAGAGGGAGACAAGGACGGCTTCGGAGGCCCCGATCTAAGGTAAGTGATGCATAATGAGCTATTATGCTAGTCATATTAGCTCATTATGCCTTTCTCTTACAGGTGGTTTAAAAAAATATATATTTTTATAGGGGTTTACAACCACTTTAACAGCAATCCAATCACTTCCGCTCCACAAAGCCCCTGGACTAGATGGATATTGTAATGAATATTTCAAAACATTCGCACACCTTCTGGCACCCCATTTAACCAATTCCTTTAACTACATAATGCACAATGGTGACATCCCTAAAGAGTCACTTGAGGCGCTTATCGTCACCATTCCGAAACCTGGTAAACCTCATGAAGAACCTGTCAATTACCGCCCCATTTCCCTCCTGAACGCAGATCTAAAAATGTATGCAAAAATCCTAGCCACACGTATATCCTCATATATTCCCAAACTAGTACGCAAAGACCAGGTGGGCTTTGTCTCGCACCGACAGGCTTCTGATGGTACCAGAAGATTTATAAATCTCATACAATGGGAAGAACATCACAAAACGCCTTCTCTGCTCCTATCATTGGACGCATGGAGAAGGCGTTTGACCGAGTACACTGTTCCTACCTCAAAGCAGCTCTCCAAAAATTCGGATTTGCAGAGTATCTATTCAGCACTCCTAGCATTATACTCCTCACCCAAAGATAAAATCTGGACCTCAGGCTTAACATCTGATCATTCGAGATTACCAACGGAACGCGTCAGTGATGCCCCCTTTCCCCATTGATATTTACCCTCATAATGGAACCCCTAGCGGAAGCCATTAGAATACACCCTCGTATTTCTGGCATACAAGTTGGAGATGTCGCACACAAAATAGGTCTGTATGCAGACGATATTATTGTAGCCATGACAAACCCCCTCCAATCTCTACCAGCCCTGCATAACCTACTAATGCTCTTTGGTCGTATATCCCTTTATAAAGTTAAATACACTAAGTCTTCTATGATTGGAATAGGCCTAGACCAAACCACAAAAAACTGTCTCTCACATGTGATGCCTTTTTCCCTGGGCTCCATCTTACACCATTTCCTATTTAGAAACACAACTAACAACCCCTTCCAACAACAACCTTTGGATAAACTATGAAGCCTAAAGCCCAATACACACGGTCAGACTTCCATTGGACTTTTCCCTGGATTTTTGTTCGAACGGAGTTGGCCGGGCACACCCATAGCATACACACCACAGGACTTTTCTGCAAACTTTCCCAAAACTTTTTGCAACATCACATGGTGTTTCTGCTCTTTTCTGCTCTTTACCGCCACCCTTTGGTCAACTTCTGCTATTGTTGGTTGATTTTAACATTAGTTGTTTTGTCCATCGAACAAAAGTCCTATGGTTTTCTGTGCACACGGTAGGACTTTGCTCCATCGGACTTTTGTTGGGCAAAAGTTTGTCCGTTTGCAGACCCAACTTTTGTCCGATGAAAACAAAACCAAACGAAAAAAAGTTTGTCCGATGGAGCGTACACACGGTCGGATTGTTGGTCCAACTTGCTTAATACGAAGTTTGTTGGGCAAAAGTCTGACCGTGTGTCGGGGCTTACCTCAGCAAAATACAAAAACTCAGCTCCTCTCTACGCTCAACCAGAGCTTCCTGGGCTGGAAAAATTGCAATGACAAAAATATTCCTAATGCCTCAGGTGTTATACTTTCTCCGCACGCTTCCTCTGCCCATACTATCCACTCAATTGTCTACGCTACAAAGAGTCATTAACACATTCATATGGGATAACAAACATCCCAGAATAAAAAATTCCACTATGCACAGCAACATCCAAAGCTGGATTGGGTGTACCAGATGTTAAGAAGTATTACAAAGCCTTAGTCAAACTAAACCCTGGTGGTCACTATCAGAATGCCCATTATGGGTCCAAATCAAAGAGACTTCCCTAGAATAACCCACCAGACCGCTTCTTGCTGCAATCTGGCTTCAATACAACCCTCACCATTCCTTTCTCAACTCAGTAAATGCCACAATTAAAGTCTGGAAATCTTGCAGCCAACATGCCAGAGGGCTCACATTGCATTCTCTGAAGTTCCTTCCTCTCTCCTCCCTGGAACTCATATGTGCTGATTTATCCACTTCTACTTTGTCAACTGCTGGAATATCAACAATTGGTGACTTATACGATAGGGATGCCTTGCACACATTTCCAAACCTTCACTCGCAGTTCCAGACCCCCAAACGTGAGTTCTACAGATTCCTCCGAATATGACATGCTCTACGAACAGTTACGTGGTCAGACAATACCCTTACCGCTGACATTCTATGTTTTTTTGAAAAAACTTCATACCCCGATAAAGGTATTTCACATGTTTACAAAGCGCTGAATTTCGAACAGAACTACACCAAACTACCCTCAATGGCCAAATGGAAGCAAATCCTCAACTTCTCATCAGATATCAAAACTTGGCACTATGCTACAAAAGCCCCACTTAAATTCTCCAGTTGCCTAACTCGCACAGAAACTCACAGAAACTCCTACACCACTGGTACCTAACACCAACAAAATTAGCCCAAATCTCTCCCACACATTCAGCCGCCTGCTGGAGAGGGTGTGGTGACTTAGGATCAACCACTCACATCTGGTGGTCTTGCCCTTTACTTCTCCCTTTTTGGAATACGGTGCAAGCCCTTATTGGAAAAATCACACTAATCAACAACACGCTCACCCCGCAACAAGCCTTATTAGGGCTAGACCTCGAGGCGTAGCCCACTCCATTATTACACATCTCTTGATTGCAGCACGGCTTTTGATAGCATGCAACTGGAATAGCAATGTTCTTCCTTCAAGTCAGCTACTACACGAAACGCTAGATAAACACTTTCAGTTGGAATTTCTGAATGCAAAAGCACACCTTTCAGTATCTAAAGTACGAGAACTTTGGGCCCCTTGGACCAACTACTCTGTAAACATTACCACCCCCTAGCAGTACTAACTTAGATTACCTGATGTAATATCTTTATACCATGATTGTAAACATTATATTTGCTTTCCTCTTCTTCTTACTGCCTTCAACTAAACTGTCAAGCCCTGTACACACGATCGGTTTAACCGATGAAAACCGTCCAATGGATTGTTTTCATCAGACAAACCGATCGTGTATGGGACCCATCGGTCTTTTTTCCATCGGTTTTAAAAAATAGAACATGTTTAAAATTTTTCCGATGGATAAAAAAACGATCGAAAACTCAGATCGTCTATGGCCAAGTCCATCGGATAAAAAACCCACGCATGCTCAGAATCAAGTTGACGCATGCTCAGAAGCATTAAACTTCATTTTTCTCGGCTCATCGGAGTGTTTTACGTCACCGCGTTTGGAACGGATGGTTTTTTGACTGATGGTGTGTAGGCAAGACTGATGGAAGTCAGCTTCATCGGATTTCCGATGGAAAAAAACCATCGGATTAGAATCCATAGGATATCCGATCGTGTGTACAAGGCTTCACTCTGCTAAGCTACCGTGTATTTTCCTCCATCCTCTCCCCCCAACCCTTCTACTATTGATACCTAGTACTTGAAGCATCATTACTTACCTGTTTTAAGTTCATAAATGTTATCTCCTACACTGAGTCTCAAGTTTCTAAAAACTCATTGCTGTCATTCAAATTGTCGTATTATTTTTGTAATCTGAAATTCTCTGAATAAACTTTGAAGTGCTAAAAAATAAAAAATTAATTAAAGTAATATTGGAACTTAAGTTCAATATTGTTTACTTGTATCTGATCTTTACTTCTGCTACCATCAATTGTACCTACAGGTGAAACTCGAAAAATTTGAATATTGTGCAAAAGTAAATTTATTTCACTAATGCAACTTAAAAGGTGAAACTAATATATGAGATAGACTCTTTACATGAAAAGCAAGATCGTTCAAGCCCTGATTTGTCATAATTGTGAGGATTATGGCTTACAGCTCATGAAAACCCCAAATCCACAATCTCAGAAAATTTGAATATTGGGAAAAGGTGCAATATTCTAGGCTCAAAGTGTCCCACTCCAATCAGCTAATTAAGCCATAACACCTGCAAAGGGTTCCTGAGCCTATAAATGTTCTCTCAGTCTGATTCAGTGGGAATCACAATCATGGGAAAGACTGCTGACCTGACAGTTGTGCAGAAAACCATCATTGAAACCCTCCATAAGGAGGGAAAGCCTCAAAAGGTAATTGCAAAAGAAGTTGTATGTTCCCAAAGTGCTGTATCAAAGCACATTAATAGAAAGTTATGTGGAAGGGAAAAGTGTGGAAGAGAAAGGTGCACAAGCAGCAGGGATGACCGCAGCCTGGAGAGGATTGTCAGAAAAAGGCCATTCAAAAGTGTTGGGGACTTTCACAAGGAGTGGACTGAGGCTGGAGTCAGTGCATCAAGAGCCACCACACACAGACGGATCCTGGACATGGGCTTCAAATATCGTATTCCTCTTGTCAAGCCACTCCTGAACAACAAACAACGTCAGAAGCGTCTTTCCTGGGCTAAAGAAAAACGGACCTGGTCTGTTGCTCAGTGGTCCAAAGTCCTCTTTGAAAGGTTCTGGTACTGTTTGGTTCTGTTGGACCTTCTTGGCTCGAGCTGGACTCAGGATCTGTGGAAGTCTCTCTGACCGGTCGGATATTCAAGACACCAATAAACAGTGAATAGGTATACTAGAATATGTGTTTTAATGGTTACATGTCCTTTTTTTATACACAGCGAGAAAAGTTGCCTCCCTCCTATGGACCTATCAGCAATAAGCAAAAACCTCATGATTTAGACAAAAATAAATTCTAACAGGTTTTTTGACTTCTGCAAAAGTGGTCAGTTAACATACGTCAATTGTGGTCAAACTAGACATGTTCTGACATTTGAAACAGGAAGATAAGAAACGCCAGATGTCAGTGTGGTCAATCTGTCAGTTAAAAAGCAGAAGTGAGATAAACTTTTTCCCGGAAAAGGCCTAACCACAAAGTCACATTTCATGCTTGTCAGTTACACAGAAGAAAGATTAGCCTGACCACACAAATCACATCTTGTTCATACTCATGTCAGAGAAACATTATTGTAAAATATATATATATTTGAGGAGAACTCTAACCATGAATATTGGTTCATGATCTTCTTATACCTTACAACCCCTCCTTATGATCATGGCTTCAAGAATTGAAGCCCATCGATCATTGGATTATTAAGGACGACAGGTGGTGTGCCGTTTTAGGAGAGGGGTGAAGTTTAGAGGTACTGCCATTAGGGGGATCCTAGCAGTGCTAGGATGGAGTTTACTACATATCCAACATTTTTCATATCCTGATTTTTGAGCATAAGCATACTTAAATTTAAGCAGCAGCATTTTACCACTAAAATTGTCTTCTATACTTCTTTTTGGTCTGTTAGAATTATCTGACCAACAGTGTCCTACGATTATGAGCATTAAAATAAACAATGTAATCATTAAGGAAAAAATAAAAAGTTTTGCCGAAGTGACCCCTCCTTTTTGACCATTAGTGTCTATGGGTATGGAACTCTGAGTTTCTTGTTTTTTATGGTCCACTAGGGAGTATTTTCCGGATCCTTTTCTGGAATACTCTCCAGAACAGAGGACTTTGTCTTCTCCTTCACCTTCTTCCAGTTTCCCTTCGGAAATGTCTTTAGTCTGGATGCATGGATCCATTGTGGTCCTTGATCTGTAAGAACGGCTGTTCTGGCAACCTTCAGAATTTCAAATGGTCCTTGGAAGATAGGGCCTGGTTGTTTCCGGACAGCAAGTTGTTTTATCAATACTTTGTGTCCTGGGATATACGGATGTGTAGGCTCTGTGGAGAGAGGAGGAAAAGTGACAGCAACCTTGTCCTCTGTTTCACTAAGGCTACTTACCAGATGTTTCACGTACTCTTCCTGTAAAGAATAAAGATTAACCTCCTTTCCCTCATCAGGTTTCCTCTGTGCTGGCCTACCCATAAGTATCTCAAAAGGAGATATTCCTGTTCTGTGGGGGGTAGTCTTGATTTGATATAAGACTGCTGGCAAGTAATCTAACCAGTTTTTCATTGTGCCACCTGTTGCTTTTTTCAATTTGTCTTTTATGGTTCTGTTCATGCTTTCCTCTACTCCTGAGCTCCTTCACTAAGGCCGAGGTAAATGCTGGACCTTGATCTGACCATATAGTGGCCGGAAGGCCAAACCTACAGATCCACTGATTTATTAGTACTCTAGCTGTCTCTCCTGTGGTAGGGATTGCTTCTACCCATCCTGTAAATCTGTCAACTATAACCAAAAGATATTCTAAATTGCCCATCTGTGTGGGGACTTGTGTGTAATCTAGGGATTCTATCATGTGGTGCACCCCTTTTTATTCCCTATTATTCCCTCCTTGGTTGACCAAAGTCCAGTAGGATCTTTTGTCAACCCTTGTACCCATATCTGCTGTCAGTGTAAATGTTTACATCTTTTCCTTCAAAAATCTGACAAACCATAGTTATAGCAATGAGTTCTGCAATCTGGACTGAACTAGCATTCAGAGATTTGGCTTCAATCATTAGATCTGGCAATTGAACAATGGCATAACCAGTTTGATAAGTTTTGTCATCAGGTCGGGAGCAGCTGCCATCTACATAAACATTTTCCGCATTTGGATACAGAACATCTGTGAGGTCTGGTCTAGGGAGGGTAGTTTCTGCAAGTACCTCAGTGCAATCGTGTTCCTGAGTGTAATAACCTAATGGGCTTTGAGGTTTCTGAACATGATTTTATGGTTAGATTATGTGTTTTTAGCAAGATAATCTCATAGCCGCTGCACCTTTGCATTGTCATGTGTTGTGTGTTCATGTTTGTCATGAGGTGTGTAGTATACAGTGTGAGGTCATGTCCCAGAACCACTTTTGAAGCCTCTTGTACTGCCATTGCACAGGCTGCTACGGCCTGTAAGCAATGTGGCATACCTTGAACTTGATCTGGAAGTTTCTTTGAGATGTATGATACGGGTCTCAGAGAATTCCCATGTGATTGTGCTAGGACCGCTGCAACCGTAGGTCCAGATACCACACAGTACAATGAAAAAGGCCCTGCGCACTCTATGTCCCAATGCAGGGGCTTGCCTTAGAGAGCTGATTAATGCTGTGAAAGCCTTAACCCTCTCTGTTGTCCAATCAATAAACTTTGGGGCATCCTGCAGGGTAGCAGACCTTAGGATAGAATCATAATAAGAGCAATCAGGTATCCACTGCCTGCAGTATATTATGGACCCTAGGAAAGAGAGAAGCGCTGACTTGTCTCTTGGTGGACTCCAGGAGGACAGTGCCTTGACTCAAGCTGGTGACACCAAACGTTCGGTTCGGATTATACACCCCAAGTACTCAACCTGCGACCTGCACCACTGGATCTCTTTGCGAGACACCAAGTGACCTTTTGAGGCGAGGTGAGTTAGTAGGTGCTCTGAGTCCTCCGCACAGCTGACCTCATTTTCATTACACAGCAATAGGACATCCACATACTGAAGCAACACTGAGCCTTCTTTTGGTACCCAATCGCTCAAAGATCGATTCAAGACCATGGAGCACGCTGCAGGACTGTTCGCAAAGCCTTGCGGGAGCCTAGATTTAAAGTAATTTTGGGCTTCCTCTGCAACAGGTATGGAAGAGAACGCGATACTTAAATCAATGACCATGTAGATCTTGGACGTTGCCGGTATCTCACAAAATATTGTAGTAATATCCGCAACAAAAGGTGGAAGGGGGACAATAGCTTTGTTCAGGGCCCTTTGGTCCTGTGCAAAGCGCCATTCACCACTGGCTTTGACTGGGTGAATGGGGGTGTTCCAGGGACTGATTGTATGTTTCAGTATTCCTTCTGCTAAATATTGCTTTATTTGTGGTGCTATGCCTGCAATTTTTCCTTCTGACAGGGGATATTGTTTTTGGTAATGTACTACTGCTCCTTCCCCAATGATGGGCTTGTATGGTGTACAATGTATGCAGTGCCCATATAGGGTGTGCTTCAAGGTGTGCCGGTAGTAACATAAAGTACCCTCTAAAATCCTGTCTTTTTTTTGGGTTAGACAAATCACAGATTTCTGATGTAGCTAGCAGGCCCCCATCTTTTGTAAATTTGATGTGAATGTTTAAACTTGACATTAAGTCTCTTCCCAGAGGAAGTGGTCAGTCAGAATGGCAAAACTCATTTAAAAAGATGTTGGTCATGAACTGTACCAACGGGCAATCTGCCTCTTCCCATATTACCCCTGTGGTTAGCTGCCCTACTTGTTCCTCTCCTAAAGGGGCATTCTGACTTCCAATGTCCCATGTCCCTGAATGTGAAACAACCCTGCTGGTTATCCTGGGGATATGCTTGCTATTGTGCTTGTTGGGATTGTTGGGGAACTGGTTGTGTATGAGGGACAACCATTTGTGCAGCAGCTAACTTAATGTTGACCAATTGGGGGTAATTAATTTAAGTAACTGTGTTGTTTTGGGATCGCCCCCAGACATGACTGTGCTCCCATACAGTTCAGGGTTCTCCATTCCTGTATCTTTGTATAACTGGTGTACCCGTTTACAAAATGAATAAAAGTTTTCTCCCGGTCCCTGCTTTGCAGTGCACATAATCTGCTCTCTCCTTTGTAACTTTACTGCCAAACAGCTGTCACAGCTGCCCAAAATGATTCCCATCCCTTTGCATTTTTAAAGGGGTCATTATCAGCAAATAATGTCTTAACTTCTACATCGCAGATGGGATCTGGATCCACTGTCTGTATTATTATTGCACAGTCATCGGCATTCATGCCAGTGCCCGCGCAATGTCTCTGTAAGAACAGAGCTGCCTCTCTGGGGTGTTTGCGTGGCTTTGGGCAAAGATCTTTAATATCCCTTAACGTCCCGAGGGGGAGTGGGATATGGACCGGGGTTTCTCCCATGTGAATAACTGGGAATTTGAGGGCTTCTATCCCCGAGGTCAAGCCACCCACTGCCTCATCATCCTTATCCTCCTCAGCTTTCCTTCTATCACTTTTTCTTCATCTTCCTCTTTTTTTAATACACTGTTATTCCTCCTTTACTAATTGGCTTAAACGTTCCTTTATCTGTCTTCTATCTTCCCCCTCCCGTAACCAATTAGTTCCCTTTTGTTTAGCTATGGTTAATACTCCTGCTATAACATTTGGATCTAACGAGGGGTATATTTTCTTTGGGACAAGGGATTCATCTTTTACCATATCATATGGAGGGGGTTTTTCTTGATAAAATTTAGGGGAAGCTGATGGACTTCCTATTGCGTCTTCTAATTGCTCTTTCTTTTCCATTTTTACACTTGTATATTTCTTTCTATATTCCTTCATACCCTTTGCCCAAATCTTACAACATTTAGTCATGTAATCTTTGTCAAGGTCTTTTATGGGATAATTATACTGTTTATGTTGGCCACATATTCTGGTCACTTCCTCCCACTCTCTTCCTTGGAACATGGTCCGTATTCCCCCAAACATGGCACTTCTAACTGATGTGCTCTTTTTAAAACTAGTGACCAAAAAGGATCAGTATAATTTTTCCCATAATTGACTTTAATGTAATCAATCGGAGAGGGTTGGTGCTGCTTACCTTCAGCTTCCTTTCCTGCTTGATTACCCATTATAGCAAACAATAATACTTATACTTTAAAATTAAAAAATTTCTGTCTTGCTTTCTCTATTTCGTTCCAGGGGCGGAAAATGTCCTTAAACTTATGACAATTTATAGATTTATGACAAGGAACCCAGTGTTCTCCTTTTTTTGGTATATAATTAGACACTGGATTTCAGCCACACTTAGGCCCTCGAGTGTCAAACTATATGATAAAGAATTATGTATATTAAATCTTAACATATGTTGTTTTGATCCCTGGAACATAGGACCCTTGCCAATTTTGACATGATACCCCCCTGGAACAATTGCCACTAATGACGTGGTCTTCCCTTTATAAGCAAACAATAAACCAGTTTTACATTCAGGACAACAATATACAGTCGACATTTAAAAAGGTAACCCTTTTTGTGTACACCTTTAGATATAGAGTTTCCACAGATCCGTCCTATGTAGAGAAGAATTTAAGATTCTTCCTCAATCTAATAACCTGGTCTGGCCAACCTAGCGAGACCCTCTGTATCTATTCTAAATCTACCTTTCAATCTTAACAGAGTCCCAGAAAACTTGTAGTTTTCTCGAGAGTCTACTTTATGGTGAACCAATTGACAAGGCAAGACTGTTGTTCCCAATAATAATTAAAGGGGTCTTACCTGTTCAATTGGATCACCCCACTTCTGGTACCACTGAAAGGTTCTGGTACTGTTTGGTTCTGTTGGACCTTCTTGGCTCGAGCTGGACTCAGGATCTGTGGAAGTCTCTCTGACCGGTCGGATATTCAAGACACCAATAAACAGTGAATAGGTATACTAGAATATGTGTTTTAATGGTTACATGTCCTTTTTTATACACAGCGAGAAAAGTTGCCTCCCTCCTATGGACCTATCAGCAATAAGCAAAAACCTCATGATTTAGACAAAAATAAATTCTAACAGGTTTTTTGACTTCTGCAAAAGTGGTCAGTTAACATACGTCAATTGTGGTCAAACTAGACATGTTCTGACATTTGAAACAGGAAGATAAGAAACGCCAGATGTCAGTGTGGTCAATCTGTCAGTTAAAAAGCAGAAGTGAGATAAACTTTTTCCCGGAAAAGGCCTAACCACAAAGTCACATTTCATGCTTGTCAGTTACACAGAAGAAAGATTAGCCTGACCACACAAGTCACATCTTGTTCATACTCATGTCAGAGAAACATTATTGTAAAATATATATATATATTTGAGGAGAACTCTAACCATGAATATTGGTTCATGATCTTCTTATACCTTACACTCTTTTCTGATGAGAGCAAATTTTGAATCTCATTTGGAAACCAAGGACCCAGAGTATGGAGGAAGAATAGAGAGGCACACACTGCAAGATGCTTGAAGTCCAGTGTAAAGTTTCCACAGTCTGTGTTAATTTGGGGAGCCATGTCATCTGCTGGTGTTGGTCCACTGTGCTTCATTAAGTCCAGGGTCAACGCAGCCGTCTACTAGGAGATTTTGGAGCACTTCATGCTTCCTTCTGCAGACGAGCTCTATGGGGATGCTAACTTCATTTACCAGCAGGACTTGGCACCTGCCCACACTGCCAAAAGCACCAAAACCTGGTTAAATGACCGTGGGATTGATCCAGGGTGGTGGCCTCCCTGGACATTGAGAAGGCCTTTGACACTGTCGAGTGGCCTCTTCTCTGGGAGGTCCTCCGGAAGATGGGGTTCCCCCTGATTTTCATCGAATGGATGCAGGTCCTTTACCGAGACCCCACCTCGGCCATTGAACTGGGAGGGGGCCTGTCACGGTCCTTCCATCTGTCCAGGGGTACGTGGCAGGACTGCCCTCTCTCTCCAGCCTTATTCGCCATTGCAATGGAACAACTTGTGGAGGCCCTTTTCACTTCCTCTAACGTTAAGGGGCTGCGGGTTGGCAGGTTGGAGCAGAGGGTCACCCTGTATGCGGACGACCTCTTCCTATTCCTCAATGACGCGGGTCCGTCACTCGAGGGGGCCCTACAGGTCATCAAATCCTTTTCCTCTGTCACGGGCCTCAGGGTAAACTGGACAAAGTCCCTTCTGTTTCCCATAGACCCTGCAGCCCGTGCCACTGCTTCCACTGACACTCCCCTGCAATGGGTCGAAAACTTCAAATACCTTGGGGTGGTGGTCTCCAGACAGGCTTCAGACTCTATATCCCTTAACTTGTCCCCAGTAGTTCAGGAGGTTCAGCAATGGCTGAAGGCATGGGAGTCCCTGCCTCTCTCACTTTTTGGACCTATAAATTAGCTTAAAATGAAAATATTTCCCAAATTCACATACTTGTTTCATCACTCCCCACAGTGGATCCCTAAATCCTTTTTCATGTGTCTGCATTGCCTCATTGCCTCTTTCATATGGGGACCCCAATCCCCCAGATACAGCTGGACCATGCTGGTGCGCCCGACCTCCCAAGGCAGCTTGGCATGTCCTGATCAGTACAAATATTATCTGGCCACCCAGCAAGTCACGCGTGGTGGCTCAATCTGGACATCTCCAACCCCCACTATCCAAGTCGAGGCAGCAGTGCTGGGATCCCTGGAGGCGCTCAAATTTTTGCTTTTTCGCAGTACCCGGGCCCCCTATCCACTGACATCCTCCATGCGCACCACGCTGCGTGCATGGGGGGAAGGTCTAAAAATAGAACGATACCCCCGACAGGCAATCCCCCCCAGTGCCCCCCTATGGCTGAACCCTACCCTGGAGCACATCTACAAATTGATCGAACCTCATGCCTGGACCAAATTTAACATCAAAACAGTGGCCCAAGTTATCTCTAGTAGACATGTGCACTGCCGAAAAAAAGTTTTTTTTCATTTTCATTTTTTTCGGGTTTTTTTCTTTCTTCGGAAATTTGGAAATTTGGGAAATTTGAAAAATTTGTTGTTTTCATTTTTTTTGCTTTTTTTCGGAAATTCGGCAAATTCGAAAAAATCTTTTTTTTTCGTTTTTTTGCTTTTTTCGGAATTCCGAATTTCCGAATCACGAATTTTCGAATTCCGAATTTTCGAATTTCCGAATCTCCAAAAAAACGAATAAAACGAATGTTTAGAATTTCCAAAAAAACTATTCGGAAATTCTAAAAATTCGGAAATTCTACTTTTCGAATTTTCTAAATTTTCTAATTTCCGAAATTCCGAATTTCCAAAATTCGGAAATTCGGAAATTCCAAATTTCGGATTTTCGAAATTCCGAATTTCCGAAATTCGGAATGTCGGATTTTCGAATTTCCGAAATTCGGAATTTCAAAAATCCGAAAATTTGGAAATGCGAAATTTCAGAAATCCGAAATTTCGGAATTAACAAATTTCTCAAAATTTGTGAAAAATGAATTAGAAACTAAACGAATTGCACATGTCTAATCTCTAGCCAATCCCTGGTCCTGCTTTCCAAATTGAATTCCGATTATAATGTTCCACAGTACTACTTTTTTAATTTCCTTCAACTCTCCCATGCCTTCAGCCGCCAATTCTCAAGCTCCCCCCTCAGCTGCACCAGTCTGCATTAGAAGACCTTCTTAGATCAGATTGAGTAAAGAAATCTACTTCTCAATTATACTCGCATTTGACAATCACCTCCCTTCCATCTCTGGAGAAGCTAAGATCTAAATGGTTACAAGACATCCCCGACTTTGATCACGATGACTGGGATGACATATGGGACTTCCCTTTTAGCTCTCTAGTCTCTTTGAGAGACTGCCTGATCCAATTCAAAATAGTCCACCGGGTATATTTCACCCCTCATAGATTACACAAAATGAATCCAGACTCCCCCCTTGGGTGTTGACACTGTGGTGGGACTCCTGGTGACTTCACTCATATTTTCTGGACTTGTCCAGCAATTGTCGGGTATTGGAAATAAATATTAGACTGTATAACACAAATTAACGCTATCTCGTTGCAACCATCAATGACAATCTGCATGCTGGGCTTGCCCTGGTAGGGTTGCTCCTGTTCTATGCCCGCAAAGCTATAGCCCTCAGCTGGCGCAAATCTACCCCCCCACCTCTTTCCCTGTGGAAACGACTAATTAACGATAGCCTACCTCTATACAAAGACACGTATGCCAACAGAAGCTGCCCTCACAAATATGACAAGGTCTGGTCCAAATGGCTGGTGTATCCATCCACTGCCTCCGGAGCTCCCCAATGATCCGGCTCGCTAAATAGCTCCCTGTTGGGTGCTAGGTGAACACTGATACATACATACTGTATTATCTGATATTGTACAGCTGTGAACTGCATCTCATGGCCCCCAGGAGCCGAACTGCTACAATCATTATCATAACCCATATTACATGCTTTGCTTTGCTCATCTGACATTGAGCTGATGTGCTCCTTGCAAGGATTGAATTGACACTATGTAAGACCAATGAATGTTTTACTGTTTGTTCTCTTTTCGTTTTTTTAAAACCAATAAAAAGATTTTTTTTAAAAATGACCGTAGGATTGCTGTGCTTGATTGGCCAGCAAACTCGCCTGACTTGAACCCCATAGGGAATCTATGGGGCATTGCCAAGAGAAAGATGAGAGACATGAGAACGAACAATGCAGAAGAGCTGAAGGCCGCTATTGAAGCATCCTGGTCTTCCATAACACCTCAGCAGTGCCACAGGCTGATGGCTTCCATGCCACGCCACATTGAGGCAGTAATTGCTGCAAAAGGGGCCCAAACCAAGTACTGAGTACATATGCATGCTTATACTTTTCAGAGGTCCGATATTGTTCTATGTACAATCCTTGTGTAGCGGCCTCCTCTCTCTCCTCTCTGTTATCAGCTCATCTGTCTCTTGTCTAGGGGTACCTTAGAGGAGAGAGTGCGGGGTCAACACGCCAAGCCTTCACCGCAGATGTTTGTGTGGTGTAAGCAAAGTTCTTATTTTACCTTCGGGGCGGTGTTCTGCACCTGGAACCTCCAAAGAGAGTTACCTTGAACAATGTCTGCCAGAAAACGAGCCCCACACCATTAAAGTCCAACACTCCTTTATTCTTCTCAATGCAAAAGTGAACACAATCAGTTGGACTCCCTTAGGGAACAGAACAGACAAGGAGGTGTGGATGCGAGTAGGCCCAGACACAATGAACTCTCCACTTTCCTTCCTGAAAGTGGGATGCGGTCTCCGAGCGAGGGGGGATTTCCTTCCAGGCGGTCTCCGATGAAAGGCTCACCTGTCACTGCCAATATGCTGCACCAGGTCTTCAAGCAAGTATCTCCCACCAGTCCATTACGCCCTCTGGATTCGGGTACCCACTTCTGGGGTTCCCTAGGACCTCCTTCCCTCGCGGAACTCAGTGGTGGGCACTGAGCTCCAGACCGCCATCCGAGCACCTCACCCCAGGCTAAAGGTGCCTGGGATGGAACACGACCTCCGAACGTCCTCTAGGCCTAGGCCGCCTAGAGGACCGACAAGAACCACCGCCCTCAGGCTGAAGGTGCCCGGAACTCGACTCCCGCCACCAAAAATGGCCGTGCCCTTTATACCCTCTCCCAGCAAGCATGGCGGGTTCCCCGCCCCACCATACAACCACTGAGAGAGGTCAAAAAGAGGTACGCCACCGCAACGATGGCTCAACCCCGGGCCCAAAGTGACAGCGCCACCTGGTGGGCCCCAGGGAACCATACATCACAGTTTCCCCACCAGATTCAAAAATAGGGAAGCATATACCCGCTACACTTGCTTTATTGATTGCATGTAATATTCTAATTTTCTGAGATTGTGGATTTGGGGTTTTCATGAGCTGTAAGCCATATTCATCACAATTATGAAAAATCACGGCTTGAACTATCTTGCTTTGCATGTAATGAGTCTATCTCATATATTAGTTTCACCTTTTAAGTTGCATTAGTGAAATAAATGGACTTTTGCACGATATTCTAATTTTTCAAGTTTCACCTGTATGGCCTCTTTCACACGGACGGACCGTTCAGGTCCGCCTGTCAGATTTTTAGGCAGACCTGAACGGGCGCTCCATAGACGTCTATGGAGCCACGGATGTCAGCAGTGACATGCCCGCTGACATCCGACCTGCTCCGATCCGCCAAAGTGTGACGGAGGAAAACCCTTTTTTCCATCCGTCTGGCGCATCGGATCGGATGACAACGGACTCTACGGTCCGTCGTCATCCGATCCCCCATAGGGGAGAGCGGCGCTCTGACAGGTCAGTCCCTGCACAGTGTACAGAGACAGACCTGTCATCTGCCTGCTCAGTGGGGATCGAAGGAGCGATCCCCGCTGAGCAAAGCGGAGCCCGCACACGGACATGGATCATGTGAAAGGGCCCTATGTATGTTAATTATCAAAATTCAAAAAACAAAATTGACAAGAAATATTCCTCTGCCTTTTAGTCCAATTAGTCCAACTGAACGTTCAGTTTAAAAGAAAAAAGTATATTTCAGGTGCATATGACTGAAAAATATTGCTATACCTGACCCAGACCTCTTGACACCATTATGAATGAACTTGGTAGACCAAGATGGTTTCACAAACTTTAACACCTCTTATATTATTTTTGGAAAAACATGACTAAGTTACCCATGTAGCTATAAATGATAGGGAATGTTCCTAACCCTTTTATTAGTTGAGGAAGTCACTTGAATGAGTTTGGAAATGTCTGAATGAATGAGTTTCTTGAATGAGTTTGGAAATGACCTGACAGAACAAGTCCAGATCAATATGGCTATTTACTATGAGCTGTATCATGACCTGGAAAAAATTCAAGCATATTTTAAGAAGTTAGATAATCTTTTGCACTTACAATGCATGTTAGTTATGCAGAAATCTGACCCCAGGCTGTACATATTTACAGCAGAGCTTAGAGCTGACGTCTTCATGCTTGCTGGAGCAAGCACTGCCTGTCAACTCACCCATTGAGTTCAGTTGACTCACAGCTGCAGCCCAGTCTCATAATGTAAAATTGCTGGTGGGCAATTTAAAAATAAAAGTAAGAAAAAAAACAAACATATAGCCCTTTTTCCAATGTGTCCCCCCCCCCCCCCATCTGCTTTTTCATTGCTCTCTTCTTTATTTTTACGATTTCTATCAATCCCTACACCCCACTGCAGTAAACACAAAATCCCCCCTGAAAATATACATAGTGGGAATTTTAACGCTAATATTAATATTATTACTATTACTGCTACTCCACTTAGGAACGAACCTGGTTCCTAGCTGTTTCTTTGTGTTGACTGACTATGTTATGTTTAAAACCCCTTGCTAGCTTCAGTTAAAAAAAAAAGAAATTCTTGAAATATATCACTCTCTGTGTAACGCATCTATATAAAATATATAAGTTTCACTTTTTGAATTAAATTACTGAAATAAATTAACTTTTTAATGACATTCAATTTTTTTTAGATGCACCTATATAACAATACACAAAAATAATACACAATAATATACACTGATTTGGATTATTTTCACCAAAGAAATATAGCAGAATACATTTTGGCATAAATTTATGAAAAATAATTATTTATTTGCAAAATTTTATCATAGAAAAAAAGAAAAACACTTTTTTTTTTCAAAATTTTCTTTAAAGTTTTTTTTGTTTATTTACCAAAAAAATAAAAAAAAACAGTGGTGATTAAATACCATCAAAAGAAAGCTCTCTTTGTGTGAACAAAATGATAAATCTTAGTTTGGGTACAGTGCTGCATGACCGTGTCATTCAAATGGCGACAGTGCTGAAAGCTGAAAATTGGCCTGGGCAGGAAGGGGTAAACATTCCCAGTATTGAAGTGGTTAAGCTATGGACTTCCTGTACAAAACCCTGCTGTATTGATGCTGTGTTTGTTGGATGTCTTTCTGTGACAAACATGCTTGGAATGTTTTACCGTCCATCTTACCACTGCCTATACCAGTTGAGCCTGTCCCCTTACAATATACACTATATTGTCAAAAGTATTGGGACGTCTGCCTTTACACACACATGGACTTTAATGGCATCCCAGTCTTAGTATGTATGGTTCAATATTGAGTTCGCCCACCCTTTGCAACTATAACAGCTTAAAAAAAGAGAACAACACTCCTAAAGCCACATTTTGAAAGGCCTTGGATATACCACCCCCCCCCCTTTTTTTCCTATTTTTTTTTCCTTTTAATCATCCGGGCGTTTATCATGTAATGTTGATATACGTTACTCTGCAATAAACCCTATAGGAGGAAATATTTTCGTTCCTTTGCTAGTAAGTATATATTTTTTATATGCAATTTTTTTACCAAATCTTATTAACCACTTAAGCCCCGGATCAATATGCAGCATAAAGACCAGGCCCCTTTTTGTGATTCGGCACTGCGTCGCTTTAACTGACAATTGCGTGGCCGTGCGACGTGGCTCCCAAACAAAATTTACGTCCTTTTTTTTCCCACAAATAGAGATTTTTTTTGTGGTATTTGATCACCTCTGCGGTTTTTATTTTTTGCGCTATAAACAAAAATATAGTGAAAATTTTGAAAAAAATGCAATATTTTTTTACTTTTTGCTATAATAAATGTCCCCAAAAAATATATAAAAAAAAAGCATTTTTTTTCCTCAGTTTAGGCCAATACGTATTCTTCTACATATTTTTGGTAAAAAAAATCACAATTGGCATTTATTGATTGGTTTGTGCAAAAGTTTACAATATAGGGGATAGTTTTATGGCATTTTTATAAAAAAAAATTTTTTTTTTACTAGTAGCGGCGATCATCGATTTTTTTTTCATGACTGCGACATTATGGCGGACACATCAGACACTTTTGACACATTTTTGGAACCATTGTCATTTTTACAGCGATCAGTGCTATAAAAATGCACTGGTTACTGTAAAAATTACACTGGCAGTGAAGGGGTTAACCACTAGGGGCGCTGAAGGGGTTAAGTGTGCCTAAGGGAGTGATTACTACTGTTAGGGGGCGTGGCTACGAGTGACACGTCACTGATCTCCGCTCTGATTACACAGAGCGGAGATCGGTGACAGTGTCAGTAGGCGAGCGGGGAGATGTGTTTACACTAACATCTCCCCACTCCATCCCTCTGTGAGATGATCGCGGGGATCCCCGCGGCGATCGAGTCTGTGGGAAACCCGGTCCGACTCACGGGGAAGGTAGCGGGGTTCGCGAGCGTGCCGCCGGCGGTGCGCGCGCGACCCCCACGTCGGGCAGTTAAAGGGGACATACAGGTACGTTGATGTGCCTGTCCATGCCATTCTGCCGACGTATATCTACTGGAGGCAGTCGTTAAGTGGTTAATGATGGCCTGACTGTGTTGGTAATTGTGACTATTATGTCAATCATTCCAGCACAATATTTGGCCGCTAGCAATGGTAGAATACTTTTTTCTCTTTCTTCTTCATATGATGAGCCTTGAGGTCCAATCTAGTATGCAATGTCTGACTGATGTGTTTTATCATAGATAGTGAGATCTGTTCTTTTCGATCATCCCCAAGTGTCCTGACGAAGTGAAATAGCGAAACGCGTTGACTCACAGGGGCTCACTGCTGTCCATTTGGCGTCAACTTTATGTTCACATCATAGTTTTATGTATCTTTCTGTGTTTAAAGTATGTTTTTTTAAACTCTTTCTATACTTGATCTGTTTGTGAACGATTCGGTATTAATAAAAAAAAAATGTTTTATTATACTCTCATCCATCTTGCCTACAAAGTCCTATAAAAGCTTCAACTCTTCTGGGCAGACTGTTCACAAGGTTTAGAAGTGTGTCTATGGGAATGTTTGACCATTCTTCTAGAAGCACATTTGTGAGGTCAGGCACTGATGATGGATGGGAAGGCCTGACTCGCAGTTTCTGCTCTAACTCATCCCAAAGGTGTTTTACCGGGTGGAGGTCAGAACTCCGTGCAGACCAGTCAAGTTCTTCCACCCCAAACTCGCTCATCCATGTCTTTATGGACCTTGCTGGACAGCCTTCCCAGAAGAGTTGAAGCTGTTATAGCTGCAAAGGGTGTGCCAACTCAATATTGAACCCTATGGACTAAGACTGGGATGCCATTAAAGTTCATGTGCGTGTAAAGGCAGGTGTCCCAATATTTTTGACTATAGAAAGCTATATCTTTCTAAAGTCCTGATAACTTTGTTATCAAGGGACCATAGTGCCAATTATGCATTAGATGCCCATGGAGAATAATTCATTTAATTTATAGGTAGGGCTCTAATATGAGCATAAGCTGACTCCAGTGACCTTACAATTAAACACACTTTTTTCATAATGCAGAATATTACTGTTGAAAAAGACAACCAGATTTACTAAACAGCTGTAAAAATTGATTAAAGAATAATGGTACCCTATTGATGTGCAATCGGGAGATGTATAAATGGTCAAATACCTGTGAAATTGTGATTTTCCTTGTTAATTGGCCATAATTTTCATCATTAGGGATGTGAATTTTGTTTTGTATCAAAGCAGATGGAATGCTTTCAAGCTGATTTTTACAGCTGGACTTTAATATTCTTGCAAGCTGCTAACCTTTAGACAAAACTTCATACAAACAGATAAATACTCAGTTGAAACACGTTTATTTTTTTTAACTTGCTAGAGGGGTTTGCAGTCTTGTTCAATCACTCTTGAGATTATACACCTGTGCTGCAATGCACAATCAGGGAGATCTCTCTTCCCGGTTTAAAATTTCTGCTTCTTGGATCACCTTTACGCTAGGTTCACACATGTCTGGCTGCGATTTGCAGTCCGGAGTCCAGTACAGTTTTGTACACCAGTTCAGGTGAACATTTTTAATTGGATTTGCACCTAAACTGGGCCCAAATCACACAGGACCCTTTTTTAGAATTGGACCGTGGCCGCCCCGGACATGTGTGAACTGGCTTCATTGAAAGTTCGTCCAATGCACATGTTATGCAAATCGGATTCAGCTAAAAATGCATCTCATTCGCATATACTGTATGTAAACTGAGCCCTAACAGAGGTAACTATACCAATGTTTAATGGCCAGTATAGAGGCGAAAAAAAAACCTCAGATCTCATATTTACACTAAAATGCAATAAAAAATAAAAAATAAAAGTCCCTTTAAGAGCTACTGTATGGGCAGAAGTGACGTTTTGACGTTGCTTCCACTCTGCAATGGTATGGAGCCGGGTGGGTGCCATCTTCCTCTCACTCAGCTCCATATCACACAGAAAGAAGAACCCGATTTCCTCCGCTGCTGCCGGTGGCTCTGGAGCGTGGCGGAGGGTACCGGAGCGTGGCGGGAGGGGGATGCCCCTCTCCCGCCACTAATTAAAGTGGTCTTATGGTGAATCCGCCACTGAGGCCACTTTTAATTGAAAGCCGACTGCCTGATGAAGAAGAGGATACTAGGGTTATGGCAGCTAGCTGCTGCCATAACAATGATATTCCACTTCAAACAGCCGACGTATAACGACGGCAGGCGGTCGGCAAGTGGTTAAGGGAGCATCCCACAAAAAAAAAGTGGGTTCCCTCAAAATTCATAACAGGCCCTTATCCAGGCATAAAACATGTCAGGCCAAGAAAGGGGGAACAAGTGCGCCACCACCTCCTTCTGAACCATACTATGCCACATATTGTCCCTATGTTGATGAGAACAAGTGTCTCTTTCTCACAACCCTGACTTGTCAGGGTCTGCAGGTGGAAGGGGTTTTTGGAATCTAGAAGCCCCCTTTAAAAAAAAAAAGGCACACAATGTAAATTGCTCATCAATCACATGGTTCAGTGAAGCAGAGCTACATCAATTATGGTAATTTACGCTCAAAAACCCACCAATCACCCTTGACAACTGCTTGCCATAAATGGCATCTCCCAGTCCTCACTGCAGAATGTAAACAAAGGGACACGGTTTTCTGGGTGATGTCATTAACCAAATATGAACATGATCTCTCGATAAGGGTTGTGGGAAAGGGTCTTTTGTCCTTCGTAAACATGAGAACAAGATGCCTTGGCAGGGGAAGGAGAAGAGCAAGCTTATCCTTCCCTTTTCCTGGCCAGCCAGGGTCTGGTATTAATTTTTGGGATCACATGCTGTTTTTGTTTTTCTTGCTAAGGGTCCTGAATGACATCCTTAAAAGACAAGTGTCTTGTATGTATTTTCGGAGGGGAACGCCATGACATTTCTTTCATGTAGGGCCCCCTGTTAACATTTACACAAAACTCTCCTCTACGATTAGGGTCTTCTATAGATAAGGGGAATCCTGGACTGTTTTGTTTGCAAATAGAACAAAGCAGCCTAGAACTGTTATTTACCAGCAATTTAAACAACATGCTTTTCATTGTACAGTAAACATCAGTTTAAAAATGAATGGTCACACTACGCTCAAAAAATTTACACTAAAGTGAAAATTAATGGTCACACTACATTCATACTGAACTAACACTAGACACTAAACCGTATTCTACACTGACAATAGAAGCACAATAGCACACTATAGCACATTACTCGCTAGCAGCACTGAAGCCCTGTTCTATCTCTCTCCAAAATCACACTGCAACTGGCTGCTCTGGGGACAATATTTTTTGTTTTCAAATATTTTATTAAAGATTACACAATACAGTTCATATATGTTATACAAGATTTTAAAATAAGTAGATAAGTGTAGATGGAATTTTTATCTTCTCTACAATTTTGTATATAAATATGGAGTAAAGAAAATGTATTATTGAAAATAAATGCATAAGTAATAACAATCATTAAATGAAACAGTATAAAAAGAGGGAAGAGAGAAAAAAGAAAAAGGGAGGATGGGGGGGGGGAGGGGGAAAGGAGTAATATGTAATAAGAAAGCTTATCTTATACCATTTGTAATCAGATTTATCGATATCTAACCATAAGAAATACATAAAAGAAGATGAATAGTTTAATTGGGAATATAAAAAAAAAAAAAAGACAGTCGCGGTCAACTAAAATCGAATCAGGGGCCAAGGTCCATCTAGGCGGCTAGGCATGTCCTGACGATAAAGAGGGTCGTCACTGGTTTAAATGGACAACTATGTGTCATACTAAAGTCACTAATGATAGGTCAGTGAACTAAATCATCCGTGGTATAAATATACATTGTTTTATTGAGTGGAAATATATTTTGTGGGTCTCTAATTCGACAAGATCAAGGTAACAGGGGCAGAAGGGATAGGATGTGGGAAATTTCTCCAGAGGGAGTCAGGAGTGGGGGATATGTGTCTAAATAGGATTGGATAGTGAATAAGACATTGTAATTAAGTCAGTACCAGTGCAAGGTCAAAGCCCTGTGGTAGGTGGTGATTTATCCATGGGCTCCAAAGTGCTTCAAATTTGGCAATTTTATCTAAATAGATCGCTTCTGTTTTAGCATGAATTAATGCCTGATTAATTCTATGTTTAACCGGTACAATGCTTAAAGTGGAAGTTTTCCATGCGAAAGCAATTGATTGTTTTGCAGCTGTAGTTACATATAACATCAGTTTAAATTGTCGGTTAGTAATATTTGGGGGTTTATTATTTAAAAGAGCTACTGTGGGTTCTGGTTGCAAAGTGGTGCTAAACATGGTGGATAATAGATCAAATATTTTTTTCCAAAAGATGAGAACAATGGGACAGGTCCACCAAATATGTAATTGTGTGCCTTTGTCAGTGCAACCTCTAAAGCATTGTGCAGGATATTGTGGGTGGAATTTAGAGATTCTAGCAGGAACTAAGTACCATCGTGTGAGAACCTTGTAGTTCGTTTCTAGGGCAGCAATATTTGGTGTTGCTGAGTTTGTTGCTTTCCATATTTGTGGCCAATTTAAATTTCCAGGTTGGAGATTCAAATCGGATTCCCATTTAGATGTGTATGGTGGAGGGTTTTCAAAGATAGGAAGCAATAGTTGTCTATATAGTTCAGAGATCAAGCCTCGTTTATGTGGGTCAGTAATGCAGGTATGCTCAAATGTCGTGCGTTCATCAGTGAACATATTCTGAGGGTTGTTTAGCTGTATAAAATTCTTAATTTGTAAGTATCTGAAAGTTTCTGTTGGAGGTAGGTCATAGGTATCACTAAGTGTGGGGAAGGGGATGATGCAATTTGAATCAATAAATTGGTGTGTTCGTATTAGTTCTTTTTTAGACCAAGTTGAGAAAGAGGATGGGAAGGTCCAGGCCGGATAGAAATCAGGGTTATGTAAGAAGGAAAGAAGAGGGTTATGTATGGATTGTAATCTAAATCGTGATTTGAACCTGTCCCAGATAGTCAGACTATGATTGGTAATAGGGTAAGAAATTCTTCGCCGGAGTGAAGGGGGGAGCCATAAGATATTTGCCAGTGAAAGGGGGTCACAATCGACCGATTCGATCGAAACCCATAGTGGAATCTCCTTAGTGGCATGATATTTAGGGAGTTGGGCAAGTTGGGCAGCATAATAGTATTTGCTAAAGTTGGGTACGCTTAGACCTCCCTGTGTTCGAGGAGTAAAGAGGGTATTTTGTGATAAGCGTGGTTTAATTTTGCCCCATATAAATTGCAACACTTTGCGTTGGATGATTCGGAAAAAGTAGGCTGGGACCCGGATTGGAAGGTTTCTAAAAAGATATAAAAGTTTTGGTAATATGGACATTTTAGCTACAGTTATTCTGCCCAACCATGCCAGTGGTAATGTGGACCAATTCTTCATCAATGAGGTAAGTTGTTTTAGTAAAGGAGGGTAATTAGCTTGATATAAATTAGATGGGTCAGCTGTAAATGAGATACCTAGGTAGGTAATATGTGTGTTAGACCAGGTAAAGGGAAGAGAGTCTTGTAGTTCCGTAAATAATTCTAGAGGGAGTGAGATATTCAGGGCTTTGGATTTTTGGGTGTTTATTTTCAGGCCTGAGATCATACTAAATTTAGTAAGTGTATCTATAAGGTTAGGTGCTGATGTTAGGGGAGACGTGAGAAAAATCAAAATGTCGTCAGCAAACATACATAGCTTATGTTGGTGTCCACCCAATTCGAGACCTTTAATATTGACATTAGTACGAATCATTTGTGCAAGGGGTTCGATCGCTAAAGCGAAAAGGAGTGGGGATAAAGGGCAGCCCTGCCTGGTTCCTCTTTCTATTTTTATGGGTTCAGATCGAAATCCTGAGTATAAAACATGTGCTTTTGGATTATCATACAGTGATAATAGCCATTGTAGAAAATTTGTTCCGAAACCCCATTTTTGGAGAATAGATTTTAGATAATCCCAAGATAAAGTGTCAAATGCTTTCTGGATATCTATTGAGAGGAAGCAGGCAGGGATGCACCGGGTACGTGCCATATGTGCAAGAAGGGTTGCCCTCCGTATATTGTCTCCTGTGTGTCTGGATGGTATGAAGCCGGTTTGGTCTTTATTTATGAGTTTCCCTATTATGGGGTTAAGTCTATTTGAAAGGATCTTAGCTAGTATTTTGATGTCTAAATTTAGTACTGAGATAGGTCTATAATTGGACCAAGAAGTGTCGTCAGAGTTCGGTTTAGGTATCATAGATATAGAGGCTAGAAGGGATTCAGGACGAAAAAAATATCCTGAGAGGAGAGAATTAAAAGCTTCAGTTAGGAGAGGGGAGAGTAGTGTGGAGAATCGTTTGTAATATGTGGCTGAAAAGCCATCTGGGCCAGGACGCTTATGCAGTTTCAAAGTTTTTATAGCTAATTGTAATTCCTCTGTTGTAATAGGTCTTTCAAGGGATTCAAGTTGGTTAGTGTTGAGTGAGGGCAGTTGAATAGTAGAAAGTAAAGAGGATAGTTTTGTTTGGTCTATTTTATGGGTATCTTTGTATAAATCTGTCAGTTTCCTTTGGAATTCATTTACTATCTTTAGTGGATTGCTAGAAAAATTATTTTTTGTAATTTGCAGTCGTATTGGTTTTCTAATGTGGTCTGCTTTACGTAAAGCTAGAGCTAAAAAGGTAGTGGGTTTATTTGCTTTCATATATAATGTATGTCTAGATTTTCGAAGGATTTTTTCAGCCAAGTCCGTTAAGAAAATGTCTAGTTCCAGCTTTGCTTTATCATAGGTTAGTTTGTTACTGGGGGAAGGAGTTGTTTGAAAATCCTCTGAAGCTTTGTAAAAAGTTTCTTCCAATTTTGTCTGAATAATTTTATTCTGTTTTTTAAGATGAGCTGCTTGACTGAGGCATACTCCTCTTATTGTTGGTTTGTGGGCTTCCCAAAGCGTCAAAGGATTAATATCTGGCGACTTATTATTCGTGTAATATTCTTGAATCGTTTTTTCAATTGTTTGTCTATAGGTCGGGATGGCTAAAAGATTGTCATTTATAGTCCAAGAGCGATAGTTGGGTTTTGGGACAAGGGAAGAAAAAGTAGTGGTAGTAGCATTATGGTCTGACCATGTACATGAAATAATTTGGGAGTGAAGGATAAGGTGTGCAGAATTGATATTAGTAAATAAATGATCAATTCGAGAGAATTGTTTGTGTGGATGGGAATAGTGGGTATATTGTCGTTTTTTAGGATGTTGTTCACGCCAAGTGTCCAGTAGTGTATGTTGGTTGAGCAGGTTTTGGTAAGTGGGGCGGAGGTTTGAGGAAGGTGTAGGGGATTTATCCAGAATTGGGAATATTGCTTGGTTTGAGTCTCCGCACATTATAAGCATCCCTTTTTTATGTGTATCTACAATAGTGAATAGGTGTGAAAGAAAGGCCAGAGGGTTTTTGTTCGGGGCATAATATGTGACAATGGTTACTTCGGCATCTAATAATAAACCTGTGAGTATTAGGTATCGACCTTCAGGGTCTGCAATCTCAGCCTGGAGAGTAAATGGTGTAGTGTTATGGAAAGCTATCATTACTCCCCTTTGTTTAGTTGAGGCAGAGGCTTTGAAAATTTGGGGATATCGACGATGGCAAAATTTGGGAGAGGAAAGAGTAGAAAAATGTGTCTCTTGTAAGCACACAATATGTGCTGAAAGAGAAGAGAAAAATTGAAAGGCTTTCGTTCTTTTAGGAGGGGAATTGAGACCCTGTACATTTAGTGTAAGCACATTTAGAGAAGTCATGGTAATAAATGAGTAAGCTTAAACAGGAAATATATAGTGTGTAGGTAGTAGTTGGAGAGTGCAGTAGAAATGTACGTTAAATTGTTTAAAGCTAAGAAAATGGATATGAAAAGGTAAGTATCAGTTATGTATTGGGTAATTTTATTTTATTTAATTTCTTGGGTGGGGGGGGGGAATAAATGAAATAATAAATCAGGTATTAATGTGATGGAGAGAAGTTTATTAATGTGTTAATTATTTAAGTTGAGCTCCGAATTGGAGCTAGTATCCAACGTGTGGCAACAGTTACCACACAATGGGTACTATTTCGTCCAAAGGATGTCTGGTATATTATACCAGGCACGTAAGGAACGTTTGTGAGGTGCAATGGACTGTCTACGAGAACCGAACAACCTATATAACTTTATAACATATAACTTATTGTACTGAACAAGTTTTAAAGGCAAATTTAAACAAAACAATAACCATTTAAGTTTCCTATTAGGATCTGTGTAGGGTAAGAAGTGTAGTGTCCCATGCGCGAGGCAGAGAAATAATATAAAGATTATGTAATTCATTTAGAATAACTGGGATGTATATAATGACAGTGGAGAATTACTGAAGCGTTTCTCTGACTCACGCAAGGGAGGTAACACTTTAGCAGGTAAATTATTAGAGATGTATTCATAAAATCCATGCAGTTCTTTTATCACATAAGTTTGTGACTCAGCTATATATTTGTATAATGTGGTTGTAGTTAATTCTTCCATAGCTATTAGTCTGTGAATATTATCACATGCAAAGTGGATAATTTTTGGGGAACCCAATAAAGTGTTAAACCAGCTGAGACAGAGGATAAGTCTGCCTCAGGGGTCGCCATAACAGGTTATTAACCGAGTATCTAGATAATGATAGTATTTTTATTTTTTATATCACCAATTGGAATAGACTCAGTCCATTTGATCTTCGACAGTTTGTTGTGTATCAGCTAAGCGGCTTCTTTTGTTAGTGTTTGAGAGGGCTTGAAGAGCTGACAGGTCTTGTTGTGCTGTGGGAGAACCTGAGGAAGCTCTTCTCTTGGATCCTTCTGAGGTATTTTCAGTTATGGATAGACGAAGTTCTTTAATTTTGGAGATAAGATCTTCAGTTGATTTGCAGGTGTAGGAGTTACCTTTGTATGTGAAACGTAAGGCAAATGGGAAGCCCCAACGATAAGGTATGCGATTGTGTTGAAGAATTAAAAGTTGAGGCTTCATCATCTTTCTTTTGGTTAGGGTTTGCTGTGAGAGGTCCTGGAAAACCTGGTATTTGTGTCCTTGGAAAATCAAAGCATCTTTATTGCGTGCTGCTTCCAGAAGTAGTTCCTTGGTATTGAAGTAATGTAGTTTAATAACAATGTCTCTTGGGGGACCTTCTTCTTTTCGGGGGGCTAGTGTTCTATGGACCCTGTCCATCTCCAAGCGTTCAATAGGAACTGCAGGAATTAGTTCATGAAGGAGTGCGGTTATTGTAGGTTGGAGGTCTAATATAGATTCTGGTATACCACGTATTCTTAGATTAGACCTTCTGGCTCTGTTCTCATATTCTTCTAAACGGTTGTTAAGGGAGATATTGTCTTCTCTCAATAATTCCAATTCATCTGTGTTATATGCAGTTATTCCATCAATTTCATCCATCCTTTGCTCCAATACTGATGTTCGTCTGCCCACCTCACGGATTTCCCGCGTCAGTTTCTCTGTGATGGAATCTGAGGTGTTTTTTAGTGCCCGCTGTAAAACCCTTTCAAATTGGGCAATAAGGTCTGAATTTGGTGCTGTACTTTGTAGGATATTCGGACTCAAATTAAAGTCAAATTCAGGTTCAGGTTCTATATTATAAGCTGACTGAGCTTTACTCAGTTTCTGTGAATGAGGTAATGAGGAGCGGGAAGAAGAGGCTGCTGTCATTTTAGTCACAGCTTTAGTCAGCGCTTCAGGGACCTTTGGTGTTTTAAGCCTTGATCTTCTCCCACTATACATCATATATCTATGAACCTGAGATTATTAGCTATCTATCGGTTACCGTTCCGGTACAGTTAGCTTCTTCAACTCGTTTTATATCGGTTGTTAAGTCCCGGTAGATGCGGAGCGCTAGGTGGACATTACCTGCCTAGTCAGCCTCGCACATGCGCCTCAACATCGGGGACAATATTTTTTATAGTGTGGGGTGGGACTAAGAGCAATGAGCCATGATTGAATAGAGTCATCATTACTTTCTCCAATCATGGCTCTGACAGTGCTCTGTGCCCTGATTGGGCAAATCTTTATTTTCTTAAGCCAATCAGGGCTTCCAATGCACTGTGCAGAGTCGCAGTGCATTGTGGTCGTTCGGTGGGCCGAACAAATGGTCAAAGGCCCCCGATAATTTGGGTATTCATTGAACGGGTGAACAGCCAATGTTCGGCCCGAACCATTCGCCCAACTCTAACCAGCAGTAGAGGACTAGAAGCTCCGCCTGCTTATGTTTCCCTGCAGATGGCTTGGGAAAGATCTGGGTCAAGTGACAGCTTTATATCAATTAGGAAAAAGGTACTTGTTGATGTTGATGTCCCATGAATGCCCCCTGCCTGATCCCAGGCATTAGCGAGCACGTACACTGGAGAGTCCGGAGGACAGAGAAGAGTAAGCAAAAAAGCCCTGTGTGCACCGGGCGAGTTGGCCCCACCCACAAGCAGCCAAGACAATAGTGAAGAACATTCTTGTCTTGAATCTTGTTTCTCTTGAACCTTGCACCCTTTTCTCCTCTCATGAACTTTCTATTTTAGCCATGTCTTTGCACTTCCTTTTTGTTAGATTATTGTGGTCTTTTCAACTAATATCTCATTCTTGTCACTCTTGTGAGGTTATTATCTTTGCTAACACTCATAACTGACCTTTGGCTTGTTCCTCAACTACGCTTCTTCTTGACCCCAACCTGCAACCACTTGTTACTGACCTTTAGCTTGTTACTGACTACGCTTGTGCTTGATTCCTATATGCTATATCTGCTACTGGACAACAGCACCCCCTGGTGGGGCAATCCTGAGGACTGCAACCTGGTACTAACATGCAGCAAAACCCATCTCCACCATCAGGAGCTCTGGTGAACACAGGTTAGTGCTCCTCAGATGAGCTTGTGTCATCTGCCAGGGTTACCTTCTTCTGTACTTATCTAGCTGGTTGGTGGGAGCTACTGGTCTCTGAGCCTGACCCTGGACCATGACAATAGGTATGCTTAAAGTGGTTGTAAACCTATACATATATCCAGTGAACGGACTATACTCAGGTGATACATAGAGATGAAAGAAATTCTCCTACAAGTTTTACCTGTCTATCTGCAGTATTCTCTTCTCTACATCCATTCAAGACCAAAATTGATAAGCTTGTCTGAGAGTTCTGAGAGCTGATTGGAAGGAAGAGACACACCCCCTTCACACAGCTCACAGGAAATGAAGGAACGTGTTTCGTTGCACTACTCTTGCCACTTCCTCAGGATGGTGCATAAAACACTTTAAACAGATGTGATCTGTCTCTCGTGCTGTTTGTGAGTGTGCTTGCTTCCTCCCCTGAAGCCCCGTACACACGACCGGTTTTCTCGGCAAGAAAACTGTTGGGAGAGCTTTTTGCAGAGAAAACCGGTCGTGTGTATGGTTTCTCATCGGGAAAACTGCCGGGAATCTCAACGAGAAAAATAGAGAACCTGCTCTCTATTTTCTCGTCGGGATTCTCATCGGCCTGTTTCCCGACGAGAAAACCGTGAGTGTGTATGCTTACCTGTCCATGGTAAACCGGTGCATGCTCGAAAAGACTTCCACACATGCGCGGTAGCATACAAGGGTAGTGTAGGGTGTAGCAAGATGGTGACGACAGCATCGAATGTGACAAGCGCCGGCTCGTCGTAGTCGATGACGTCACCGCATTCTTGCCATTCAAAAGAACGGCGGTTCTTTTGAATGGCGCGTGTGTACACAGGGCTTGGCAAGACAAGCTTGCAAGGAATCCCGTCGAGAAAACCGACATTTTTTTTTTCGACGGGATTCCTGCCCGTGTGTACAGGGCTTGAGAAACAAGTGACAAATACATAAAAAGATGGTGACTGTGCCGAACGCCGAGTTCGTAAGCCCCAAGTGTGTGCCTTGGTCCACTCTTGCTTCCCGGATGTTAGTAACCAAGAACCCATTGGGCAACGGTATAGATGAAAAAAAGGATACTCATAGCATAAACCTGTAAGGGGAACGTATTTATTAGCAAACATAAACAATAAAAACTCACATTTGCAGAGGTCTGCGATAAAAATGTATCCACGAGCGCAAAGCTTGTCTCCTGCCATCAGGCTGTAGGTGTACCTAGTGCTCCAATCGACATGTTTCGTCACATCATGTGACTTCATCAGAGATCAAGTCACGTGACGACACGCGTCGGGATTGGAGCACTAGGTACACCTACACACTTGGGGCTTATGAACTCGGCGTTCGTGGATTGACGCCCACACTCCCTTATAATAAGAGAGTTCAACACTGTGTAATTAGCCGTTGCTCCACTATGGATTCCGACAGAGTTACGCTATGAATCTTTTTCCCTATGCTTATGTTTCCATGTATGCTACATATCTGCTACTGAGATCATTGCAACAACTTTAAGGAGACTACTATACCATTGCAACTACTCCCTCCATCTACATTTGGGGCATATTTACACTGTTTATCCGACAGCAGTGAGGTGAGCTGCTTGCAGACACAGAGGTGTTTCACACTGAAGAATTTGTCAGCACGTTGTGCTATGTTTTGGTGATGGGACTTATTACTAGGGATGAGCTTCGTGTTCGAGTCGAACATACGTTCGACTCGAACATCGGCTGTTCGATCGTTCGACGAAGATCGAACGATTTGGGCCATTCGCGCAAAATTCGAGTGATGCGAACGGCCCACAATACACTGCGCCATCGCAGTGCAATCCCGGCGCTGTGATTGGCCAAGCATGCACTGTGACCCCGCATGCTTGGCCAATCACAGCGCCGGCAGCAAGGAGAGCCATAATTGGCCACAGGCAGGATGCCTGTGGACAATTATAGCTCAGGGGGGTTTAGTACACGCCCCACACTATAAAAGGCCTCCAGTGCGGCGGCCTTGTGTAGTGTGTTGGCGTGCAGGGAAGGAGATACATAGGCAGGGATAGTGTGTTCTATGTTCTGTTTTATTTTCTCAGGCATCTGCAGGAGTTAGTGGCACAGTATACACCTGTATATTCGTCATTGCTGTTCTCAAATACAGGCATCTGCAGGAGTTAGTGGCACAGTTGGCGTGCAGGGAAAGAGATACATAGGCAGGGACAGTGTGTTCTATGTTCTGTTTTATTTTCTCAGGCATCTGCAGGAGTTAGTTGCACAGTATACACCTGTATATCCGTCATTGCTGTTCTCAAATACAGGCATCTGCAGGAGTTAGTGGCACAGTTTGCGTGCAGGGAAAGAGATACATAGGCAGGGACAGTGTGTTCTATGTTCTGTTTTATTTTCTCAGGCATCTGCAGGAGTTAGTGGCACAGTATACACCTGTATATCCGTCATTGCTGTTCTCAAATACAGGCATCTGCAGGAGTTAGTGGCACAGTATACACCTGTATATACCCGTCATTGGTGTTCTATAATACAGGCATCTGCAGGAGTTAGTGGCACAGTATACACCTGTATATCCGTCATTGCTGTTCTCAAATACAGGCATCTGCAGGAGTTACTGGCACAGTTGACGTGCAGGGAAAGAGATACATAGGCAGGAACAGTGTGTTCTATGTTCTGTTTTATTTTCTCAGGCATCTGCAGGAGTTAGTGGCACAGTATACACCTGTATATCCGTCATTGCTGTTCTCAAATACAGGCATCTGCAGGAGTTAGTGGCACAGTTGGTGTGCAGGGAAAGAGATACATAGGCAGGGACAGTGTGTTCTATGTTCTGTTTTATTTTCTCAGGCATCTGCAGGAGTTAGTGGCACAGTATACACCTGTATATCCGTCATTGCTGTTCTCAAATACAGGCATCTGCAGGAGTTAGTGGCACATTATACACCTGTATATACCCGTCATTGGTGTTCTATAATAATGGCATCTGCAGGAGTTAGTGGCACAGTATACACCTGTATATACCCGTCATTGGTGTTCTATAATACAGGCATCTGCAGGAGTTAGTGGCACAGTATACACCTGTATATCTGTCATTGCTGTTCTCAAATACAGCATCTGCAGGAGTTAGTGGCACAGTATACACCTGTATATACCCGTCATTGGTGTTCTATAATACAGGCATCTGCAGGAGTTAGTGGCAGAGTATACACCTGTATATACCCGTCATTGGTGTTCTATAATACAGGCATCTGCAGGAGTTAGTGGCACAGTATACACCTGTATATCCGTCATTGCTGTTCTCAAATACAGCATCTGCAGGAGTTAGTGGCACAATATACACCTGTATATCCGTCATTGCTGTTCTCAAATAAAGGCATCTGCAGGAGTTAGTGGCACAGTATACACCTGTATATACCCGTCATTGGTGTTCTATAATACATGCATCTGCAGGAGTTAGTGGCACAGTATACACCTGTATATCCGTCATTGCTGTTCTCAAATACAGCATCTGCAGGAGTTAGTGGCACAGTATACACCTGTATATCCGTCATTGCTGTTCTCAAATATAGGCATCTGCAGGAGTTAGTGGCACAGTATACACCTGTATATACCCGTCATTGGTGTTCTATAATACAGGCATCTGCAGGAGTTAGTGGCACAGTATACACCTGTATATACCCGTCATTGGTGTTCTATAATACAGGCATCTGCAGGAGTTAGTGGCACAGTATACACCTGTATATCCGTCATTGCTGTTCTCAAATACAACATCTGCAGGAGTTAGTGGCACAGTATACACCTGTATATCCGTCATTGCTGTTCTCAAATACAGCATCTGCAGGAGTTAGTGGCACAGTATACACCTGTATATCCATCATTGCTGTTCTCAAATACCGCATCTGCAGAAGTTAGTGGCACAGTATACACCTGTATATCCATCATTGCTGTTCTCAAATACAGCATCTGCAGGAGTTGGTGGCACAGTATACACCTGTATATACCCGTCATTGCTGTTCTCTAATAAAGGCATCTGCTGGAGTTAGTGGGTGTTGTGTGCCTCCAGCACAATATACACTACCCAATTGCTGGTTTTCCCATCTCCCTGCAGGCCATTACTATGTCTGGAAGGCCAACAAGGAGAGGCAGACAGTCACGAGCCGATAAAAGAGGGCAAGCAGGCTCTGTGTCTAGAGACTACAGTGCTGGTCGTGGACGCGGTGCATCGTCATCAGCACATGGCCATGGGACAGGCTTTTCCTTATTTTCGGCAGCTGGACGTTTTGAGCCGCATCATGCCGAAGACTTGGTAGAGTGGATGACCAAGCCCTCCTCATCCTCCTCATCCTCTCTCACCCAGGCTCAGGGTACTGGCAAAGCAGCTGCCAAAGCGTCCTCAATGTCATCATCAGCCACTCCTTCCCTAGACCCACGTGTCCTCCTGAGGAGTCCCCCGAACTGTTTGAGCACAGTGTTGGGTACATGCTCTGGGAGGATGCCCAGCGTTTCGAAGGGTCTGAAGATGATACCCAGCTAGAGGAAGGCAGTAGCGTGAGAGCAGAGAGAGGGGATGCTCAAGAAGGACACCAATCTGGCAGTCATGTTCCAGCAGCTGCAGCATACTGCCAGATTGGCTCCAGTGATGAGGAGGGAGGGGATGATGAAGTCACTGACTCCACGTGGGTGCCTGATAGGAGAGAGGAGGAGGTTGAGGAGGAGGCACATCTCCAACGAGGCAGGATGCCCTCCAGGGGCCAGCATAAGGGCAGCACACCGACTGAATCACACCGCAGAGCCCCGCCTGTGCAGGGTGCTGCCTCTGCCCGTTATTCCAAAAGTTCTTTGGTGTGGGCCTTTTTTGAGTCGAGTGCATCAGATCGCACTGCTGCTGTTTGCAACATATGTCTGAAGCGTATCTCGCATGGCCAAAACATCAGCTGCTTGGACACCACATGCTTGACCAGACATATGTTGACCTGCCATGCAGCTCGTTGGCAAGCGTATCTTAAAGACCCACACCAAAGAACAAAGCAGACCTCTCATTGCTCCTCATCAGCTGGGATCTCCAAACTCACTGTACCTTCAGTTCTTTCTGAAACCTGCACTGAGAGGAATGAAGGTGTAGAATTAGGTGTGTCACAGCCAAGTACTTGCGGGCACTCTGCTAGCAGTACACCGACGTCTGATTATAGCAGGCAAATTTCCCTGCCCCAGCTGCTGGACCGTCAAAAGAAGTTCACTCCCAGCCATCCACATGCCCAGCGGTTGAATGCTAACTTGGCTAAATTGCTAGCACTTCAACTGCTGTCTTTTCAGTTGGTAGACTCGGCCCCCTTCCGTGAGTTTGTGCAATGTGCGCTTCCTCAGTGGCAGGTTCCCTAACGCCACTTTTTCTCACGGAAAGCGATTCCGGCTCTCTACCGGCATGTGGAAGGCAATGTCCATGCCTCGCTGGACAGGGTCGGTCAGCGGTAAGGTGCATATTACCGCTGACTCACTGTCCAGCAGGCATGGACAGGGACGTTACCTTTCTTTCACGGCCCATTGGGTCACTCTTTTGGCAGCTGGGAAGGATACAGGACAAGGTGCAGTAGTGTTGGAGGTTGTTCCGCCGCCACGCCTCCAAAATGCTACTACTGGTTGTGACACACCTCTCTCCTCCACCCCCTCCTCTTCTTCTTCCTCCATGGCCTCTTCCTGTGCTTTGTCCTCGGAACCAGAGGTGCTCTGTAGGGGTTCAAGGGGCTACGCAAGTACGCAGGCAAAAAGATGCCATGCCGTGCTTGCGCTGGTGTGTTTGGGGGACAGGAGCCACACTGGGGCAGAGGCCACGAGGATGGTGAGCAGTGACAGTGCATGCATCAGTGACACTGTACCTCTTGTCCACCTGTTGGAGCATACGCTGCGTGGAATAATGGACAGGTCACTTGAGGCAGAACAGAGGCAGGAAGAGGAGGACTTCCTTGCCTCTCAAGGCCCCCTTTACCCAAACAGTGTTCCTTGTGTCCCACCCATCACACAGGAAGAGGAGGAGGAGGAGGAGGAGGATTGTGTCAGCATGGAGGTGGAGCATGGCATTCAGCATCAACAGCAGCAGTCTTTTAGGGATGATTTACAGTCCCAACAAACCCGTGGACTTGTACGTGGCTGGGAGGAGGTGGCTGCAGATCATGTCGTCCTTAGTGACCCAGAGGACTCCGGACCGAATGCCTCAGCTAACCTACGCTGCATGGCCTCCCTGATCCTGCAAAGTCTGTGGAAGGATCCTCGTATTCTTCGGATCAAGGAGAGGGACCATTACTGGCTGGCCACTCTCCTTGATCCACGGTACAAGGGTAAGGTTGCGGACCTTATCTTGCCGTCGCAGAGGGAGCAGAGGATGAGACAACTCCGGGAGGCCTTGCAGAAAGGTCTGTGCAATGCGTTCCCAGAGACTGGGAGGTTACAAACTCCTGGTCCTGGACAAAGAGTTGCTGAGGCTTCGGTCAGTAGCAGAAGGAGCGGTGGAGAAGGTGGCCGTCTGACCGTTGCGTTCAGACAATTTTTTAGTCCGCAGCCCCAAGGTATGATCGGTTCCAGCAACCATCGCCAGCGTCTGATATACATGGTGCAGGAATACCTAGGGGCAAGGTCAGACTTGGACACCTTCCCCACCGAAAATCCTCTGGCTTACTGGGTCTTGAGGATGGATCACTGGCCAGAGCTTGCACAGTATGCAATTGAGCTACTGGCCTGTCCTGCATCCAGCGTTCTTTCAGAACGCACATTCAGTGCTGCTGGAGGCTTTGTCACGGATCACAGGGTGCGCCTGTCCACCGACTCGGTTGGTCGACTGACCTTCATAAAGATGAACCAGTCTTGGATCACCACCAGCTACCAAGCACCTGAAGCTGATATAACAGAATAATTTATTTTCAAATGTCACATCCCTTCAAGACTGATGCTGATGCTGAGTGACTGTCCTGTTATGTTGACTGACTATCCTCTTCCTCCTCAATGATCCGATTCTTGATGATAGCTTGGAAGAACTTTTTTGTTTCTGGGTGCCGCCACCAGTGGCTAAGGCCCAATTTTTCAGCCCCTGTTTAACAGGGGCATGTAATTACAATTTTTTTATGCAATGCTTTGCAGCAGGGCTCAATCCTGCACTTGAACTAGAGTATCTGGGAGAGGTTGCAGTGTCGTGGCACCAGCACCAGCACCAGTGCCTAAGGCCCAATTTTTCAGCCCCTGTTTAACAGGGGCATGTAATTACAATTTTTGATGCAATACTTTGCAACAGGGCTCATTGCTGTGCTCCAAGTACAGTATCTGTGAGGGGTTGCAGTGTTGTGGCACCAGTGCCTAAGGCCCAATTTTTCAGCCCCTGTTTAACAGGGGCGTGTAATTACAATTTTTGATGCAATACTTTGCAACAGGGCTCATTGCTGTGCTCCAAGTACAATATCTGTGAGGGGTTGCAGTGTTGTGGCACCAGTGCCTAAGGCCCAATTTTTCTGCCCCTGTTCAACAGGGGCATGTAATTACAATTCTTAATCTAATAAATCACAGCAGGGCCCATTCCTGCGCCCACCAAGAGTAACTGTGAGGGCTTACAGTGTTGTGGCAACACCACCACCACCACCAAAGGACCAATTTTTCTGCCCCTCTTCAACAGGGGCATGCAATTACAATTCTTGATCTAATAATTTACAGTAGGGCCCATTCATGCGCCCACCAAGAGTACCTGTGAAGGCTGACAGTGTTGTAGCACCAGCACCACCACCAAAGGCCCAATTTTTCCTACCACTGTTCAACAATGGCATGTAATTACGATTCCTGATATAATAGTTCACAGCAGGGCGTTCCAGCGCCCACCAAGAGTAACTGTGAGGGCTCACAGTGTTGTGGTAACACCAACATCTAAGGGGCAAATTTCAGCAGAGTATATACGGCAGGCCCCTACTTTCAAACATCCAACTTACAAACGACTCCTACTTGCAAACGGAAGGAGACAACAGGAAGTGAGAGGAAATCTACCCCTAGGAGGGGAAATTCTCTTCTGTAAGAGTTAATATGGGAAAAAGGTGTCTCCTCTCTACTGATGCTTTATCACCAATCCTTGTTTCAATAAAAACCCCACTTTTCAAAAACATTTGTCATTGGGACGGAAAGTGAGGTGAAATGTTCTGAACAGGTGCAAAACAAAACAAATGTTACAGGGGTGATAACCCTTCCCTATGTTTTTCAAAAAGCTTAAAAATATTTTTTTTGGCTGGAGCTACACTTAAACAATGTACCTGTTCAAAGTTACAAACAGATTCTACTTAAGATCAAACCTACAGTCCGTGTCTTGTTTGCACCGCCTGTATACTGCTGTTTGGAGTATATAGGGCCTTTTTTTATTTTGGGTGCGGGGTTCCCCTTAATATCCATACAAGACCTAAAGGGGCTGGTAATGGGCTGGGGTGGGGGGGGGGGTGATGGCGGTAGCCATGCCATTTTTCTCAAAGATTTTCATCCATATTACCGGGACCAGACATTACATTAAAGCCGCAAGCAGTTTTAAATGGCTTTTTTTCCTTTACAAATGTCATTTTGTGCAGGGACAGTTCTAAACACGGGAAACACATGCCACTTCACAGGCATACTTTAGACACCCCCCAGGTACGATATTTAAAGGAATATTTCACTTTATGCATCATTAAAATGACTGCTCCCGAAAAACGTCAGTTTTTAAAACTTATTTTTGTATTGATACATGTCCCCTGGGGCAGAACCCGGGTCCCCAAACCCTTTTTAGGACAATAATATGCATATTAGTCATTATAATTAGCACTTTAGATTTTGAACGTTCGCGTCCATTGTATTTAATAGGGTTCTAACGTTCGTGCAAACTTTCGGTCCGTTCGAAGGTTCTGGTGCGAACCGAACCGGGGGGTGTTCGGCTTATCCCTACTTATTACACACTAGACTCTATTTTCATTTTTTATTCAATTACTGTATATGTGTTTTATTATACATCATACTGTATTTATATATTTTGTATTATGTGAATCTTTTGGGATCAATCATCATTGGACTCATTATATCTAGCATTTTTTTTGAGGTGTTATACAATAGACTTGTGCACAACGGAAAAATTTGTTCCGTTTCGGTTCGTTTCTTTCCGGTCCTGTTGATTCGTAATCATTCGTAATTTTGCTAGACGGGATTTTTCGTGTTCGGACTCATTCGTATTTTTGCAAGCGACATTTTTCGTTGAATTTTTTGTTGCTTTATAATTCGTACTTTCGGTAGAGTACGTTGTTTTTCGTTGATTCTGGACACAACTCCTACTTTCGTAACTTTTTTTGGGTTCGTTGATTCGTAATTTTCCGTGTCTCTCTCACAACGACGCTGCCTATTATGCCTAATGTGCTTCGAATGGATTTGTACTTTTCTAAATACATAGCGGTTATTTGTAACGATTCGAAATCTCGTATTTTACTTTCGTTTTTTACATGCGGCTATAGGCTCCGCCCCTGTACACCATTTTGAGAGGGTTCAGCACGGTGAGGGAGAAGCAGAGAGCAGAGCAGAGTGTTATTGTGCTTCGAATGGATTCGAAATCTCGTATTTTACTTTCGTTTTTTCATGCGGCTATAGCCTCCGCCCCCTGTACACCATTTTGAGAGGGAGTTCAGCATGGTGAGGGAGAAGCAGAGAGCAGAGTGAGTGTTATTGTGCTTCGAATGGATTCGTACATTCGTAACTTTTTTCATAACGAATTATGCCGAAAACCTTCGGGCATTCGCTATTTTGCGGTATAATTTATTTCGGATTCGGTTTTATTCGTAATTGCTCTGTTCGGAAATTCGAATGCTTCCGAATGTCCGAAAGTTGCTAAATTCGGACGAATTTCGATTCGTTACGAAATGAATTGCACAAGCCTATTATACAATATGTTTATTGTTTGATACACCCACCTTGCACACCAGTATTCACAGATTGGCCAGTTTGGTTCTGGCACTTATACATATTATTCACATTATTCGTCTTGTTTTTTGGGTCAAGACTCCATTTTTTGTCTTGCTTCCCCCTCACTTTCCCTCTCTCCTTCCCATTTCACAGCGCAGTCACCATCTTTTTATATATTTGTCACTTGTTTCTTAGGATTAGATTCACAGATGTCTGCAGCAGTGCCCCTTAGATTAGCCCCTTAGATCAGGCCCACAGACAGCGTGGGAGTTTTCTTTATATATATGCTGCCTCCCCTGTCACCTTTTCTCTCTTGGTGTCAGGAAAATTTGTCAGAAGTAATTCATGCAGATAGCAGAGGAACAAAGCAGCAGACAGAAACAACATGTATTGGTTTTAATTGAGACAAGTGCACACTATAGAGGGATATGCTTTGTTCACATTTCATGTCTGAGGTTTACAACCACTTTAATTACAAATCTTTCATTTGTCGAAAATTATATCTATGTACTTAGAGCATTCCAACACCTGGCAAAGTAGCAAGCATTATTGGATGGAATGATTTCCTTTTTTGATGGTGTCTGTAAAGTTCCAGCTGTTCAGTGCGGGACATGGAACCTACAAAGAAATAACTGTTGAACACCATTGGGGCACTATTTCCCACTGACCACTTATGCAGGGGCATCATTCTTCCAGCTGACACAGGGATACCATTTCACACACTGACAGAAGGTCATTATTCTCCCCCACTGTCACTAAAAATGAGGCATTATTCTTTGAACTGAACCCTCACACAGGGCCACTTATTACCCCTGTTCACTATTGATACAAGGACACTTTTTATTTCCACTGATGTCTGGGCATTTATTATTCCTACTGCTCAGTGACACTGGGTATTTAATATCTCCACAGGTACTCAGGCATTTATTATTCCCACTTACCACTAATACATTTTGTAATCCTACTGTGTAGGGTGGATCCCACTCAATTTGAGAATCCTTGGTATAAATGAAAAAGGAAACTAAAATAAAACTGACCCCAAACCATTAAAGTTTCCCCCTTAGGTAAAACAGATCATTTAAAATGTTAAAGATAATTTTTAGTAAAATATATATTTTTTTAAATACCCAAAATTTAAAGAGACACTGTTAAGAGAGAATACTGCCATTACTATCCTCTGCCTTTACCTGGCTGTCATGCTGACACTTTGATTTCAATGCTGAGTCCTGGAACAGGTACAGACAGTCCCTGTGTTACAAACAAGATATGTTCTGTAGGTTTGTTCTTCAGTTGAATTTGTATGTAAGTTGGAACAGGTACATTTTTTTTAAAGTACTACAGCCAAAAAAATTTTTTTTTACGTTTTTTGGATAGCACAGGGAAGGGTTAACATCCCTGTAATGTTTGTTTTGCTATATGTGCCCCTGTTCAGAAGATTATACCTCACTTTCTGTCCCTGTGACAATTGGATTTTGAAAAGTTTGGGTTGTCTTGGAAACAAGGATTGGTGACAAAGCTTCAGTGGAGACACCGTTTTTCCATGATAACTCTTACAGGAGTAAATTTCACTTCCTAGGGGTAGATTTCCTCTAACTTCCTGTTGTCTGCCTTACGACTGTAAGTAGGAGTCATTTGTAAGTTGGATGTCTGTAACTCAGGAACTGCCTGTATACAGATAAGGAATTCTAACACTTTTCTACCTTTTACATAATTCAATGATCTCATTCTGTGGCTCAAAATTACTGTAAGACACAGTCAAACATCAACATTTTCAGAAAACACCCTCTTTTAGCAGGTTCCTTACTTCTTTCATTTAAACACACAATGGTAGCTTTGATAGCACATACAAAACGCTGCATTACTTCCATTAAAATAATCATTGATTGACCATAAATCCTTTTTAATATTAAATAAAAGCTAATCATTTTGTAAAAGAATGCTACCTAATGCACCATCTATCAGTTAAGCAATTCCACTGTAACATAAACTTAATCTGAAAGAAGCTATAAATACAAATAAAATATAACAAAATCAATTTTACCCCTCCTCTTTCGGTTGTTAATAAGTTATTATAAAAGTCCAATCAATCATGTAAATCCATTCCAAAAAGTCTGTCTTTGCAACTTTATTAAGCTATTTTCCATAACATCTGTCAAATATATCACAATCAATAATAATGCACAAGAAAGGAAAATATAAAAAATTCATAAGTGTGGAGAGTTTAGCTGCCACACTGAAAACTAAAACTCGAAAATTCTGCACTTGAATTATGTGATGTGTGAAATAGCATAAAGCTATACCAAACTCTCAAATATTCTAAAAAGAAAAGTGCAGTGCTATATCATAATAATCACACCGAATTCAATAACATATATAATTACAAAAAAACTAATATTGTGCATCCAATATAAATATAAAAAATTATTGTTAGCATATACATAAACCAAAGTGCAAAATGATCAATCCATGTATTATCGTGCATAGGGGGACGCCTGATGTGGCTTCATCACGCATTGCAGCTGTTGACCGGAAGACTGGATCACTATTGTACTGCAGTTTTTTTAGAGCCTGTGGTACCAAGTAATTTTAATGTGAGTGTGCAATTATTATTTTTTTTCTTAATAAAGTGCCTTATTTTATTTACTAAACTATGAGAAAATTTTAATATATACCTCAAGTAAATATTAGCAAGTATAAAAAAAGAAAAATAGGAGGTACCATCATCCAAGGTTGATTGTGTTTGCGAAAGAGGCGTATTAATGGAGTTGTAAGTGACACTGAAGGTGCAGTGAAATAGGTAAGATTCCATCCAATGGAAAGAGCAGCCATGGAGACCAAGCAAATTGAGTTTTGAGGTGTGCACCTCCATTTCACTTATATAGTCTAATGTGGACCAGATCGAGGAATGTACAAATAACATTGAGGGACAGATGGGGGGGTTTACAACTGCATACAATTAAATGGTTGATACACGCAAATCTCAGGCAGAGGGATTGAAGCAACTCAAACCTAAAATAGCTGATCTGGAAGATCGTTCCAAAAGGAACAACGTAAGAATGAGGGGACCCAGAATCGATCAAAACCAATGAAATCATTCCATATCTTCATCAACTATTTGCCAAAATCCCACCTGATATCTCTTCTAACCATCTGATTATTAATCAGGCTCATCGGATTGCCAGACCTAAATTTATTCCATCCTCAGTGCCTAGAGACATTCTGGCTAGAGTATACTTTTTTATGTTAAGGATAAACTACTCTCAGCAGCAAGATTTCTGGGCACCCTTCAAGACTCCTACACTCATGTCTCACTCTTTGCTGATATCTCAGCTTTTTCAGCCCAAAAACACAAGGAGTCTGCTCCTATTGCATTAGTTTTCAGAGAACTAAATATTTCCTACAAATGGGGACATCCCATTAAAAGGCTAATTGCCTACCAAAATAAAATCATCCCTATACTCACACCGAAACAGGATTTCAAATGGTCCATAACTGGGGCCCGATTACTAATTCTTCTCAGCCACCACCTTGATCAGCTCCAGTACTATCCAGAGTCTCAGCCTCGTGGTCTACTGTAGGAGACTCTTGACCTAGCTGACTTTACAGCCTTATATCTGGTCCCTTCAGGTGTAATTTTTTTTTAAAGCAATTTATCATACTCTGTTTTGTTTAGTTCCCAACAGGGGTAGCATGCATTCAATTGTTCCACACCTGTCATGGAGATCCTGCCAGAAACAGGCGCCCCGGACTTCCTGGTCTCCGTTTGCGCGTCCGTCCAGTGGGTGGCGCCAGAGAGACTATTTAAACCTGCCATTTACAGACAGTCCCTGCTGTCTGCTCTACAGCGTAGTACCTGTGTAACCCGATCTGAGAAACCCATCTGCATCTGACCCGGCTTTCCTGTGACCTTCCTGTTATCCGCCTGCACCTGATCTCTGGCTTGTTTCTGACCACCGCTCTGCTTTGTCCTTTTGTACCTCGCTGTCTGCCAGTGTATCCGACCCGGCTTGTCCGACTACCCTGCCTGACCCAGGCTCCGGTCCGGTCCATTCAGCTGTTCCAGAACCTGCTGTGCTTCCTGGCTTCCTGGTTCCAGAACCTGCTGTGCTTCCTGGCTTCCTGGTTCCTGTCAACCTGCTGTGCTTCCTGGCTTCCTGGTTCCTGTCAACCTGCTGTGCTTCCTGGCTTCCTGGTTCCTGTCAACCTGCTGTGCTGCCTGGCTTCCTGGTTCCTGTCAACTCGCCTCACCTCGGTGTACCCGGATCCAGCCCGGACCACCCAGCCACTTGCTCTGTGTTGATCCTGCCAGGCACTCGTACCCCTTCTACCTCCGTGCCTCCTGTTTCACTACCAGGGGCCGCTGGTGGGAGCCGTAAGGGAGGCCTCCCTCTGCTAAACCGGGCTCGTCACCGTCAGGTGCGTGACAGCAGCAGACAGCCATGTCTGAGCCCAAGCAGGGAGCCTCACCTATGGAGGAACTATGTCGGCACCTGGCGGGGTTGACTGAAGCAGTCAAAAGCCTCCAGCAAGGCTACACCCACCTGGAAGGACAAGTGCGGGCCCTCACCAACCCTTCTGGAGGCCAAGGGGGTCCACTTGCCTCTACGTCCTCTGCCGGTATAGGGTCCACACCCACGGTGGTCATGCTCCCTCCTGAACCCAGGGTCCCTACACCTGAAAGGTTCTCCGGGGACCGGAGCAAGTTCAGAGCCTTCCGTAACTCCTGTGAGTTGTACTTTGCCTTACAGCCCCGCACCTTCTCCTTGGAAGCCACCAAGGTGGGCATTGTGATCTCTTTGCTCTCTGGAGACCTCCAGAACTGGGCCCACCGCCTGCTGGAACATAAGGACGTGGCCTTGGACAGCCTTACAGTTTTCTTCGATGCCATGGCCCAACTGTATGAGGACCCTTAACTTTCAATTACCGCAGAAAACGCTTTGCGGACCCTTCAGCAGGGACGCAGAGAGGCAGAGGACTATGTAGCTGAATTTAGGCGCTGGAGCGCAGATACCAGGTGGAATGACACCGCCCTCCATCACCAGTTCCGCATAGGTCTTTCAGACCCCCTGAAGGACGAACTGGCTAGGGTCGGAATACCAGAGACTCTGAATCTGTTGATCGAGTTAACTATTCAGATTGACCGACGTTTGAGGGAACGGAGGGCTGAGAGGGCCACAGGCTTCTCCCGTCCGACCTGGATGCTTCCTCGGGTCCCCAGTCACCTGCACCCAGCTCCTGTCGCACCCCTGACCCCCTCACAGGATGCACCTGAACCCATGCAGCTTGGAGTCCTTCGTCCCTCCCTCACTCCGGAGGAACGCCAGCGCCGGCGAGCGCATAACCTGTGCCTGTATTGTGGGGAACCCGGACATTTCGTTAGAAGTTGTCCCCTGAAAGCCCGTAAGTGTTTCTCAGTATCATCTGGTTTAACCAACCCTCAGGCCAAGCCTTCATCTCACCTTGCCCTTTCTATCTCCCTACAGCTCCCAGGAAGGACTCTGCAAGTGTCCGCTATCATTGACTCGGGGGCTTATAGTTGCTTTATGGACTCAACTTTTGCCCGCACACAGCTGATCCCTCTCCTTAACAAGACTCATGGATTATGTGTTCACCTGGCTGACGGGTCCGTTATCAAGTCGGGACCCGTGGTCCAAGAAACGGTCCCTTTACCTGTCACCATCCTCACCACTTCCGGGGTTCACCGAGAGTACCTACGTCTGGACATTATTTCTTCTCCACTGTTCCCTATGATTCTCGGTATGCCCTGGTTGCAAGCCCACAACCCCACCATCAACTGGGTCACGGGGGTAGTTACCTTTCCTTCCTCCTACTGTCAACAGTCCTGAGGCTCACACAAGCTCCCTGGGCCGGCCGCTCTACTGTGTACCGACACTGATGCTGGTACACGTCAGATCATCCCTGATGCCTACCTGGACTTCCTTGATGTGTTCAGCAGACAGGGGGCAGAGACACTACCACCCCATCGGGCCTATGATTGCCCCATCGACCTGCTACCCGGAGAAGCTATTCCATTCGGTAGGATCTTCCCATTAACGGAGGTAGAACAGGGGGCACTAAAAAACTATATCGACGAGAACCTACAAAAGGGGTTCATTCGCCCCTCTACGTCGCCAGCAGGCACAGGCATCTTCTTCGTGGAAAAAAAGGACCATACCCTCCGACCCTGTGTGGATTACCGTGAACTAAATAAGGTCACCATTAAGAATCGCTACCCGCTTCCCCTGGTACCAGAGTTATTCCAAAGATTGGGAGCTGCCACCATTTTTACTAAACTTGACCTCCGTGGAGCTTACAATCTGGTCCGAATCAAGGAGGGTGATGAATGGAAGACTGCCTTCTGCTCCCGGTTTGGACATTTTGAGTACTTAGTGATGCCCTTCGGGTTGTGCAACGCACCTGCCACCTTCCAGTACTTTATTAATGATGTACTTCAGGACTTTCTAGACCTTTTTGTTATTGTCTACTTGGATGACATACTAATCTTTTCTTCTTCCCTTGACTCTCATCGCAGGCACGTCAGAAGTGTGTTGGATCGGCTTCGCCAGCATAGCCTATATGCGAAGGCTGAGAAATGTGAGTTTGAGCAAGAGAGCATAGCATTCCTGGGGTTAATCATCCCCGGCGAAGGCATCAGGATGGATCCACAGAAGATTGCCGCAATCCTGTACTGGCCAGTGCCAATGGATAAAAAGGGAATCCAACGGTTCGTTGGGTTTGCTAATTTTTATCGTAAATTCATCCGGGGGTTCTCTGCAATCATTGCGCCCATCACCCAGTTAACCAAGCAGGGAACCCGCTTCCACTGGTCCCCAGCAGCCCAGAAGGCCTTCGAAGTCCTGAAGGGTCTCTTCACCTCTGCTTCTATTTTGAAACACCCAGATTCCTCACTGCCATTTGTACTTGAGGTAGATGCCTCTGAAGTCGCGGTAGGAGCAATACTGTCACAGAGACAAGGAACCAGGGCTTTGCTTCACCCAGTAGCCTTCTTTTCTCGCAAACTATCTGCGGCGGAGAGAAACTATGATGTAGGGGACCGGGAACTACTGGCGATCAAGTCTGCCTTGGAAGAATGGCGATACTTACTTGAAGGAGCTGCTCACCCGATTCTAATATTCACCGACCATAAGAATCTGGAGTACCTGAAAGCGGCAAAAAGATTAAAACCATGACAAGCCAGATGGGCGCTGTTCTTTTCCCGGTTTTCCTTTCATGTCACTTATCACCCTGGTGCCAAGAACACTAAACCCGACGCCTTGTCCCGAATGTTTCATGGATCAAAGGAAACCCCCTTGCCCGATACCATCCTCGCCCCTGGAAATTTTCTTCTTCTTCAAGTAGATTTACTTACTCGGATCAGACAAGCCACCACTGGACAGGAACCCTCCTCTGAGCTGGACTTGCAGGCTAAGGATGGGCTACTATGGCACCAGAACAGGATATTCGTACCAGAGGAACTAAGAATAACTGTGTTAGAGCTCTGCCATGATCATGCCCTTGCCGGGCACTTTGGTGTTGCCAAGACCACTGATTTGGTACAACGTACCTTCTGGTGGCCCCGATAACGCGAGGATTGCAGGAAGTTCGTGGAGTCCTGTATTACTTGTACCCGAAACAAGGGTTCCAGATCCAAGGCCTGGGGACTACTGAGGCCTTTACCTGTTCCGGACAGGCCTTGGAAGATGCTTTCCATCGACTTTATAGTTGAACTGCCTCCAGCGGAATACCATACCACTATCTTTGTGATAGTGGACCGTCTGTCCAAAATGGCACATTTTGTCCCTATGAAGGGGACCCCCTCAGCCCCGGAAACGGCACAAATATTCATCAAAGAGGTCGTCAGGCTCCACGGGGTGCCTGCCAATATTGTCTCTGATCGGGGGGTACAATTTACCTCCCGGTTCTGGAGATCCCTCTGCAGGACCCTAGGGATAGAACTATCGTTTTCTTCGGCTTATCACCCTCAGACCAATGGACAGACGGAGAGGACTAATCAGACCCTCGAGCAATACCTGCGTTGTTTCTCCTCTTTTGCTCAGAATGACTGGCTCTCCCTGCTCCCGTTGGCTGAGTTCGCCTATAATAACTCCATCCACTCCGCAACTAACCAGACCCCATTCTTCGCAAACTATGGTTTTCACCCTGCATTCCTGCCCAACTCCCTCCCGGAGTGTTCGGTGCCTGCAGTTCAGGAAAGGGTGAACTTCTTCTCATCAAACAATCAGCTTTTACGCGAAACCATGGCGAAGACTCAGGAGTATAACAAGATGGTCTACGACAGGAGAAGGCGGGGTGAATTAGTGCTGGTACCCGGCGACCAAGTATGGCTCTCTACCATTAACCTAAGGTTGGCGTGCCCTTCCAGGAAGTTGGGCCCCAAGTTCTTAGGGCCAATTCCTGTCAAGAGGAAGATTAACGAAGTGGCCTACGAGCTGGAGCTCCCCGACTCCCTTAGAGTCCACCCTGTCTTTCATGTTTCCCTGTTGAAACCATCAGTCTCCAACCCATTCCCAGGCCGGACTCCGGCTCGCCCTGATCCCGTCATCATAGACGGGGAGCAGGAATTCGAAGTAGAGGCTATTCTGGACGTGAGGAGAAGAGGCAACCGGAACCAATTCTTAATTAAATGGAAGGGTTACGGACCCGAAGAGAACTCTTGGGAACCGGAGGAGAACATTCATGCCAGGAATCTGATACAGGCCTTCAGAAGATCTCACCCTGAAAGATGTATCCGTATGGGCATCCGGAGGCTGCCCCTTGGGGGGGGCAATGTCATGGAGATCCTGCCAGAAACAGGCGCCCCGGACTTCCTGGTCTCCGTTCGCGCGTGCGTCCAGCGGGTGGCACCAGAGAGACTATTTAAACCTGCCATTTACAGACAGTCCCTGCTGTCTGCTCTACAGCGTAGTACCTGTGTAACCCGATCTGAGAAACCCATCTGCATCTGACCCGGCTTTCCTGTGACCTTCCTGTTATCCGCCTGCACCTGATCTCTGGCTTGTTTCTGACCACCGCTCTGCTTTGTCCTTTTGTACCTCGCTGTCTGCCAGTGTATCCGACCCGGCTTGTCTGACTACCCTGCCTGACCCAGGCTCCGGTCCGGTCCGTTCAGCTGTTCCAGAACCTGCTGTGCTTCCTGGCTTCCTGGTTCCAGAACCTGCTGTGCTTCCTGGCTTCCTGGTTCCAGAACCTGCTGTGCTTCCTGGCTTCCTGGTTCCTGTCAACCTGCTGTGCTTCCTGGCTTCCTGGTTCCTGTCAACCTGCTGTGCTGTCTGGCTTCCTGGTTCCTGTCAACTCGCCTCACCTCGGTGTACCCGGATCCAGCCCGGACCACCCAGCCACTTGCTCTGTGTTGATCCTGCCAGGCACTCGTACCCCTTCTACCTCCGTGCCACCTGTTTCACTACCAGGGGCCGCTGGTGGGAGCCATAAGGGAGGCCTCCCTCTGCTAAACCGGGCTCGTCACCGTCAGGTACGTGACAACACCCTAGATGTTTAGTGATTTAAGCAGACTCACTGTTACAATTGTTCTTTTTGTTGTTACTTTATTATGCAATGGTGGTACTCTATTCTGTGTTATTTTTATGTTCTTACTGCATATATTTTTTGTTAATTTTTTTATGGCAGGTTGCACCGAAAGATGTGGTATTTTTTTGAAAGCAACCTAGCAATCACTTTTTCTTTACCTGATGTCCATTAAAATAATTACAATCAATGCCAAAGGGCTCATCCCCCCCTATAAAAGAGTACTCCTATGGACAGAAGCTCTAGCCCAGAAACCTAATATCCTATGTGTCCAGGAAGCACATTTTGATAAGAATAAAGCACCTGCCTGCGACCATAAGCTTTTTTTCCACTATTATTAGCTAATTCTGACCAGAAATATTGCTGTTCATATTTCCCTGTCCTTTTAATTCCATCAGGTGTAATCTGATGATCAGGGCCAGTACATTCTTCTGTTGGCCATGTTTAGTAATTCTAATAATGTGATTCAGCGCCACCTATAATTATAATAAATGAATATAATGTGATAATAATAATAATATTTTTTAAGCTGCTCCCCTGCGGATGGAGTAAGTGCCTCCTATCTATAATTGGTTAAATGTGAAAAGGGGGCGCTATTCGCATATATTAAAATAAATTACTAAGTGATAGCATATATCTTTAAATTAATATAGTGAGAAACAGTGATTGGTGGAAAATATAAAAAAACACAATCATGTGATATTTGATATAAACCAGGATTTTGACATCCAAACCATAAAAAAGCCAAATTGACAGGCAATATTTAAATAATAGTCCCAATTGTGACAAATGTCATGTTGCCACAAAAAAATCAATCAATCAACTAATAAAGAAAGTCCCAATTAGGTGTTAATAATCAATCAAAGTTGCTTCAAGTCCGCCAAGTGAAACAACCTTCAACATATAAAGTTCATGCTATGCTGTGATTCTTCCTTCAAAACAGTGCAGAAATTATTCCTTCACCAAATCTTCCTGAGAAGACATACACCTAAAGTGCACAGGTAGTGGATTGCGCTTACCAAATGAAGTGGTCCTCTTTACTTAAAAAGATGGTCACAAACAGCTTGAGCAGGATAGTGCCTGCACACATATGGACAGATACTGGTGGAAAATTAATCTCCTTCCTCCGGCCTCACGTGGAAGATATGAAACTCAAACAGGAAAACTCCATAGTGCAACCTATTTGTTTATTGATAAAAAACAATATAAAATATATAAAACATATGGCCTAGATGGCCTCTTACATTAAAAGGTGTCCATCCCGGCACTGAGGCTGCAGGCAGAAAGTGTGGGTCTGACGGCTCATAGACCTCCAATGCAGCGTACGTTGAAGCAGCTGCTTCACTGAAGCCAAAGACCCGGATGGAGCGCGATGTGTGTAGCACGTGACCAGGCTGCGCCACACGGTGGTATTTGATCACCTCTGCGGTTTTTATTTTTTGTGCTATAAACAAAAAAAGAGCGACAATTTTGAAGAAAAAGCAATATTTTTTACTTTTTCTATAATAAATATCCCCAAAAAATATATAATAAACAAATTTCTTTCTCAGTTTATACTGATTTGTATTCTTCTACATATTTTTGGTATAAAATTGCAATAAGCATATATTGATTGGTTTGCGCAAAAGTTATAGCGTCTACAAAATAGGGGATAGATTTATGGCATTTTTTTATTAATTATTTTTTAGTAATGGCGGTGATCTTCGATTTTTATCGTGACTGTTGCATTATGTCGGACACATCGGACACTTTTGACACTATTTTGGGACCATTGTCATTTATACAGCGATCAGTGCTATAAAAATGCACTGATTACTGTGTAAATTACACTGTCAGGGAAGGGGTTAAACACTAGGGGGCGATGAAGGGGTTACGTGTGTTCTAGGGAGTGATTCTAACTGTGGTGGGGTGGTCTCACTAGAACATGACAGAGATAACTGCTCCCGATGACAGGGAGCAGTAGATCCCTGTCATGTTGCTAGGCAGAACAGGGAAATGCCTTGTTTACATAGGCATCGCCCCGTTTTGCAGCTCCGTGCCACGATCGCGGGACACCGGCGGACATCGTGTCCGCAGGACCCGTGGGCACGGTCACGAAGTACGCGGCGGGCAGGCTCGCACGCGCCCACCAAGCCGCGATTTAAAGGGGACGTACAGGTATGCCCATTTGCGCAGCCGTGCCATTGTACGGACGTACATCATCGTGCGCTGGTCGGCAAGCGGTTAAAGTGTATTTTTTCCCAAAAAAAATTGTGTTTGAAAGACCGCTGCGCAAATACAGTGTGACATAAAATATTTCAACAACTGCCATTTTATTGTCAAGGGTCTCTGCTAAAAAAAATATATAATGTTTGGGGGCTCTAAGTAATTTTCTAGACAAAAATACTGACTTTTACTTGTAAATAACAAATGTCAGAAAAAGGCCTGATCTTAAATTAGACAAATCACTGAGTGTCAATAGCCTGACCACAGTTCTGCTTGAATATTAACAATGATGATTATTACTTAAATTAGTTCTAAAAGCATTATTTAGGGCTTGTTTATACTTGTGGTAGAGGGGGGTAAAAGCTGCCCACTGTATGTGACCAATTCAAGGGGCTATGGTTGTACTGCAAACACCCTGAAAAAGAATGTAATGCAAGCAGTTGTGTGATATTTACAGGGTTAAAACAGGTGGTAAGGAAGTAACATATGCCTCCTCCCCGCCTGTCAAACACCTCTGAAAATCAATCCACTATGGGTCACTTTTCAGGGGGACTTCAAGGGCTGCCCTGCATCTAATTTAACACCTTAAACAAAACCTGTTCTGAGGGAATATGGAGTCTGCCATTGCTGACCACTCTTTCTGAAAATATGAATCCCATAGCTAGCATACCCAACCATTACATACTGAGTGACTAACAAAGAACAAGCACGCTGATTTGGAGCTCTGAATTCATTCTGACTTTTCCAATCTGCATGGGTATTCCAAGCCAGTGAATGAACGTATTCATGGGTATTCCAAGCCAGTGAATGAAAGCCAATAACTGTGAGACAACAAATATTGTAGAATTCATCAATATTTCTCTCCTTGCTTCTATTAGGGCAGATTTGCCTTTAGAAGTCTGCACTCTGTTCTTTTTTATTATTGCAAAACCAATACCAAAAGACATTACTATGAAGTAATAATGTATATGACTTATCTCCAGGGCTTTTTTCAGTGGGAACGCGGGCTAACGCAGTTCCGGCACCTCTTGGACTGACTTATGTAATGGCAAGGGGTGCTGGGGTGTGCTGCAGGGTATTGATTCTCACTGCTGGGGATCTATTTTTGCAGGGGGGGTCTATTGTTGTTAGGGAGGTCTATTGTTACTGGTGGGGGACCTATTGTTGCTGGGGGGGTCTTATGTTGCTGGGGGGTCAGTTTTTGCTGAAAGAGATCTACTGTTGTGGGAGGGGTCTATTGTTGATGTAAGCCAGAGAGTCTATTAATGCTGGCTGTGTGGAGATCTGTTGATGCTGCCAGGAGGCTATTGTAGTTGGCAGGAAAATTCTGTTGTGGGTGGTCCATTGTTGTTAGGGGGATCTATTGTTGCTGGCTGCAGGGGATCTATTTTACTGCTTTTCTTGATATCATTACCAAATTCCATACAAATTACTTAGCACCACAAAATGATACTTGGTTCTATATTGTCTAAAAGGGATGGTACTAGGAGGTGGGCAGGGCTGGAGAAAAGGGGTGACTCAGAAAGGGGGAGGTCCTGCACCTATTGTCTGAGAAAAAAAGCTCTGCTTATCTCTAATCATGCGATACAGATTCTGAATTCGCTAGACACTAATGTCATCATTTATCAGATAAAAAAACATAAGTCCAATATGATTACAATTACTATGTTCCTAAACCAGTCTATATGTTTGTAAATATTAGAATCTCTTTGCTATGTATTTGTCATCTCACTAGTTCTCAGTACACAGAGGGTTAATCTGGTGGATGGACATATCACATCTTCTTTTGAAACTTCCAAAAATAATATTGTATTTCTTATATTATTCTAGTATTCCTGGAGTAAAAACATATTGTGTATGATGCCTCATACACACGGCCGGGTTTTCTGACGGGAAAAAAGAGAGCTGGTTCTCTTTTTTTTGCCGGCGTTTTTTGGCAGTTTTCCTGTCGGAAAAACTGTGAGGGAGCATACACATGGCCGGGATTCCCGGGCAAAAGCTCTCATCGCAGTTTCCCGTTGGAAAATCCAGCCGTGTGTACGAGGCATTACTCTTTAACCGCTTAAGGACCGTCCACTGTATACAATATATACGTCGGCAGAATGGCACAGACACGCATAATCACGTACATGTACGTGGCCCTTTAAATGCCTGCCGTGTGGTCCCGACCCTGCCGCCTTCCTCGTGAGTCGGACTGCAGGTCTCGGTCGCAGCGGCGATCCCCGCAATCATCTCACTGAGGTATAGAGCGGGGAGATGCTTGTGTAAACAAGCATCTCCCCGCTCTGACTAGTGACAATGACACTGATCTCGGCTCCATGTACTCGGAGCGGGGATCAGTGTCATGTGACACACAGCCTATCCCCCCTACAGTAAGAAACAGTAAAAAACACTATGCAGGGAACACTTAACCCCTACAGCGCCACCTAGTGGTTAACCCATTCACTGCCAGTGTAATTTTCACAGTAACCAGTGCATTTTTATAGCACTGAGCTCTGTGAAAATGACAATGGTCCCAAAAATGTGTCAAAAGTGTCCGATGTGTCCGCCATAATGTCGCAGTCACGAAAAAAAACACTGATCGCTGTCATTACTAGTAAAAAAAAAAAATGAATATAAATGCCATAAAACTATTCCCTATTTTGTAAACGCTATAACTTTTGTGCAAACCAATCCATAAACGCTTATTGCGATTTTTTTTTTTACCAAAAATACGTAGAATAATTTGTATCGGCCTAAACTGAGGAAAAAAAATAAAACATTTTGGGGGGATATTTATTATAGCAAAAAGTAAAAAATATTGCATTTTTTTCAAAATTGTCGCTCTATTTTTGTTTATAGCGCAAAAAATTAAAACCGCAGGGGTGATCAAATACCACCAAAAGAAAGCTCTATTTGTGGGAAAAAAAGGACGTCAATTTTGTTTGGGAGCCACGTCGCACAAATACAATGTGATGAACTTGAATTTGATTTGACATTTTTATAATTTCAGCAGAAAATCTGCAGCTTACATATGCCACAATTGTTCAACAGATTTTTTCCAAAGTGCCTATGCCCTTTTGTTTACACAGAGTTAGTAGTTTGTTTTCAGTGTTTTTAAATCAATAATTTTTTTCTCCCTCTAATGCTATCACTGCAGCAGAGCAATCATGGTAAGGAGGCCATGATAGTCTGACCCTCTGAAAAGTTAATACCCTTTAAAATGTAGCAATGTTGCCAATTGTGAATAATGAATGTGTTTCGCAAATGTGCACGGAGTATGCTAACATCAATGCTATAAATGTGGCAGGTGTTATCAAAAGATTATATATTGTTTCTCAGTAAATAGATGTTGGTGCATGTTGGAAAACCTGACTGGTGAATATGCTCTTTGAATATGGTTGGCCTGCAAATGTTATAACTGATTTTGTTTATTTTTAGATTTTACTAGACATGATTTTGAGTACTCTCTGGCTATCATACCTTCAAGACTTTGGTCACGTTTTACAAACATCGGGCAAGATGGAGTTACTGTATCGCCCTTACAAGCCTAAAGAATACACCTACAGAGAATTAAGTGAAGTTTGTTTTATATATTCATTCATGTAAAAAGCAACATCCTGTTTATTTATGCACTTAATCTGCACATGATTAACCACTTCCATACAGGGCTTTTTATACCACTTCCATACTGGGCCTATTCTGGCACTTCTCTCCTACATGTACAAATCATCATTCTTTTGCTAGAAAATTACTCAGAACCCCCAAACATTATATATGTTTTTTTTAGCAGACACCCTAGGGAATAAAATGACGGTCATTGCAACTTTTTATCTTGCACGGTATTTGCGCAATAATTTTTCAAACGCCTTTTTTGGGGGGAAAAAAAGGTTTCATGAATGAAAAAATAAAAAAACAGTAAAGTTAGCCCAATTTTTTTGTAAAATATGAAAGCTTATGTTACGCCGAGTAAAAATATACCTAACCTGTCACGCTTTAAAATTGTGCACACTCATGGAATGGCGCCAAACTTCGGTACTTAAAAATCTCCGTAGGCGACGCTTTGAAAATTTTTACAGGTTACCAGGTTAGAGTTACAGAGGAGGTCTAGTACTAGAATTGTTGCACGCGCTCTAATGCACGCGGCGATACCTCACATATGTGGTTTGAATGCCGTTTACATATGCGGGTGGGATTTACGTGTGTGTTCGCTTCTAAGTGCGAGCTATTGGGGACGGGCGTTTTGAAAAAAAAAAAATATATATTATTTTACTTATTGTTTTTTATTTTTACTTTTTTTTTACACTTTTTTTTTTGATCACTTTTATTCCTATTACAAAGAATGTAAACATCCCTTGTAATAGGAATGTGTGTGACAGGTCCTCTGTATGGAGAGATGCCAATAAGACCCCACATCTCTCCTCCAGGCTGGAAAGCATGAGATTGTGAAAAAAAATCACTGATCTCATACTTACAGCCGCAATGGTGGCTTTGTTTACATTTGAGGACCCGGGCGTGACGTCATCACATTGCGCCCGGGCCTCCGACGATCATAGAGATGACTGGTGACCATCTGGTCACCAGTCATCTCTATGCTCATCACGTGACCCACCACCGGCACCGACGATTCTCTCCGGGTCCCCGATCGCACGGGAGAGCCCGGAGAAGCACCGGATGGTGGTGGGAGGGGGGATGTCCCCTCCCACCGCCTATAAGAACGATCAAGCGGCGGAACCGCCGCTATGATCATTCTTATGGTGCGCAGGATATCCGGCTGAAAAAAAGGATATCTGAATGATGCCTCTAGCTGCAGGCATCTTTCAGATATCCCCCCTCAAACCCAGGACGTCATATGACGTCCACCCGGAGGGAGAGAGGGTTCCTGCTGGCGTCATTTTCCAATGGCCCGGTATGGAAGGGGTTAAGTATTCACAGGGAACTTACTAAAAGTTATTGTATGAATAATTTGTAACTCCTTTAGTAAGTTGACCTTATTGTTTCAGAGATAATTGTGCACTTTCAATAGGTTAATGTGCTTCTTTTAGTTCTTTGCCACTTTATTTATCTAAAGTGGTACCATTTTTTTCTGATCATAATTAGGTTTAATCATGAATTAATTCAAATATACACAAGGGTTGATTTACTAAAGACAAATAGGCTGTACACTTTGCATATGCAGTTGCACTCTGCGAGTGCAGTCACTCCAAAGCTTAGTAAATGACTGCTGACTTCCATTATCCCATCATATGCAAGAAAAAAATCTTTTTTTTTTTTTTCTTGCATGTGATTTGGTATTTGCAAAGTGAAGCTTTATTTCATTTACTAAGCTCTGGAGCAACTGCGTTTACAGAGTGCAACCGCACTGGCAAAGTGCACAGTGTATTTGCCTTTAGTAAATGAACCCCACAGTATTCCACCCATTTACTGTGAGTGTTCTAGAGGTTATCAAGATGTTATTTTACATATAGCTTTTTTTAATCACAAAAGCATTTTTTTATTCTTTATCCAACACAGTTCACTGTCTCCCAAATGTAGGCTCCAAATTGTTTACAATTGGCAATTATAATATGGCAATTCTGCAATTTTATGCTTAAGGAAATTTCACAAAGCATTGGCATAAATATATAAGGGTAATTAATTAAGGATATTTAACCACATAGCAAAAGTGTATAATGTATTCAATTTACTTGGATTATTAAAATAATTATTCAGTCAAGGTTGAAAATCAGAGACTAAATTAATCTTTTAACTATGATTGAAAATCAGCATACCTGCTACACTAGATCTAATTAGTTTTCTCAAAGGACATAAACGCAACACAAGTTTTATAAACTTAGAACTACATTGCCTTTAGCAGTTTCTTAATAGGAGTTAAGGAATACTACAAAGTGATGTGAAACTCAAAGATGGACATTTTTCTTTTATTCTTTCTATATTCTTTAGGTGTCAATTAATTCCTCACTTTATTATGTTAATGCAACATTAAATTACAATATTGAAAAATACAATTAATGCATTTTCCAACACAACTTTACCACTTCAGTTCTGGAAGATTTACCCCCTTCATGACCAGGCCATTTTTGCGATGCGGCACTGCATTACTTTAACCAATTAAGCCCCGCCGCACGACTATATACGTCCTTTTTTTGAAGACGGATATCTCGGTAATGGCATCCATCTCTTCAGGAGGCGGTCCTGTAAATGATAGTGGTGGTCTCTGCGGCAGGTTCGCCGCGAGATCACCGTTATTGGCGGCCGGAGAGCGGCCTCCCTCCTGCCACTCTCCCGGCGGTGGTGATCGGGTCCTTCTCGTGGCTGGGTATGGATACGAGTGAGGGCAAGAAGGCCCCCACCCGTCTCCATACCATAGCAGGGCGGAAGCGACGTCAAAACGTCACTTCCGCCCATACGTCTTAAAGGGCCAATTTATTTTTGTCATTTAGAAAAAAAAATGTTTATTGCATTTTAGCCTAAATATGAGATCTGAGGTTTTTTTGACCCCAGATTTCATATTTAAGAGGACCTGTCATTCTTTTTTCTATTACAAGGGATGTTTACATTCCTTGTAATAGGAATAAAAGGAATAAATAGGAATAAAAGGAATAAAAGTGACCCAATTAAAAAAAAAAAAAAAACTGTGTAAAAAATATATAAAATTTAGTAAAATAAATAATAAAATAAATAAATGTAAAGTGCCCCGTCCCAACGAGCTTGCGCGCAGAAGCGAACGCATACGTGAGTAGCACCCACATATGAAAACGGTGTTCAAACCACACATGTGAGGTATCGCCGCAATCGTTAGACTTTTTTAAACGTCGCCTATGGAGATTTTTAAGGGTAAAAGTTTGATGCCATTCCACGAGCGGGCGCAATTTTGAAGTGTGACATGTTGGGTATCAATTTACTCTGCGTAACATTATCTTTCACGATATAAAAAAATTGGGCTAACTTTACTGTTGTCTTATTTTTTAATTAAAAAAAGTGTTTTTTTTATTAAAGAAAGTGCACTTGTAAGACCGCTGCGCAAATACGGTGTGACAAAAAGTATTGCAATGACCAGCATTTTATTCTCTAGGGTGTTAGAAAAAAAATTATAATGTTTGGGGGTTCTAAGTAATTTTCTAGCCAAAAAACTTGTAAACACCGAGTCTGAAAAACAGGCTCGGGGCTTAAGTGGTTAACTATGCGTGGCCTTGCAACACTGTACCCAAATAACATTTATTTCCTTTTTTTCCCACAAATACAGATTTATTTTGGTGGTAATTGATCACCTCTGCGTTTTTTATTTTTTGCGCTATAAACAAAACTGACAATTTTGAAAATAGTTTTTTTTTTTTTTTTACTTTCTGCTATAAAACATATTCAATAAAAAAAATGTAAAAAAATCAATTTAATCCAATATATATGTATTCTGCTACATATTTTTGGTAAACAAAAAGTCCCAATAACTGAATATATCTCATAGTTTGTAGATGCTATAACTTTTGTGCAAACCAGAGATGTATTTATGGAATATTTATTCCATAAATATATCCGCGCCCGCTACCCAGAAGTGCAGGATCACGTGTATATATGTATAATTCTGCGCGCAGTGGCCACCCTGTAGCAGTATATCTGCTTTTAGGGGGGTCGGCAAATGGTTAACTTTATCTTTCAGCCAAATAAGATTTTGAAAGTATGTTTATTAACCTCCCTGGCGGTATTCCCGAATCTGGCTCGGGGTGGAATTTCAGTACCATAAGCGGTAACCCCGGGCCAGACTCGGGCTGCATCGCAGGATACAGGGAGAGTTACTTACCTTGTCCCCTGGATCCTGCGATGTCTCCTCACAGTGTGTGCGAGCCGTGTCTCGCTCGATTCTCACACAGTGCCCGAGTGCCGAGCTCCGTTCCCTGCGACATTGCGGCGCACGGGGGCGGAGATCGGCACCAAATTCAAAAAAGTAAAAACACAATACACATACAGTATACTGTAATCTTACAGATTACAGTACTGTATAAAAAAAATACACACCCCCATTGTCCCTAGTGGTCTGTCCAGTGTCCTGCATGCACTTTTATATAATAAATTTTTTTCTTTCTGCCCGGAATTTGGAGATTGTCCATAGCAACCAAAAAGCGTCCCTTTATGTCAAAAGTGGTTTTAGACCAGCTAGAAAACAGCGATAATAAATTAGAATCACTTGCAGAATTAAGCGATAGCGATTTGTGGGGAAATTCATCATCAAACACTGAAAGTAATGACAGCGAAAGTTCTGCAACTGAGCAAATTTCTGTGTTTTTGATTTGATTACATTATTGAATAATTTTTATTATTTTTATATTATTATTTGTTATAATTATTTATAGTTATTTATTATAATATAATTTATGATTTTGTGTTTCAAACTTTATCATACCCGGGATGTCTACTAGACTCTTGTTTGGACAGATTTAAGTGAGTTATTCTTAAGAATTGCAGGCCTACAATATAAAACGCCAAATTTCCATACAAAATAATTGTACTGCTTTCAGCACCTAAAATCTGAAATAATCATACTGCCAGGGAGGTTAATAAAAATATAACTCAATATGTATGTAGTACAACTATGCTTACCATAGACAGCAAATCCATCATGGATGCAACTGAGATTTTTGGCATCCTCAGCAGCCCTTCAGATATAGCATACCAAGCATTAGAGATAACTGAATTGGACCATGCAAATGTAAAATAACTACTTTTTTCTGTCTACATGGGTCTGTATCTAAATGCAGCTGATTAAATGGTCCAACGGAGAAAGCATTACACTTGTAACACTTGTGTAGACAGTGCCTACATTTTACCAAGGTAAGTTTTAACATTATCCATCTGATGCAGTAAATAATTTACAACCAACAGAAAAGGAAATAGTTCCTTATTACAAAGTACTTATTACAAAATTATTTAACTTTTTTAGTGACTGATTTTTCAAATGGTGCAGAATTTAGATTGTTCATATCATGCTATCAGCACCATTACATTTGTGTTTATCTATTGTGATCACTTATCTTTTCTTGGGCTCCTTTGACTAGCCTATATGCACCATTATACAATAATTAATAAACAGTTTGAGCAGTATTTTGACCCTGTACCACTCCTTCTTATCATATCTAACTAGGGTTGCCACCTGTCCGGGAGTCACCCTGACAGTCCGGGTTTTGAATCATGTGTTCGGGTTTCAGGTGGATCTAAACCCGGAAACATTATTTAGACCGGGCTGCGGCTCCCCAAGTAACCAAGATAGTCAAACACAAATCTGTTGCCATCCAGAAGCTGTCTGAGGGCAGGTTCGGCATCAATGGGGGGCAGGGCGATGATGGCAGCAAGAGCAATTTGGCCACACCCAATGTTTGCTGCGGCACACTATGCGCACTGCATTACTACTCTCCTTGGGGCACCCAAAGGTGTCCCAGGCCGATAAAGTGTTTAGGTTTGGCTCGAAGAAAAGGTGGGAACCCTATATCTAACCCTTATTGGGAGGAATAAAAAAAGGGGAAGTAGCCTTTGCACCCAGGTAGTTTTCATTCACCAGAAATAAAGACACACTGTTAAAACTCCTGGATTTCTTTGTCAGCATTCATTAACACTGTTTATATTCACGCAGCCTAGCAAGAAACATATACTGTACTCAGTGCCAGCCCAAGACATTGTGCTGCCTGGTACCAAGAATTAAATGCTGCCCCCCCCCCAAAAAAAAAAATCACGCCCACCAAAATGCCCCCATTTTAATTATTGTATATCATGATAACTAAAGTGGACCTGTTATGGCTCTATACATGTATATAGGAGTATAAAGAGGACCTGTCATGGCTCTATACATTTATATAGAAGTATAAAGAGGACCTGTCATGGCTCTATACATGTATATAGGAGTATATAGAGGACCCGTCATGGCTCTATACATGCATAGGAGTATAAAGAGGACCTGTCATGCCTCTATAAATGTATATAGGAGTATAAAGAGGACCTGTCATGGCTCTATACATGTATATAGGAGTATAAAGAGGACCTGTCATGGCTCTATACATGTATGTAGGAGTATAACGAGGACCTGTCATGGCTCTATACATGTATATAGGAGTATAAAAGGACCTGTGCGTGGCCGTTAGCCGCGATGTCAGCACTCCACTCCACAGAGCCAGAACAGGGATCCCAAAAATGTGTCAAAAGTGTCCAATCTGTCCACCGCAATGTCACAGTTTCGCTAAAAATCGCAAAAAAATATATAATAATAATAAAAATGCCATAAATCTATCCTCTATTTGGTAGACGCAATAACTTTTGCGCAAACTAATCAATATACAGTACACTTATTGCGTTTTTTTTTTTTACCAAACATATGTAGAAGAATACATATCGACCTAAACTGATGAAGAAATTTTAATTTTTATTTTTTTGGATGTTTATTATAGCAAAAAGTTAAATAAAAAATTATTTTCAAAGTTGTCGCTATTTTTGTTTATAGCACAAAAAATAAAAACCGCAGAAGTGATCAAATACCACCAAAAGAAAGCTCTATTTATTTAGGTACAAGGTCACATGAACGCGCAATTGTCAGTTAAATCGATGCAGCGCCGAATCCCCCAAAAAAATGATTGAAGTGCATTATTTCTATTATTACATTGTTATATAAAATAAAATAGTTCAACTCATCATAATGCAGAATCAGTGGGAGCCCTGAGTGTGTCACTTGCCGCGCCACCTGCCACCAGATGCAGATTGTCATTTGTTGCGAATTGTCACTTGCCACAATGCCATCTGCCACAAATTGCGGATGGTCACTTGCCACGATGCCACACATTGCAGATTGTCACTTGCCACACATTGCAGATTGCCACTTGCCACGATGTCACCTGCCACACATTGTGGATTGTCACTTGCCACACATTGTGGATTGTCACTTGCCACGACGTCACCTGCCACACGTAGCGGATTGTCACTTGCCACAACGTCACCTGCCACACGTAGCGGATTGTCACTTGCCACTTCACCTGCCACACGTAGCGGATTGTCACTTGCCATGATGTCACCTGCCACAGGTCTGACAGAGAGGAGGGGGTCTGACAGAGAGGAGGAGGGGGGTCTGACAGAGAGGAAGAGGGGGTAGCGGCTGACAGAGAGGAAGAGGGGGGTGGCGGCTGACATAGAGGAAGAGGGGGGTGGCGGCTGACAGAGAAGAGGGAAGGCCGGCTGACAGAGAGGAGCGGAGGCCGGCTGATAGAGAAGAAGAGGGGGGTGGCGGCTGACAGAGAGGAAGAGGGGGTGGCAGCTGATAGAGAGAAGGGGGGCAGCTGATAGAGAGGAGGGGCGGCTGATAGAGAGGAGTGGGGGGCGGCTGATAGAGAGGAGTGGGGGGCGGCTGATAGAGAGGAGGGGGGCGGCTGATAGAGAGGAGGGGGGCGGCTGATAGAGAGGAGGGGGGGCGGCTGATAGAGAGGAGGGGGGCGGCTGACAGAGCAGATGAGAGAGACGGACCTGAGGAGGGGGACCTCAGGAGGGGGGGCGGCGGCTGATAGAGAGGAGGGGGGCCGCGGGCGGCTGACAGGGCAGATGAGAAAGATGGACCTCAGGAGGGGGGGCGGCTGATAGAGAGGAGGGGGGGCACGGGCAGCTGACAGGGCAGATGAGAGAGACAGACCTCAGGTCTCCTGTGACACACAGTGCTAGTTAGGACTCCAGGAGCATGCAGGGATGGCGCGATTACCCAGTGGTGATAAAATAGCGCCCAAAAAAAAACTCTATTTGTGGGGAAAAAATGATAAAACTTTTCTATGCGCAATTGTCATTCAAAATGCAACAACGCTGAAAGCTGAAAATTGGCCTGAGCAGGAAGGGGGTGAAAGTGTCCTGTAGTGAAATGGTTAAAATTATAAAAGGTAGAGTAGGTAGAGTTTTTCTAAAAAATATATATATTGTTAATGTACAGTAGACATGTGCACACTGAAATATTTCGTTTCGGAATTTCGTTTTCGTCCGAAAAATAAATTTATTTAGTTACTCCCGAAATTCGTTTTTATTTATTTCGTTTTTCGTTAGAAATTGCATTCGTCCGAAAATCTGAATTAATTAAGGTCGAATCTGTCATTGAAGGCTTATGGTGTCTGTCGAATGTTCAAAGAAGATTCGACGGAGCAGTGAAACTGTACGACGCTGCAATCATACATTTCCGGTCGAATGTTCCGCCCACAAGCTATAGAAGAATTCTAATGTTGTATGACTAGTAATAATTATATTTATTCATTACTATTACTAGTCAACCAACATTAGAATTCTTCTATAGCCTATGGGCGGATGCATTTGACCGGAAATGTACGATTGCAGCGTTGTACAGTTTTGCTGCACAGTCGAATCTTCTAACTTTCGATGCTTTGTCGAATCTTCGTCATTCTAGCTATTTTACTGCTCCTCCTCTTTGGTTACAATCAGCCAATAACATTCATCATCAACTTTATTTTTATTTTACTTCCCCCACCCAATTCCAGCAGTGATCTTTTCTCTCTATGTCGAATCTTTTCTCTCTATAATAACAAATCTTTTCTCTCCTATGTCGAATCTTTTCTCTCCTATGTTGAATCTTTTCTCTCCTATGTCGAATCTTTCTCTCCTATGTCGAATCTTTTCTCTCCTATGTCGAATCTTTTCTCTCCTATGTCGAATCTTTTCTCTCTATAATAACAAATCTTTTCTCTCCTATGTCGAATCTTTTCTCTCCTATGTCGAATATTTTCTCTCTATAATGTTGAATCTTTTCTCTCCTATGTCGAATCTTTTCTCTCCTATGTCGAATCTTTTCTCTCCTATGTCGAATCTTTTCTTTCCTATGTCGAATCTTTTCTCTCTATAATGTCGAATCTTTTCTCTCTATAATGTCGAATCTTTTCTCTCCTATGTAGAATAATCTTGAACTAATAGTTAAGGTTAGGCACATTCGACCACAGGTTCGATAGACACAGATTGTTATTGTCAGCGTCACGTCGAATCTCCTATCTATATCGAACTGTTGTAGCAACGAAAACGAAAATAAAGCATTTGTTTATGTCGGATCTTTCGGTTTTCGGATTCTGTGCTTTCGTTTTCGTTTGTTAAAACGATAACGAAAATAGCTGAAATTCGGACGAAAATGCATTCAGACGAAAACGAATGCACATGTCTAATGTACAGTATATTGTGATATGTTGGAAATTCATTCATGCAGTCTTGTAAAGTTGTCTGTGTTCTTAGTATAAGCTTTTTTATTGTATGTCTTTTGTATTGTATTTATTCACATCTTTTACTTTAATAAACTATAAGAACTTTAACATAAAATCTTGAATATTAGAGGATAGGAGAGTTTAACTGTATGTCAAGTGGCATACAAGTAAGATATAAGGTGCAGAAATATAATTTTTCTAATGCCCTGTACACGATCGGATTTCCGATGGAATAAAATCCGATGGATTTTACCATCGGAATTCCGATGAAGCTGACTTTCATCAGTCTTGCCTACACACCATCAGTCAAAATTCCAACCGTCCAAAACGCAGTGACGTACAACACGTACGTTGGCACTATAAAGGGGAAGTTCAAATCCAACGGCACCACCCTTTGGGCTGCTTTTGCTGATTTCGTGTTACCGCGTGTTAGTAAAAGTTTGGTGAGAGCCGATTCGCGCTTTTCAGTCTCCGTGCTTTTCAGATCGTTTTCTGGTGTTCAGTTTGTGCTTGTGGGTTCGTATCTGTCTTTCAGTACGTGTAGTCAGGTCGTATCTGTTTTTCAGTGCGTTCTTGTCCGCTCGTTTACTGGTTTTCAGGTCGTTCTTCATTGGACTTCCTGTTCCACAGTGCGTTCTGTTTAAGTTTGTTCTGACCAGCCGACCGGTTTAAAGCCATGTTGGAAGTACGTTCTCATCGTAGAGCTTGTGCTACGTATGCGCTTGGTGTTGCGGTTAATACTTTGACCCAAGCTCAGTCCATGAACAGGGTGAGGAGGAGTTCATGGACCAAGAATTGGTTCCTCCAGCGGGACCAATTCTGTCATATGCCTCTGCTGCGGGAAATCCAGGAGAATAATCCTGATGACTACAGGAATTATCTCCAGATGACGGACCCAGTTTTTCATTGTCTGTTGGATTTGGTGTCCCCCTAGGCAGGACACTGTGATGCGCCAGGCCATCACTGCCGAGCAGAGGCTCATCGCCACCTTGAGATACCTGGCGACTGGGAGAAGCCTGCAGGACCTCAAGTTCATGACAGGCATCTCCCCCCAGGCTCTGGGGGTCATTATCCCAGAAACCTGTTCTGCCATCATACAAGTTATGCAGAAGGACTATATTAAGGTAATTTTTCTCCTTTAACATCACATTCTATGTATATAATACTTGCTAATGTATTGTATTTCTTTCATCCTTCCCTAATTACCCTGATTGTAATATGCTGTGAATGTCCCCTTTGTCCTCATGCATGCTGTACCCTTTTTTTGGCCTACATGCATATTTGCTCTCCAGCATGCTATCCTGGGCCCAAACATCCCTAGCCTAGTCACTTAACAATGTATTTTGTCAACTCCATTGTATTGCTTTACCCTCCCCCCCTCCAATGTGTCCAAATGTTTTGTTTCAATTAAAATCAGGCAGAGTGGTGTAGTGCTTTTTTTTGTAGGCCCAAACTCAGCTAGAACCCCCCCTTAAAATTTGTGCAATGAGCCATCAGAGGGGGTGAGGAATGTGATAATTGTGCCTTCTATTTGTGGCTATAACTACTCTCCAAAAAACAAATGTTATACTGATGTTGGGCAAGAATGTTTTTGTGTAATCTGCTTGCAATGTTATGTGCAAAAGTCCTAATTATTTTTTTTGTTTGACTCCACAGTTTCCTTCATCACCACAGGAATGTCAGACTGTGGCATCCCATTTTGCCGAGCAGTGGGACTTTCCTAACTGGAAAGGGGCAGTCGATGGGAAACACGTCCGCATAGTGCCACCACCCCGTTCGGGGTCATACTATTACAACTACAAGGGGTTTAATATTATTGTGTTAATGGCGGTGGTGTCGGCACACTATGAGTTTATGTATGTGGACGTGGGGAAGAATGGCCGTATGTCAGATGGGGGAGTCTTCGCACAGACGGAATTTGCCAAACGTCTCCAGAGTGGTGGCCTGGCACTGCCACATGATGAGGAGAACGTTGAGGGCCTTCCATTTGTTTTTATCGAGGATGAAGCTTAGAGGCTGGGACCCCACCTGATGAGGCCATTCCCCCAGAGGACCCTCACCCCGGAGAGGAGGGTTTTTAATTACCGGCTGGCCAGAGCCCAGAGGGTTGTTGAGAATGCCTTCGGGATAATGGCCAGCCGGTTCCGCCTGTTTCTTACCTCTATCCATATGGCGTAATACAAGATCAATCATATTGTTTTTACCTGCTGCATACTGCACAACTATTTACACAGAAATGCACCCACTTATCTCACTTCTGTTGGGCCAGAGAACGGACATGCAGACAATGCCCTGACGGGCCTGGATACTGGCCCAATTGGCTTGGCCCCCCAAAGTGCCCGTGAAGTGTGGGATGAATATGTCAATTACTTTACGGGTAGGTGGACCATTGCTATGCCAGACAATCTCTGATTTTATAACTTTTAAAAATAAAGAAGTAAAATCTGTAAAAAAATTGATTTCTCATTATTGCTTGTGTTTCTTGAATCTGTCTCCCAGGTTCTCCTAGTACACTTGTAGTGCCAAGTGGCTTTGTCTTTAGTAAATAACCACAATTATCACGGTAAACAAGAAGATATTTTTCAAAATGGTATTGAGCATAGAAAGAAGAAGCCACACATTTTTGAGTAGAAAAATATTTTTACTCTCTGCACAACTTGTGCGTTATAAATTTTTTGGGGACATTCTAAACAGTGTTTCCCCCCAAAAAAAGTTTTGGTTTTGGTTTTGCATAAACACGCATGTTAAATTTTTTTTTTTTATAAAAACAATGGAACTTACAAAGTTAAACCTTATAGAAAAACTGAAGGCAATATCAGACATTATATAGTATTTAAAAAATGTGTTGCTGTTGCCTTCATGAGATGGGGTGATGTCAAGCAAAAATTTGGAAGATGCACACAAATTGTGTGTCAGAATGGGGATTTTCCTCCTGATCCCATGCCAAATGTCAACATGTGCTATCTCCCATCATGGGGGATCAATGGACGTGTTTTGGGGGTGCAAACTCTTCCTCTCACCTACTTGAGTTGCGAGGAAGGGGTTGCACCATCAAAACACGTCCATTGATTTTCCCTGATGGGAGATAGCACATGTTGACACACTGTGTGCATCTACCAAATTTGGCTTGTTAAATCACACAAAAATTTTCAAACTTAGGCCAAAAAAACTTGAAATAGTGGCAAGAAAAACATCTTTATACTCTCCCAAAAACATCAATCATGTTTTTAATTAGTTGGTCAAAACAATACAGTTTGTGCGTTACAACGTCGATTTCTCGACTCATAACCATGAGATCCTGTATTATGATTTGTGCACTCCCACTGGAGAAAGGAGGAGATTGATCTTCCACAAGCAGCACATCACCTAAAAAAATAAAAAAAACGCATGTCTTAAAAATATGCAGCATGCATGCATCTATTCCCTGAATCTGTGGTGTATGGCACTGACCTGTTGTGGTGACAATCTCGCACACTTCCTCCACATCTCCTTTCTCCACCTCTTCTTTCTCCACCTCTTCTTTCTCCACCTCTTCTTCCTCCACCTCTCCTTCCTCCACCTCTCCTTCCTCCACATCCTGAGGTTTGGGTTCTCTCTGTTCCCCTTCTTTCTGAGGTTGGGGTTCCCTCTGCTCTTTCCGAGGTTTGGGGTTCCTGGCCTCCTCAGAGTGGTGTGCTCCAAGTCTCCGCTCCCCTATGAGAATGAAACAAAAGGTATACTTAGCACACAGATATTTGAGGTCAGAAATAGGAATATGAAACATTGCTTGGAAGTGGGGGTACAATTGCCTTTTTTGGCAGAGTTACACGCTGAAGACATGTTTTAAAATGTATTTCTAAACTAGAATCCTGACCTTTTTTGACCAAATTACACACATGGAGACACCCCCAAAGTATCCACTCTAGCACCTGTGTGGGACACCCTAAAAAGGTTGTTCTGTGTCCCACACAGGTGCTCCAGAGTACAGCTGTGGAAACAGCTGCTGAGTGTCCTCTACTTTTACACTGAATCAAGTTTGCATTTCACATTCTAGTTCAAAACATATCATCTAGACAACAATGTTTCTAAACGTTGTTTTAATAGAAATAGGCACGACCAAATGTGGTTTACCTGTATCTGCACAAAATATCAAATTTTGAGGAGGATTGATGTTTACTACGAACGATTATACTTTGGCCACTACCCTGAAAGTGGCCATTTTCAAATATCCAACCAGTCAATCAAAGCACATGGAGCAAAACATGCAAGTATAATAATAAAATTATTAATAACACAGGAGAAAAACTTACTTTTTACTAGCATTCTTTTGATCTTCCTGTACTGCTCCGGCTACCTCAGCTTCAGGTCAGACCACCTTTTACGGAGCTGCTCCTTGGATCTCTGGACCCCAAATTTATGATACAGACTCCTCACCGCTTTGCCCATTATTTTGGCCTTCCTGAGATTAGGGGTGTTGTATGGCCCATGCTTCCCATCATAATCCCTCCTCCGCAAGATGTCCACCATCTCCGCCATCTCAGCAAAGGACATATTACTGGCCTTGTATCTTGTCCTGGATTGGGACGTTTCCGGGTTCGGGCTTTCCTCGTCGGAAGTTAAAACAACCCGCACCTGCTGTGTCACTGCCATGTCGTCTCCCACTGGGCGTCGAACGAGAAGAGGCGGGGAATATCCAAGGAAGAACGTCAGGGGGGGGAACGTCAGGGGCGGCCAACGTGGGCGGAGTTTCACGCATGCACAGGGAATATAATGATAACACGCATGTGACGTAACGACGTTGTGTGCGCGGAGTAAGGAGGACCGGAAGTTCCAAACGTCGCTGACGAAGGTAAAAATTAAAGTTGGGGCATCAGTGGCCTATACTGATTCATGATTTTAAAGGGCTAGATTGGGATAATATTAGGACAGTTTAGGCTGACCTAGTGTTTTTGTCTTGTGTTTTATCTTGCAGAAAATATGCAGAGTTTCAAAGATCCTGTCATATTCAGAGCTTTCATTGACAAATATAGAGAGCTCACCAATTTATGGGAGATTAAAAACCCATTATACCACAATCGTGATGTTAGGAGGGCAACAATTGAAAAATTAGTGCAATATATGAAGACCTGGATCCCAGAGGCAGACTATAACATGATGAACAATAAAATCAATAATATGAGGAACAGCTACAAAAAACAATACAAAGAAGTCTGCGCATCCCGGAGATCAGGAACAGCAGCAGACCAAGTACATGTCCCCAAGCTGTGGTATTACAAACACCTGCGATTACTGGACGACCAGATTGAAGCCAGGGAATCACTTTCCAGCCTTCCCTCCCGCCTTCCCTCCACCCTTCCCTCCAGCATTCCCTCCACCCTTCCCTCCAGCGTTCCCTCCACCCTTCCCTCCACCCCTGCAGAGGGTGCAGAGGAGCTTGCTGACCTTCAAGAGCCAGATCTTCACATCTATAGTCAGGTATAGTATTTTTCAACATATTTATTGTCCTTGAATAATTGTTGGGAACTAGATGTTATTATTCAAAAAGAAAATAAATAAACCAAAAAAAAATATATATATATAATGGGCAGAATTGTTTGGGACAAGAATGAAAAATGCTGGGGTCAGAATGAGAGTCTTTTCTATTTATTAACATTTAATTTGCAACAGTCATGAGCTGGAAATTGTGTGTGATTGATGAACCAAAAACTCAAACTATGTCCCTTTTTTATACACAGGATGAGGTCAGCCAGGAGGACGAGGCTCTGGAGTGTGGCACCCTGGAGGAGGCAGGGGTGAGTGGCAGCCTGGAGGAGGCAGGGCCAAGTGGCAGGCAGCAGGTGCCCAGGCCAAGTGGCAGCACACAGTCACAGGTGCTTCCCCTCCAGGTGAGACCGAAGAGGCCCAGGAGGTTGACTCGGGTGGAGGAGGAATCCCTGCAAATAATAAGGGAAGCAGCAGAGATCATGAGGGCCCCCCTCAACCCAGTCGAGTCCTATGGTTGCTATGTGGCCAATAAACTCCTTAAAGTGGAGGAGGGCCAACGTGCCCTCTGTGAGGAGCTTATATCTACGGCCATTCACAGGGCGGGGAGGGGCCAGCTGACAGAGGCCACACATCTTTGTGATCTGGCCCATCCTTCTCCTCCTCCTCCTGCAACATTCCCACCACCAGAGCCACAGCCTGCAAGGGGGCGTGGTGGGAGCCGTGGAAGGAATGCTGCAGGGCAGCATGGAGGGAACACTGCAGGGAAGCATGGAGGGAAGGCTACAAGGAAGACCAGAAAGTGATTCCCTGGATTCAAGCTGCTCTGCCAGAAGACGCAGTTTTTTGGAGTACCACAGCTTGGGGACATGTATGACATCTGCTGCTGCTCCTGATTTCTGCGATTCGGGGACCAGATTGTGATCCCAATTTGAGGGACTCCTCATGTTATTTATTTTATTTGCCTTCATGTCTGCCTTTGGGGTCCAAAGTCTGCATATATTCCACTAATTTCTCAATTGTTGCCCTTCATCTTTATTTGTTTTCCAGAATAAATGGATATTTGATTTAATTAAAATAGTTGCCTATGTGTTTTTCTTGTGAGTAGGAAGGTACATTTCATAAATACAATGTGTAATTAACCACTTCAGATCCGCGCTACAGCCGAAAGACGGCTGCAGCGCGGACCTGAACTGCCAGGTGGACGTCCCTAGGACGTCCTCTTGTTTACTTCTGCAATGCGCGCCCGCGGCAGCACGCATCGCGGAAGAGCTGTGCCCGCTGTGTCACGCGGATGCCGATGCGCGTGCCTGGTGGCCGCGATGTCCGCCAGGTACCCCCGATCGGCTGTCACAGAGCCAGGGACGTGGATCTCTGTGTGTAAACACAGAGATCCACGTCCTGCTAGGGAGTGGAGACTGATGGTGTGTCCCTTGTACATAGGGACAACCATCGGTCACCTCCCCCAGTCAGTCCCCTCCCCCCACAGTAAGAATCACTCATGAGGGAACATATTTAACCCCTCCCCTACCCCTAGTGGTTAACCCCTTCACTACCAGTCACATTTATACAGTAATCAGTGCATTTTTATAGCACTGTTCGCTGTATAAATGTGAATGGTCCCAAAATAGTGTCAAAAGTGTCCGATGTGTCCGCCGCAATATCGCAGTCCTGACAAAAATTGCAGATCACCGATATTACTACTGGAAAAAAATAAAAAATAAAAATGTCATAAATCTATCCCCTATTTTGTAGGCGCTATAACTTTTGCGCAAATCAATCAATAAACGCTTATTGCGATTTTTTTTACCAAAAATATCTAGAAGAATATGTATCTAAACTAAAAGAAAAAAAAATGTTAAAAAACATTGGGATATTTATTATAGCAAAAAGTAAAAAATACCAAAAGAAAGCTCTATTTGTGGGGAAAAAAATTATAAAAATGTCATTTGGGTGCAGTGTTGTATGACCGCGCAATTGTCATTCAAAGTGCGTCAGCGCTGAAAGCTGAAAATTGGTCTGGGCAGGAGGGGGGGTTTAAGTGCCCAGTAAGGAAGTGGTTAACAAGGGACACCAACACCAACCTCCTTGAGGAAAAAAAAAACAGATAATAATGTTGTTGTGATAACTTGACCATAAAAAAATATGGACATCACTATAAAATATTAAAAGGGCAGAAAAAAATTAGGAGACCTTGATTCAAAACAACAACAAAAAAAAAAACATTTTTGGAATCCTGCCTTTAAAATAAAATACGAAGATTCATGAGATCTCAAAGAAATAATTTTGTCTGAACTCTGTGTGACTATCCGCAACGAAAATATTTTGGGGGAAAACCGTTTAGAAAGAAGAAAAGAAAGCGCTACACTTAACGATGCAAAAATTTGCAGCATGACGAATGTGCTATGTCCATTACGAACGCTAGTTTTATCAGAACGAGCGTTCCCTTCTTGTAATTTAGTCTGAGCATGCGTGGATTTTTCTCTGATGGAGTTCCCCACAGACGATCGGAATTTGCTATCGTTTTTTTACCATCGGTAAAATTTAAAGCATGTTCTATTTTTTTATATCCATCTGTCTTTGTTCCTCAGAAAAAACTATTGTGTGTACGCGGCATACCGTAAGTGTTATTGTACACATTTTGACATTCCTTGTGTTCAAATTGTACTACAGAGAATCATGGAAAGTCGTTTTTGCAATGCATTAAGACTTCTGACATTTTAGCTTAGTCCTGTCTGTGAGGTAAGCATAATTATATTACTAGCAATAGCATCCTGAACTAGCAGGGCAATAGCTGGAAAATTATACTTTGCATAAGGCTTATGAACCTTTTAATATGAACCACTATTCTTAGCATAACCCAGCACATTTAAATCTTCAGCTGCTCTGACCTCATATAATGGGAGAAATTTCACACTCCAGTTACTTTTTAAATTGCAGAATGTTTTTTACATTTCATAATATTTATATATGAATGCTATGGAGCTCTGAAACTAAGCTAAAGTTTGAATGGGCTCCTAAATGAGTCTGTGGCTGGGTTTGATTAGGTAAATCACAGAACATACCCGTGCAAAATTAAAGTACAATGGAATAAAGTTTGCTTAAATAGTGAAAAAAATTAATGTACATCACCTAGACTGTATCTTAAGTTGTGCAAACAGTTTCTATTAAATCAAAATACATTTCAAACAGATTGTTTTTTTAAGAGACATACTGCTTTTACATGCTTTTAATAAATGCAAATACTTGAAATTTTTTGTGATATAATAATTAGAAAATGTTATGTTATAACTGTTTTCAATGTAAACACAAAGGTTTTATTTTATTGAATTAACTAAATAACAAGGACTGAATAGGAGCTGTACTGTGAAAAATATAAGAATCCCATAGTACACATACAAAACTGATCAAATAAATTCAGTGGTAACAGATATGAATAAGAGATGTTTTGCTCATAAAAGTGTAAATTTTGTCAGAGGATACCTGATACACAATTGAGAAAGAAAGAAGACCGTCTATAATGCTTATTTGATCCTTTTATATTATAAATTGCCCTGTGAAGTTATTTAGTGTGGCAAAGAAACCAACCTCATTCCATTACAACCTCCTGGGGTTTTGTGGAAGAACTGGGGTCTTGGCAACTGTTGTTTTGATAGTGATAATCCATGGGGCCGTATGCAGAACAATAACTATACCATTAATCAAATAATTAACAACAATACTTTATATAGTGGCTTTAAATGGTCGCAGGCCTTTATTATTGGTTTATTAATATTTACCAACAATAAAACATGTTCCAACTTATATTTAATATAACACACACTTTTATTATCTCATACCAATAACTTTTAACTCAGCCTTTACAGCTCGAGCTAAACCAAAAAACACACTTTAAAAGTCTTTATAACTGTCCCTTTTCAATAGAAAAGGACTATACCACATAATAAGGTCCGCGACAATGGGTGGGAGGGTGGTATGCTCCTTCTTCTTGCTGCTCCGCTGCTGACTGAATCTCCTGCGCACTTTAAATTCATTATATATGGGCTAGCTCGTGTCAGTTTAACATGTGACATGCTTTTAGCCAATCATATTGCTCTTTACCTAACTGTCAACTTAACCCTTAGTCTGCCCCGGTCCCATAGGTGGGTGGAGCCAAATTCTTTGCTGCTCCCTTTTCTTCTTTAGACCTGGTGTTGAATTCAATATAAATTGTTATCAACATGGCAAGCATATGCATGTCTGTTGTCTTCCAACTTCCAACCACGGGAACACCTGCATGCATGGTGTATTTAGCTGACATCTTTAGAGTGAAAACTGGAAAAAAGAAAAGAAAAGACAAAAAATAAATGAGAAAAATATATGAGAACCTGAAAGTTGGGATTTATTAGCATAGGCTATGTAATTCAACAGCAGAGAGACTATTTTCTTTTCATTTATCAAATAGCACTTTGCCCCATATTTCCAGGTGGGGTTCAAGTTGAGCATGTGCAGTTGACAGCTCAGTTATAAAAGGGGGGTGGGAGAGAGAAAGATCCCATTCATTGGGATTGAATGTGTCATCAGTAGATTGGCGATATTTTTGCAAGGGGTTGGTGGGCATTGTTCATCCTAACTGACTAAGATCTGCATCACTGAACAACATGACTGATGATGAATTTATATCATGAACATAGGCGTGCCAGATGTGCCCAGGCACACCCTAATCACCCTGTGCAGCACAGATTCCCCCTACTGCTCTGGCTCCCCCCTCATTCCCCCACATCGCTTACAGCTTCCCCACTCTCATCTCCCTCAATCTGTTGCTGCGGGGATGTTTTAGGATGAATGGGGGAAGGAGCCGGTAAATATGTAACTTCCCGGCCCCTTCCCTTTCATTGTGAATGATCAGTACTATGTGTTTGATCTTTGGGGTGCACACCCTAATGCAATAGGCTGCACACACCTATGATCATGAAGCATTTTTTATTTATTTATTTTAGAGACAACATGTCAAACTGTGTTGTGTCTTTATTTGCTGTTTACTTTTTTGTTAAGTAGCACTTTGCCCCATATTTCCATACAGCTCGTTCAGGAAAGGTGGGGGTTTATGATCCCATTCATTGGGATTAAAGGGGTTGTAAAGCTTCATGTTTTTTCACCTTAATGCATCCTATGAAAAAACACCTTGCACTGTCCAGCGCCCCAGCCCCCCATTTTACTTACCTGACCCCCGAATTTCAGTGGGCGCAATCCCGCGTCGGCTTCTCTACCTCTTCTCGGCTCTTCATTGGATAGATTGATAGCAGCGCAGACATTGGCTTCCGCTGCTGTCAATCAAATCCTATGACGCAGGCGCCAGGGGTGAGTCATACACTCCGCGGCTATGCACGCCGAGTGTATGACACAGGAGCGTGTCCGCAAGGTAAGCTCCTCGGGAGAGAGCTTCCCAGAGGGTGTTAGCTCTTGTGGGGAGGAGCCGCGAGAGCCGTCGTGGGACCCCAGAAGAGGACGTTGGGGGTCACTCTGTGCAAAACAAACTGCACAGTGGAGGTAAGTATGACATGTTTGTTATTTTTATTTTTTTAAAGTGAACCTTTAGTGTCAAATCTCCCTACATGAGTTTTACATGTATATCTGCTGTCTTCATCTTTATATACTGTTTAGAAAGTGAACATAATTTAAGAAGATTTTCTCTTCCTGGTTAGCACTACAGTGAAGCCTGGGCAAACAGCCAAGACAGCTGATCGGAGGAAAGGCACACACCCCCTCTCCTCATAGGTAGAGACTTTCAGCTCTGTTTGTTGAATCAATCAGCACTCTGCTAATCTGTTTATAGCAACCTCCCCAACACAAAACCCTGGTTGCTTTTATCACTTATGATGGAGAACTTGTCCGGAGTTATCAGGCTGATAACAGAAGAATGGAGCAGGAGACAACTATGGGACATAGTGCTTTGAAGATAGATAAAAAAACACTGCAGATATATGTGCCCAGCTCAAATTTCATGAATCAGGTTTACATTCACATTATCCACTTCCCATCCTGCGTATTAAATATAATGAATGATGAGCACAAATCTCTCCGTTGTTCAAACAATGAAATATAATGAATATCTCAGATTGTGTCAAATATGTGCAAAATGGAAGCAAAGTGCAACCGTGCAATGTGTTCTGTGCAAATAGCAAAAATAATAAACAAATATGAACATAGTGAATAAACCACAAAAATCAATATTCACAAATAAATAATGTGCAAAATAAGTCCATGAGGATAAATAAAACAATAAATCAATACGATGAATAAAGTGCTCAAATGTCCTATGTTTCTTCAATGAATGTAGCTCCAATCACAGTAGTCCTATATACAGTGGCCCTCTTCTTCTATTACAGGTAACCTTCTATCAAGCCAAATCCTCATACAGCTTAATGCTCACAGAGCTCTTACCGTAATCCAAACAAAAGAAAGCCTTTCAGATGTTCCTTGGTCTCTAAAGCGTTGTTTCTCCCTGCAGCTCCACTCAAATCCGGTGTTTCAGGGGGTAGCTGGAGACATCCAAACAGCGACTCTTTCAATGCAAGAAAAATGCAAAAAGAGGGACTCCCATAGTGTGATATGTAAAATATCCAGGTATTTATTGATAAAAGCTCATCAGGTGTACAGATAATAAACGAAAAACTGAAAAAATATAAAACCCAGCGTCTGCCGAGTGACACTTCCTTGTGTCTAGCTGTATTTCCGGCCCTTACATGTTACGTCACGCCCACGTGACTTCATCAGAGTCATCACGTAAGAAAAAAGATTGCCGCCATTACTAGTAAAAATAAATAAATAATAATAATAAAAATGCCATAAATCAATAACCTATTTTGTAGGTGCTAAAACTTTTGCGCAAACCAATCAATATACGCTTATTGCGATTTTTTTTTTTTACCAAATACGTAGAAGAATACATATCGGCCTAAACTTAGGAAGAAATTTGTTTTTGTTTTTTTTTAAACTTGGGATATTTATTATAGAAAAAAGTAAAAAATTTGTATTTTTTTCAAAATTGTCGCTCTTTTTTTGTTTATAGTGCAAAAGAAAAAATGCAGAGGTGATCAAATACCAGCTCTATTTCATATTGGTACAGTGTTGCATGACCGCGCAATTGTCATTCAAAATGTTACAGCGCTGAAAGCTGAAAATTGTCCTGGGCAGGAAGGGGGTGAAATGCCCTGTATTGAAGTGGTTAAGGAGAGTGAATGCATAACCCATTTTATGTTTTTTTCAATTATATTTATTAAAGTTTTGTAAGCAAATATACAAAGCTAGTCAGTATAAATGCATTTACATAGATCCTGCATATTTAAGGGGCTTCAGAATGTAAAGCACATACAATGGGTATTTGCCAGGTTAACAAACAAAGGATCATGTAGGAACATAACACTAAGGACATTAATCAAATCAGAAAAGAACAAACACAATTGTACATGACAACTTCACTTCGGTAAACATGACATGCCAATAGAAGAACCAAACATGGTTGTTCACATATACAGTATGAGAAGATGGATTGCACATAGTGCAGCAACATTTAAGTATACATCAGCTAAAGTGCAAAACAGTATAATTATGGATGGCCTCCCATAAAACAATGGGTAGTGTCATGCAACCTCTATGGATGGAAGGAAGGGTGATGTAACCAGAAAGTCCATTGTGCCCTTAACATTTTTGATAGCAAACATAAGCTCAAATTGAGTTTGTGTGTTAAGATTGGTAATGAAAGATGCAAAATGTAGATGGGGGGCTCCTTTCTGCTTCCAGGTTGCCGTAATAGATTTTCTGGCAGCAACAATGCAATGAATGATAAAAGGTTGATGAATTTTTGGCCAGCATTTATAATTTAGCAAAAGGAGAGCCATAGCTGGTTCCGGTGGAATACTTATTCCTAGCACCGATAAAAAATAATTGAAAATGCTCTCTCAAAAAGTAGAGATTTTAGGGCATAACCACCATATATGCATGAGCGTGCCTATAACACCTCAGTCTCTCCAACAGAACTGGGAGTAATGCCGCGTACACACGGCTGGACTTGCCGCCGGAAAAACCTCTGTCGGAATTTCTGACGGAAAAATAGAGAACCTGCTCTCTATCTAAGTCTGTCGGAAATTCAGACTTTTTCCATCGGAAATTCCGACCGTGTGTACGCGGCATAAGAGGAAAATTTTGGATAGCCATGTTGCAGTATAATACCAACAATGCAAGAGTTTAAGATGAGATTCCCAATGGGATGTGCATCTTGAAGCTTTAAAGTGGATGTAAACTCAATTCATGAAATTTGAGCTGGGCACATATATCTGCAGTGTTTTGTTATCTCTCTTCAAAGCGCTAAGTCCCGTAGCTCTCTCCTGACACGTTCCTCTGTTATCAGCCTGATAACTCCTGACAAATTCTCGGACACATCAGATAAAAGCAGCTTGAAATTTGTGTCGGGGGAGCTTGCTATAAATAGATTATCAGGCAGCTGGCCCTATTACAAAACACCTCTGAAAGCTTCTGCCTATGTGGAGAGGGGGTGTTTGCCTTTCCTCCAATAATCAATTTTAGCTATCTTGGTTGTATGCCCAGACATCACACTCTGTGTTAAACAGCAAGAGAGTATTTCCTAACACGATCTGAACTTTCTAAACAGTAAATAAATGTGAAGACAGCAGATATACATGTAAAACCTATGTAGGGAGATTTGGTTCATCTCTGTTTATCATCTGAGGCTGTTCACTTCACTGGGTGTATGGAGGGTTTACATCCACTTTAAGTAGGTTATTGATTGAACCACTGAAGCTCATGAAATGACTATGAAAGTTCCCATAACCTCATAGAATGTGTGTTTTTTTGTTGTGAAGGATCCATGAACATACCAAAAATGTAAGCAATTCCTTAGCTTGGTTTGGATTGATCTTGATCACATGTGAGATTTTCCATAGGAATCATAATATTTCCTCTAGGGATAGAGTCTAGGATATGTCTGAGGCAGAGATATGTATAGAAATCCCTATTTTTGGGGGATGAAAATGGTGTTGCAGACTTGTGTAACATGAAAGATCAGGGCCATCAAAAAGGTGACCAATTGTGAGGATTCCTAAAGCTGACCAGTTACAGACTGAGAGATCCTAGGTGAAGAACTTCAAGGAGCTTAAAGGAAGTGCTAGGATATTGATGAATTATACAAAAAGGTGTATAATATGGGCAAAGTTTGAGCAGGTAACAATCACTTTGATAGTAAGGTATGGGGTTGTCCGGGTAGGGAGGCCTGGCATGATTGCTTTTTGTAGGCCTTTAAGCTGACAGCCAATCAAGAACTGTTCAATACAGGTCTGTAGTCGTCTGAGACAACCATAACTTAACTTAACTTTATCTTAGATCACTGTATGATAGTAATAGTTAAAGTGTTTGTTAACCCTATCATTTACGTCTATGCCAGCCCCTCTATTAAAGCCTGGCATAGCACACTCATTTTATAAAAATGAGCCATGTAAATACTTGTTTAGAGCTGTCTTCAGGCCAGTCACATGACTCGCGGCCGCTGTACAGCTCCGATGGATGGCTTTTGCAGGAGGGGCTGAGATCTCCCTCCTGCAGTAGTCCTGGAAAGCAGCCGAGAGTCACGTGACCAGCCTGAAGATTACGCTAAACAGGTATTTACATCCCTCATTTATATAAAAGAATAACACAGTGTGCTATGCCTGCCTATAATACAGGGTGTATAAGAAGGACAATCCGCACTAGCCCTATTCGGCGGAAAAAAAAAATGCAAAAATGCCAATATTCAACCAAACAAATGTGAAAAAACGTGCAACCTGAAGATACACATATAAAAAAAGGGATATTGAAATCCAAAAAATGAATAGTGGTGCTGCAATGATGAAAGTTCAGAATAATAAACTAAAAATGTGTGTAATATAAAATATTGCGCAACCCAAAAAACATAAGGTGAAGAAAACAATAAATGCTTCTACAAATTGCTTCTAAAAAAGCAATGGTGAATACTCATAAAATATAAACAAACATGGTGTGTATATATCTGATATAAGTGAAGTTCAAACACATATGATCAAAAACGGTTTAACCACTTAAGCCCCGGACCATTTGGTAGCTAAAGGACCAGAGCTGTTTTCAGAATTTTGCACTGTGCTGCTTTAACTGTAAATTGTGCGGACATGCAATGTTGTACCCAAACGAAATTTGCGTCCTTTTCTTCCCACAAATAGAGCTTTCTTTTAATGGTATTTGATTGCCACTGCGATTTTTATTTTTTGCGATATAAACGGAAAAAGACCAAACATTTTGAAAAAAAATGATATTTTCTACTTTTTGTTATAAGAAAAATCGAATAAACTCAATTTTAGTCATACATTTAGGCCAAAATGTATTCAGCCACATGTCTTTAGTAAAAAAAATGTCAATAAGCGTATATTTATTGTTTTGCGCAAAAGTTATAGTGTCTACAAACTAGGGTACATTTTCTGGAATTTACACAGCTTTTAATTTATGACTGCCTATCTCAATTCTTGAGGTGCTAAAATGGCAGGGCAGTACAAACCCCCCCCAAATGACCCCATTTTGGAAAGTAGACATCCCAAGGAAATTGCTGAGAGGCATGTTGAGCCCATTGAATATTTTTTTTTTGTCTCAAGTGATTGACTAATGACAAAAATAAAAATAAAAATTACAAAAAGTTGTCACTAAATGATATATTGCTCACACATGCCATGGTTATATGTGGAATTGCACCCCAAAATACATTTTGCTGTTTCTCCTGAGTATGGGATACCACATGTGTGGGACTTTTTGGGAGCCTAGCCGCGTACGAGCCCCCGAAAACCAAGCACCGCCTTCAGGATTTCTAAGGGCGCAAATTTTTGATTTCACTCCTCACTACCTATCACAGTTTCGAAGGCCATAAAATGCCAAAATAGCACTAAACCCCCCCCAAATGACCCCATTTTAGAAAGTAGACACCCCAAGGAAATTGCTGAGAGGCCTGTTGAGCCCATTGAATATTTTTTTTTGTCCCAAGTGATTGAATAATGACAAAAAAATAAATTACAAAAAGTTGTCACTAAATGATATATTGCTCACACATGCCATGGTTATATGTGGAATTACACCCCAAAATACATTTTACTGCTTCTCTTGAGTATGGGGATACCACATGTGTGGGACTTTTTAGGAGCCTAGCCGCGTACGGGACCCCGAAAACCAAGCACCGCCTTCAGGATTTCTAGGCACAAATTTTTGATTTCACTCCTCACTACCTATCACAGTTTCGAAGGCCATAAAATGCCAAAATAGCACAAAACCCCCCCAAATGACCCCATTTTGGAAAGTAGACACCCCAAGCTATTTGCTGAGAGGCATGGTGAGTATTTTACAGCTCTCATTTGTTTTTGAAAATGAAGAAAGAAAATATATTTTTTCTTTTTTTCAATTTTCAAAACTTTGTGACAAAAAGCGAGATCTGCAAAATACTCACAATACCTCTCAGCAAATAGCTTGGGGTGTCTACTTTCTAAAATGGGGTCATTTGGGGGGGTTTTGTGCCATCTGGGCATTCCATGGCCTCTGAAACTGTGATAGGCAGTGAGAAGTGAAATCAAAAATTTACACCCTTAGAAAGCCTGAAGGCGGTGCTTGGTTTTTGGGGTCCCGTACGCGGCTAGGCTCCCAAAAAGTCTCACACATGTGGTATCCCCGTACTCAGGAGAAGCAACAGAATGTATTTCGGGGTGTAATTCCACATATGCCCATGGCATGTTTGAGCAATATATCAATTAGTGACAACTTTGTGCAAAAAAAAAAAAAAAAAATTGTATTTTTTCCGCAACTTGTGTCAACATATAAAATATTCCATGGACTCGACATGCCTCTCAGTATATAGCTTGGGGTGTCTACTTTCCAAAATGGGGTCATTTGGGGGGTTTTGAACTGTTCTGGCATTTTTATACACAACATTAGGAAGCTTACATCCACTCTTCTAACCACTTGAAGACAAAGCCCTTTTTGACACTTTTTGTTTACATGAAAACATTTTTTTTTTGCAAGAAAATTATGTTGAACCCCCAAACATTATATATATTTTTAAAGCAAAGGCCCTACAGATTAAAATGGTGGGTGTTGCATTTTTTTTTCTACACAGTATTTGCGCAGCAATTTTTCAAACGCATTTTTGGGGGAAAAACTACACTTTTTTTAATTTTAATGCACTAAAACACACTATATTGCCCAAATGTTTGATGAAATAAAAAAGATGATCTTAGGCCGAGTACATAGATACCAAACACGACATGCTTTAAAATTTCGCACAAACGCGCATTGGCGACAAACTACATACATTTTTAAAAGCCTTTAAAAGCCTTTACAGGTTACCCCGTTAGATTTACAGAGGAGGTCTACTGCTAAAATTACTGCCCTTGATCTGACCTTTGCGGTGATACCTCACATGCATGGTGCAATTGCTGTTTACATATGACGCCAGACTGACGCTTGCGTTCGCCATTGGGCAAGAGCAGGGCAGGACAGGGGTGCTTTTTTTTTTTTTTTTTTTTTATTAATTTTGCTTTTTTATTTTATTTTTAAACTGTTCCTTCCATATTTTTTTTATCATTTTTATTGTTATCTCAGGGAATGTAAATATCCCCTATGATAGCAATAGGTAGTGACAGGTACTCTTTTTTTGAAAAAACTGGGGTCTTCTAGACCCTAGATCTTTCCTCTGCCCTCAAAGCATCTGACCACACCAAGATCGGTGTGATAAAATGCTTTCCCAATTTCCCAATGGCGCTTTTTATATCCGGGGGGGGGACATTCCCTCCCACTGCTTGTAAAAGCAGTCCAGAGGCTAATTAGCCACTAGGATTGCTTTTACATGAAAGCCGGCCGCTGGCTGAAAACCCACAGGCATCATTCTGGTATAAACATTCAAAGTCCAGCAACATACCAGTACGTTGCTGGTCCTTGTTGGACATATATTGTAATCTTTTTTTTTCATGCAGCCTGTTGGCTGAACGAAAAAAGAGATTGATCGGTGGGTATGCCCACCATTAGAATACCGCCCTTCATCCACCCACTTCTAATGATGGGCATACATGCACCATTTATATATGCCGAAGCATGGGGGCATCCTCCCACCAAAAAGTTATGCCGCACACACATGGTCGGACTTTTCCACGGGCAAGCCTCCGTCGGAATTTCGACCGTATGTACGCGGCATTAGGAGCAAAATCGCTCCTCCGCTCCTCCGCCCCTGCTGCCCCCATGCTTCGGAATATATGCTTTTTTTTTTAACTGTGGTTGTGAAATCACCTCCTACAGCACTGGAGTCGCAGGGATCAGGCCTGTCTCTGCGAACGCTGCAGTTATGTGTGTTGTGTTTTGTAAGTGACAGCGATCGATCGATACTGCACTTGGGTGGCCTGGGCTGGACGGAGGGGCAAAACGCAGGTGCTAGCAGGTATCTGGGCTGATCCCGCTAACACTGCGTTTTTGGGAACCCTAAACTGCTGGGGACGCTAGTATAGATCTGATCAGATCAGATATTGATCTGTTCAGATACTATACCACTAAGGGAGGTGTATGCTTCACGCGTGGGTGTTAGCGCTACTGGCACTAACCTGACGCTGCCTGGGGTGTGACGCAGACCCTCTCTGATGCTAAAACCTAATTGATATCACCCGCCGGGCGATCAGGGGGTTAAACCTTTATTGGGTAATATACGGCGGGTGCCCTGACACTATAAAAAGCAAACTAACTAACCAGCGTCACCTGTAACACTTATATGGTGATCACTGGTGAAAGGGTTAACTAGGGGCAATTAGGGGGTTAAAACCTTTATTAGGTAATATATGGGGGTACCTGACGCTATATAAAAACCTGACGGGGAACCTAAAAAAAATTACTGGCTACCGATCGGCATCACCGACACTAAGACAGCGATCAGAAAAACGATCGCTTAGCGACAGTGGTGATAGGGGGTGAAAGGGTTACCTGGGGGGCGATCAAGGGGGTTAAACCTTTATTAGATAATATATGGGGGTACCTGACGCTATAAAAACCTGCGGCGAACCTAAAAAAAATTACTGGCTACCGATCGGCATCACCGACACTAAGACAGCGATCAGAAAAACGATCGCTTAGCGACAGTGGTGATAGGGGGTGAAAGGTTTCCTGGGGGGCGATCAAGGGGGTTAAAACCTTTATTAGATAATATATGGGGGTACCTGACGCTATAAAAACCTGCGGCAAACCTAAAAAAAATTACTGGCTACCGATCGGCATCACCGACACTAAGACAGCGATCAGAAAAACGATCGCTTAGCGACAGTGGTGATAGGGGGTGAAAGGGTTACCTGGGGGGCGATCAAGGGGTTAAACCTTTATTAGATAATATATGGGGGCACCTGACGCTATAAAAACCTGCGGCGAACCTAAAAAAAATTACTGGCTACCGATCGGCATCACCGACGCTAAGACAGCGATCAGAAAAATAATCGCTTAGCGACAGTGGTGATAGGGGGTGAAAGGGTTATCTGGGGGGTGATCAGGGGGTTAAACCTTTATTAGGGGGGGTTAGGGGGCTACACTGGACCTAAAACTAACTTTAGTGACACTTTTACAGTCACAAATGTCACAGATTGCAGTGATCAGTAAATAAATGGTCACTGCAATCAGTGACACTGTGACTGGGGGCTGGGGGATGATCTGGGGGTGTCTTGGGGGCCTAAGGGGGACGATTTATGTGCCTATGTGTCCTGGTGTCAGTGTAGTGTTTTGTGCACTAACCTGGCATCTTTTCTTGTGCGGCGCTCAGTATATGTGAGCGCCGCAGGAGAGATGACATCACTTCCTCTGCCTGTGTTTACATTACACAGGCAGAGGAAGCATATCATTTGCCGGGAGTGATTGCGAGGGGGTGGCCGGAATTGAACGGCCGTCCCCTCATCCCGGATCGCTCCCGAACACTTAACCACCGCTCACTGTAAAGAAGGGGGTCCGATCCGACCCCCCAACTATACAAAGGTGATCACGTAGATATACGTGATTCTGCCTGTCGGTGCCATTCTGCCGACGTATATTTACAGTGGGCGGTCGTTAAGTGGTTAAAAACCAAAAGGGTGAAGAACACATAAAATGTCCATGAAAGACTGGAAATGACACATAAAATGTCCAAAAAAGACTGGAAGCGAAGGTACCAATCCTCCTCACTTTCTTCTTTCAAAGCAGGTAATAATGACTCACAATCAGGTAATAAAGATGTCTGCTTACCAAATCAGGTGGACCCCCATTACAGGGATCAAAGGGGCTTAGTAGACACGTACTCTGGACATCTAACGTAGGAAATCAGATACTCCTCAAGATCCTATACTCCGCTGCTGCACCGTGTTCAAAAGATCCTCTCGGTATAAAAAATCAATCAAGGGCACCGCTCATGATTCGTAGTGTAACATGTTGGGGATAAGAACAAGAAACTTCATGGTGCAGAGAGGTTTGAAAAGGAAATCCCCTTTATTATATAAAAAGTACTGACATCCACAAATGGAAAAAATGTATTAGATAGAGAGAGTGCACTGAATGCCGGCAATCTCCGACAACGATTTAAAAGAGCAGTCAGCTGTAGCTCGCACCGATCAGCTGGTGCGTGATGACATCAAATTCCTTAGCTCCACCCGACGCTGCGTTTCTCCTTACAAGGCGTCCACTGGGAAAGGAGGCTAGACTTATGCCCCATACACAAGATCGTTTTTCATGCCGTTAAAAATGCCATTTAAAAAAATGGCCATTAAAAATTATCGTGTGTATGCTCCAGAGCATTTTTAACGACGTGAAAAACGGCCATTAAAAATTTCGAACATGCTCTCTTTTTTCACGTCGTTTTTCATGTCGTTTTTTTTAACGACGTGAAAAACGATAGTGTGTATGCTTTCACGAAGTGAAAAAAACGTGCATGCTCAGAAGCAATTATGAGACGTTTTGGTAAAGCTAGCGTTGGAAATGGAGATGGCACATTCGTCACGGTGGAATTAATAGCATCGTTTTAATGCTGCGCATTCCGTTCTGCTTTTGATAATGCTTATACAATTACGTTCTTTTGCTAATGACATTGAGAGTTATGCGAAACTTGTTTCTAAAGTAATTCCTAATTGATTTAATGATAGCAAAATTTTATTTTTAAGCCGCATCTCCCTCATAAATTCATGAATAAATGTAAATATCCCTTTTTTTTTAAAGTATAAATTTATAATTTTTAGTTATTTTTTGTGGCCTTTTTTTTTGGGGGGGGGCTTAAATTATTCTTGTGTAAAGTTACCACACCAACCTTCAAAATTTGTCTCATTTTGCCTCATGGAGGTTTGTGTCCCTTGTTAATAACAATAATATTATTTGAGATGTCCCTGCCTGCTCCCTAGCAAACTGTCTTTTGAAATACAAATCACATAGTCAAGTATTTTAAGGCAAAATCAAAAAACCTTTATTTAGGAACATAACAAATTAAAGGGAAAGGCAGCACTGGAGAGCCTGCTTGCATTTGTGCATCCTTTTGACCCCACAACAACCATCCAAGATGTGAAAACCAAACTATAGATTAGATCAAAAACAAAAAGGAGCCCAATCTTGGCTTGAACTCCCAGAGGTCAGGAGCCACAGCAGATAAGTCATATATGTCCCCAGTCTGTGGTACTACAGCAGGCATTATTTTTTCCTCTTCCTTGTAGCCTTCTCTCCAGCTTTCTCTGCAGCCTTGGTTGGTTTCTTCCTCGGAGGCTGGGGATCAGGAGGAGAGGTTGTGGCAGGAGGAGTAGTAGGAGGAGGAGGAGGAGGTGGAGGAGTAGGGACAACCTCTTTAATGTCAGTGTACTTGGTGAGCTCCCCCAGCAATCCCTTGTTGATGACTTTTAAAAGAAGGCTCTCGCTGTAGAGCTTTTACCGCAAGTCCATTTGGCCTAGCTTCTGCGCGAGGACTGCGGCAAAGCCCTCCTCAGCAGAGGGTGCCTCCCTGAGGGCCGCTGTTGCCTCTCTGATGAAGTCTCTTGTTTCCTCCTCCACCTGCCTACCTCTCCTTGGCCCTCATGGTTTAACTATCAGGGGAGGCATCTGGGCTCTTGTGCTGGGCCCAGCCTCCTCCTGGGTGCCACTGGGCCCTGCCTCCTCCTGATCCCCAACATCACCCTCTTCCTGGCTCTGCTCTGGCTGTAAAAAAAGAAAGGCACATTATGTATTTTTTCACACCATCAATCACACACATTGTTCACCTCTAGACATTGTTGAATTGAATGTGAAAATTTATGTCATTTTCCTTGATTCCGCATCCTGATTTTGTTGCCTTGTCCACATTAAATTAGACCACTACTGTATCTTGCTCTTTAACTATTTATTTTGTAGTACATTAAATACCTAACAATACTAACATCAATTTTAATTCATCAATTTTGTAAGATATAAATGTAGATATCAATACTTTACCTGGCTCCATATATCCAAATCTGCCTCCTCAAGGACCTCATCTTGATCCTCAGAGGAAGCCAGAGCAGGGTTGCCAGGAAGGCTGGAGGGCTGGCTGCAGGGAAGGCTGGAGGGTTGGCTACAAGGAAGGCTGGATTGACCTCTGGGGGGAAGGGTGGAGAGAGATTCCCGCACTTCCAGCTGGTCACCCAGAAAAGAATGCTTGCTGTAGTACCATAGACTGGGTTTATAAACCTTATCTGCTGCAGCACCTGACCTCTGGGACCTCAGGACCATAGTTCTCTGGGTCCTGTATGTCCCTCTGATGGTCGCAATTTTGGTTTTCACATCTTGGAGAGTTGTTGTGGGTATCTTGGTTTGCACAAATGCAAGCAGGCTCTCCAGTGCTGCTGTCCTGGCCACTTTATTTTTATTTCCGCCACTTTTTGTTTATCAAAGAACTCCCCCATGAACTCCGGGTTCTTAAATGAATTCATTCTCTCTGTAAAATCAAGAAACAACAAAATACATATGTTTCAGGCAACATTCATCAAATCTGCATTTTCGACATATTTAGAAGCCCCAAATCTCCTCTGATGAATCTCAAATCCTTAAATTGTTATGTACCTTCGTCAACACGTTCGTTGCTAACTCCCTCTCCCGCCAAATGAACGTTTTTGCGACACATGGTTCTTCACTTGATATACACTGCGCATGCGTGAAACTACGCACGCTTTGGCCGCCCCTGACGTTCAATATTGTACTTTCCCCGCCCCTTCTCACTCGTCGTAGTGCTTATCAACATGGCGGAGCCACAGGTGACAGAGATTACCTCGACAGAGGATGAAATTCCTGAGGAACCCAAATCCCGACCCAGGAGATATAAGGCATCCAACATGTCATTCGAGGAAATGGTGGAGATGGTCGCCATTTTGAAGAGGGAGGATTATGATGCCAAGCATGGTCCTTATGAAAGGCCTAATCTGGTCAAGACAAAAATTATGGGCAAAGTGGTCAAAACTCTTCTCAATAAATTTGGGGTGTGCAGAACGAAGGAACAGCTCAGAAAACGTTGGTCTGATCTGAAGTTGCGGGAGCCCGACCAATACAAAAGAATCAAGAAAGTTTTAGGAAAAAGTAAAATATTTATTTTCTATTTTCCCTGCTAAAGATTATTACTTGTATTTAGGGATGACTCGAACATCGGCTGTTCGATCGTTCGACGAAGATCGAACGATTTGGGCCGTTCGCGCCAAATTCGAGTGACGCGAACGGCCCACAATGCACTACGCCATCGCAGTGTCATCCAGGCGCTGTGATTGGCCAAGCATGCACTGTGACCCCGCATGCTTGGCCAATCACAGCGCCGGCAGCGAGGAGAGCAATGATTGGCCACAGGCAGGATGCCTGTGGCCAATTATTGCTGAGGGGGTTTAGTACACGCCCCACACTATAAAAGGCCTCCAGTGCGGCGGCCTTGTGTAGTGTGTTCCGGAGCAGGGAAAGAGAAGCATAGGCAGGGACAGTGTCATTTTTTTCCTTTACTAATCCTGGATTCCTTGTGTTTAGGGACAGAGATGGATAGGTAGGGAGAGTGTCAGTGTGTTATTCTGTGCTAAACCTTGTTTGTAGGGACAGAGAAGGACAGTGAGGGAAAGTGTCAGTGTGCTATTCTGTGCTAAATCTTGTTTGTAGGGACAGAGAAGGACAGTGAGGGAAACTGTCAGTGTGCTATTCTGTGCTAAACCTTGTTTGTAGGGACAGAGAAGGACAGTGAGGGAAAGTGTCAGTGTGCTATTCTGTGCTAAACCTTGTTTGTAGGGACAGAGAAGGACAGTGAGGGAAAGTGTCAGTGTGCTATTCTGTGCTAAACCTTGTTTGTAGGGACAGAGAAGGACAGTGAGGGAAAGTGTCAGTGTGCTATTCTGTGCTAAACCTTGTTTGTAGGGACAGAGAAGGACAGTGAGGGAAACTGTCAGTGTGCTATTCTGTGCTAAACCAATCTTGCTGAACCATATTTGAAATCCTTGAGTTTAGGGACAGAGAAGGACACTCGGGGAAACTGTCAGTGTGCTATTCTGTGCTAAACCTTGTTTGTAGGGACAGAGAAGGACAGTGAGGGAAACTGTCAGTGTGCTATTGTGTGCTAAACCAATCTTGCTGAACCATATTTGAAATCCTTGAGTTTAGGGACAGAGAAGTACACTCGGGGAAACTGTCAGTGTGCTATTCTGTGCTAAACCAATCTTGCTGAACCATATTTGAAATCCTTGAGTTTAGGGACAGAGAAGGACACTCGGGGAAACGGTCAGTGTGCTATTCTGTGCTAAACCAATCTTGCTGAACCGTATTTGAAATCCTTGAGTTTAGGGACAGAGAAGGACACTCGTGGAAACTATCAGTGTGCTATTCTGTGCTAAATCTTGTTTGTAGGGACAGAGAAGGACAGTGAGGGAAACTATCAGTGTGCTATTCTGTGCTAAACCTTGTTTGTAGGGACAGAGAAGGACAGTGAGGGAAAGTGTCAGTGTGCTATTCTGTGCTAAACCAATCTTGCTGAACCATATTTGAAATCCTTGAGTTTAGGGACAGAGAAGGACACTCGGGGAAACTGTCAGTGTGCTATTCTGTGCTAAACCTTGTTTGTAGCGACAGAGAAGGACAGTGAAGGAAAGTGTCAGTGTGCTATTCTGTGCTAAACCAATCTTGCTGAACCATATTTGAAATCCTTGAGTTTAGGGACAGAGAAGGATACTCGGGGAAACTGTCAGTGTGCTATTCTGTGCTAAACTAATCTTGCTGAACCGTATTTGAAATCCTTGAGTTTAGGGACAGAGAAGGACACTCGTGGAAAATATCAGTGTGCTATTCTGTGCTAAATCTTGTTTGTAGGGACAGAGAAGGACAGTGAGGGAAACTATCAGTGTGCTATTCTGTGCTAAACCTTGTTTGTAGGGACAGAGAAGGACAGTGAGGGAAAGTGTCAGTGTGCTATTCTGTGCTAAACCAATCTTGCTGAACCATATTTGAAATCCTTGAGTTTAGGGACAGAGAAGAACACTCGGGGAAACTGTCGGTGTGCTATTCTGTGCTAAACCTTGTTTGTAGGGACAGAGAAGGACAGTGAGGGAAAGTGTCAGTGTGCTACTCTGTGCTAAACCAATCTTGCTGAACCATATTTGAAATCCTTGAGTTTAGGGACAGAGAAGGACACTCGGGGAAACTGTCAGTGTGCTATTCTGTGCTAAACCAATCTTGCTGAACCGTATTTGAAATCCTTGAGTTTAGGGACAGAGAAGGACACTCGGGGAAACTATCAGTGTGCTATTCTGTGCTAAACCTTGTTTGTAGGGACAGAGAAGGACAGTGAGGGAAACTGTCAGTGTGCTATTCTGTGCTAAACCAATCTTGCTGAAGCATATTTGAAATCCTTGAGTTTAGGGACAGAGAAGGACACTCGGGGAAACTGTCAGTGTGCTATTCTGTGCTAAACCTTGTTTGTAGGGACAGAAAAGGACAGTGAGGGAAACTATCAGTGTGCTATTCTGTGCTAAACCAATCTTGCTGAAGCATATTTGAAATCCTTGTGTTTAGGGACAGAGAAGGATAGGCAGGGGACAGTGTCAGTGTCATTGTTGCTAAGACTCCTGCACAGTATACACCTGAAGGTAGCCCTTATTGCTGTTTTTCCCATCTCCCTGCAGGCCATCCATTAAAATGTCTGGAAGGCAAACAAGGAGAGGCAGACAGTCAGGAGGCAAAAAAAGAGGGCAAGCAGGCTCTGTGTCTGGGGGCAACAGCGCTGGTCGTGGACGCGGTGCATTGTCATCAGCACATGGCCATGGGACACGCTTGTCCTTCTTTTCGGCAGCTGGACATGTTGAGCCACATCATGCCGAAGACTTGGTAGAGTGGATGACCAAGCCCACCTCATCCTCCTCATCCTCTCTCACCCAGGCTCAGGGTACTGGCAAAGCAGCTGCCAAAGCGTCCTCTTCTCTGGTATCAATGTCATCATTAGTCACTCCTTCCCTAGACCCACCATGTCCTCCTCCTGAGGAGTCCCCCAAACTGTTTGAGCACAGTGTTGGGTACATGCTCCAGGAGGATGCCCAGCGTTTCGAAGGATCTGATGATGATACCCAGCTAGAGGAAGGCAGTAGCGTGAGAGCAGAGAGAGGGGATGCTCAAGAAGGACACCAATCTGGCAGTCATGCTCCAGCAGCTGCAGCATACTGCCAGATTGGCTCCAGTGATGAGGAGGGAGGGGATGATGAGGTCACTGACTCCACGTGGGTGCCTAATAGGAGAGAGGAGGAGGAGGAGGATGAGGAGGAGGCACATCTCCAACGAGGCAGGATGCCCTTGGGTGGCCAGCGTATGGGCAGCACACCGACGGAATCACACCGCAGAGCTCTGCCTGTGCAGGGCGCTGCCTCTGCCCGTCATTCAAAAAGTTCTTTGGTGTGGGCCTTTTTTGAGGCGAGTGCATCAGATCGCACAGCTGCTGTTTGCAACATATGTCTCAAGCGTATATCGCGTGGCCAAAACATCAGCCGCTTGGGCACCACATGCTTGATCAGACATATGTTGACCTGCCATGCAGCTCGTTGGCAAGCCTACCTTAAAGACCCACACCAAAGAACAAAGCGGACCTCTCCTTGCACCGCATCAGCTGGGATCTCCAACCCCACTATACCTTCAGTCCTCTCTGAAACCTGCACTGAGAGGAATGAAGGTGTAGAATTAGGTGTGTCACAGCCAAGTACTTGCGGCCACTCTGCTAGCAGTACACCGACGTCCGATTCTAGCAGGCAAATTTCCCTGCCCCAGCTGCTGGACCGTCGAAAGAAGTTCACTCCCAGCCGTCCACATGCCCAGCGGTTGAATGCTAGCTTGGCTAAATTGCTAGCGCTTCAACTGCTGCCTTTTCAGTTGGTAGACTCGGCCCCCTTCCGTGAGTTTGTGCAATGTGCGGTTCCTCAGTGGCAGGTTCCCAAACGCCACTTTTTCTCACGGAAGGCGATTCCGGCTCTCTACAGGCATGTGGAAGGCAATGTCTTGGCCTCGCTGGACAGGGCGGTCAGCGGTAAGGTGCATATTACCGCTGACTCATGGTCCAGCAGGCATGGACAGGGACGTTACCTTTCTTTCACGGCCCATTGGGTCACTCTTTTGGCAGCTGGGAAGGATGCAGGACAAGGTGCAGTAGTGTTGGAGGTTGTTCCACCGCCACGCCTCCAAAATGCTACTACTGGTTGTGACACACCTCTCTCCTCCACCCCCTCCTCTTCTTCTTCCTCCATGGCCTCTTCCTGTGCTTTGTCCTCGGAACCAGCGGTGCTCCGTAGGCGTTCAAGGGGCTACGCAAGTACGCAGGCAAAAAGATGCCATGCCGTGCTTGCGCTGGTGTGTTTGGGGGACAGGAGCCACACTGGGGCAGAGGTCCTGTCTGCTCTGCAGGGGCAGGCCGAGAGGTGGTTGACGCCACGCCAGCTTAAGCCAGGAATGGTGGTTTGTGACAATGGCACCAACCTCCTCTCCGCCCTCCGACAGGGACAACTGACCCATGTGCCCTGTGTGGCTCACGTCCTTAACCTGGTGGTGCAGCGGTTCTTGGGAAGGTACCCGGGCTTACAGGATGTCCTGAGGCAGGCCAGGAAAGTCTGTGTGCATTTCCGCAGATCTTATAATGCCAGTGCTCGCCTGGCTGAGCTGCAAAAGGAGTTGAACCTGCCCAAGAACCGCCTTATATGTGACATGCCCACCAGGTGGAACTCAACGTTGGCCATGCTGCAGCGGCTGCACACGCAGCAGACGGCCATCAATGAGTACCTGTGCGACTACGGCACCAGGACAGGGTCAGGGGAGCTCGGGTTTTTTTCACCATGCCAGTGGGGCATGATCAGGGATGCATGCACTGTCCTGGCACCATTTGAGGAGGCCACGAGGATGGTGAGCAGTGACAGTGCATGCATCAGTGACACTGTACCTCTTGTCCACCTGTTGGAGCACACGCTGCGTGGAATAATGGACAGGGCACTTGAGGCAGAACAGAGGCAGGAAGAGGAGGACTTCCTTGTCTCTCAAGGCCCCCTTTACCCAGACAGTGTTCCTTCTGTCCCACCCATCGCACAGGAAGAGGAGGAGGTGGAGGAGGAGGAGGAGGAGGAGGATTGTGTCAGCATGGAGGTGGAGGCTGGCACTCAGCATCATCAGCAGCAGTCTTTTAGGGATGATTTACAGTCCCAAGAAACCAGTGGACTTGTACGTGGCTGGGAGGAGGTGGCTGCAGATCATGTCGTCCTTAGTGACCAGAGGACTCCGGACTGAATGCCTCAGCTAACCTACGCTGCATGGCCTCCCTGATCCTGCAAAGTCTGCGGAAGGATCCTCGTATTCTTCGGATCAAGGAGAGGGACCATTACTGGCTGGCCACTCTCCTTGATCCACGGTACAAGGGTAAGGTTGCGGACCTTATGTTACCGTCGCAGAGGGAGCAGAGGATGAGACAACTCCGGGAGGCCTTGCAGAAAGGTCTGTGCAACGCGTTCCCAGAGACTGGGAGGTTACAAACTCCTGGTCCTGGACAACAAGTTGCTGAGGCTTCGGGCAGTCAAAGAAGGAGCGGTGGGGAAGGTGGCCGTCAGACCGATGCGTTCAGACAATTCTTTAGTCCGCAGCCCCAAAGTATGATCGGTTCCAGCAACCATCGCCAGCGTCTGATATACATGGTGCAGGAATACCTAGGGGCAAGGTCAGACTTGGACACCTTCCCCACCGAAAATCCTCTGGCTTACTGGGTCTTGAGGATGGATCACTGGCCAGAGCTTGCACAGTATGCAATTGAGCTACTGGCCTGTCCTGCATCCAGCGTTCTTTCAGAACGCACATTCAGTGCTGCTGGAGGATTTGTCATGGATCACAGGGTGCGCCTGTCCACCGACTCGGTTGATCGACTGACTTTCATCAAGATGAACCAGTCTTGGATCACCACCAGCTAACACACACCTGATGCTGATATAACAGACTAATTGATTTTAAAATGTCACATCCCTTCAAGACTGATGCTGATGCTGAGTGCCTGTGCTGTTATGTTGACTGGCTATCCTCCTCCTCCTCCTCAATGATCCGATTAATGATGATAGCTTGGAAGATCATTTTGGTTTATGGGTGCCGCCACCAGTGGCTAAGGCCCAATTTTTCAGCCCCTGTTTAACAGGGGCGTGTAATTACAATTTTTGATGCAATACTTTGCAACAGGCCTCATTGCTGTGCTCCAAGTATAGTATCTGTGAGGGGTTGCAGTGTTGTGCCACCAGTGCCTAAGGCCCAATTTTTCAGCCCCTGTTCAACAGGGGCGTATAATTACAATTTTTGATGCAATACTTTGCAACAGGGCTCATTGCTGTGCTCCAAGTACAGTATCTGTGAGGGGTTGCAGTGTTGTGCCACCAGTGGCTAAGGCCCAATTTTTCAGCCCCTGTTCAACAGGGGCATGCAATTATAATTACTGATCTAATAATTCACAGCAGGGCCCATTGCTGCGCCCACCAAGAGTAACTGTCAGGCCTTACAATGTTGTGTCAACACCACCACCACCACCACCACCACCAAAGGCCCAATTTTTCAGCCCCTGTTCAACAGGGGCATGCAATTATAATTATTGATCTAATAATTCACAGCAGGGCCCATTGCTGCGCCCACCAAGAGTAACTGTCAGGCCTTACAGTGTTGTGTCAACACCACCACCACCAACACCACCACCACCAAAGGCCCAATTTTTCAGCCCCTGTTCAACAGGGGCATGCAATTATAATTATTGATCTAATAATTCACAGCAGGGCCCATGGCTGCGCCCACCAAGAGTAACTGTCAGGCCTTACAGAGTTGTGTCAACACCACCACCACCACCACCACCAAAAGCCCAATTTTTCAGCCCCTGTTCAACAGGGGCATGCAATTATAATTATTGATCTAATAATTCACAGCAGGGCCCATTGCTGCGCCCACCAAGAGTAACTGTCAGGCCTTACAGTGTTGTGGCACCAGCACCACCATCAAAGGCCCAATTTTTACTACCACTGTTCAACAATTATATGTTATTACAATTCCTGATATAATAGTTGACAGCAGGGCGTTCCAGCACCCACCAAGAGTAACTGTGAGTGCTTACAGTGTTGTGCCAACACCAACACCTAAGGGGCCAATTTCTGCAGAGTATATACGGCAGGTCCCTACTAGTGATGAGCCGAACACCCCCGGGTTCGGTTCACACCAGAACCCGCGAACGGACCGAAAGTTTGCACGAACATTAGAACCCTATTAAATACAATGGATGCGAACGTTCGAATTCTAAAGTGCTAATTATAACGACTATTATCCATGTTATTGTCCTAAACAGAGTTTGGGAACCCGGGTTCTGCACCAGGGGACATGTATCAATGCAAAAAGAAGTTTTAAAAACTGCCGTTTTTCGGGAGCAGTCATTTTAATGATGCATAAAGTGAAAAAAAAAGACAAATATTCCTTTAAATATTGTACCTGGGGGGTGTCTAAAGTATGCCTGTGAAGTGCCACGTGTTTCCCGTGTTTAGAACTGTCCCTGCACAAAATTACATTTCTAAAGGAAAAAAAAGCCATTTAAAACTGCTTGCGGCTTTAATGTAATGTCTGGTCCCGGAAATATGGATGAAAATCTTTAAGACAAATGGCATAGCTACCCCATCACCCCCCCCCCTACCCCAGCCCATTACCAGCCCCTTTGGGTCTTGTATGGATATTAAGGGGAACCCCGCACACAAAATAAAAAAGGCCCTATATACTCTGAACAGCCGTATACAGGCGGTGCATACAAGACAGGGACTGTAGGTTTGTTATTATGTAGAATCTGTTTGTAATTTTGAACAGGTACATTGTTTAAGTGTAGCTCCAGCCAAAAAATCTATTTTTAAGCTTTTTGGAAAACATAGGGAAGGGTTATCACCCCTGTAACATTTGTTTTGCTGTCTGTGCCCCTGTTCAGAACATTTCACCTCACTTTGCGTCCCAATAACAACTGTTTTTAAAATGTGGTGTTTTTATTGAAACAAGGATTGGTGATAAAGCATCAGTAGAGAGGAGACACCTTTCTCCCATATTAATTCTTACAGGAGAGAATTTTCCTTCCAAGGGGTAGATTTCCTCTCACTTCCTGTTGTCTTCTTCCGTTTGCAAGTAGGAGTCGTTTGTAAGTTGGACGTTTGAAAGTAGGGACTAGGGATGAGCTTCGTGTTCGAGTCGAACATACGTTCGACTCGAACATCGGCTGTTCGATCGTTCGACGAAGATCGAACGATTTGGGCCGTTCGCGCAAAATTCGAGTGATGCGAACGGCCCACAATGCACTACGCCATCGCAGTGTCATCCAGGCGCTGTGATTGGCCAAGCATGCACTGTGACCCCGCATGCTTGGCCAATCACAGCGCTGTTGTCTTCTTCCGTTTGCAAGTAGTAGTCGTTTGTAAGTTGGATGTTTGAAAGTAGAGACCTGCCGTATATACTCTGCAGAAATTGGCCCCTTAGGTGTTGGTGTTGGCACAACACTGTAAGCACTCACAGTTACTCTTGGTGGGTGCTGGAATGCCCTGCTGTCAACTATTATATCAGGAATTGTAATAACATATAATTGTTGAACAGTGGTAGTAAAAATTGGGCCTTTGATGGTGGTGCTGGTGCCACAACACTGTAAGGCCTGACAGTTACTCTTGGTGGGCGCAGATCAATTATTATAATTGCATGCCCCTGTTGAACAGGGGCTGAAAAATTGGGCCTTAGGCACTGGTGGCACAACACTGCAACCCCTCACAGATACTATACTTGGAGCACAGCAATGAGGCCTGTTGCAAAGTATTGCACCAAAAATTGTAATTACACGCCCCTGTTAAACAGGGACTGAAAAATTGGGCCTTAGCCACTGGTGGCGTCACCCATAAACCAAAATGATCTTCCAAGCTATCATCATTAATCGTATCATTGAGGAGGAGGAGGAGGATAGCCAGTCAACATAACAGCACAGGCACTCAGCATCAGCATCAGTTTTGAAGGGATGTGACATTTTAAAATCAATTAGTCTGTTATATCAGCATCAGGTGTGTGTTAGCTGGTGGTGATCCAAGACTGGTTCATCTTGATGAAAGTCAGTCGATCAACCGAGTCGGTGGACAGGCGCACCCTGTGATCCGTGACAAATCCTCCAGCAGCACTGAATGTGCGTTCTGAAAGAACGCTGGATGCAGGACAGGCCAGTAGCTCAATTGCATACTGTGCAAGCTCTGGCCAGTGATCCATCCTCAAGACCCAGTAAGCCAGAGAATTTTCGGTGGGGAAGGTGTCCAAGTCTGACCTTGCCCCTAGGTATTCCTGCACCATGTATATCAGACGCTGGCGATGGTTGCTGGAACCGATCATACTTTGGGGCTGCGGACTAAAGAATTGTCTGAACGCATCGGTCTGACGGCCACCTTCCCCACCGCTCCTTCTTTGACTGCCCGAAGCCTCAGCAACTCGTTGTCCAGGACCAGGAGTTAGTAACCTCCCAGTCTCTGGGAACGCGTTGCACAGACCTTTCTGCAAGGCCTCCCGGAGTTGTCTCATCCTCTGCTCCCTCTGCGATGGTAACATAAGGTCCGCAACCTTACCCTTGTACCGTGGATCAAGGAGAGTGGCCAGCCAGTAATGGTCCCTCTCCTTGATCCGAAGAATACGAGGATCCTTCCGCAGACTTTGCAGGATCAGGGAGGCCATGCAGTGTAGGTTAGCTGAGGCATTCGGTCCGGAGTCCTCTGGGTCACTAAGGACGACATGATCCGCAGCCACCTCCTCCCAGCCACGTACAAGTCCACTGGTTTCTTGGGACTGTAAATCATCCCTAAAAGACTGCTGCTGATGATGCTGAGTGCCAGCCTCCACCTCCATGCTGACACAATCCTCCTCCTCCTCCTCCTCCTCCTCCTCCTCCTCCTCTTCCTGTGCGATGGGTGGGACAGAAGGAACACTGTCTGGGTAAAGGGGGCCTTGAGAGGCAAGGAAATCCTCCTCTTCCTGCCTCTGTTCTGCCTCAAGTGCCCTGTCCATTATTCCACGCAGCGTGTGCTCCAACAGGTGGACAAGAGGTACAGTGTCACTGATGCATGCACTGTCACTGCTCACCATCCTCGTGGCCTCCTCAAATGGTGCCAGGACAGTGCATGCATCCTTGATCATGCCCCACTGGCGTGGTGAAAAAAACCTGAGCTCCCCTGACCCTGTCCTGGTGCCGTAGTCGCACAGGTACTCATTGATGGCCCTCTGCTGCGTGTGCAGCCGCTGCAGCATGGCCAATGTTGAGTTCCACCTGGTGGGCATGTCACATATAAGGCGGTTCTTGGGCAGGTTCGACTCCTTTTGCAGCTCAGCCAGGCGAGCACTGGCATTATAAGATCTGCGGACATGCACACAGACTTTCCTGGCCTGCCTCAGGACATCCTGTAAACCCGGGTACCTGCCCAAGAACCGCTGCACCACCAGGTTAAGGACGTGAGCCATACAGGGCACATGGGTCAGTTGTCCCTGTCGGAGGGCGGAGAGGAGGTTGGTGCCATTGTCGCAAACCACCATTCCTGGCTTAAGCTGGCATGGCGTCAACCACCTCTCGGCCCGCCCCTGCAGAGCAGACAGGACCTCTGCCCCAGTGTGGCTCCTGTCCCCCAAACACACCAGCGCAAGCACGGCATGGCATCTTTTTGCCTGTGTACTTGCGTAGCCCCTTGAACGCCTACGGAGCACCGCTGGTTCCGAGGACAAAGCACAGGAAGAGGCCATGGAGGAAGAAGAAGAGGAGGGGGTGGAGGAGAGAGGTGTGTCGCAACCAGTAGTAGCATTTTGGAGGCGTGGCGGCGGAACAACCTCCAACACTACTGCACCTTGTCCTGCATCCTTCCCAGCTGCCAAAAGAGTGACCCAATGGGCCGTGAAAGAAAGGTAACGTCCCTGTCCATGCCTGCTGGACTATGAGTCAGCGGTAATATGCACCTTACCGCTGACCGCCCTGTCCAGCGAGGCCAAGACATTGCCTTCCACATGCCTGTAGAGAGCCGGAATCGCCTTCCGTGAGAAAAAGTGGCGTTTGGGAACCTGCCACTGAGGAACCGCACATTGCACAAACTCACGGAAGGGGGCCGAGTCTACCAACTGAAAAGGCAGCAGTTGAAGCGCTAGCAATTTAGCCAAGCTAGCATTCAACCGCTGGGCATGTGGATGGCTGGGAGTGAACTTCTTTCGACGGTCCAGCAGCTGGGGCAGGGAAATTTGCCTGCTAGAATCGGACGTCGGTGTACTGCTAGCAGAGTGGCCGCAAGTACTTGGCTGTGACACACCTAATTCTACACCTTCATTCCTCTCAGTGCAGGTTTCAGAGAGGACTGAAGGTATACTGCGGTTGGAGATCCCAGCTGATGCGGTGCAAGGAGAGGTCCGCTTTGTTCTTTGGTGTGGGTCTTTAAGGTAGGCTTGCCAACGAGCTGCATGGCAGGTCAACATATGTCTGATCAAGCATGTGGTGCCCAAGCGGCTGATGTTTTGGCCACGCGATATACGCTTGAGACATATGTTGCAAACAGCAGCTGTGCGATCTGATGCACTCGCCTCAAAAAAGGCCCACACCAAATAACTTTTTGAATGACGGGCAGAGGCAGCACCCTGCACAGGCGGAGCTCTGCGGTGTGATTCCGTCGGTGTGCTGCCCATACGCTGGCCACCCAAGGGCATCCTGCCTCGTTGGAGATGTGCCTCCTCCTCATCCTCCTCCTCCTCCTCTCTCCTATTAGACACCCACGTGGAGTCAGTGACCTCATCATCCCCTCCCTCCTCATCACTGGAGCCAATCTGGCAGTATGCTGCAGCTGCTGGAGCATGACTGCCAGATTGGTGTCCTTCTTGAGCATCCCCTCTCTCAGCTCTCACGCTACTGCCTTCCTCTAGCTGGGTATCATCATCAGATCCTTTGAAACGCTGGGCATCCTCCTGGAGCATGTACCCAACACTGTGCTCAAACAGTTCGGGGGACTCCTCAGGAGGAGGACATGGTGGGTCTAGGGAAGGAGTGACTAATGATGACATTGATACCAGAGAAGAGGACGCTTTGGCAGCTGCTTTGCCAGTACCCTGAGCCTGGGTGAGAGAGGATGAGGAGGATGAGGTGGGCTTGGTCATCCAGTCTACCAAGTCTTCGGCATGATGTGGCTCAACATGTCCAGCTGCCGAAAAGAAGGACAAGCGTGTCCCATGGCCATGTGCTGATGACAATGCACCGCGTCCACGACCAGCGCTGTTGCCCCCAGACACAGAGCCTGCTTGCCCTCTTTTTTTGCCTCCTGACTGTCTGCCTCTCCTTGTTTGCCTTCCAGACATTTTAATGGATGGCCTGCAGGGAGATGGGAAAAACAGCAATAAGGGCTACCTTCAGGTGTATACTGTGCAGGAGGCTTAGCAACAAAGACACTGACACTGTCCCCTGCCTATCCTTCTCTGTCCCTAAACACAAGGATTTGCAATATGGTTCAGCAAGATTGGTTTAGCACAGAATAGCACACTGATAGTTTCCCTCACTGTCCTTCTCTGTCCCTACAAACAAGATTTAGCACAGAATAGCACACTGATAGTTTCCACGAGTGTCCTTCTCTGTCCCTAAACTCAAGGATTTCAAATATGGTTCAGCAAGATTGGTTTAGAACAGAATAGCACACTGACAGTTTCCCTCACTGTCCTTCTCTGTCCCTACAAACAAGGATTAGCACAGAATAGCACACTGATAGTTTCCACGAGTGTCCTTCTCTGTCCCTAAACTCAAGGATTTCAAATACGGTTCAGCAAAATTGGTTTAGGACAGAATAGCACACTGACACTTTCCCTCACTGTCCTTCTCTGTCCCTACAAACAAGATTTAGCACAGAATAGCACACTGATAGTTTCCACGAGTGTCCTTCTCTGTCCCTAAACTCAAGGATTTCAAATATGGTTCAGCAAGATTGGTTTAGGACAGAATAGCACACTGACACTTTCCCTCACTGTCCTTCTCTGTCCCTACAAACAAGATTTAGCACAGAATAGCACACTGATAGTTTCCACGAGTGTCCTTCTCTGTCCCTAAACTCAAGGATTTCAAATATGGTTCAGCAAGATTGGTTTAGCACAGAATAGCACACTGATAGTTTCCCTCACTGTCCTTCTCTGTCCCTACAAACAAGGATTAGCACAGAATAGCACACTGATAGTTTCCACGAGTGTCCTCCTCTGTCCCTAAACTCAAGGATTTCAAATATGGTTCAGCAAGATTGGTTTAGAACAGAATAGCACACTGATAGTTTCCCTCACTGTCCTTCTCTGTCCCTACAAACAAGATTTAGCACAGAATAGCACACTGATAGTTTCCCCGAGTGTCCTTCTCTGTCCCTAAACTCAAGGATTTCAAATATGGTTCAGCAAGATTGGTTTAGAACAGAATAGCACACTGACAGTTTCCCCGAGTGTCATTCTCTGTCCCTACAAACAAGATTTAGCACAGAATAGCACACTGATAGTTTCCACGAGTGTCCTTCTCTGTCCCTAAACTCAAGGATTTCAAATATGGTTCAGCAAGATTGGTTTAGAACAGAATAGCACACTGATAGTTTCCCTCACTGTCCTTCTCTGTCCCTACAAACAAGATTTAGCACAGAATAGCACACTGATAGTTTCCACGAGTGTCCTTCTCTGTCCCTAAACTCAAGGATTTCAAATATGGTTCAGCAAGATTGGTTTAGGACAGAATAGCACACTGACACTTTCCCTCACTGTCCTTCTCTGTCCCTACAAACAAGATTTAGCACAGAATAGCACACTGATAGTTTCCTCGAGTGTCCTTCTCTGTCCCTAAACTCAAGGATTTCAAATATGGTTCAGCAAGATTGGTTTAGCACAGAATAGCACACTGATAGTTTCCCTCACTGTCCTTCTCTGTCCCTACAAACAAGGATTAGCACAGAATAGCACACTGATAGTTTCCACGAGTGTCCTTCTCTGTCCCTAAACTCAAGGATTTCAAATATGGTTCAGCAAGATTGGTTTAGAACAGAATAGCACACTGACAGTTTCCCCGAGTGTCCTTCTCTGTCCCTAAACTCAAGGATTTCAAATATGGTTCAGCAAGATTAGTTTAGGACAAAATAGCACACTGACACTTTCCCTCACTGTCCTTCTCTGTCCCTACAAACAAGATTTAGCACAGAATAGCACACTGATAGTTTCCACGAGTGTCCTTCTCTGTCCCTAAACTCAAGGATTTCAAATATGGTTCAGCAAGATTGGTTCAGAACAGAATAGCACACTGACAGTTTCCCCGAGTGTCCTTCTCTGTCCCTAAACTCAAGGATTTCAAATATGGTTCAGCAAGATTGGTTTAGGACAGAATAGCACACTGACACTTTCCCTCACTGTCCTTCTCTGTCCCTACAAACAAGATTTAGCACAGAATAGCACACTGATAGTTTCCACGAGTGTCCTTCTCTGTCCCTAAACTCAAGGATTTCAAATATGGTTCAGCAAGATTGGTTTAGAACAGAATAGCACACTGACAGTTTCCCTCACTGTCCTTCTCTGTCCCTACAAACAAGGATTAGCACAGAATAGCACACTGATAGTTTCCACGAGTGTCCTTCTCTGTCCCTAAACTCAAGGATTTCAAATATGGTTCAGCAAGATTGGTTTAGGACAGAATAGCACACTGACACTTTCCCTCACTGTCCTTCTCTGTCCCTACAAACAAGATTTAGCACAGAATAGCACACTGATAGTTTCCACGAGTGTCCTTCTCTGTCCCTAAACTCAAGGATTTCAAATATGGTTCAGCAAGATTGGTTTAGCACAGAATAGCACACTGATAGTTTCCCTCACTGTCCTTCTCTGTCCCTACAAACAAGATTTAGCACAGAATAGCACACTGATAGTTTCCACGAGTGTCCTTCTCTGTCCCTAAACTCAAGGATTTCAAATATGGTTCAGCAAGATTGGTTTAGCACAGAATAGCACACTGATAGTTTCCCTCACTGTCCTTCTCTGTCCCTACAAACAAGGATTAGCACAGAATAGCACACTGATAGTTTCCACGAGTGTCCTTCTCTGTCCCTAAACTCAAGGATTTCAAATATGGTTCAGCAAGATTGGTTTAGAACAGAATAGCACACTGATAGTTTCCCTCACTGTCCTTCTCTGTCCCTACAAACAAGATTTAGCACAGAATAGCACACTGATAGTTTCCCCGAGTGTCCTTCTCTGTCCCTAAACTCAAGGATTTCAAATATGGTTCAGCAAGATTGGTTTAGAACAGAATAGCACACTGACAGTTTCCCCGAGTGTCATTCTCTGTCCCTACAAACAAGATTTAGCACAGAATAGCACACTGATAGTTTCCACGAGTGTCCTTCTCTGTCCCTAAACTCAAGGATTTCAAATATGGTTCAGCAAGATTGGTTTAGAACAGAATAGCACACTGATAGTTTCCCTCACTGTCCTTCTCTGTCCCTACAAACAAGATTTAGCACAGAATAGCACACTGATAGTTTCCACGAGTGTCCTTCTCTGTCCCTAAACTCAAGGATTTCAAATATGGTTCAGCAAGATTGTTTTAGAACAGAATAGCACACTGACACTTTCCCTCACTGTCCTTTTCTGTCCCTACAAACAAGTTTTAGCACAGAATAGCACACTGATAGTTTCCACGAGTGTCCTTCTCTGTCCCTAAACTCAAGGATTTCAAATATGGTTCAGCAAGATTGGTTTAGGACAGAATAGCACACTGACACTTTCCCTCACTGTCCTTCTCTGTCCCTACAAACAAGATTTAGCACAGAATAGCACACTGATAGTTTCCACGAGTGTCCTTCTCTGTCCCTAAACTCAAGGATTTCAAATATGGTTCAGCAAGATTGGTTTAGCACAGAATAGCACACTGATAGTTTCCCTCACTGTCCTTCTCTGTCCCTACAAACAAGGATTAGCACAGAATAGCACACTGATAGTTTCCACGAGTGTCCTTCTCTGTCCCTAAACTCAAGGATTTCAAATATGGTTCAGCAAGATTGGTTAAGAACAGAATAGCACACTGACAGTTTCCCCGAGTGTCCTTCTCTGTCCCTAAACTCAAGGATTTCAAATATGGTTCAGCAAGATTGGTTTAGGACAGAATAGCACACTGACACTTTCCCTCACTGTCCTTCTCTGTCCCTACAAACAAGATTTAGCACAGAATAGCACACTGATAGTTTCCACGAGTGTCCTTCTCTGTCCCTAAACTCAAGGATTTCAAATATGGTTCAGCAAGATTGGTTTAGCACAGAATAGCACACTGATAGTTTCCCTCACTGTCCTTCTCTGTCCCTACAAACAAGGATTAGCACAGAATAGCACACTGATAGTTTCCACGAGTGTCCTTCTCTGTCCCTAAACTCAAGGATTTCAAATATGGTTCAGCAAGATTGGTTTAGAACAGAATAGCACACTGACAGTTTCCCCGAGTGTCCTTCTCTGTCCCTAAACTCAAGGATTTCAAATATGGTTCAGCAAGATTGGTTTAGGACAGAATAGCACACTGACACTTTCCCTCACTGTCCTTCTCTGTCCCTACAAACAAGATTTAGCACAGAATAGCACACTGATAGTTTCCACGAGTGTCCTTCTCTGTCCTTAAACTCAAGGATTTCAAATATGGTTCAGCAAGATTGGTTTAGAACAGAATAGCACACTGACAGTTTCCCCCACTGTCCTTCTCTGTCCCTACAAACAAGATTTAGCACAGAATAGCACACTGATAGTTTCCACGAGTGTCCTTCTCTGTCCCTAAACTCAAGGATTTCAAATACGGTTCAGCAAGATTGGTTTAGAACAGAATAGCACACTGACAGTTTCCCTCACTGTCCTTCTATGTCCCTACAAACAAGGATTAGCACAGAATAGCACACTGACACTTTCCCTCACTGTCCTTCTCTGTCCCTACAAACAAGATTTAGCACAGAATAGCACACTGACACTTTCCCTCACTGTCCTTCTCTGTCCCTACAAACAAGGTTTAGCAAAGAATGACACACTGACACTCTCCCTACCTATCCTTCTCTGTCCCTAAACACAAGGAATCCAGGATTAGTAAAGGAAAAAAATGACACTGTTCCTGCCTATGCTTCTCTTTCCCTGCTCCGGAACACACTACACAAGGCCGCCGCGCTGGCGGCCTTTTGTAGTGTGGGGCGTGTACTAAACCCCCTCATCATTGCTCTCCTCGCTGCCGGCGCTGTGATTGGCCAAGCATGCGGGGTCACAGTGCATGCTTGGCCAATCACAGCGCCTGGATGACACTGCGATGGCGTAGTGCATTGTGGGCCGTTCGCGTCACTCGAATTTTGCGCGAACGGCCCAAATCGTTCGATCTTCGTCGAACGATCGAACAGCCGATGTTCGAGTCGAACGTATGTTCGACTCGAACACGAAGCTCATCCCTAGTCCCTACTTTCAAACATCCAACTTACAAACGACTCCTACTTGCAAACGGAAGAAGACAACAGGAAGTGAGAGGAAATCTACCCCTAGGAAGGAAAATTCTCTCCTGTAAGAATTAATATGGGAGAAAGGTGTCTCCTCTCTACTGATGCTTTATCACCAATCCTTGTTTCAATAAAAACACCACATTTCAAAAACAGTTGTCATTGGGACGCAAAGTGAGGTGAAATGTTCTGAACAGGGGCACAGACAGAAAAACAAATGTTACAGGGGTGATAACCCTTCCCTATGTTTTCCAAAAAGCTTAAAAATAGATTTTTTGGCTGGAGCTACACTTAAACAATGTACGTGTTCAAAATTACAAACAGATTCTACTTAAGAACAAACCTACAGTCCCTGTCTTGTTTACACCGGTCTTGTTTACACCGCCTGTATACTGCTGTTCAGAGTATATAGGGCCTTTTTTATTTTGTGTTGCGGGGTTCCCCTTAATATTCAAACAAGACCCAAAGGTGCTGGTAATGGGCTGGGGTAGGGGGGGGGGTGATGGGGTAGCTATGCCATTTTTCTTAAAGATTTTCATCCATATTACCGGGACCAGACATTACATTAAAGCCACAAACAGTTTTAAATGGCTTTTTTTTCCTTTTGAAATGTCATTTTGTGCAGGGACAGTTCTAAACACGGTAAACACGTGGCACTTCGCAGGCATACTATAGTCACCCCCCAGGTACGATATTTAAAGGAATATTTGACTTTTTTTTTCACTTTATGCATCATTAAAATGACTGCTCCCGAAAAACGTCAGTTTTTAAAACTTCTTTTTGCATTGATACATGTCCCCTGGTGCAGAACCCGGGTTCCCAAACTCTGTTTAGGACAATAACATGGATAATAGTCGTTATAATTAGCACTTTAGAATTTGAACGTTCGCATCCATTGTATTTAATAGGGTTCTAATGTTCGTGCGAACTTTCGTTCCGTTCGCGGGTTCTGGTGCGAACCGAACCCGGGGGTGTTCGGCTCATCACTACTTGTATTATGTTGTGTATTTTTGTCTTTGATATAGTACAGTGAAAGATACCATCTTTCTGGTTCGTCCGCACAGTAAACGGATGTATTAAACCTCTTTCTCCGTACAGTTCATAAAACGATGTTTTGGGTTCATCCAGTGTGAGCACACATGTATTTAATTTTATTTGGGGGAGCAAATTTGGTAACCAATTTATTTTTTGGATCAAATCCAAAGGACAATTTTTTGGAAAAAATAAGGATATGCATGGTAATGTTTAGGGGTGTGAATGCTCAGCAGCTGATTAAACAACAGAACGCAGTAGTACAAGTGTGGGCCAAAAGCCAAAAACCTTGAGGGTGTCACACACAGGTGATCGTGTGTATATACTTTGGGGTGTTACAATGTGTCAATTTTTTTTTTTAAAGGATATGCTATGTTTTTGGCTATGTATCCAATCATGTGTTCCGGTTGTCACTGGGGGTACATTTAAAAATGGAACACACTTCAAAATTATGTTTACCAATTATTTTATCATGCTTTAAATTTCACTCAAATATATTCACTACTAATGAAACTATACCTTTTCGTGCAATCTCCATAGGGATTCAAAAAGCTAGGTCAGATGTGTCCAAAATGCCAACACCTTCAACAATACCCCCAGAACCACATGATGGAGAGGAACGTGAGGTTGTGGAAGTGGAAAGTGGCACCACAACAGGTCAGTGTCAAACCAGACAGATGCAGGTTAATAGATGTAGGCCTACATATTCTATACTACATGTTTTTTTTACATTTTAGAAGCAGTTCTGGCCGAAGACCCCGATAAGTTGACACATCATAGTGCCCAGATCCTGATCCAATACCTCATGGTCTGCTGTCGTGACCTCGAAAAAATAAAGGGAGACTTGACAGAGATCAGGCAAAATACAAAGCGGGTGGAGGAAAGGCTACAAAAGATCATGGCTGTGCTTGGGCGTGTTTAATTTTTTTTAACAAAAGAAGGTTGAAGTTGCTGTTTTTTGGCAGGTTTGTTTTTGTTTTCACCTTTAACCACTTCAATACCATGCACTTATACAGCTTCCTGCCCAAGCCAATTTTGAGCTTTCAGCGCTGTCGCAATTTGAATGACAATTACGCGGTCATACTACACTGTACCCAAACAAATTTTTTATCATTTTGTTCCCACAAATAGAGATTTCTTTCGGTGGTATTTGATCGCCTCTGCGATTTTTATTTTTTGCACAACAAATAAAAAAAGAGCGAAAATTTTGAAAAAAACGAAGTTTTTCTTGGTTTCTGTTAATTTTTTTGTAAATAAGTACCTTTTCTACTTCAATGATGGGCACTGATAAGGCAGCACTGACGGGCACTGATAAGGCGACACTGATGGGCACCGATGAGGTGGCACCAATGAGGTGGCACTGATGAGGTGGCACTGATGGGCACTGATGATGGGCACTGATAGGCGGCACTGATGGGCACTGATATGTGGCACTGGTATGCGGCACTGATTGTCACTCATAGGCAGCACTGATTGGCACTCATAGGCGGCACTGATTGGCACTTATAGGCGGCACTGATGGGCACTTATAGGCAGCACTGATAGGTGGCACGGACGGGCACTGATAGGTGGGCACTTATGGGCACAGATGGGCACGGATGGGCACTGATAGGTGGCGCTGATGGACACTAGTAGGTGGCACTGATGGACACTGATGCCCAGCAATGCCAGCCACCACACATTGTGGTGGTGCCATCATAGTGCCAGTCAGTGCCCATTTGTGGGCACTGATTGGCATTTTTTTTATTACATGTGGATGGCCATGGGGGCCATCCACATGTTTGGGGCTTCCTGGGGCGTCCTGGGGGGCTTCCCTGGTGGTCTAGTGTGGGTATCCGAGGGGGGGCTGCGCTGATAAATGATCAGCGCGAACCCCCCCTGTCAGGAGAGCCGCCGATCGGCTCTCCTCTACTCGCGTCTGTCAGACGCGAGTGAGGAAGAGCCGATCAACGGCTCTTCCTGTTTACATTGTGATCAGCCGTGATTCGACACGGCTGATCACATGGTAAAAAGCCTCCGCCGAAGGCTTTTTACCGAGATCAGTGTAGCGGTGTGTCAGACTGACACACCGCTCCACCGATCGCCGCGATGCGCGCCCCCCCGGGCGCGCGGCGGCTGTTATCCCGCAGGACGTCATATGACGTCCAGTGTGGATAACACAACCACTTCCCGGACGTCAATCTGCTATTGACGGGGCGGGAAGTGCTTAAAGGACTAGTGTATGTTTATTTTTATCCAATATTTGTTAAGATATTTTGTTTATGCATGGCTGGTCATGCGTTTTAAAAACCAAAAAATTAAGGGGACATCTACATTTCAAAGGAAGTTTCCCCCAAAAATAAACAATAAAGGTATTTTGATCCTCTAAAAATGTGGCTTCATTATGTAAATGTTGTGCTAAGTGAACTACTTGATGTTTTGTGTTTACACTGACAATGAAGGCAAATTAAGAATGCTAAATACACATGGCAATACAAGTGCACTAGGTAAACCTACGAGAAACATAAAACATTAGTAAATTAAAACACCAAACCAATCTTTAATCCAAACAAATATTTATTTTACTAAATGATAAGGTTAAAATTGTTCAGGCATTTCAATGGCCCCCCTACCCACAAAATAATCAACATATTTGTCACGGACCTCACATCCGGTTTGGGGGGCCAAGCCTGGACGGCCAGGTTCCAGGGCCACTAAAGTTTCATTATTCAATAAAGAGGCCTCAGGCCCACTCAAAGCCAGATAACTGGTGGAATGCACCCGTAGGAAATTATGGAGCACACAGCCAGTCATTACCACATGGTTCCATTTGTATGGGGCAAGGTGGATGGAGGTCAGGAAGAGGCGGAATCGGCTGGCCATGATGCCAAAGGCATTTTCCACCACCCTTCTGGCTCTGGTCAGCCGATAGTTGAACACCCTCCTCTCAGGGTTGAGGGTGCGTTGCGGGAATGGCCTCATCAAATGGGGTCCCAGGCCAAATGCCTCATCCTCCACAAACACAAACAGAAGTCCCTCCACATTCTGCTCCGCTGGTGGCAAGGCCAGCAGATCCAAAAGGAGCCGTTCCCCAAACTCCGTCTGGGCAAATACTCCTCCATCAGACATCCTGCCATTCTTGCCAATGTCCACATAGAGGAACTCGTAGGTGGCCGACATCACTGCCATCATCACGATGCTGTGAAACCCCTTATAGTTATAATAAAAGGATCCCGAATGGGGTGGTGGGACGACCCGAACATGTTTGCCGTCGATGGCTCCTCCACAGTTCGGAAAGTTCCATCGGTGGGCAAACTCGGAAGCCACATTCTGCCATTCATGTGGCGAAGAAGGGAACTGTGGAATAAAAGCAAAAATAAATTAATAATTTGAGAAAGAAACATTGAAAGCAGATTTCATTAAAAGATTCAGGGCCAACATTGGTAGAAAAAGAAAAAAGAAAATATTAGTAAGCAACAAAAAACCAAGAACAAACCCTTAAAAAAATGTGGGGGGGGTTTGAAGATGAGTTGGGGATATCACAAATGAAGGCTGTAGCACTCTGTATGAAGTAAACCAAAAAAAAATTCCTAGCCCAAATTTGGGGTGCGTTTTGGGTAAAGCACTACGATGGAGCATAGAATAAAATACATGGAAATGACTAGGCAAGGTAGGTATGGCTCCGGGATAGCATGCTGGAGAGGTTAAGTAAGGCACATTTAAAAGGTAGGCCTCAAACCACACACTTTTACAATAAATACATGGGGAGAAAGGGGACATTCCCTGCAGCTAAGAATCATGTGAATTAGGGACTGATAATTAAGCCAAAAATAAAGTATACAACACCCAAAAAAAAAATGTGAGCTTTTTAAGAAGAACACTTACCTTAATATAGTCCTCCTGCAAAACTTGAAGGATGGCAGAACAAGTCTCTGGTATAATGATACCCAGAGCCTGGGGGGATAGGCCTGTGGAGAACTTAAGGTCCTGCAGGCTTCTCTCAGTCGCCAGGTATCGCAACGTGGCGATGAGCCTCTGCTCAGCACTGATGGCTTCCCACATAACGGTGTCCTGCCTGGTAATGTAGGGGGACACCAAAGCCAACAGATGCTGAAATACGGGGTCAGACATCCTGAGAAAATTCCTGAAATCATCAGGATTATTCTCCCTGATCTCCCGCAACAAAGGCATGTGACAGAATTGGTGCCGCTGGAGCAACCAATTCTTGGTCCATGAACTCCTCCTGACCCTGCTCATGGCATGGAGTCGGGATACAGCATGAACCCCTGCACCAACTACAGCACGAACTCTACGACGAGTACGTAGCCGCAACATGGCTAGATAACGGTCGGCTGAACAGAACGAACTAGAAGAACGCACGGAAGAACATCAAGGCCAATGAAGAACAAGCTGAAAAACAGGAACGAGCAGAGCAGACCGCACTGAATAAACAGATACGAACTGACTACAAGCACTGCAAAACAGATACGAACCCACAGGCACAAACTGAACTCCACAAAACGATCTTCAAAGCACGAAGACTGAAAAGCGCGAATCGTCTCTCACCAAACTTTTACTAACACGCGGTAAAACGGAATTATCAAAAGCGTCCCAAAGGGTGGCGTCATTAGAACGGAACTTCCCCTTTATAGTGTCGTTGTACGTGTTGTACGTCACTGCGCTTTGCTTGATCGTTTTTTAAAATGATCGTGTGTACGCAACACAGGCTTGAGAGGAAACATGAAAAAAAACGACGTGAAAAACGGCAAGAAAAAAAAATGGCAAGAAAATCGATCGTGTGTACGCGGCATTAGACTTAGCCTCCTTTCCCAGTGGACGCCTTGTAAGGAGAAACGCAGCGTCGGGTGGAGATAAGGAATTTGATGTCATCACGCACCAGCTGATCAGCGCGAGCTACAGCTGACTGCTTTTTTAAATCGTTGTTGGAGATTGCCGGCATTCAAACCTCTCTGCACCATGAAGTTTCTTGTTCTTATCCCCAACATGTTACACTACGAATCATAAGCGGTGCCCTAGATTGATTTTTTATACCGAGAGGATCTTTTGAATACGGTGTAGCAGTGGAGTATAGGATCTTGAGGAGTATCTGATTTCCTACGTTAGATGTCCGGAGTACGTGTCTACTAAGCCCCTTCGATCCCTGTAATGGGGGTCCACCTGATTTGGTAAGCAGACATCTTTATTACCTGATTGTGAGTCATTATTACCTGCTTTGAAAGAAGAAAGTGAGGAGGATTGGCACCTTCGCTTCCAGTCTTTTTTGGACATTGTATGTGTCATTTCCAGTCTTTCATGGACATTTTATGTGTTGTTCACCCTTTTGGTTTTTACACCATTTTTGATCATATGTGTTTGAACTTCACTTATATCAGATATATACACACCATGTTTGTTTATATTTTATGAGTATTCACCATTGCTTTTTTAGAAGCAATTTGTAGAAGCATTTATTGTTTTCTTCACCTTATGTTTTTTGGGTTGCGCAATATTTTATATAATACAGGGCTGGCAGTGATCGTTTTTAATTTTTTTATTTTACAATAGCGGCGGGGGGGTTTAGACGGAGACACACAACAAGGATCTGACAGGCAGAGAGGAGAGGGAGAGGGGAGAGAGGAGAGCAGAAAGGAGAGCTGCGTATGACGGTGGGACGTACTCTGACCATGGTGGTCAGGGCTCAGCCGCCCTGGTTATCGTGGTCAGTACAGAGAGGAGGATACAGGAAGTGGCAGGTTCAGGGAGGTTTTTTACAGTTCAGAGGGGGGCAGATTACACAGCACAAGAACTGTGCTGTTAAATCTGCTTTAAGGGACCAGAATCTGATTATTTTTTTTGGGAGGGGGGTTAACAAACACTTTAAGGGCAGGTACCCCTATGCTTGTTGTAGATTCAGATCTGTAGAAGATGGTATTTTTAAATCAGGATTTTTTTTATCCATTTAATATAGTGAGTAAGGAGTGATTTCAGCTTTTGTACATAAAACAATGTCAGAGGAAAAGGCAGAGTTTGGAGGTAGTATAAAATAGTTGATAATAATGTCATTTTGGTAATTGAAGATCTACCTACCCATGAGACTTGGAATTTGGTAAGATCATGTGTTTGTTGGCATAGAACTTGTAGTGGAGCTTCATAATTGGTCTAGGGGTAGGTACCTTATTGCCCAAATATTTAATAACTTAATTTGGAGCCCATGAGAACCCAGATATTGCCAAGATATGACCTTTCATGCTGTTAGCACAATGGGAAGCATATGGGAATTTGAAATATTTACTTTACATAATGAATTTTGACCAACGTCATGTAGGAGTTTAGTAACCGTTGGTAAGCAGATTGCAGAGTTAGTCCAGGATAAAATAACATTGTTTGCATTAAATCCTATTATGTGTTCCTCTATCACTATTTCTTATAACTGACATCTTAGGATGTGCTCTAATGGATTGTACAAGAGGCTCAATACCCAGGGCAAAGATTATGGGGGTTAGTGAGCAACCTTGCCAAATACCATTTTTAATATCAAATGACATTGAGAGAATGCCAGAATTAGGACTCTTGCACCAGGGGTAGAGTATAGTGCTCTGATAGTCATATTAATAAAACCTGTTAGGCCACAGACATGCAATACCTATTGAAGGTATAGCCAATGTACCCGATTGAATGCCTTCACTGCATCCAATGAAAGATGCAGAGAAGGCATTCAATGAAGCTCTGCCTGTCAGTTTACTATGTGTCTGGTGCTGTCCGATGTCTGATGACTGTTAAAAGAGAAGTCCAGCCTGAGCTCGTTTGGCTGGGCTTCTCCTGTGGGTCACAGGAGTGCAATTAGTTTTGCACTCCTGTGACCCATTTTCAGCAGAGACCGGTCTGAAGTCCGCTCTCTGCTGACGTCACTGGAATCAGTCCAGGCGCAGCGTCATCACGACAATCAAGTCTGGATCCACCAGGTGATGCCCATATCAGCCTCTCAGCAAGTCACTCCCCACCCCTCCACAGCTCAGCACTCCAGTGATGCTGACTGACAGAGAGCAGCTCTCTGCTTGGGGAGCTGAGAGAACCGAGCCATCAGCGATGTTAGATCGCTCGGTTCTCAGCGCAGAGACGGCGGGGGACAGATGCAGCATCGGACCAATGCTGCATCCACCTTGGTAAGTATGAATAGGGAAAAAAAACCTTTACTTCTCTTTTAACAAAACCCGTTTAAATGGGGTATATTAATTGTGGAATAATGTTTTCTAGCCTGGAAGCAATGATTTTTGCATACATTTTTATGTCAGTGCTAAGTAGTGAGATGGGGAGACCCATTTTAATAAGATTAGCCTCCCCTGACTTATTTCTCTGATTAGAAGCTTCATTACTGGTAAATAAGTACCTAGTAGCAAATCCTAGAGATCTTTTTTTTTTTTATCTAAATGTGTCTCCTGTATAAAAAAATAATATCATCTCTGGATTGCCTGAACTCTCAAAGCATTAGTGTCGCTGATAGTTGGAATTTAGACCAATAACATTTAAAGATAAAATCTTAACCATTATTGCATATAAAACTTGTAGGAGCAATACTTAGCTGGAATGTTGTGGTAGGGCAATTTCCATCATGTCATCATGTAATGTCAGTGCCATCTGAGAGCTGTTCTTCCAAGGAGCAATGGAGAGTGGAGAGAAGTCAGACCAAAGAAGGAGAAGGTAGATCTCTAAACAAACAGTAAAAGATACATAAACCAAACATAAACCATGAGTTTAACTAAATACTTAATCACCAATAGGTGGTGTTTAGCCATAAAAGTTCCAAAATACCCACTTTATAAAACGGAAAAGATTGGGGTATAAATGTATTCCTGAAGAAAATAACCTAAAATGACAGAAATTGGGGAGTGGGGGGGAAGGGGGGGGGGGTTTATAGAGTTGGAAGGTAGATGCCATCCGTTGCTCTCAGTGACTGAACATGCCTGTATGTAGCATAGAGAGGAAGTGGATAAAAAAATTAACAAAGAAAGGTAAGAATGGTGTAGAGGAACCTAATGGGCAAAGCATACGAGGGACCAGGGGGAAGGGGAAAATACCTTTAGGCAGTCTATTACTAAAGCAATATCCTAAAGGAACACTTGATGGTATTGGGCTGTATCTTTCCAAAAAATACCCCAGTGCAAGGAATGACAGTAAACATAAATTAACCAAATGAACAGGTGTCGGGGAAAAAACACAGGTTTAATTTCAGCCGGAGAGGTGAAGGGTGGAAGGGCAACAATCTACCAACACCCTAGTTGATAAGAACCTCCCAGCTGGGAGATGATCCAAACCATCCCCATGTGCCAAGGTGGACAACATACCTTTACATCATGTAGTATAACCATAGAGAAAGGAAACATTATATGCAACCTCTGAAAAGTGGTTTTAATAGGTAACAAGAAAGCATAGGTTCCACTGGACAAGGAGACTGTGTTACACATTGAATGAATAGTTCAGGCAGGCTTTTTCCATGAAACTTCATGAGGGGAGTCAGAAGCTCGAAGATGCTTTTCTGTCAGAACTGGAGGTGGAAGAAGCGTAGGGAGAATTTTCCAGCCTGGTAGCTTTGGCATTGGGATGTTTGGGGTCTCACAGAGGATTGAGAGGTCTTCAAGCACTTGATAGACAGCTCTTTTGCCATTTAATTTTCTGAGAGACTGAAGGGGAAGCCCTAGCTATAGGATATATTATTTTACGGATTAATGGGCAGGAGTGGTTGAAGCAGTCTGCATTTTTAGTGAGTTATCCAGGAAAGGTCTGGATATAATTGAAGGGGGGTCCCTTCATAGAGCACAGAGTGCACCAAGCAGGCTTTGCACATGATCCTCTTTGAGCATTTAAGATTGGATTCTACATTTGTAATCTCTTGGCTTAGATGGAGAACCTCTTGGTCTTAGCGCTCTGTGGACTCTTTCAATTTCTATATGGTTAGATTCAGGTTCACCCAAGAGGTTATTAAAAAGTGTTTTTAGAGTTTCATTCAGATTCCCAGAGTCAGTGGTTTCAGGGGGGTCTTGAACTCCAATATTGTTCCTCTGACCCCTATTATCAAGGTCTTCCAAATGTCTCTGCATGTTTCTAATGAAAGATGTTGATTGGCAGTCTGATTATAGATCTGTGAAATTTGGTTGACTGGAGTTCTTCCTCATCGATTCATCCTAGTTAGCAAGATGCTGAAAGTCGGTTTGTAAAGCTTTGATTTCTGTGTGACAAGTCTCCTTGAGGTCTTGAATCAATTGGAAGAAGTCCTCCTTGGTAGGTTTGGATTACAAAAATTCACTCCAAGAGGGAAAAATCCTCCAACATAGAGACAGAAGGAGACAGGGAGGGCCAAGGAGGGCCAAGGAGATGTGGTTAATGTGTGGGGATAATTTCATGTGTACATTGTTGAATGGATATAAAATCAATTCCACAGAAATGGTGAAGATAAAATACATTTCAAAGGAATCCTTGCTCCTGCTTCCAAAGCTTAGAGAGCAGACCTATACTGTAGTGGATTTCTTCATGTACCTTAACTTCAGAGAGTTCATCTCCCAAGCCTGTTTACAGTAATTACACATATGTATTTTCTTGGTCACATCCATATATCCACTCTAGATGTCTAAAGTATGCTTTATTGATACTCTTATAGGTGCCCCTATCTTATTTTGTGTTTGTAATATCTTCTCACCTATGTGTGAAACTGGCATGGTGGCTGCCTTCATAATCACAATCCCATGACTGAATTACAATGATTCCCCTGTCATTTCAGGGGTGTAAAAAAGTATGAACAATTTTGACAATTGTGTATGACATATAACTATGTTCAAAGCTTTTGTGTACTATACGTGTTATTTTGTTGAAAAAATGACACATTAATGGGTTTCGTTACTAAAACTGAATAGTACAAAATCTGGTGCAGCTCTACATAGAAATCAATCAGCTTCCAGTTTTTTTTTTTTTATCAAAGCTTAATTAAACAACCTGAAGTTAGAAGCTGATTAGCTACCATGGTCAGTTGCACCAGATTTTGCACGCTCCAGTTTTAGTAAATCAACCCCATAATGTATTTCATAAAAAGTCTACTGAAAGGATTTAGCAGTTATTGAAGCTGTTTGTTTTTATGAGGAAAAATCTGATCATATCAATAAAACCAGAAATCCATTTCTAATGATACTTGGAATGAAAAAATAAGAATATCAGTTGGTCATCTGTAAATAATTTTTAAAAAAGGGATGAAATATTATTACTATAGTTTTGAATCAATGGAAGGACAGTGTGGTTTTCATAGGAATACCAGTGTGTCATGTCAGTGTTTGTGAAACTAATGCAAGCATTGGAAAGTGTTCTTTGCCTTTGGGAATTGCTTGCTTGTATTACAAATATTGATTTTATGATGTCATTGTGTTCCTGGAAGGAGAACAGATTTTTTAAAGGGGGGGGGGGGGGTTTCCAGGAATGGGACTAAAATATACCAGATAATACTTATGAAATGACTGAAAAATTCAGAAAAAATTTGCAAGCAATGAGACATCAGTAAAATAAGTAGGGCAGTAAGGATGTGATTGTTCCTTAATTGGTCTACTGATGGCAGAGTTATTGAGGGTAAAGTGCAAGTCAAAAACTTGATTTATGATACTAAGCTTTACATTAAATTCTCTCTCATACCAGTTCACAGCTCAACAAAATTTTCTGTCTGTATGAAACACTATGTGCTGTAGCACTTTATTATAAGTGCATCTGTACTCACAGTTTTCTCTTAGTCCTACTGCAAAATCCCACAAATACCTGTCAAGCCTACCAGTGAAGTTCACCTAATACAGTTTCCTGTGATCTTGCGACAATGATGCCGCATTGCTCCTATAGTCCGAGCAGAGTTACCACTCTTGTGTAGGCTATGCCTTCTTGCTCTACAGTGGGTTGGAAATATTGCCACTGCTGATTCAAAAGGCTTTCAATCAGCACCTTGCCACATCCAGTCCAGCTCACTTATTTCTGGATTTTTAAAATTGCCTCTGTTTCTGAAACCTGTAAAAAAGTGAGCTGCAGTGAAGGGGAACTCTTATCACCTGAAAATCTCCATCATGGGAACACAAACAACATGAGAGAGGTTCAGAAAACCAGGGGAGGTGTGGGAAAATGAGTTAAAGGGCCATTTCCTACATGGTGAGTAAATTGGTATTCAACTACAGGGAACATATTCTTAGGAGAGATTTCTTCTCACTTATTGTTGCATCTCCAGGACAGAAAAAGAAGGGAAATCTACTAATACAGGGGTTTTAGTTCCCTTTTAGCAGTGAATCTAAATTTCAGCAACCACACACTGCAAAACAATCTTCCATGTGCATGTTTTTAAATGACAGTAATTGATTTACCCTAGAGAATGTTTGGTGAAAGTACAATTTACCGATTTATAAATAGATTTTCCAAAAGTTTAAGCAAATTGGTATCCAGATAAAATATCAACATTAATTCTGGTGCCATATAGAACAGTAGCAGCTCCCACTTGCTCCCTCTGAGCTGGCTTCATAAATCGCCATATAAAGCCGCTATTCAGTCGCTCCACACCCAGCCATCCCTGTCACCTGCTGAAGTTTCATTATGGGTCAGTCCCTGGAGAAAACTGGGTCTCATCCTCTCTACCCCACCAGTCGGCTTTCACAGACGTGGCCCCAGATACAGAGCCAAGTGCTTCCTGCCTCCAGCCTTCTGCCTTGCCGAGCAACCTGGCTGATCCTTCTCATGAAAAAATAGCTTAGGCTGTAGCATCTTTGCTTTCCTCCAATGATAACAGCAGCAGTGGAAAGTGCAGTCCACAATAGGATTGAGCAGTTAAAGCGGAGGTCCACCCTGAAATTTTTTTTACACTAAAATTCATAAAAAAAATATATATTTTACACTCACCCAAAATGCCCGTTGCTATGCGGAAGTCCCCTAATCTGCCTCTAATGTGCCTCTTCCTTATCCTTGGATTGAGAACTTCCGTTTCCTCTTCTTGTGAATGGGGCGTGCTGCCTTCTGGGAACTGTGTGTATCCCAGGAGGCAAGCCGCCCATTCACAAAGCGCTGTGTGAATGGCGCATGCGCAGTAGGCTTCACTGCCTGTTTCCCTTAGTCAGGATGGACGAGTCAGGACCTGCCAGCAGCGATCGATCGCCGTCGGGGGACCGACATCGCGGGCGAGTAGGACAGGTAAGTGTCCTTATTAAAAGTCAGCAGCTAAACTGTTAGTAGCTGCTGACTTTTAAAAAAAAAAAATCTGGATGGACCTTCACTTTAAGAAAGGAGCTGGGGGAACACTTTCACAGGCTTTATGAAAAGGAACAGAGAATTTCATTTCTGGAGGATGAGCTGCAACAGGCATTTACCATTCAACAACATACAAGGTCTTATCAATCTCTATTATCAAAAGTGGAGGATTTGGACAATCGATCAAGAAGGAATAAAACAAAAAGAGTACTTCTGTGCTACTATGTGTGATAGTGTGAGAATTTTTTTATACGTATAAAACCAGATCTTGCTCCTCCACACCAACTGTGTACCCACAGACAATAATTAACTAAGTTCCAAAGTCAAGTGCTACCTCACAGGTGAAAAACACCAAACTAAAAGTACCTCAGTGATATAATGCAGTGATAATAATGACCCCTACTGGAGTCTATATAATCTAAACAAATGACGTGCTAAAAAAACTTGAAATATTAAAGTCTCCACAAAAATTCATAATCAAGCAAAAAACGTAATATCATAATTCATTCAGTCCATTTAAAATGTGCATTCATCTGTAAAATCGTGCAATCCTTAACATGTCCAATTGTGGATAATTAATACTAGTGGTTAACTTGTATGTGCATCGAGTGTGCCCTCCACCAGTCACACTATGCGTTCACCTCCCGGGATGACCCTCATGGGGTCTAGTTACACCTTCCCCTTAGGGGAATACATCTGGTGGTCTTTAAGCTCCAATGGATGGACTCCTGTTCTCTTATGCTCTATCCCTCAAAGCAATGGTAACATAAGTGTTAAGATGAAACTGACATAGTGTAGAACGGTAAACTCTATCTATTTTTATTAAGAAGATAAAAATTCCACTCACATTTATAAATGCACTAGCCATGGTGCATGCAGGTGATTAATTCTGTACAATAGGGATTGGGCCCCTAGGATCAATTAAACATCTGCAAGTACTCGGCCCTGCTTCCCTCGTGGGTAACCGTATACTTCCTAGTAGTACGTGATGACATCACAAGCTCCATCCCTCATAGGGGCCGAGTTTGTGATGTCATCACATACTACTAGGAAGTATGCAACTAGACCCCATGAGGGTCATTCCGGGAGGTGAGCGCATAGTGTGACTGGTGGAGGGCACACTCAATGCACATACAAGTTCACCATTAGTATTGATTATCCACGATTGGACACGTTAAGGATTGTACAAATTTTACAGATGAATGCACATTTTAAATGGACTGGATGAATTATGATATTACGTTTTTTGCTTGATTATGAATTTTTGTGGATGCTATTAGTTTGATTATTCATGTTTTTTAACACATCATTTGTTTAGATTATATAGGCTCCAGTAGGTGTCATTATTATCACTGCATTATATAACTGAGATACTTTTAGTGTGGGGTTTTTCACCTGTGAGGTAGCGCTTCACTTTGGAACTTAGTCAAGAAAGAATAACCTTTGAGTCATTGGGCGCCCAGAATCCTATAGCGTGTTCTCTCTCATGGATATTTGCACCAAACACATACTTGCAGCTCTGGGCCTCTAAACCCCCCTTGCATTGTAGAAAGAGCTCACCATTTAGGCCCCCCATCAGACAAGCACATGTCACCTTGCCCTGTTATTGTGAAATTTCTGAATTACACCGACAAACAGATGACCCTACAATGTTACCTGAATGCACACTCATTGTCGATAGATGGTCACACGCTCCTGCTTTTTCAGATTATTCATTAGAAGTTACCCGCAGTCGCAACACTTTTCAATCCATTTGCTCTACTTTGTTTCAACACTTCCCTTCCGTGATAGGCGTTTTCTAAGCAGACACAGTTCCGCCTATCACGAACGTTCCCCAGCAGATGTCCGTGATTGGGGGAACACTGAACACAGTGTCTGCTGGGATGGGTGAGAGAACGTTCGTGATAGGCGATTCTCAGCAGACACAGTTCCGCCTATCACGGAAGGGACCAGGAAGAGGCCGCGAGATTTAAACGATGGACGCCGAAGCCTCTCAATTTTTTTTCAGGTACAATTTACAATGTTCAATTTCGCTGACTTGAGTATAAGCCGAGGGGGGGACTTTCAGCCCAAAAAAAAGGGCTGAAAATCTCGGCTTATACTTGAGTATATACGGTAATTTACTAATTGTATGTTCTCTCATATCTGCAATTATATTTGTTAGATTTCTGTTTTACCGGATGATATAGCTTATTTGTGCACAGACAATAAAATCTAGACTGAGGTGCACAGATAAAGGAGAGACCCAGTTAGTCCCCAATTAGTTAGTCCCCAATATAGTAAATTTCTATGCAAAAAGCAAATGCCCATAGGAGTCACGCCTAGATGAAGTAACAACGGTTCAAACATATATAACAAACAATTTTACATTTTACATTTTTATTTTTCACATTTCATATACGACATTAAAAAGCACAGTAGAAAATATTTAAAGATGTATTAATATGTATATTACATTAAAATTGACATAACAGCAAAAATGTATGACATAAATCAGACACTAATACATCCCCTTTCAATGCGTTTTGTGAAGCAAAATTCACTTCTTCAGGAGAAAGGGTAAATTTTAATCTGATAAGAAATTTGCAGAGAGAAAGACCATATCATTAAAACAATTAATATTGAAACACAAATATGCCCTCAAAAAGGTGGGGGGGGAGAAAATGTACTGGGCTCATATAGAGAGAGAGCTTTATAGAGAAAAATAAGGTATCATACTTACACATCAAACACAAACGCGACTCTTCAAAAGTTCCATGGGCATTGCTTTTTGCATAGAAAATGGTGGTGCCACTTTGTTCTTTTGTAGGGGTGGCCTCCGCCTTTAACATAATAGCTCTGCAGGGACATGTTTCCCTTTCGGGACGGCTGAATATTTATGCACCTACAAATGGCCAAAGAGACTTTATCCACTTTGAGATTCCATGCAGAAAAAAGTAAGGCTGATTATTGTCCACAGTTGTTTTTGTTTTTTATTATAGCTAGGTTGTAAACGTATTTTTTTGGTGAAATGTTTATTAGATTTTCTGAATATAAAAACAGAAACAGTCAAAAGCATATTAAAATTATATGTACAATGCCATATAATAGCAAGAACAGTGAAAGAACACAACCTGCAAATTCAAATGTTGTCCTCTTAAACAATATAGCTAGAACGTGTAATATTCTAGCAAGGTCAAAAGAAATGAGTTTTCTTACATATAGCTGGGGGAGAAAACTAACTGAAGGCTTGGATGACAATGAAATGTGAAACCCAAAATCAGGTTGCTGCAAAAAATGTAATAAAATGACATGGCAAGACATATATAATCATTTAGATAGGGCCAATACATACCTTTGAAAGTTTTGAGAAACAATAATTCACTAATACAGTGTTTCTCAACTCCAGTCCTCAAGGTGCCTCAACAGGTCATGTTTTCAGGATTTCCCTCAGATGAAACGGCTGTGGTAATTACTAAGGCAGTGAAACTGATCAAATCACGTGTGCAAAATAATGAAAAGCCTCAAAACATGACCTGTTGGGGTGCCTTGAGGACTGGATTTGAAAAACACTGCACTAATAAGACAAAACAAAACAGGTGTGGGAGGGTGACTCACCCTCATGGAGAGCACAGGTCTAGGGAAATGGAGTATAAACAGAAAGGGTATTAGAGCCGCTTAATGCTGGATATACAGTAGTAAGTTTACATTTTCAATTTGCCCAAGGAATTAGTCAGATTTGCTTTAGAGTACCACTCGGTTTACTGGAAGTAAACCCTTAGTGAAGCTATTTCAGAAAACGAAATAGTAAACTCAAGAAACAATCTCCATCTGGTAAAGAAATGTTTGGTGGGAGTACAATTTAGCATTTTGACATCAAGATTTTCTCTGTAGAGGAGCATTTTGAAGTCACGTTTAACTTTGGTGACGGTTTGTAGTGAAGAGACTGTCCATACCTTTAGAATGTATTTGCGGGCCGCCCATAGAAAAAGTTGTATCCATTGAGGGGTAAAGGTTTTACATTTGTTGTCATCCTAATGCGGCGCTCCTGACCGATCATAGCTGAATAGCAACAGCAGGGGGTCTTTAGGCAGATGTTGTCCAATGATGTTGAAGATGAAATCAACAATTTGATCCCAGAACTTGGAGAATGGGGGGCAATGCCAGAAACGATGCATGAGTGAAGGTTTCTCAGATCCACATTGTAGACATGTAGAAAGTTGCAAGATAGATTTTGAGGGATGAAATGGGATAAAGACCTTGTGTATCTATTTGAATTGAGTTTCCGTCCAGGTTTCACAGATCATGCATTTTTAAATTCTCATGTAGCTCTTCAAAAGCTTGTCCCAGAATTCCTGTTCCAGGAGGTCTTTATGCCAAGGTGCAAAAAGTGACTTCAGAGTATCAGAGGTGAAGTCAGATAGCAGGTGCCTGTATGTATCAGAAATTGAATAGGTGCACTGTCATATTACGTGATCAATCAGGGACAGGCGAAACCTATTTGAAGCATCGGGACAACCGGATTTGACATAAGTAACCACCTGATGGTAATAAAAAATAATGCTACACAGGAGGTTGGAACTCCAACTGTAGGTCCTGAAAAGTTTTAGGTAGTTGGGAGTCTAGATTAAATATAGATGTCATTCGTGTCAATCCTTTGGTTTGCCTTATGTTTCATGATCTAGGGAAACATGGGGTTCTCATGTGTAGGTAGATGTCTATAAATGTAGGAGGATAATTTAAGCTTTTTCTGAATCTCCCACCTTGCAATAATAGTGTCTCAGATCAAAATTCCTCCAATTCCTCCAAGTCCTTCACAATTTTAGTGATCAAAGGAGTAAAGTTAAGATGGCACAAAGAGGAGGGTTCCCTACCTATTTTAATACCCAGATAGGTGATATGATGAGTGGCTAAGGAGAATAAAGAAGACTTATCCCACCCCAACAAGGTCGAGTGTGTATGGACTGTAAGGTATAAATGTCTGCAGAGGGAGCAGCTGAGAAGATCAGTATATCATCTGCAAATAGCGCGATGTGTACGTAAAGCGGGGCCAAGTACAGTAAGTATCACTTCAATGGTTCCAGGGCCACATTGAAAAGAAGTAGGGAGAGTGGGCACCCTTGTCATGTTCCTTTGTGTAGGGAGGATAGTGTCAGAGATGCCACCTGAGGTGATAAACCTAGCTAGAGGCCTGGAGTACATTTTGCAGAAATTTCACAAAGCAACATGTGAAACCAAATCTCTGTAAAACCATAAAGAGCCATTGAAAGCTGACATTTTCAAAGGCTTTTTCAGCATCTACCTTTTAATTGCAAGGTTCTCAGAGGGATGTGATTTAGCATATTCCAAGGCAGAAAGAACTTTGTGAATGTTGGATGTCACTGACTGGCCTTTGATAAATCCAGTCTGAGCTGAATGAATCAAAGAGGGAAGAATGGGTGAAATACGAGAAGCAATGAACTTAGAGAGGATTTTAAGATCCAGGTTGAGTAAGGATATTGGGCGGTACAACCTGATAAAGTGGGATCTTTCCACACACCCCCTGCAGGGGCATGCAGGGGGGTCTGCAAGAATAGCAGTGACCATAACATTATTTAATTTGATGTTAGCTGTAAGCAAGAAATACATGAAGGAAAGATAAAAACACTTAATTTCAATAACGCAAATTTTCCAAGGATGAGGGCTGCTCTCCAGGACTTAGACTGGGAGGGGATATTGGCATTGATTAACACAGAACAGAAATGGTAATTCTTCAAAAAGACTGTTTGGGACCTCACTGCAAAGTATATTCCCATGGGCAATAAGTTTAAAAGGCTAAAAATAAAACCTATATGGCTCACGGTTAAAGTTAAAAAAGCTGTAAACAATAAGAAAAAGGCTTTTAAAAAAATATAAAAATGAAGAAACACTAGTGTCATTTAAATGTTACAAAGAATATAACAGAATATGTAAAAAGGAAATGAAGGATGCAAAAATTCAAAACGAACGACAGATTGCAAAAGATAGTAGGACAAACCCCAAAAAATTATTCAAATATATTAATAGTAAAAAGGTCAAGTCTGAGCATGTAGGCCCTTTACAAAATAATCTAGAGTGGGTGACTGGGGACAAAGAGAAGGCTAATTTATTAAATACATTCTTCAGCTCTGTGTATACAAAGGAGCATGGGGGAGATTATGTCCATAATGGGGGTGGTAGTGACACAGCCCCAAATCCACAATGGCTCAAAAGTGATATGGTCCAGAAATATTTAGACAGAATAAAGGTGGATAAAGCACCTGGACCAGATGGCATCCACCCATGGATCCTAAAATAATTGAGCTCTGAAATTTCAAAGCCATTGTATCTAATTTGTAGGGACTCATTAATGACAGGAATAGTACCACTGGATTGGCGCAGGGCCAATGTGGTGCCTATATTTAAAAAGGGAACAAAGTCTTTAACAAGTAACTATAGACCTGTTAGTTTAACTTCTATAGTTGGGAAGATACTGGAGAGATTAATAAAAGACCACAAAGATGAGTTCTTGCTGGAAAAAAACTATTTAAGCAACAGACAGCATGGATTCATGAAAGACAGAAGTTGTCAGACAAACCTGATTTCTTTTTATGAAGAGGTAAGTAAAACCTTGGACAGAGGGGTGGCGGTGGACGTGGTATACTTGGATTTTGCAAAAGCGTTCGATACAGTTCCCCACACACGGCTCATGTGCAAGGTAAAGTCTACAGGATTGGAAATATCAGTTTGTAAATGGATAGAAAACTGGCTAAAAGACAGAATTCAGAGTAGTGGTTAATGATTCTTACTCTGAATGGTCTAAGGTTCTCAGTGGTGTACCCCAAGGTTCAGTGCTGGGACCCTTACTTTTTAATATCTTTATAAATGATATTGGGTCTGGGATCAAAAGTAATATTTCTGTCTTTGCAGATGACACCAAGCTATGCAGTGGAATAACGTCCTTACAGGATGTCGCCAATTTACAAACCGACCTCAATGCTCTGTCTAATTGGGCGACTATGTGGCAGATGAGGTTTAATGTTGATAAATGTAAAGTTATGCACTTGGGGGCTAAGAATATGAATGCACCATACATTCTAGGGGGAGTACAACTGGGGGGATCTGTAGTGGAGAAGGATCTGGGGGTTTTGGTAGATCATAAGCTCAATAATGGCATGCAATGCCAAGCTGCGGTTTCCAAAACGAGCAAAGTCCTTTCTTGTATTAAGAGAGGTATGGACTCCAGAGAGAGAGATATCATTTTGCCCCTGTTCAAATCATTAGTAAGACCTCATCTGGAATATGCAGTTCAGTTTTGGGCACCAGTTCTCAAAAAGGATATCGGGGAACTGGAGAAAGTGCAGAGAAGGGCAACCAAACTGATAAGAGGCATGAAGGAGCTCAGCTATGAGGAAAGATTAGAGGAACTGAATTTATTCACTCTTGAGAAGAGGAGAATAAGGGGGGATATGATTAACATGTACAAATATATAAGGGGTCCATATAGTGAACTTGGTGTTGAGTTATTCACTTTACGGTCAACACAAAAGACAAGGGGGCACTCTTTATGTCTAGAGGAAAAAAGATTTCATCTCCAAATACGGAAAGGTCTCTTCACAGTAAGAGCTGTGAAAATGTGGAAAAGACTCCCTCCAGAGGTGGTTCTGGCCAGCTCAGTAGATTGCTTTAAGAAAGGCCTGGATACTTTCCTAAATGTACATAATATAACTGAGTACTATCATTTATAGGTAAAGTTGATCCAGGGTAAATCCGATTGCCTCTCGGGGGATCAGGAAGGAATTTTTTCCCCTGCTGTAGCAAATTGGATCATGCTCTGCTGGGGTTTTTTGCCTTCCTCTGGATCAACTGTGGGTATAGAATTGGGTATATGGAATTGTACGATATATTTTATTTATTTATTAATTTTTTTATGGTTGAACTGGATGGACTTGTGTCTTTTTTCAACCTGACTAACTATGTAACTATGTAATAACTCACACTGAAATCCTAAATTGGCAAACCTAAGAAAAAGCAAACAAGGGAGCTTGAAGCCACTCATGTTAAAAACAACATAATAGAATATACGACAGTACATACAATAGTGCTGATGATTCCACTGAATAGTAAGCATAAGTGGCAGTTAACTCTCTCATATGCCCAGTGAAGTGTCTGGCCTCAGGTGACACACAGAGATGAAACAAACCCTCCTACATAAGTTTTACTTGTTTATCTGCAGTCTTCTCTTGTCTACAACACTTCAAAAGAGCACAATTGTGATACAATCCTTTTGCATCTGTGAGGAGTACAGAGGTGGGGTGGATATCTGCAGTTAGAGCTCTTATACACTGAGAGCTGATTGGAGGAAAGGGACACCCCCCTCCACATAGACATACAAAAGAAGGAACATGCAGAGCTGGATTCTGAATAGACAAGCTGTGTGCTTATCTCCCTTCCCGTCAAAAATTATATCTCATGTGTCGGGAAAACTTCTCAGAAGTGATTCATGCTGATAACAGAGGAAATAAGCACCAGCGAGAAATGACACTTAGACCTTTGGAGAGAGACAAATAAACACTACGTATGTATGTGTTTTGTTAAAATTTCATGACTGGAGTTTACAACAACCACTTAAATGTTTAAAAACCAGTACACACATACCCTTTTAATGTTTCAGATCCACTAAGGCTCAATGTGTTACAGTATGTGGATAGGCTGCTGCAGGGCACCAGTATTCCAGAAAAGGGGTGCAAAAGAAATCCAGGGACGTGCCTCAGTATGCTTTAGACGCATGCAGATAGCCCAGCCAGGAAGTTTGGGCCAGAAATGCATTCCAAACCTCTTTTTTGATCCTTCCAATATCATTTGCAGTCTGGCGGCCATTTTGTGGTAGTCAACCACTAGTGGTCAAGTAAGACACCTGGTGCACTGGGCCAATGACACAAAAGCAAAGATACTATACTTTTTCCGGTCTGACGGCCATTTTGTGGTGCAATACCACTAGAAGTCAAAGAAATGACAAGATGCACAAAAAAATTCAAAGAAAGGTATGGACCCCACTGAACCCGGGTCATACTGCCCCATATCCCTGTTAAAGCTGAACTTTAATTTTGTTACACTTTACATAGTTTGTAAGGTGGCTGGATGTGCTGTATAAACTGTATGTAGCTGAAGTCACATAGCATACAGCACTGTGTTCTGGGTTCGAACTGAGACCTTCTTGTCTCCTACCCAGGACACAATGGAGTCTATCTGATTGGAGCTCAGCCATTCATAGAAAGTAATGTATTCTAGCAATGAAGTCAGAGGTTATGACATCATCAGCCAGCTTCTTTGACTCAGCCAATCAGAGGAAGTTTGGCCCAAACAAAATATGTAAAGTGTAACAAAAGCTGGAGTTCAGCTTTAACCAGTTGCCGACCGCCAAACAACTATATACGTTGACAGAATGGCACGGGCAGGCAGATTGGCATACAGGTACCTCCCTGCCCCCCAGTGGGTAGGATCGAGCCCCCTCCCATGCCCGCAGCGGTCGGTATCGCTTCAGGAGCAATCCGTGATGAGGGGGTGGCTATAGATTCATGGCCACCCCCTCACGATCGCTCCTGGCGAATCAGATGCTTCCTCTATCTGTGAATTGTAAACACAGATAGAGGAAGTGATGTCACTCTCCTCGAGGCGGTCTTTTCGTCCGGAGCTCGAGGAGAGAAGACATTAATAGTAAGTTGCACCAACAGTACTCTGACACTAGCAAACATAGGCACATAAATCACCCCCAATCACCCCCCGATCACCCCCCAGATCACCCCCTGCACCCCCAGTCACAGTGTCACTGATTGCAGTGGTCACTTTTTTACTGATCACTGCATTTAGTGTCATTTTGTGACTGTAAAAAGTGTCAGGGATATTAGTGTTAGGCCCCTTTAGGTCCAGGGTACCCCCCTAATAAAGGTTTAACCCCTTGATCGCCCCCCAGGTAACCCTTTCACCCCCTGTCACTAAGCAATCTTTTTTCTGATCGCTGTATTAGTGTCGCTGGTGACGCTAGGTAGCCAGTTAGTTATTTAGGTTCACTGCCAGGTTTTTATAGCGTCAGGTACCCCCATATACAACCTAATAAAGGTTTTAACCCCCTGATTGCCCCCTAGTTAACCCTTTCACCAGTGATCACTGTATAAGTGTCACTGGTGACGCTAGTTAGCCAGTTGGGTATTTAGGTTCACCGCCAGGTTTTATATAGTGTCAGGTCCCCCATATATTACCTAATAAAGGTTTTAACCCCCTGATTGCCCCCTAGTATACCCAGTCACCAGTGATCACCGTATAAGTGTTACAGGTGATGCTGGTTAGTTAGTTTGCTTTTTATAGCGTCAGGGCACCTGCCATTTATTACCCAATAAAGGTTTAACCCCCTGATCGCCCGGCGGGTTACATCAATTAGGTTTTAGCATCAGATAGGGTCTGCGTCGCCTTAGGCAGCGTCAGGTTAGTGTCAGTAGCGCTAACACCCACGGACGCAGCATACACCTCCCTTAGTGGTATAGTATCTGAACAGATCAATAACTGATCTGATCAGATCTATACTAGCATCCCCAGCAGTTTAGAGTTCCCAAATGCGCATTGTTAGTGGGATCAGCCCAGATACCTGCTAGCACCTGCGTTTTGCCCCTTCGCCCAGCCCAGCCCACCCAAGTACAGTATCGATTAATCACTGTCACTTACAAAACACTAAACACATAACTGCAGCGTTCACAGAGTCAGGCCTGATCCCTGCGATCGCTAACAGTTTTTTTGGTAGTGTTTGATACAGTCGCTGACAGTCAGGTGCTTTTTTACCTGTGAATCTTACTAGTGTACCAGTAAATTTAGAGCCCAAAATGGCAAATCGAAGGTACACTAATGAAGAGGCCTACATGTTTCTGAGCATGACAGATAGTGAAGAGGAGGTCACTCATCTGTCAGATTCAGGCTCAGAATACGATCCTGTATACGACAGCGGCTCCATGACAGATAGCTCTGACGACGAAGTTGAGGTCCCTGTGAAGGTCAGGCGTACCCGACCCCATTCTTCTGCTGTTGTTGAGGTGCAAGAACCGCAGGGCTCTCGTATGGAGCAGAGAAGTATTAGCGCCGCTCATCCTTCTGGTGAACTGGCAAGCACCAGCGGCCTAGTACACCCTAGTTGTACATCCAGCACTGCAGTTACACTTCGTTACGTGGCGAGTCCCATAAGTGCAGTTCAAGCTGGCGAGGTGGCAAGCACAAGTAGTGTCCCGCTGCCACCAAGAAGAAGATAAAGACAGGCCGTCGTGCCCATAGTGTCCTTCCTGCAAAATTTGCCAATCCTGATTGGATGCCCACCACTTCTGCAGCACCCGTACTTCCCCCATTCACTGGCCAACCCGGAATTTAGGTGGAAACAGTTGATTTTATGGCACTTGATTTTTATTCACTGTTTTTCACGGAAGATCTCTATAGATCTATTGTGGACCAAACTAATTTTTATGCTGGTCAATTCATCGCCGCTTGTCCCCAGTCCTCCCTTGTCAAAGAATGGAAACCAATTACGGTTTCCGATTTTAAGACCTTTCTGGGCCTTTCCCTTGACATGGGCATAGTTAAATTGAGTGAGCTGCGGTTATATTGGTCCACTAACCCAGCTTACCATGTTACCCGTGTTTTCTGCTTACATGACCAGGGCACGATACGAGCAGATCTTGTGGTTCATGCATTTCAACAACAATGAACTTTGTCGTCCTTGTGGAGACCCTGAATTCGATCGGCTCTACAAAATTCGGCCCCTCATAAACCACTTCAATGAACATTTTGCAGCCTTGTATACTCCCCATCAAGTTGTCTGCATTGATGAGTTCCTGATTAAATTTTCTTGGCCGCTTGTCTTTCAAACAGTACCTTCCCAGTAGGGATGAGCCGAACACCCCCCTGTTGGGTTTGCACCAGAACATGCGAACAGGCAAAAAATTTGTTCGAACATGCGAACACCATTAAAGTCTATGGGACACGAACATGAAAAATCAAAAGTGCTAATTTTAAAGGCTAATATGCAAGTTATTGTCATAAAAAGTGTTTGGGGACTCGGGTCCTGCCCCAGGGGACATGTATCAATGTAAAAAAAAGTTTTAAAAACTGACGTTTTTTCGGGAGCAGTGATTTTAATAATGCTTAAAGTGAAACAATAAAAGTGAAATATTCCTTTAAATTTCATACCTGGGGGGTGTCTAAAGTATGCCTGTAAAGTCGCGCATGTTTTCCGTGTTTAGAATTGTATAATGAATTGTCGGCACCCCGGCAATACAGATCAAAGTCATTGAAAAAAAAATGCCAGGGGTCCCCCCATAGTCCATTACCAGGCCCTTTGGGTCTGCTATGATCATTAAGGGGAACCCCGAACCAAAAAAAAAAAAACGGTCCCCCCAAATTCCATATCAGGCCCTTCAGGTTTGGTATGGATATTAAGGGGAACCCTGCACCAAATAAAAAAAATGGCGTTGGGTCCCCCCCAAAAATCCATACCAGACCCTTATCCGAGCACGCAACCTGACAGGCTGCAGGAAAAGAGGGGGGGATGAGAGAGCGCCCCCCCTCCTGAACCGTACCAGGCAACATGCCCTCAACATGGGGAGGCTGTCCCCATGTTGATGAGGACAAGGGCCTCATCCACACATCCCTTGCCCGGTGGTTGTGGGGGTCTATGGCTTATCGAAATCTGAAAGCCCCCTTTAACAAAGGGGAACTCCAGATCCCGGCCCCCCTATGTGAATTGGAAACGGGGTAAATTGTACCCGCTACCATTTCACAAAGAAAGTGTAAAAATTTGTAGAAAACACACAGACACAGTTGGACAAGTCCTTTATTTAAAAATAAATAAATTCCAGCGATGTAATCCCGTTGATGTCCAACGATGATCCATTTTCCAGCGACACTGCAGTCTCCCCTCTCCAGCAGGAACTAAACCCCCATGACGCGTAAGAGGGGGCGGGGTCACCCGTCCTTATCATAGGGAACCCCGCTGGAATTTATTTATTTATTTTTAAATAAAGGACTTGTCCAACTGTGTCTGTGTGGTTTTTTTTACAAATTTTTACACTTTCTTTGTGAAATGGTAGGGGTACAATGTACCTCGTTACCAATTCACATAGGGGGGCCGGGATCTGGAGTTCCCCTTTGTTAAAGGGGGCTTCCAGATTTCGATAAGCCCCCTGCCCTCAGACCCCCACAACCACCGGGCAAGGGTTGTGGGGATGAGGCCTTGTCCTCATCAACATGGGGACAGCCTCCCCATGTTGAGGGCATATGGCCTGGTACGGTTCGGGGGGGTGCTCTCTCGTCCCCCCTCTTTTCCTGCGGACTACCAGATTGCGTGCTTGGATAAGGGTCTGGTATGGATTGGGGGGGGACCACGCCATTTAAAAAAAAAAATTGGTGTGGGGTTCCCCTTAATATCCATACCAAACCTGCCGTTTTTTTAAATTACATTGATCTGTATTGCCGGGGAGCCAACAATTCATTATAGTCGCGAGTGGTTTTAAATTACTTTTTTTCCTTCAGAAATGACATTTTGTGCAGGGACAATTCTAAACACGGGAAACATGTGCGACTTTACAGGCATGCTTTAGACACCCCCCAGGTACGAAATTTAAAGGAATATTTCACTTTTATTGTTTCACTTTAAGCATTATTAAAATCACTGCTCCTGAAAAAACTTCAGTTTTTTAAACTTTTTTTTGCATTGATACATGTCCCCTGGGGCAGGACCCAGGTCCTCAAACACTTTTTATGACAATAACTTGCATATTAACCTTTAAAATGAGCACTTTTGATTTCTCCCATAGACTTTTAATGGTGTTCCGACACCCATTATTATTGTCCACGCTGTCCTGACAATCCTGGTCTTTGCATTGGTGGATGTTTTGAATGTGTTGAATGCTACCACACACTAGTGCAGTATTAGCGTAGGGTACAGCATTTCACAGACTAGGACACACTTACACAGGGTCTCTCAAGATGCCATCACATTTTGAGAGCCCCAAACCTGGAACCGAACAGTTACAGTTACAGTTACAAAAAAAAGTGTTAAAAAAAAAGTAAAAAATAAAAAACACAAAAAAAATATAAAATAAAAAAAACAAAAATAGTTGTTGTTTTATTGTTCTCTCCCTCTATATTTTCTCTCTATTGTTCTGCTCCTTTTTACTGTATTCTATTCTGCAACATTTTATTGTTATTATTTTTTATCATGCTTGCTTTTCAGGTATGTAATTTTTTTATACTTTACTGTTTACTGTGTTTTATTGTTAACCATTTTTTTTGGTACTCCATTCAGCGGCAGCGCGAATTTATTTACCTTGACAGCAACAGAGTTTGCTCACACGATACATAAAGTCGTGACTCCAGTGCTGTAGGGGGTGATTTCACCACCACAGTTAAAAAAAAGCATATATGCCGAAGCATGGGGGCAGCAGGAGCGGAGGAGCGATTTGCTCCTAATGCAGCGTACATACGGTCGAAATTCCGACAGAGGCTTGCCCGTGGAAAAGTCTGACCGTGTGTACGCGGCATAACTTTTGCGGGAGAATGCCCGCATGCTGCGGCATATATATATTTTAGAGACAGGTTGCGTTAAAAATGTTTTATTTTTTACTATGTTTTTTTGGTATTTGCTTTGCAGGTATGGTATGGTAAGGTCTTACTGTTATGTTTTAATGTTAACCATCATTTGCTTAGCAAGTAAGCCATTCAGTTGCAGAGCAAATGTATTTATCTTGACAGCAACAGCGTTTGCTCCCACGATACATGAAGCCATGACTCCAACGCTGTAGGAGGTGATTTCACCACCACAGTTAAAAAAAAGTTAAAAAACTTTTGCGGGAGGATGCCCCCATGCTTCGGCATATATAAATGGTGCATGTATGCCCATCATTAGAAGTGGGTGGATGAAGGGAGATATTCCAATGGTGGGCATACCCACGATCAATCTCTTTTTTTCGTTCAGCCAACAGGCTGCATGAAAAAAAGATTACAATATATGTCCAACAAGAAATAGCAACGTACTGGTATGTATGTTTGAATGGTTATACCAGAATGATGCCTGTGGGTTTAGGTATCATCTTGGTATCATTCTTTTCAGCCAGCAGTCGGCTTTCATGTAAAAGCAATCCTAGCAGATAATTAGCCTCTAGACTGCTTTTACAAGCAGTGGGAGGGAATGCCCCTCCTCTCCCACCGTCTTCCATGGTTTTCTCTGGCTCTCCTGTCCCAACAGGGAACCTGAGAATGCAGCCGGTGGTTCTGCCAGCTGACCATAGAGCTGATAAGAGACCAGAATGGCTCCAATCATCTCTATGGCCTAAGAAACGGGAAGGTACAAGCATTTCATGACTTAGATTTCGCCGGATATAAACAGCACCATTGGGAAATTGGGAAAGCATTTTATCACACCGATCTTGGTGTGGTCAGATGCTTTGAGGGCAGAGGAGAGATCCCAATTTTTTCAAAAAAGAGTACCTGTCACTACCTATTGCTATCATAGGGGATATTTACATTCCATGAGATAACAATAAAAATGATAAAAAAAATAAATCAAAGGAACAGTTAAAAAAAAAAAAAAATTAATAATAATAAAAAAAAAGCACCCCTGTCCCTCCCTGCTCTCGCGCAAAGGCGAACACAAGCGTCGGTCTGGCGTCATATGTAAACAGCAATTGCACCATGCATGTGAGGTATCACCGCAAAGATCAGATCGAGGGCAGTAATTTTAGCAGTAGACCTCCTCTGTAAATCTAAAGTGGTAACCTGTAAAGGCTTTTAAAGGCTTTTCAAAATGTATGTAGTTTGTCACCACTGCGCGTTTATGCGCAATTTTAAAGCATGTGGTGTTTGGTATTTAAGTACTCGGCCTAAGATCATCTTTTTTATTTCATCAAACATTTGAGCATTATAGTGTGTTTTAGTGCATTAAAATTAAAAAAAAGTGTATTCTTTCCCAAAATAATGCGTTTGAAAAATCGTTGCGCAAATACTGTGTGGAAAAAAAAATGCAACACCCAACATTTTAATCTGTAGGGCCTTTGCTTTAAAAAAATATATAATGTTTGGGGGTTCAATGTAATTTTCTTGCAAAAAAAAAATGTTTTCATGTAAACATGTGTCAGAAAGGGCTTTGTCTTCAAGTGGTTAGAAGAGTGGATGATGTGTGACATAAGCTTCTAAATGTTGTGCATAAAATGCCAGGACAGTTCAAAACCCCCCCAAAATTACCCCATTTTGGAAAGTAGACACCCCAAGCTATTTGCTGAGAGGCATGTTGAGACCATGGAATATTTTATATTTTGACACAAGTTGTGGGCAAAAGAGTTTTTTTTTTTTTTGCACAAAGTAGTCACTAAATGATATATTGCTCAAACATGCCATGGGCATATGTGGAATTACACCCCAAAATACATTCTATTACTTCTCCTGAGTTATTGGGATACCACATGTGTGAGACTTTTTGGGTGCCTAGCCGCATACGGGACTCCAAAACCAAGCACTGCCTTTGGGCTTTCTATGGGTGTAAATTTTTTATTTCACTCCTCACTGCCTATCACAGTTTCAGAGGCCATGGAATGCACAGATGGCACAAACCCCCCCCCCCAAATTACCTCATTTTGGAAATTAGACACCCCAAGCTATTTGCTGAGAGGTATGGTGAGTATTTTGCAGATCTCGCTTTTTGTCACAAAGTTTTGAAAATTGAAAAAAAAAAAAAAAAAATTTTCTTTCTTCATTTTCAAAAACAAATGAGAGCTGTAAAATACTCACCATGCCTCTCAGCAAATAGCTTGGGGTGTCTACTTTCCAAAATTGGGTCATTTGGGGTGGTTTTGTGCTATCTTGCCATTTTATGGCCTTCAAAACTGTGATAGGTAGTGAGGAGTGAAATCAAAAATTTACGCCCTTATAAACCCTGAAGGCGGTTTTTGGGGCCCTGTACGCAGCTAGGCTCCCAAAAAGTTCCACACATGTCATATCCCCATACTCAGGAGAAGCAGCAGAATTAATTTTGGGGTGTAATTCCACATATGCCCTTGGAATGTTTGAGCAATATATCATTTAGTGACAACTTTGTGCAAAAAAAAAAAAGTTTGTAATTCTCCGGCAACTTGTGGCAAAATATAAAATATTCCATGGACTCAACACACCTCTCGGCAAATAGCTTGGGGTGTCTAATTTTCAAAATGGGGTCATTGGGGGGGGGGGGTTGTGCCTTCTTGGCATTTTATAGCCTTCAAAACTGATAGGTAGTGAGGAGTGAAATCAAACTTTTGTGCCCTTAGAAATCCTGAAGGCGGTGCTTGGTTTTCGGGGCTAGGCTCCAAAAAGTCCCACACATGGGGTATCCCTGTACTCAGGAGAAGCAGAAGAATGTATTTTGGGGTGCAATTCCGCATATAACCATGACATGCGTGAGCAATATATGATTTAGTGACAACTTTGTGCAAAAAAAAAGGTTTGTAGTTTTCCAGCAACTTGTGGCAAAATATAAAATATTTCATGGACTCAACATTCCTCTCAGCAAATAGCTTGGGATGTCTACTTTCCAAAATGGGGTCATTTGGGGGGGGGGGGGTTGTGCCATCTTGGCATTTTATAGCCTGCTCACTACCTATCACAGTTTTGGAGTGAAATCAAAAATTTACGCCCTTAGAAATGCTGAAGGCCCACACATGTGGTATCCCCGTACTCAGGAGAAGCAGAAGAATTTATTTTGGGGTGTAATTCCACATATGCCCATGGCATGTTTGAGCAATATATCATTTAGTGACAACTTTGTGCAAAAAAAACCTAAAAAGTTTGTCATATTCCCGCAACTTGTGGCAAAATATAAAATATTCCATGGACTCAACATGCCTCTCAGCAAATAGCTTGGGGTGTCTACTTTCCAAAACTGGGTCATTTGGGGGGGTTTTGTGCCATCTTGGCATTTTATGGCCTTCAAAACTGTGATAGGTAGTGAGTAGAGTTGAGCGGACACCTGGATGTTCGGGTTCGACGGGTTCGGCCGAACTTCGGAAAAAAGTTCGGGTTCGGGACCGAACTTTAACCCGAACCCGGACCCGAACCCGAACCCCATTGAAGTCAATGGGGACCCAGACTTCTAAGGACTAAAAAGGCTCTAAAAAAGTAATGGAATGGGCTAGAGGGCTGCAAATGGCAGCAAAATGTTGTTAAGAGCATGGCAATTGCTCTGCAAACAAATGTGGATAGGGAAATAACTTAAAATAACATTAAAAAAATAAAAAAATAAAAAAATATGCTGGAAGCCCCCTTTTCAGCAGAAGAGGTACGGGAAGTCATTAAGAACCTCAGAAACTCAACGGCACGATGCCACACATATGGTGGGAATGCCCCAGAATACGCCCTTTCTGGAATAAATTATTCAATTTAATGGATAAGCTAGTGGGAAAATAAAATACTTTGAAATAAAAATGTAGCGGGGTGCTAAATTTAAGGGAAGTGTTTGAGTGGTAAATAGGCTCAAACATCCTAATTCTGTAGGATTCATGGACCATTTTGTCCTCGGGGGACAGTATTGGTGTGCAGTTCCCTGCGGCCTACAGGTGGCGCTGCCATGGTAGGCTAGGGTTGAACCGCCGATACAGTGCTGTGCCTTTTGTGTCCCCTCTTGGCAGTAGTACAGCGGGGCGGGGAACCTGCTGTGCATGCCGGGAGAGCATATAAAAGGGGCAGACCTTTGGCCTGGGGGCTGATGTCCAGTGGGGTCCATGCCCAGGTGCCTTCGGCCTGGGTGCATGTGTTCCTGTTCCATCTCGGGTACCTTTAGCCCGGGGTGAGGTACTATCCTGGAGTTCCTGCTGCCCTGGGTATGGAGGCCTAGGTGCGGGAGTAAAGCCTGGAATCCAGAGCCTTCGTCTGGAGTCCGCTAAGGGTCGAGGAGTCTTAGGGTGCCGCCTCGTGTAGGAGACCATGTTCCAGGGAAGGGAGGATCATTCTGATGGACCGATGTGGGAGTCACGGTGAAGGAAGGGTCTGTTGACTCCCTGGAGAGATGTCTTCCCCTTGATATGGGCTAGGTTCGTAGAAGGAGAAGCTCAAGGTCATCTTGACTGTATCAGAGGCCTTATTCACCCGACCCGTGGCAGGGGCCTTATACACCCTGGTCTGTGGCAGAGACCAAAGTTCTCCAGGTCTGTGGCAGGGGCCTTGTACACCCGGTCTGTGGCAGAGACCAACCTCAAGGTCTGTGGCAGAGACCGTGCACCTAAAACTGTTTGAGAAACCTAAGCAGTGAAGTGAATGTGCTACGTTTGTGCCTGGACCTCCTCCACACCTTAAGCTGTCCTGTTTCTTTGCTCTAACCTTTTCTATCCGAGTAGAGTTTATTTTGCCATGAGAGAATAAGAGTTGTAATTTCAGCTGGTGTGGACATTGACTTTACTGGGAATTAAAGGACTTGCCTCTACCTACAGTAGAGGTGAGAATCATCCTCTGGTGGAGTTTTGACTCCGGCTGTGGACACGGCCCGTCAGGTACACCGCTCAGCCTCTTTATATAGGAGGGTACGGGCTGGTAGTGCGGTGCGCCTTTCTCCCTCCTACGAGGAGCCAACAACATAAAGGGGGAAAGGATCTGTGCGCTACAAAAAAATAAAATTATAATCTTGACCTAGGAGGACGAGGTCCATATGGAGTAGGAGGTTGAGGTGGCGGTGGATGTGGCTGTGTAGGTGGAAGCGGCGGTGGAGGAGGACGAGGTAGCCAACACTGGTTCAAAAATACAACAATGGCTGGGTAAGGCCGGTGATGTGTCGAATTCTGTCCCCCGTCAAATAGTGTCCACCCTGTACTGCGCTTGCTCAGTATGTAGGACAAGGGGATTTCGAAAATCTCCCAAGACGAACGGCACCTGCGTGGTGAGTTCAGGTGAAGGCCACACCATCCGTGGTTCAAGCCGAGCCAAGTGAGGCCGTGCCCGAAGCGTGGTGATCGAACCGAGCCCGTGAGGGGCCCTGTTACTATGTGCTACCGTATGTCCACTTGGATGGTGGGGCTTGAACCTGCACTCACGGCGCAGGCGCCGTTCATCTTCGGAGATTTTGTGAATCTCCTTGTCCTCTGTACTGCGCAAGCGCTGCGCCTTCGCAGTATGGGCCGGACACAATCCGATGGCCGGACAGTTTTTGTCACAACACCGGTATACATGTCTATTCTGCACAAGGTACAGACAAGTCCCGTGGGATCCATGCCTGGTTCATTTTAATGAACGTGAGCTTGTCCACATTGGCTCTGGACAGGCGGCTGCGCTTGTCTGTGATAACGCCTCCTGCCGTGCTAAATACACTGGCTGCAGGGCAGGCCAGCACCTCCAAGGCATAAAGGGCAAGCTCAGGCCATGTGCCCAATTTGGAGACCCAGAAGTTAAAGGGGGCAGACCCGTCATCCAGTACGTGTAGGCCTGTGGACACATACTGCTCAACCATGTTGGTGAAATGCTGCCTCCTGCTAAGACGTTCCATCTCAGCTGGTGGTGCTGGTTGTTGTGGCGTGCTGACAAAGCTTTTCCACATTTCAGCCATGCTAACCCTGCCTTCTGAGGTGCTGCCGGTGCCCCGGCTGCGTTGGCGACCTCTTCCTCCTCCTCTGCCTTCGCCTTGTGCTTCCACCGTACGCCCGCTGTCAGGTGGGAATGCCACCAACAGCGCGTCTACTCGCGCATCTTACGATCCCGCTCCAGTGAGGGAATTAAGGACGGTACGTTGTCCTTGTAACGGGGATCCAGCAGGGTGGCCACCCAGAAATCAGCACCAGTTAAAATGTGGGCAACTCAGCGGTCATTGCGGAAACACTGCAGCATGTAATCGCTCATGTGTGCCAGGCTGCCCAGAGGCAAAGAAAAGCTGTCCTCTGTGGGAGGTGTATCGTCTGTGTCCTCTGTATCCCCCCAGCCACGCACCAGTGATGGCCACGAGCTGGTCTGGGTGCCACCCTGCTGTGAAAATGGCTCCTCCTCCTCCTCCATCTCCTCCTCCACCTCGTCATCCTCCAGAACTGTGCCCTTTCTGCCGGACAATTGTGTACCTGGCGTTTGTTGGTGCAGGAACCCACCCTCGTAGCCACTTGTGAAAGACTGCCCTGAAAGCCTTTGAAATGATCCCGCTTCCTCCTCCTCCTCCTCATCCTCCTGTGCCACATCCTCTTCCATCATCGCCCGAAGCGTTTTTTCAAGGAGGCATAGAACTGGGATAGTAACGCTGAGAACGGCGTCATTGGCACTGGACATGTTGGTGGAGTACTCGAAACAGCGCAACAAGGCACACAGGTCTCGCATGGAGGCCCAGATATTGGTGGTGAAGTGGTGCTGTTCCGCAGAGCGACTCACGCGTGATTGCTGCAGCTGAAACTCCACTATCGCCTGCTGCTGCTCGCACAGTCTGGCCAGCATGTGCAAGGTGGAGTTCCACCTTATGGGCACGTCACATATGAGGCGGTGAGCGGGAAGGCCGAAGTTACGCTGCAGCGCTGACAGGCGAGCAGCAGCAGGGTGAGAACGCCGAAAGTGCGCACACACAGCCCGCACTTTCTGCAGCAGCTCTGGCATATTGGGGTCATTTTTAAGGAACCTCTGGACCACCAAGTTCAGCACATGCGCCAGGCAAGGGATGTGCGTCAAACCAGCTAGGCCCAGAGCTGCTACGAGATTTCGCCTATTATCGCACACCACCAGGCCGGGCTTGAGGCTCACTGACAGCAACCACTCATTGGTCTGTTGTTCCATGTCCCTCCACAACCCCTGCGCGGTGTGGGGTTTTTCCCCCAAACAGTAAAGTTTTAAAACTGCCTGCTGTCGTTTACCCCTGGCTGTGCTGAAGTTGGTGGTGAAGGTGTTACGCTGACCGGATGAGGAGGCGGTAGAGGATGAGGAAGTGGAGTAGGAGGAGTTAGCAACAGGAGGCAAACTGAAGCGCCCTGCAATCCTCGGTGGTGGAAGGACATGCGCCAAACTGCTATCTGCCTAAGGCCCAGCCGCCACTGCATTTACCCAGTGTGCTGTTAGGGAGATATAACGTCCCTGACCGTGCTTACTGGTCCACGCATCCGTAGTTAGGTGGACCTTGCCACAGATGGCGTTGCGCAGTGCACACCTGATTTTGTTTCCCACTTGGTTGTGCAGGGAAGGGATGGCTTGCCTGGAAAAGTAGTGGCGGCTGGGCACGACGTACTGTGGGACAGCCAATGCCATCAGGTTTTTAAAACTCTGTGTCTCCACCAGACGGAATGACAGCATTTCAAAGGCCAGGAGTTTTGAAATGCTGGCATTCAGGGCCAGGGATCGCGGGTGGCTAGGGGGGTACTTCCTCTTCCGCTCTAATGTTTGGGAGATAGAGAGCTGAACGCTTCCATGGGACATTGTGGAGATGGTTGGTGACCCAGGTGGTAGTGTTGCTGGCAGATCCTCTGTTTGCGGGGGGGCAGGTGCCACTGTCACTACAGAGGTGGATGAAGAGGCCGAGACTGCAGCAGAAGAGGAAGCAGGAGGAGCCAGAGAACTTTCTTGGTTTTTGAGGTGTCTACTCCACTGCAGCTCGTGCTTTGCACTTAGATGCCTGGTCATGCAGGTTGTGCTCAGGTTGAGAACGTTTATGCCTCGCTTCAGGCTTTGATTGCACAGCGTGCAAACCACTCGTGTCTTGTCATCAGCACATTGTGTGAAGAACTGCCATGCTAGGGAACTCCTTGGACCTGGCTTTGGTGTGCTCGGTCCCTTGCTGCGTTGGGCAGTAGCAGACATACTGTCTAGGGGACGGACGCTCCGCTTTTGCACCCTGCTCCCTCTTCTGCTGTGCTGGTGGCTCTGTGCGACCACCGCCTCTTTCTCCAAACTACACTGGTCACCTGCATAACGTTCATTCCATGTGGGGTCGAGGACCTCATCGTCCTCCACATCATCTTCCACCCAGTCTTCACCCCTGCCCTCCTTGTCTGTCTGCACAATTGCGAAAGCAGCAGCAGTTGGCACCTGTGTTTCGTCATCATCCGAGACGTACTGCGATGGTCCTCCCATGTACTCATCATGAAACATAAGTGGTTGGGCATCGGTGCACTCAATCTCTTCCACTTCTGGGGCAGGGCTAGGTGGATGGCCCTGGGAAACCCTGCTAACAGAGTCATCGAAAAGCAGAAGAGACTGCTGCATGATTTGGGGCTCAGACTGCTTGGCTGATTTGCAAGGGGGTGAGGTGAAAGACTGATGGACATGGGTTTCAGGTGCCAACTCTGATCTTTCATCAGAAGAGTGGGTGGGAGACAATGTGAAGGAAGCCGAGGCACTGTCAGCAACCCAATCTACTATCGCCTGTACTTGTCCTGGCCTAAACATTCGTACAGCCTCATTAGGCGCGTCAAAATACCGCCGCAGGCTCGGTCGCCTACTCGCACCTGAGGAAGGTGTTTCACTTGTGCGTGTATCTGGCACAGATCCACCACGTCCTCTCCCTGCAACAGGAGCTCCACCAGCAGCACCACGACCGGGGCCACCACGTCCCTTTGACCTTCTCCTCATATTTTCCAAATTTAGGATCTTGCCCTAAATGGGTGTTTTTGGAAGAGCAGAACACACCCACAGTACGTAACCGCTGAAACGCACAGCTACAGAACTGCAGAAAATGCTATTAAAAAAAAAAGTTTTTTTTTTAGTATAGCACAGTAGGAGAAAACTATATAGAAATTGTTTATTTCACACACCTCCACATATGTATAACACACTGCAAACTATTTTTTGTGCCCCTAAACAGCATTTTTTGGAAGAGCAGAACACATGGATGGCTCTTTTTGCAAGCGTACATTAAAGTGCAAATTTTATTTTATTTTTTTGCCCTAAACGGGTCTTTTTTTGCACGAGCAAAATAAAATGCAATTTTTTTTTTTTTTTGCCCTATGGGTCTTTTGGAAAAGAGCACAATAAAGTGCCTTTTTTTTCCCCCCTAAATGGATCTTTTTCAAAGAGCAGAATACACCCACAGTATGGAAACGGTGTATCTCTCAACATAATATATGCAGTGCTGGTGCACTGAGCTTGCAGATAAAAGTTAGATTTTCTCTGACACTGGGCTCATGGCAGTGTAAAAAGACTGTGCACTGCAACACAAACAGGTAAACCTATGCAGATCGCTGATTTTAATCTCTGAATCTGGACTCCTATATAATATATCTCTCTCCCTGAAAGCACCAACAGGAACCTGGCCCCACACTACACTATCTCTCTATCTTTTCCCTCAGATTGCAGAATCAGGACTACCTCATGTATTTTACAATCTCTCCCTATTAGCAACAGCAGCAGCCAAGATCCTCTCCTATCTATTCTGAAGCAGAGTGACGTGTGTGCTGTGTGCCTCTAGCTTATATAGAAGCTGGGTCACATGTTGCACTGACCAATCACAGCCATGCCATTAGTAGGCATGGCTATGATGGCTTCTAAGGGCACACCAGCTAATCAAAAGGTGATTGGCTGGCCCCTGAAGCATTTCTAACTGCGTAGTTAGATTGCTGAACCCGAACCCGGACTTTTGCGCAAAGTCCGGGTTCGGGTTCAGGAAAAAGCTAAAGTTTAGTACGGACCCAAACTTTACAGTTCGGGTTCGCTCAACACTAGTAGTGAGGAGTGAAATCAAAAATGTATGCCCTTAGAAATCTTGAAGGCTGTGCTTGGTTTTCGGGGTCCCGTACGTGGCTAGGCTCCCAAAGAGTCCCACACATGTGGTATCCCCATACTCAGGAGAAGCAGCAGAATGTATTTTGGGGTGTAATTTCACATATGCCCATGGCATGTGTGAGCAATATATCATTTAGTGACAACTTTGTGCAAAAAAAAAAAGTTTGTCATATTCCCGCAACTTGTGGCAAAATATAAAATATTCCTTGGACTCAACATGCCTCTCAGTAAATAGCTTGGGGTATCTACGTTCCAAAATGGGGTCATTTGGGGGGGTTTTGTGCTATTTTGGCATTTTATGGCCTTCGAAACTGTGATAGGTAGTGAGGAGTGAAATCAAAAATTTGCGCCCTTAGAAATCTTGAAAGAGGTGCTTGGTTTTTGGGGCCCCGTACGTGGCTAGGCTCTCAAAAAGTCCCACACATGTGGTATCCCCGTACTCAGGAGAAGCAGCAAAATGTATTTTGGGGTGCAATTCCACATATAACTATGGCATGTTTGAGCAATATATCATTTAGTGACAACTTTGTGCAAAAAAAAAAAAGTATGTAATTTTTCCGCAACTTTTCCTTGCAAAATATAAAATATTCCATGGACTCAACATGCCTCTCAGCAAATAGCTTGGGGTGTCTACTTTCCAAAATGGGGTCATTTTGGGGAGTTTGTGCTATTTTAGCATTTTATGACCTTCAAAACTGTGATAGGTAGTGAGGAGTGAAATCAAAAATTTGCGCCCTTAGAAATCCTGAAGGCGGTGCTTGGTTTTCGGGGCCCTGTACACGTCTAGGCCCCCAAAAAGTCCCACACATGTGGTATCCCCGTACTCAGGAGAAGCAGCAAAATTTATTTTGGGGTGCAATTCCAAATATAACCATGGCATGTGTGAGAAATATATCATTTAGTGACAACTAGGGTTGAGCGGACCCGAACTGTAAAGTTCGGGTCCGTACCGAACTTTTGGGTTTTTGGGTCCCGGACCCGAACCCGAAAAATTGACTGTATGTTCGGGTTCGGGTCCGGTGTTCGGCAATATGCATGTAAAGTCAGGCTTGTTTCCCGTGCTTAGAACTGTCCCTGCACAAAGTGTAATTTCTGAAGGAAAAAAAGTCATTTAAAACTCACTCGCGGCTATAATGAATTGTCGGCTCCCGGCAATACATAGAAAAGTCATTGATACAAAAAAAAAAAAAAAAAAACGTGGGTCCAAACCGATTACCACATTGGACACACAGATTTTTTCTTATACCTGAGAATACGCTCGATCCTCTCTAAAGTACAATGGACTGATAATTTACTGACATGGCATATGACCACATTCTTCAACCTCAAAACATCTCGAAAACGTGGAATCTCCTTTTGCTATAAACTTCTTACTGACACCGGCCCCACTTCAAAGTCACTAACGATGCTACAATGGGAGCAAAAACTGCAATGTTCCTACACTCCCCAACAATGGCATCGCTCGTTACAAGCACCTCTAAAAATATCCAAATGTCTCCTCCACTGGGAAACTGTCCAAAAATTATTCCACAACTGGTACCTTACACCATCTAAACTTGCCCGGATCTACCCAAACTCAACCAATCTCTGCTGGAGAAACTGTGGATTCCCAGGGACCCCACTTCACATAAGGTGGGACTGTCCAATCATCACAACATTGTGGACTAAGCTCTCCAAACTCCTCCTTTCCATTCTTCCGGACCCTGTGCCCCTTACACCGCAAATGGTACTATTAGGCCTAGACATGGAACTTTGGCCTCGCTCTTCACGCACGGTTGTCTCCCATGTATTCATTGCAACACGCCTGGCTATTGCCAAGACTTGGAAATCTCCCAACCCCCCCTCTACCACGGAAATAACTGCCCTCTTGAACAACCATTGCCTAATGGAATTTATGCACGCCAAAGCATACTTACAACTCCCTAGATTCCAAAAAAACTGGGACCTTTGGATTAAACACCCTAACTGCATACCCCCCATGAATGACCTTTCACCTAGCTGACTCCCAACACTAGGTGGACCCTCCATTGATGTAATGACTTGAATGCTGCCTGTATAGCTATACAATATTCACTGTTAGTTTTATTACCTGTTACATATGTAAAATCCTCAATAAAATTGAGTTTAAAAAAAATAAAAACGTGGGGATTCCCCCAAATTCAATTACCAGGCCCTTCAGGTCTGGTATGGATATTAAGGGGAACCCTGCCGCAAATGAAAAAAAAATGCGTGCGGTTTCCCCCAAATATCCATACCAGGCCCTTCAGGTCTAGTATGGATTTTAAGGGGAACTCCACCCCAAATAAAAAAAAATGGCGTGGAGTACCCCCAAAAATCCAGACCAGACCCTTTATCCGAGCATGCAACCTGGCAGGCCGCAGGAAAAGAGGGGGGACGAGAAAGCGCCCCCCCTCCTGAACCGTACCAGGCCACATGCCCTCAACATGGGGAGGATGTCCCCATGTTGATGGGGACAAGGGCCTCATCCCCACAACCCTTGCCCGGTGGTTGTGGGGGTCTGCGGGCGGGGGGCTTATCGGAATCTGGAAGACCCCTTTAACAAAGGGGACCCCCAGATCCCGACCCCCCTATGTGAATTGGTAATAGGGTAGATTGTACCCCTACCATTTCACAAAGAAAGTGTGAAAAATTGAAAAAAAAATACACAGACACCGTTGGGAAAGTATTACTAATAAATGAATACACCCGCCCCTCCTAATGTTCCCCATCAGGTCTGCTCAGCCAATGACGTAGGTGTAAGGCTGAGGACCTGATGCGGAACGTGAGAAGGGGCGGGTCTATTCATGTATTACACTGTGGAGGAAGTTCCCCATCAGGTCCGCCCCCTTGTATGTCAGACCCCGCCTACGTCATTGGATGAGCGGACCTGATGGGGAACTTCCTCCAGTATAATAAATTAATAGACCCGCCCCTTCTCACGTTCCGCATCAGGTCCTCAGCCTTACACCTACGTCATTGGCTGAGCGGACCTGATGGGGAACTTTAGAAGGGGCAGGTCTATTCATTTATTACACTGCGGAGGAAGTTCCCCATCAGGTCCGCTCAGGCTCAGCCAATGACGTTTTGTGTGGACAGCGCTGGACATCGGATCGCCGCGGGACACTGGATTTCATCGCTGGAATGTTTTTGTTTTTTTTTTAATAAAGGACTTTCCCAACAGTGTCTGTGTATTTTTTATTTTTTTTACACTTTCTTTGTGAAATGGTAGGGGTACAATGTACCCCATTACCAATTCACATAGGGGGGGCTGGGATCTGGGGGTCCCCTTTGTTAAAGGGGTCTTCCAGATTCCAATAAGCCCCTGCCCGTAGACCCCCACAGCCACCGGGCAAGGGTTGTGGGGATGAGGCCCTTGTCCCCATCAACATGGGGACATCCTCCCCATGTTGAGGGCATGTGGCCTGGTACGGTTCAGGAGGGGGGGCACTCTCTCGTCCCCCCCTCTTTTCCTGCGGCCTGCCAGGTTGCATGCTCGGATAAAGGGTCTGGTCTGGATTTTTGGGGGTAGTCCACGCCATTTTTTTTATTTGGGGTGGAGTTCCCCTTAAAATCCATACCAGACCTTAAGGGCCTGGTATGGATATTTGGGGGGAACAGCACGCATTTTTTTTTTAAATTTGCAGCAGGGTTCCCCTTAATATCCATACCAGACCTGAAGGGCCTGGTAATTGAATTTGGGGGAATCCCCACGCTTTTTTTTTTTTTTTATCAATGACTTTTCTATGTATTCCCGGGAGCCGACAATTCATTAATAGCCACGAGTGAGTTTTAAATGAAGTTTTTTCCTTCAGAAATTACACTTTGTGCAGGGACAGTTCTAAGCACGGGAAACAAGCGCAAATAGTCCTCAGAAGTTTGGGTCCCCATTGACTTCAATAGGGTTCAGGGTCAAGTTCGGGTCAAGTTCGGTCCCGAACTCGAACTTTTTTCCGAAGTTCGGCCGAACCCGTCGAACCCGAACATCCAGGTGTCCGCTCAACTCTAGTGACAACTTTTTGTAAATGTTTTATTTTGTTTGTCATTATTCAATCACTTGGGACAAAAAAAATAATATTCAATGGGCTCACAGTCACATGTTCCCATGACGTCACAGTCACATGCTCCGGGACAACCCGGAGCATGTGACTGTGACGTCATGAGAAGCCTATACAAATCTTTGCGGACCGAAGATTTAGCATTACTGCGAGAGGAATCGACGAGTCAACATTGAGGAGGAGAAGAGGGAAGAAGACGCCGACGGCGACGACGGGAAGACCGGCCCCTCCACTAGCAAAAGAGCTGGAAGAAGATAGTGAGGGGCCGGCAGAAGGACAACGGAGAGCCGGACGAGACGACGGGGAAGACCGGGCCTCTCCGCTAGCAAAAGAGCTGGAAGAAGATAGCGGAGGCCCGGCAGAAGAAAGAAAGAACCGGAGAGAAGAAGAGGGAAGAAGGCGACGGAGAAGACCGGGCCCCGCTAGCAAAAGAGCTGGAAGAAGATAGCGGTGGCCCGACAGAAGGAAGAACCGGAGAGCGCGGCGACGACACCGGAGACCCCCGAAGTCGCAAGAAGACCCCCGGAGCTGTGCAATAAATTACTTTAAAAAGCTGTGTGTATTTTTTTTATTGCCATTTTTTTCCACCAGGTGAATGGGTAGGGGTACGATGTACCCCATACTCATTCACATAGGGTGGGGGGGCCGGGATCTGGGGGCCCCCTTATTAAAGGGGGCTCCCGGATTCCGATAAGACCCCCGCCCGCAGACCCCGACAACCAACGGCCAGGGTTGTCGGGAAGAGGCCCTGTCCTCATCAACATGGGGACAGGGTGCTTTGGGGTGGGGGGGCCGCAGGTCGCCCCCCTGCCCCAGAGCACCAAACTCCCCATGTTGAGGGCATGCGGCCTGGTACGGTTCAGGAGGGAGGGGGGCCGCTCTCTCATCCCCCCTCTTCCCCTGCGGCCTGCCAGGTTGCGTGCTTAGATAAGGGTCTGGTTTGGACTTTGAGGGGGACCCCCACACCGTTTTTTCGGCGTAGGGTTTCCCCTTCAAATTCAGACCAGACCCAAGGGCCTGGTATGCTCCTGGAGGGGGAACCCATGCCGTTTTTTTCTTTAAAAATTGGCGTGGAGTTCCCGCTCAGGATTCATACCAAACGCAGTGCCTGGTATTGGTGGGAATCCACGTCAGATCTCCGTATACTGGCAATGCGTGTCGCTCATCGTGAAAGGAACATTTTTCCTTTCCCGACGACGAGACAGCTCGGCGCTGGCTCTCGCGACGGAGCTCATAGGGTGTCAATCTCGCCGCTAGAAGCGGCGAGATTGACACAATATCGGCGGCACCTACTGTACTAGTGATGTGGGCATCTCGGTTTATGTTAGGCAGAGACAATCATGATTAGCATATCTAGTATCACTGGTTTTATTGGGGATTATCTTTCCAAATTGTTCTTTTTTTATTGTGTTTTTATTTGTAATAAACTTATATTATATTTTATATGTGCTTGTCATCTTTGTATTAGTAAAGTCCAAAGGAAACTTTTTTGGGCCTATTACCTATCTCGGTATCAAGATTGTTGGGGCTCCCATCCTTCCTATATGATTTAAATTATCCTCCCTTAATAATGAAAATAATGGATGAACTGGAGGCATGGATGGACCTCCCCATATCACTTTTCAGGAGATGTAATTTAATTAAAATGATCAGTTTTACCCACCTGTTATAACCTTAGAAATCCTCCCATTGCATTATCAAAGCTTTATCTCCCTAGGAGTGAAGGGGAGGGGACTGACCTAATATTTGAGTTTATAACCTTGCTTCTCTACCCAGGGTGGCACTAGATTGGGTGTCACGACCCTCTTGTTGCTTTAACTTCACCCTTGAAGCTCAAATGGTTTACCCGTTTCGTTTGATGGCCATTGTCCACTGCAGATTGAAGTCACTACCCACACAACTTTAGAACAACCTACTATTTTGAGATACTTTGGTTGCCTGGAGGAAACAAAGGAAAACAATTGGTCTTTCTCCCTTGATTTCAAGATACTTTTATCATGTATCAGTTATTGATTAGAGATAGGGCTTAAGGGACCCCAGAACCCAAAAAGAACCCAACATTGAAGAAGGAGGGCAGTAGGACTATTGCAGTACAAGGTAAGTGGATAGACTCAGAGAGAACAGATATATTAGAATCCCGGTGGATGTAGGGGTCACGATAAAGGGGTCTCTACTAGTTTCGCGACATTTGTCAGGAGAAGTTCTGAGATTAATTAATATACAAACAGACTATAAACAGGTTAAACAGGTATAAAAATGTTCATGCAGGTCAACCTGCCAACAAGAACAGATATATACATTAATGAACATTGGGGAATGAGGGGTATGTTGCTTACCTAGGAGCAAGTATCCCGTCAGCTCAGACGCCACAGCCACCGAGGAGGGTGTCTCCCATGGCGGCCAAGGGGGGCGGATGCGGAGATGGACCTATCGACTAAATATTAAGGCAACTATGAATACAGGCTATATTAATATGAGGAAAAGGGGGAGAAAAAATGGCGCAGAATGAGTTCTAGGCAGAGTAAAAATCAAAGGGATCAATGAATGTTAATGTTGATGTTGCAAGCACTAGCGGCAGCTACCATGAGCAGAAGCAGACTCTGTAAAATATAATGATTTATGATTTTAAATTCCACATTAGCGTTGTTCACTACCATATAAACATTGTATCTTTATTTCATATCATAATACCATACAGAATATCCCCTGTCATCCATTTTTCCTTTTTTCCTCGCCCCCCTGCACCCCCCAAAAAATTCCGTGTCATCATCTCCCTTACATCTTGCTTCCAACCAATCACCATGCTGATTTACTTCCACCAGTATGATTTCAACCAATCACGCCACGTCTCTCTACTATATCACACCCACCTATGATAATGCCTTCTATGGATCTGATGAAACAGCGGATGCTGTGAAACGCGCCATCCCATTGGTTCGTTTTATTCCCACGTCACTTCCGGTCCGACGGCACGCTGCGCTCCACGCTGAAGCGCACGCTGAAGTCCTCGCTGAACTGCAGCTTCCTGGTTATCCCATGTCTACCCTGATGACACAGGGCGCATCACAACACCTGCAGCTTGGATGCCTGGTTTTTCTTGACTTCCCTTGCTGACACCGCAACCTGCCTTCCTGCCTTCAGCCATCTTCAGCTACCTCTCTCCATCTGGAACCAACATCTCCCCTGAGGACCGCCTTAGATGACTCCGGACCACCTTTAACTCCTTACATGCCTGTATTATTCCTGTATCCTGTGAGTAGCCATTTGGCTGTTTTTATACAAATTTGCTAATTAAAGCCTGTTTTACTGCACTTAGATTGGCGCACCTTTCTTTCCTCATTATATTAATATGAGGGCAGTGGGAGTGCAATTGTGAATTTGTGAGTCAAAAGCCAAAAACATATTAAAAAGGTAAGGTGTGAATGTGACGGATGTGATGGTGAGGAGAAGGAGGGGAGGGGGAACAAGGGAAAGGAGGGGGAAGGGGGAAAGGGAGGGAAGAGGAAAAGGAGGGGGTGGGGGGGCGGGGGAAAAAAGGATAAGGGTGGAAAAAGGGGGGGTGAGGAAAGGGAGAGGAAGGAGCGGAGGGGGAAGGGAAAGGAAGGGGGGAAAGAGGGGGGAGGAAAATATTGGTCAGGGAAAGAGATAAACGGAGGAAGGGGGAAAAAAAGGAAGAGGGGGTGAGAAAGGGAGGGGGAGGAGGGAAAGTGAGTGAGGGGAAAAGGGGGGTATGGAGGGGGGAAGGGGGGAAGGGGGGAAGGGGGGGTGGGGGTTTTTAAAGGTGATTACCTGTATGGGGTACAAAACAGGAATAAAGGGAGGGTCCCATGACCAAAGTCCCAATGAACACAGTGCTTCAAGGCACTATTAGTAGTGGCATAAAATGCTGGTGAGAAGGTAAAGATCGGTTGCAGTGTTCCCACTATCATCTCAAAAGGCAATAGCCAGTAGAAGCCTAAGGTAGATACAAAAAATGGGGTAGAAAAGCCATCAGCCAAAAAAGACTGGAAAGGGTCACCCAGGGCTCTAAAGTATGATGACAATAGGGGGGGGGAAACTTACTTGGTGCTTGGTAAAGCAAGATGTGTCCTGGGACCCGGCGTCCATCACATCCAAAGCTGGGCCTGGCCCGCTTATAAACCCCAATGGAGCGGCGTCATCAGACGGGAACAAGCTCCGTCATGTGACACCATTCAGTCAGACCGCCCACATGACGTCAGCGCGGCAGAGGTCGCGCGGGCGCATGCGCACCGTGCATTACGGCTGAAGCCAGAAACCGTTTTGCCAATGCAAGGGCAAGTAAGGCCAAGCCCCGGGGCAGGGCTGGAAGCATCACCAGGGCGGGCACAAGGCCACCGTGTAAGGAGACAGCCAAGGCAGCAAGTGTATGGGCTAAAGGGATACAGCAACACAGTCCTAATACAAAAATTGTAAAACAATATATAAACAAGCAGTAGCAAAAAAGTATGCATGTGCAATCAATGTATGAATGAATACTAAGACTATACAACATAAGTACATAATGATATCTGGCAAAGAAACATATTGTAAATGCCATAGCAATTAAGGCAACCATTCTTAAAGAGACAGGAACCTAAATGAGCACCATGCGAACAAGGTACATAACAACACTTTACAATTCTGTATTAGAAAGAGAAAGAGCTTGAATAGGAAGGGAGGGGGAAAGACCTTTTTAACACATTTTTGTTTTTTGACTCACGTATTCACAATTGCACTCCCACTGCCCTCATATTAATATAGCCTGTATTCATAGTTGCCTTAATATTTAGTCGATAGGTCCATCTCTGCATCCGCCCCCTTGGCCGCCGTGGGAGACACCCTCCTTGGTGGCTCTGGCGTCTGAGCTGATGGGATACTTGCTCCAAGGTAAGCAACACACCCCTCATTCCCCAATGTTCATTAATGTATATATCTGTTCTTGTTGGCAGGTTGACCTGCATGAACTTTTTTACCTGTTCAACCTGTTTATAGTCTGTTTATATATTAATTAATTTCAGAACTTTTCCTGACGAAGCGACGCATGTCGCAAAACTAGAAGAGACCCCTTTATCATGACCCCTACATCCACCGGGATTTCCCTAAGGGGATTGTATTTTTGGTGACACGTATGGTTGTCACCATATGTGCATTGTTTTTTATTGTTTTTGCTGTTTGATGTTTTTATCTTGATACTATGGTAATAAATGTATCCAAATTCTAATATATCTGTTCTCTCTGAGTCTATCGACTTACCTTGTACCGCAATAGTCCTACTGCCCGTCTTCTTCAATTTTGGGTTCTTTTTGGGTTCTGGGGTCCCTTAAGCTCTATCTCTATTCAATTAATTCTAGGATGATGGTACCACTATTATATGGTACCACTATTATATATGGTACCACATTATATGTATTTTACCAAAGAGGCTAACAATTAATTCATGTATCAGTCATTCATGATAACCTAGTGTTTCCCTCAAAGTGAGAAACATGCAGCCTTTTCTCTGTGGAGGCACAATGGTCTCTTTCAGGTTGTACACTTATTTTAATGGGACTCTGGTAACCCAAATTCCTTCATGGCTACTATCTATGGACTGTTGAGTTACCAACATTTTGCAGCCAAGGCAAGGCTAAACAGTTTAAGCTTTCGTCAATTGACTGCCTGCTGCACCAACAATCCTATTCGATATCCAGCATATACCAACCACTAAATCAACACTTTGTGAAGCCTCTAGCATCTTCCTCCATTTATAATTAGAGCAAGGACTTTCCGAATGATGCACTAGCTGACAAGCTGATTGCTGGCTACAACAAGGTGCAAATATTGGTGGTAAATGAACTCTGGAGAGAGACGCAATTCAAACTGCCTCATTGAGCCTTCATTCCATTTCTGTTGGATAAAGATGATCCAAACCAGTCAGCCTGTCTGTTGTGAAGCTCTTCTCAGGCCTTCTTTATCTCACTGCTTCTGGGAGTTCCCTTAGACCTCAGTCTTCTGGGTCCAGGTGATCGTCTATATTTTCAGAGTCACAGGCTGTTCTATACCACAGAATCTTTTGCTACTGTTATTTGGATCTGGCCCAACATCAGGAGGATACGCCAAGCAGGTTCATGGAGGGTGTTCTTTTCAATATCTACAATGGATCTATATATGCCTCCTGGTCACCCAGAGGGCATTACTGAAGAAGCTCACTTCTCCTGCAGGGCCAACAATCTCTGATATATACAATGAACTATAGCTGCTATTATACTGTACAGGTACAAGCAAGATTTGGAGATGCAGAATTATGTCCACCTCAAAAGATTTCCGTCTAGATGGCAGGCCTTTATGGTTTCTACTTTGTCAGGTTTAGAAAGACTTGTTTGTCATCCTCTTTTCATTTTGCTGGTTGGCGAGCATACACCTCTCCTGAAGCGCAATAAAGCTTTGCCCTAGTGCTTCCACACCCCTTTTAGGGACTCCGTTCCTAGGCAAGAAATGTTTTCTCCTGAGCACTCCAGTGGGATAATAGTCTCTAGACTTCTAGATACTTTCTTGTAAACATAGCATTTTCTTTTCTCCTTCACCCCACCCCCACCTCCCTTCCCTCCTCTTTTCCCTACAGGGGCTTTCCATGCTGTGGCAATGTATATAAGTGTTGAATTATTGGTCCTGATTGGGAGTACTTCCTGTGATGACTCAATCTATGCCCCACTACTCGCTTGGTTTTGAATTTGTGGTCCTGACCCTGGTGTTAGGGTGTACTTTCCGCAATGACTGAATTATGCCTGCTACCTTATGGGATTATTTTGTTACAGTTATTTGATCTTTTTGACCTAAAGATATCAAAATCTTTGTGTGCCTTTTTTTCCTGGCTGATTTATGAGAATGTCATTCTGTACCATTATATCTTCTGCACACTACCTTGTGTGTGCTGTTGAACAAAATCAATAAAATTATTTATAAAAAATGTAAACATTTTTAGCACTCCTGATATGAAAAAGATGGTAAGTCTTTATTTAGTGCACCATAATACTGATTAGTTTGTTTTCACTTTATAAAATTACGTTGCCCCAAAAAAGTTCATCCTAAATTTATACCAGGAAATTTGCCAAAATACAGTATTGTTTAGCTAAAAGCCACATAAAATCTCAATGTATAGTAATAGGTCTTGCATAATATTGAGCTACATGCAGCTGCATGTATGCTCAGATCTGGCATTGGACCTTTTCATTCCAGGAATGAAAGTATAGCTAAAATATGCCTTGATGGGTCTTTAAAGTGAATTGTCTATAAAACTGTGCTTTAATTTTGATTACCTAAATAAATGTCATAACAACCAATGGTCTTCATAAGGTTTTAATTCTTTTGGAGTGTAATGTTTCTCTAGTTATTAGTTTAGTACATTAGTAATACAATTTGCAATACCGCCTTAAGGAATAATCAAACTTTTCCCACTCTGTGCTCCACAGCTTTAGATTCCTAACTGCCTTAACTGTTAAAATTAGGATTACAATGTTATTACCTCTGTACTCATTTTGAATGCCTGTCAAAGAAAATATATTTATTGCCATACTACATATTTAGGAATTTTTCAATTCTGCTAACAAAAATTCACTAGTGTACATGGTCCTATGATATTTTATTTTGAAAGATTAAATTATATGAATGGCAAAAGTTTCAAAAAGACTGACTAGTGTTTCTCCTAAAGGTTTTGCTCACATAAGATAGGTTTGTCAAGCAACAAATGAACCAGTCAGTTTTATGAGGATTACACTGAAACAGATCACAGAACACAGAAGAAGAGTTTTTCTTCCTATAAATCAAAGCTTTTAAGAGAATTTTTATTGGGCAATATTACTCACTCAGAAAGAACTGGTGTTAGGACACTTATTTAAGAACAGTAAATGTAAAACCTCTAAATCATCCCTGTTACTACTATTTTAAAGATAAAAGCCACAACTAAACCTTTAGCATTCACCCATAAAAAATGTAATATAGCTTTAGGTCTTTGGGATCATGCTACACCTGTATTCATGCCCGTATAGTTAATTTTAATAAAAAAATGTCAGATAAAAAAATGATTGCACAAACATACAAACAATGTTTTTTGATAAAGAATATATATACTGGGTGTAGAAGTGGTAGAATATGAGCTTTCTCTATTATTAACTAGGGATGAGCCGAACACCCCCCGGTTCGGTTCGCAGCAGAACATGCAAACAGGCAAAGAATTTGTTCGAACACGCAAACACCGTTAAAGTCTATGGGACACGAACATGAAAAATCAAAAGTGCTAATTTTAAAGGTTAATATGCAAGTTATTGCCATAAAAAATGTTTGGGGACCTGGGTCCTGCCCCAAGGGACATGTATTAATGCAAAAAAAAGTTTTAAAAAAGCATTTTTTTCGGGAGCAATGATTTTAATAATGCTTAAAGTGAAACAAAAAAAGTGAAATATTCCTTTAAATTTCGTACCTGGGGGTGTCTATAGTAGTGCATGTTGCCCATGCTTAGAAAAGTCCCTGCACAAAATGTCATTTCTAAAGGAAAAAAAGTAATTTAAAACTACTCGTGGCTATAATGAATTGTCGGGTCCCGGCAATACAGATAAAAGGCATTGAAAAAAACGACATGGGCTCCACCCCCCCCGTCCATTACCAGGCCCTTTGGGTCCGGTATGAATATTAAGGGGAACCCCAAAAAAAAATATGTGTGGGGGTCTCTCCAATTCCATTACCAGGCCCTTCAGGCGTCTGATAGCTCTTAAATAACCGAGGGCAGGAAACCTGGTATATTTTTTTTATTTAGGAGCGGGGTTCCCCTTAAAATCCATACCAGACCTGAAGGGTCTGGTATGGATTTTGAGGGGGACCCCTACGCCATTTTTTTTATTTTGGCGCAGGGTTCCCCTTAATATCCATACCAGACCTGAAGGGCCTGGTAATGAAATTTGGGGGGACCCCCACACATTTTTTTTTTGGTTCAGGGTTCCCCTTAATATTCATAACAGACCCAAAGGGCCTGGTAATGGACTGAGGGGGGAATCCATGTCTTTTTTTTTAATGACTTTTATCTGTATTGCCGGGATCCGACAATTTATTATAGCAACGAGTAGTTTTAAATTACTTTTTTTCCTTTAGAAATTCCATTTTGTGCAGGGACTTTTCTAGGCACGGGAAACATGCCCTACTTTACAGGCATACTATAGACACCCCCCAGGTACGAAATTTAAAGGAATATTTCACTTTTATTGTTTCACTTTAAGCATTATTATTAATAGCATTATTTAAGCATCATTGCTCCCGAAAAAACGGCCGATAGACTTTTAAAGGGTGTTCCGCGACTTTCGAATTTGCCGTGAACACCCCAAATTGTTCGCTATTCGGCGAACGGGCGAACAGCCAATGTTCGAGTCGAACTCATGTTTGACCCGAACATAAAGCTCATCCCTATTATTAACAAACATTGTTAGCCAAACACACCAGATTCAGTTTAAAGGTGTTGTAAACCCTCATGTTTTTTTCACCTTGCGCCCGCAAGTTAACCTCCCAGGAGAGTGCTTCTCCTAGGGGGTTATACGAGGAGGACCTACCAGCGCCGCCGGGGGACCCTAGAAGCCGAGGATCTGGGCTTTTCTGTGCAAAATGAACTGCACAATGGAGGTAGGTAGGACATGTTTGTTATTTAAAAAAAAAAAAAAAAGGAAGCCTTAAGCCTCGTACACACGATCGGATTTTGCAACGGGAACTGTGTGATGGCAAGCTGTCTGAAAAAAACTGCCCATTTTTATGCTCCATCATACAATTGTTGACGGATTTTCCGCCCACAAATGTTGGAAAACATGCTTTAAAATTTTCCGACAACAAATGTGTGTTGTCGGATTATCCGATTGTGTGTACGCAAGTCCTTTGGACAAAACTCCAAAGTACAAACACACATGCCCAGAAGCAATACTAACCATAACACAACATTAGCAGAAGTTGCCCAAAGGGTGGCGCTAAAGAGCTGAAAAACCACGTAGTTTTGTGTTTGTTGGCCGACAATTCTTTGCCATTTGAATGCAATCCAAGTTCCTGGCCAACGCCCTTCGGACAAAAGTCCTACGCTTTGTCCGATGGAAATCTGATCGTGTGTACGAGGCTTTACAATCACTTTAAGAAGGGTTCAGCAAACATGAGTAAGATTTGGGTGCTGAATCAAAATCCCACTGAAGTCAATGAGAACTGAATGTTAAAAATCAGTTCTGCCTATTCTAGGCTGAGGCTGGGTTCACATGTGCTGCGGTCACGGCTCACAACAGGGGGTCTGGTGCGTCCCTGTCCACAGTTTCAGGTGCGAATCAGGTCCGAATATTTGCCTAACTTCGCACCTGAAATGGAACCAAAGATGAACAGGACCCTTTCTGAATGTGGATCGTGGCTGCCTCTGAGCTGTGTGAACCAGCTCCATTGAGAACCGGGCCGGGCACACTCTCATGTCATGCGAATTCGTTGCAAGGAATCCTATATGATGATCTGTTATAGATTGTCAGGGTCACCTGTGGCCAGGTGACAGATGCACACCGTAGGGGGACAGGAGTGCACCGCGAGGTAGTGAACCCTATGGCTGGCTTCTGCGGATAGGGAACTGGGTGGTTGTGGAAAGCGGGACCAGAGGAGCACAACCGGGATCCAAACGGAAGCTAGAGCCAAGATTCCCCAGGGCGCGGAGTCTAAGACCCAGCTGGTCTTCTCCAGGGCCTCTAGTGGTGAGGATGTTAGCTGCAGGCTGGGACCAGGTCGCGGCCCCTGGAGTTTCCTAGCTCACGCCCCGTAGGATAAGGGGAAAAGAGGGGAAGCAGCAGCACACGAAGAGAGAACCGAATAACAAGCTGAAGGTCAGGGGCCGCAAGCAGACAAGGATAACGAAGAACGAGCCGAAGGTCAAGGGTCACGAGCAGACAGGGATAGTCGGGGACAAGCCAATAACGTAACAGAGAGACAGACGTAGCACACGGCAGGCAGGAACCCAAACACACAATGCCTAACAAACACGTTGATCAGCAAAGCAGGCTTGCAGTGCACAGGTTAATATAGTGTTCAGTGATAGGGCCTGGGGTGGAGTCAGGCTGGGAGGAGATTATAAAGGAAGCCAGGTGAAGGAGGTCTGGTCTCTAGATGAACACATGAGGAGGAAGGTAAGATGGCAGACAGACATTAATGCATATCCATGACATAGATGTTAATGGGGGATACAAACAAAAAATACTGTTGGGTCCAGAATAATTTCCAGACCCTTATCTGAGAATGCAGCCTGTTTGGCCAGGAAGTGGAAGGGGGAACGCATGTGGCTCCCATCATCCTGAATCATACCAGGTCACATACCCTTAACATGATATTTACAACCCTCACCTGGTATCTGTAGGGGTCTGCAGGCCGGGAGCTTATCATAATCTGGCCTTTGATGAAAGGGGGGCCCCTAGATACTGCCCCCCCATATGAATAGGTAAAGGGGTATTCCTAGCCATGTAAAGAATGAAGCCAAATTGCATCACTGGATGTTAAGGACTTGGCAGTACCTGCACCCTCCAGTGTTCTTAACCATTGACAGTGGGAAGCTGTCATGTATAATAGCAAAAGTGTCACCATTTTATTTGCGGTCGTGAACGGCCAAAGATCAAACTGAACTTGTTTTTGGACAAAACCTTAAGGCTCATCTCTTTTAACCACCATAGAGAGATTTACCAACATTATGGAAATCCTTTGTGACTGAATTTTTAGTCATTCTTTTCCTCATTAACAAACATATAAAAAGGAAAATATTTTACTGTTTCAGATGTTAAGAGCTTTGTGCAACGATGAGCAACTCACCCACAAAACTACAAGATTTAGCTAATTTTAGTGCACAAATGATTATTTTGGATACATTTATTTAGTGAGTATTGAAAGGCAGACAAACATTTAGCATCACCAAATAACAGATATTATAAAATTAATGATGCATAAAAGGTAACTCCACTTTCATGAAACAAAATATAGCAAATATTATGCTATACTATAGCATATACAATTGCTACACAAGCCATATTGTAATTTAATGTTGTTAACTAAAAACGACCTTACCTTTTCAATCTGCAGCTGCTGTCATTTTTTTCAAAATTCAATACGATATGGCAACCTATAGTGTTCTGTATAGTGATGGTGTACAGAACGCTTTGTGAAATGTAATTTCCTGCTTGTGTAATTGGCTCACTGATTTTCCTAGAAGTCAGCCTAAAGATACAAGTCAATTTGTAGGCATCCTCTACAATAGAAACTTTAGTTTTAGTGAGATACTCTACAAGGGTTAAGTACTTCTAAAGGGATGTCATAGCTGCAGATTCTCTAATTATAACGCAAAGCTAATAATAATAATAAATCAGACTCTCCCATTCTGTATCAGTATGCATAGGACAAAGAGCAAATAGCTTTTTATTCAGAGAAAAGAAAGGTAGAACTCTGCAACAAAGTTTGTTAAAATTCCTGAAACGTAGTTTGTCCACCTAAAGTGGAAAATTGAGTTACCTTTTATAGCCAAATTCTGGGAAAACAGCCAATATACACATATATAGTTTGATTTACTAAAATTGTAGCATGCAAAATTGGGTGGAGCTCTGCATAGAAACCAATCAGTTTCCAGGTTTTTTTGTCAAAGCTTAATTAACCACTTGCCTACTGAGCACTTTTACCCCCTTCCTGCAGAGGCCAATTTTCAGCTTTCATCGCTGTAGCACTTTGAATGACAATTGCGTGGTCATGCAACACTGTACCCAATCAAGACTTTTATAATTTTTTTCACACAAATAAAGCTTTCTTTTAGTGGTAACTAGTGATGAGCCGAACACCCCTGGGTTCGGTTCGCACCAGAACCCGCAAACGGACCGAAAGTTCGCACGAACTTTAGAACCCTATTAAATACAATGGATGCGAACATTCGAAATCTAAAGTGCTAATTATAACGACTAGTATGCATGTTATTGTCCTAAAAAGGGTTTGGGAACCCGGGTTCTGCACCAGGGGACATGTATCAATCCCAAAAAAAGTTTTAAAAACGGACGTTTTTCGGGAGCAGTCATTTTAATGATGCATAAAGTGAAAAAAAAAAGTCAAATATTCCTTTAAATATCGTACCTGCGGGGTGTTCTAAAGTATGCCTGTGAAGTGCCACGTGTTTCCCGTGTTTAGAACTGTCCCTGCACAAAATTACATTTCTAAAGGAAAAAAAGCCATTTAAAACTGCTTGCGGCTTAAATGTAATGTCTGGTCCCGGTAATATGGATGAAAATCTTTAAGAAAAATGGCATAGCTACCACATCACAGCCCCCCCCCCCCTACCCCAGCCCATTACCAGCCCCTTTGGGTCTTGTATGGATATTAAGGGGAACCCCGCACACAAAATAAAAAAGGCCCTATATACTCTGAACAGCCGTATACAGGCGGTGCATACAAGACAGGGACTGTAGGTTTGTTCTTATGTAGAATCTGTTTGTAATTTTGAACAGGTACATTGTTTAAGTGTAGCTCTAGACAAAAAATCTATTTTTAAGCTTTTTGGAAAACATAGGGAAGGGTTATCACCCCTGTAACATTCAGAACAGTTCACCTCACTTTCCGTCCTAATGACAAATGTTTTTCGAAAATTTTGGGTTTTTATTGAAACAAGAATTGGTGATAAAGCATCAGTGGAAAGGAGACACTTTTTTTCCCATATTAACTCTTACAGGAGAGAATTTGCCTTCCTAGGGGTAGATTTCCTCTCACTTCCTGTTGTATCCTTCCGTTTGCAAGGAGGAGTCGTTTGTAAGTTGGATGTTTTTTTTTTTAAATTGTAATTTTTATTGGGTTTTAAAGAACAAACAAGATATTGTTACATTAAGCACAATATACAGATATCAAACACAGAATGATATCAAAGAAAGAAAAAGAAAAAGAAAATTAAAAGTAGGAGGAATTCGTCAAGCAATGCCCATAAGTACAGAGCACAGGCGTGCTCGGTACACCAGATCAAAAATATATAAACAACAACTTATAGGTTTACAATAGGGATTAATAACCAAAATGTAACCTTAGTCATCAAAGACAAGGGTATCTATGAAGTACGTATATGGAAGGTAGCAAGAAATGCGAAGCTAGTAAATATCAAGCTAGTATATGTCAAGGTGTAGCAGGTGGTGCGAGGGTCCCATAATCCGATCGATCCCAGGGTTCCCACACTTTATCAAATTGGGGAATTTTATCATGCACAGAGGCCGTTAGGTATTCCATCCTCCGAATTTCAGCCACTAGATGGAGAAACCTAGGCCATGGAGGAGGCATATTAGATAGCCAACATAATGGGATAAGCCTTTTGGCAGCTAGTAAAATGTAGGAGACAAGCCGATTTACCTTCTTGGGTATGCCCGAAAAGGGGAGACCCAATAAGTAATTTAAGGGATCGAGCGGTAGGGACACACCCACCACCCTCTGTATCAGCAGCCGCACATCATGCCAAAAGGGTTGGATCATAGAACACTGCCAAAAGATATAGAATAGGGAACCCGTATCAGTCCCGCATCGCCAACAACGCGGCGAGACTGAGGGATCATATTTGTGAATTACATTAGGCGTTCTATACCAAAACATAAGAATCTTAATGGACGTTTCCCTTTGGGACACACATTGAGAAGATTTGAATGTAGAGGACCATATCCTATCCCACATCTGGACCGTAATAGGTCTATCCAACAAAAGAGACCATCTTTTCATGTATTGGTGGGTTGTCTCAGCCAGTGGAGTAGACTCATGAAGGAGACGGTGTATAGAAGATATTAAATGTAGTTGGTATGGACCCTGAGCGCATATGTATTCAAAGGTAGTCGGTTTGTCAAGAATCAGAGTTGGGGACTTGGAGTGGAAAAAATGTCTAACCTGCAGGTAGAAATGGAAAAGTTGGGTGGGTATATTAAACTTCTTACTCAGAGTTTCAAAAGTATGCAGATGTCGCGTGATAGGATGTACCAAATTCCGGAGTTGAAAGAGGGGGGCATCAAGCCATGAGAAAACCCTGCCCAGGGACAGACTGTCTGGTAAATTTGGATTAAACAATACATTTACAAGGGGAGAGCATGTTGAAGCAAGGTGATGAGTCTTAAGGCATTTACGCCAAATGGTTAAGGTGAAAGCCATCGGGGCAGTACATTGGCGTTTGAAAATGGAATCCAAGGATGGGACATTGTCCCAGACCAAGGAACATGGGTGGACCGGGTATAGTACCCCCTTTTCAATGGCAGACCATTGATTTGGTGCATGTAGGGAGGACCACGAAACAATAGCCCTCAAGTGTGAGGCGTGGTAGTATTGAAAAATGTCCGGGGCACCCAATCCCCCCCTGGACCTTGGGGCGAATACCACTGAATAAGCTATACGATGTGCCCTATCGCCCCATATGAATTTTAGAAAATTCCTCTGAATCGCTTTTAGTTGAGAGGAAGGCAGGGCAACTGGTAATGTTTCAAAGTGATAAAGTAGTCTGGGTAATATAGACATTTTTAGGACGTTAATCCTACCCAACAGAGACAGGGGATATTTTGTCCAAGCCATCAGGGATTTGTTAATGTCTAAGACGAGAGGGGGGAAGTTGGCTTGATAGAGAGAAGAGTAAGAGGGGGTAAGAAGGACACCCAAGTATTTAATGGAGGTGGTGCACCATTTATAAGGATATGACCCTTTAAGCTGAGATAACAATAATGCTGGAATGTGTATAGGGAGTGCTTCAGTTTTGGAAGTGTTAACCTTGTAACCGGAGATGGCACCAAAGGAGGCTAGTAATTTATGTAACGAAGGAAGCGATATCAACGGATTAGTTACAGTGAGCAGAATGTCATCCGCAAAGAGCGACAGTTTATATTCTCCCTGCCGCATCACCACTCCATTGATATCTGAATGGGTGCGGATGGACTCGGCCAGGGGCTCCAGACATAAAATGAAAAGTAACGGTGATATAGGACACCCCTGCCGAGTTCCGTTTGTCATGGGGAAGGCAGGCGACAGGAAAGAAGACATCTGAACCTGGGCTGTGACTGTGGAGTACAGGGCCTCTAGGGCTTTTAAAAAGGGACCAGTGAATCCAAACGTTTTGAGGACAGCGAACATATAAGGCCAACTCAGCCTATCAAAAGCTTTTTGGGCATCTAGACTCAAAATTAGCGCCGAACGGGATGACCTATCCAAAAGATCTATCAGATCTATTGTACGGCGGGTGTTATCCCCCGCATGCCTGCCAGGGACAAAGCCCACCTGGTCTCTATGGATCAGTTTAGGAATGAGCTTAGACAATCTGGATGCAAGAATTTTGGTGAAAATTTTATAGTCTGAATTCAAAAGGGCTATGGGCCTATAATTATCTGGGATCGAGGGGTCTTTACCAGGCTTTGGGATGACTGAGATGTAAGAGTGGGAGAAGTGTGGATGTGGAGATGTGCCCTTAAGCAGTGAGTCGTATAAAGTCAGCATATGAGGAGACAAAATGTTGAAAAAAGTTTTATAGTAAAAGTAGGACAAACCATCAGGGCCAGGCGATTTGTGAAGAGGTAGCTCTTTGATTATAGCCAACAACTCCTCAGCCGATATAGCCACATTCAAACTGGCCAAATCCGCTGAGGATAGTCTTGGAAGGTTTATGTTAGAGAAGAAAGTCTCAAATTTTTCCTGAGTAAAGTTAAAGTGGTTCTGTGGAGTCAGGCAATTATACAATCTGTGGTAGAATTTGCCAAAAATATTTGACATTTCGCGGGGGCAGTATGCTCTAGAGCCGTCGGCCTTCGTAAGAAAATCGGGAAAGGAATTGAATGGGCGTGGTCGTAATTTATGAACCAGCATCCTATGGGGCTTATTCGAAAATTCATAGAATTTTTGTTTTGTCCATAGTAGGGATTTAGACGCCCTGTCGAGCTGTAAAGACTTTATTTGTTCCCTAAGGGAAATGACCTTTTGGAGTTTCAACACCGTGGGACCACACAGCAGTCTCCGCTCCGCAGTTACCAGAGCAGATGTAAGGGACTGCAGTAGGCCATTTCTATCCTTTTTTAACCGAGCGCCTTCAGCTATGCAAACACCTCGGAAAACTGCCTTATGTGCCTCCCACAGTGTGGAAAACTCGGAAACTGAGCCCATGTTAAGCTGGAAAAATTCCTCCAAGCTTTTGGCTAGGGTAGAACGTGAGACTTCGGACTGTAGGAGATGGTCATTCAGACGCCAGTGACAGGATTTGGTATAGGCCTGAGAAAGCATGAGGTCTATCACAATGGGAGCGTGATCTGACCATGTGATAGGCAATATGTCCGACTCTATCACATAAGGAATGAGTGGGGCTGTGATAAAAAAATGGTCAAGGCGTGAATACATTCTATGAGCTGGGGAATAAAATGTAAACTGCTTAGCAGAAGGGTGCCTGATCCTCCATGTGTCGAAAAATTGACGGGACCTAATACATTTGCGGAAGGAATTGGCATGCAATATAACCTGTTTTGAAGGTGTAGAACTAAGGAGAGACTGTCTATCTCTAGTGGGTGACATGACCTGGTTAAAATCCCCACCAATAATCTGAAAAGGTTGAGAACGAAATTGAGGGGAGTCAAAAAGTTTGTTGAGAAAGTCAATCTGACCTGTATTGGGGGCATAGAGATTCACAAGAGAGAAAGAAGTATTCACATATTCACATTCCAATATGAGGAATCTCCCATGTGGATCAGCATGTGAGCTTTTAACCTTGATAGGACAGGATTTCTTGATCAAAATCGCCACTCCCGCCTTGCCCGTGGAATCAGAGGCAAGGAAGGAGGTGGGGAAGAACTTCGAGGCAAATTTGAGTGAACCACCAGCCCTGAAGTGGGTTTCCTGAATCATCACCACATCAGCGCCTGAGGCCCTGAAATCCTTCAGGGCCATCCAGCGTTTGCGGATAGAACCCAGACCCTTCACATTATACGACATGATCTTTAAAGCCATAGTAAGACATTCAAACAGGCTTGTGTAAGAATTTTGAATCTAAAAAATAACAAAATATAGGAAACAGAGACATAAAAGCAAAAATGCGTGTAAAAGCAATGATGTGAATAAACATTGCAGACAAAGGCATCCCTTCGGGGCCCAAATAGTAACAGATAAACCCTGTAAGAAAATGACATTCGGTTAGGAAAAAAAAACATTGCACTTTCAACCTACAAGGCTGACTTATAACCATGGACATAAGAAAAATAAAAAAAAGAAAAATCAACAGAAAAAAAAAAGAAAATAGAACTTAAGTTCTTGAAAGCCTGAGAGCCACTTGCGTCTCAGGGGACCTTGGAAGTAAGCCAAGGCCAAATAGGGACATACACAAACTTCCATCAGAAAACTCTAGCAAGAGAGATGGGGAGGATCGGCTGCTCTCCTTATGAACTCTGTAACCTTTAAAATAAGTCTGACAGTAGAGGACCTGTTGACGAGGGTTAGAAAGTCAGCAAATAAACAGGAGTAACTGCCAATTAGGGTACGGTGACCAAGAAGGAAAACACTGTCAACAATATTTGTAGTGATTTTCACCCCATGGGTTGGAGAAGAACTCTTCCCTGAACAGGAACCAGGGTAGACTGAAAACTTTTGTAAACCAGAGCAACAATCTTCGTATCTGTTTTAGAATCGAGGAGAAACGGAGATGCAGAGAGCATGAAATTATGGATCCAGAGAGGAACGTAAGGGTGAATCAAGGAGGTTGGTTGGAGGCACGCAGACGTTGGGGTGTTGAGAATTGTTTCCTTGATTTGCCCCTCACGGGGGTCCAGATGCGGTTAGGAGTGGCGGGATGTTGACGGACCTGGGCAGCTGGAGGAATCAAATCATCTTCTGGCAAAGGGGGAGGCCAAGATGTTTCAGGAAGCTTCGCCTTCCTGCAGTTCACGCAGGGTAACCTGGACACCATCCCTGGATACAATAAGGCGAAAAGGGAAACCCTAGTAGTAGGGGATCTTATGATGTTGTAGATGGGAGGTGATTGGGCGTAGATTTCTACGTTTAGCAAGGGTAATTGGAGAGAGGTCGCTAAAGATCTGCAATTTTGCTCCTTTGTACTGAAGTTGGGATTTATTGCGCGTGGCCAGGGTCAGAGCCTCCTTATTTTCAAAAAAATGGAATCGGACTATAACATCCCTGGGTCTAGCTCCAGCCGGAGGTTTTGGGCCCAGGGATCGGTGGGCCCTATCAAGGCGCCAGTCTATATCCACCACTGTGGGGACCAGGGTATTGAAAAGACCAAGAAGATAGGTGCGTAAGTCAGGGTCTCCTACCGTTTCCGGGATACCTCTGAAGCGCAGGTTCTGCTTCCTTTCCCTGTTCTCCAGGTCCTCCTGCTGCAATTGCAGTTGAGAAACCGAAATATGTAGGTTATGATTGTCCTCCTCAACAGCCTGAACATAGCTTATCAACTCATCAAATTTATTTTCAAGAGTGTCCGTACGTTCCCCAATTTGGTTGATTTCCCCCCTCAGTTCTGCAGCTAACTTGCTCACTTCTGCCGAGACATTGCACGTGATTTGTTGAAGCAGGAGCTGTAGCTTAGCGTCCAACTTGGCATCCAGAATGTCTGGGGTAAGTATCTCCTGAGGAGAGGATGAGGTGGAATCTGTACCCTGGGTGGGAGCTAATGGAGGGTACTCAGCATTCTCTGTTCCCAGTATTGGGTCTATTGAAGTGTGCGGAACTGTGGGGGAGTGCGAGGTCGCAGATTGCGACCTGGTAACATAGCGTTCCATATCTGATTCTACACGTGATCCAAATAAAGGCTTATAATATCGCTGCTGCTGGCCGACTTTTCCCATGTGATGCCCATGGGGCTTAGAGAATAAACAGGCTTATCCCCGGGGCTATAATATGGCTAAGGTAACAACTCAGGGATCATGGAGAGCAGCCGGGATCCTGAACTCACTTAAATGGCATCCCCTGTGTCAGCTGGAACGACCATCATTCTATTTGTCATGTGTACCAGTCAGGTACAGCAGTGACTAATGCAGTGGCTGTAGAAAGAGGGATCCACAGACCCACAGATGTCCAGTGGAGAACCCAGGCCCAGAAGTGAAGGTGCCGGGCCCCAGATGTAGTGTCACTGTAAATATGAGGTGTACCCGGAGTAGCAATATGGCCTCCGACCTCCGTGAGTAGGCCGGAGCCGGGGCCTTTCCTGATAGCGTGTGAGTTCCGCTCCGTTCAGGCCAAAATCTCCCCACCAGGACCAGCGTACAGGGCCCCCCGGGCATACAGTCTCACCCTAGCATGTCCCAATTGGAGGGGGCAAGATACTACCCCACTACTCACTGTGTCCAGGGTTGGAAGAAGGCAGGTCGACAGGCCGCAAGATGGCGTTGGATCGCGGTATAGGGAAGTGGATAGCAGGGTCCTCCGGGTGACTCCTCCGATGCTTAGTTGTTTTCCAGGGGTGAGGCAGCTGTCGGCCGGCGGAGGGACACTCGTTTTACCCCCGGATTGCACAGGGTAGATGCGGAAGAGTGCCCGCGATGGCGGCGGGCCTCAGCAATGCGGGAACACTCTCAGGCCTAGAGCAGGTAAAGTCGGCCAAAAACCTCCACTAATCAGCCAGGGCCGTAGGAGACGAGGCCCAGGGGCTGATGGCACGGAAATTGGGCCCCCCCGGGGTGAGATAGGGCAGAGATGGCCGTGGATTTACACTGCCTGTGGAGAGCTCAGTATCCACACGTCCTCCCTGGTTCACGTCCGGACACGCCCCCCATGTAAGTTGGATGTTTGAAAGTAGGGGCCTACCGTATATACTCAGCTGAAATTTGCCCCTTACATGTTGGTGTTGCCACAACACTGTGAGCCCTCACAGTTACTCTTGGTGGGCGCATGAATGGGCCCTGCTGTGAATTATTAGATCAAGAATTGTAATTGCATGCCCCTGTTGAACAGGGGCTGAAAAATTGGGCCTTTGGTGGTGGTGGCGTTGACACAACACTGCAAGGCCTCACAGTTACTCTTGGTGGGCGCAGGAATGGGCCCTGCTGTGAATTATTAGATCAAGAATTGTAATTGCATGCCCCTGTTGAACAGGGGCTGAAAAATTGGGCCTTTGGTGGTGGTGGTGGTGGTGTTGACACAACACTTTAAGGCCTCACAGTTACTCTTGGTGGGTGCAGGAATGGGCCCTGCTGTGAATTATTAGATCAAGAATTGTAATTACATGCCCCTGTTAAACAGGGGCAGAAAAATTGGGCCTTAGGCACTGGTGCCACAACACTGCAACCCCTCACAGATACTGTACTTGGAGCACAGCAATGAGCCCTGTTGCAAAGTATTGCATCAAAAATTTTAATTACACGCCCCTGTTAAACAGGGGCTGAAAAATTGGGCCTTAGCCACTGGTGCTGGTGCCACGACACTGCAACCTCTCCCAGATACTCTAGTTGGAGTGCAGGAATGAGCCCTGCTGCAAAGCATTGCATAAAAAATTGTAATAAAACGCCCCTGTTAAACAGGGGCTGAAAAATTGGGCCTTAGCCACTGGTGGCGGCACCCAGAAACAAAAATGTTCTTCCAAGCTATCATCATCAATCGGATCATTGAGGAGGAGGAGGATAGTCAGTCAACATAACAGGACAGTCTCTCAGCATCAGCATCAGTCTTGAAGGGATGTGACATTTGAAAATAAATTAGTCTGTTATATCAGCTTCAGGTGTTTGGTAGCTGGTGGTGATCCAAGACTGGTTCATCTTTATGAAGGTCAGTCGATCAACAGAGTCGGTGGACAGGCACACCCTGTGATCCGTGACAAATCCTCCAGCAGCACTGAATGTGCGTTCTGAAAGAACGCTGGATGCAGGACAGGCCAGTAGCTCAATTGCATACTGTGCAAGCTCTGGCCAGTGATCCATCCTCAAGACCCAGTAAGCCAGAGGATTTTCGGTGGGGAAGGTGTCCAAGTCTGACCTTGCCCCTAGGTATTCCTGCACCATGTATATCAGACGCTGGCGATGGTTGCTGGAACCGATCATACCTTGGGGCTGCGGACTAAAGAATTGTCTGAACGCATCGGTCAGACGGCCACCTTCCCCACCGCTCCTTCTTTGACTGACCGAAGCCTCAGCAACTCGTTGTCCAGGACCAGGAGTTGTAACCTCCCAGTCTCTGGGAACGCATTGCACAGACCTTTCTGCAAGGCCTCCCGGAGTTGTCTCATCCTCTGCTCCCTCTGCGACGGTAAGATAAGGTCCGCAATCTTACCCTTGTACCGTGGATCAAGGAGAGTGGCCAGCCAATGGTCCCTCTCCTTGATCCGAAGAATACGAGGATCCTTCCACAGACTTTGCAGGATCAGGGAGGCCATGCAGCATAGATTAGCTGAGGCATTCGGTCCGGAGTCCTCTGGGTCACTAAGGATGACATGATCCGCAGCCACCTCCTCCCAGCCACGTACAAGTCCACTGGTTTCTTGGGACTGTAAATCATCCCTAAAAGACTGCTGCTGATGATGCTGAGTGCCAGGCTCCACCTCCATGCTGACACAATCCTCCTCCTCCGCCTCCTCTTCTTCCTGTGCGATGGGTGGGACAGAAGGAACACTATCTGGGTAAAGGGGGCCTTGAGAGGCAAGGAAGTCCTCCTCTTCCTGCCTCTGTTCTGCCTCAAGTGCCCTGTCCATTATTCCACGCAGCGTATGTTCCAACAGGTGGACAAGAGGTACAGTGTCACTGATGCATGCACTGTCACTGCTCACCATCCTCGTAGCCTCCTCAAATGGTGCCAGGACAGTGCATGCATCCCTGATCATGCCCCACTGGCGTGGTGAAAAAAACCCGAGCTCCCCTGACCCTGTTCTGGTTCCATAGTCGCACAGGTACTCATTGATGGCCCTCTGCTGCATGTGCAGCCGCTGCAGCATGGCCAACGTTGAGTTCCACCTGGTGGGCATGTCACATATAAGGCGGTTCTTGGGCAGGTTCAACTCTTTTTGCAGATCAGCCAGGCGAGCACTGGCATTATAAGATCTGCGGAAATGCACACAGACTTTCCTGGCCTGCCTCAGGACATCCTGTAAGCCCGGGTACCTGCCCAAGAACCGCTGCACCACCAGGTTAAGGACGTGAGCCACACAGGGCACATGGGTCAGTTGTCCCTGTCGGAGAGCGGAGAGGAGGTTGGTGCCATTGTCGCAAACTACCATTCCTGGCTTAAGCTGGCGTGGCGTCAACCACCTCTCGGCCTGCCCCTGCAGAGCAGACAGAACCTCTGCCCCAGTGTGGCTCCTGTCCCCCAAACACACCAGCGCAAGCACGGCATGGCATCTTTTTGCCTGCATACTTGCGTAGCCCCTTGAACGCCTACGGAGCACCGCTGGTTCCGAGGACAAAGCACAGGAAGAGGCCATGGAGGAAGAAGAAGAGGAGGGGGTGGAGGACAGAGGTGTGTCACAACCAGTAGTAGAATTTTGGAGGCGTGGCGGTGGAACAACCTCCAACACTACTGCACCTTGTCCTGCATCCTTCCCAGCTGCCAAAAGAGTGACCCAATGGCCCGTGAAAGAAAGGTAACGTCCCTGTCCATGCCTGCTGGACCATGAGTCAGCGGTAATATGCACCTTACCGCTGACTGCCCTGTCCAGCGAGGCCAAGACATTGCCTTCCACATGCCGGTAGAGAGCCGGAATTGCCTTCCGTGAGAAAAAGTGGCGTTTGGGAACCTGCCACTGAGGAACCGCACATTGCACAAACTCACGGAAGGGGGCCGAGTCTACCAACTGAAAAGGCAGCAGTTGAAGCGCTAGCAATTTAGCCAAGCTAGCATTCAACCGCTGGGCATGTGGATGGCTGGGAATGAACTTCTTTCGACGGTCCAGCAGCTGGGGCAGGGAAATTTGCCTGCTAGAATCGGACGTCGGTGTACTGCTAGCAGAGTGCCCGCAAGTACTTGGCTGTGACACACCTAATTCTACACCTTCATTCCTCTCAGTGCAGGTTTCAGAGAGGACTGAAGGTATAGTGGGGTTGGAGATCCCAGCTGATGCGGTGCAAGAAGAGGTCCGCTTTGTTCTTTGGTGTGGGTCTTTAAGGTAGGCTTGCCAACGAGCTGCATGGCAGGTCAACATATGTCTGGTCAAGCATGTGGTGCCCAAGCGGGTGATGTTTTGGCCAGGCGATATACGCTTGAGACATATGTTGCAAACAGCAGCTGTTCGATCTGATGCACTTGACTCAAAAAAGGCCCACACCAAAGAACTTTTTGAATAACGGGCAGAGGCAGCGCCCTGCACAGGTGGAGCTCTGCGGTGTTATTCCGTCGGTGTGCTGCCCTTACGCTGGCCCCCCGAGGGCATCCTGCCTCGTTGGAGATGTGCCTCCTCCTCATCCTCCTCCTCCTCCTCCTCTCTCCTATTAGGCACCCACGTGGAGTCAGTGACCTCATCATCCCCTCCCTCCTCATCACTGGAGCCAATCTGGCAGTATGCTGCAGCTGCTGGAACATGACTGCCAGATTGGTGTCCTTCTTGAGCATCCCCGCTCTCTGCTCTCACGCTACTGCCTTCCTCTAGCTGGGTATCATCATCAGAACCTTCGAAACGCTGGGCATCCTCCTGGAGCATGTACCCAACACTGTGCTCAAACAGTTCGGGGGACTCCTCAGGAGGACATGGTTGGTCTAGGGAAGGAGTGACTGATGATGACATTGATACCAGGGAAGAGGACGCTTTGGCAGCTGCTTTGCCAGTACCCTGAGCCTGGGTGAGAGAGGATGAGGAGGATGAGGAGGGCTTGGTCATCCACTCTACCAAGTCTTCGGCATGATGCGGCTCAACACGTCCAGCTGCCGAAAAGAAGGACAAGCGTGTCCCATGGCCACGTGCTGATGGCGATGCACCGCGTCCATGACCAGCACTGTTGTCTCTAGACACAGAGCCTGCTTGCCCTCTTTTATTGGCTCCTGACTGTCTGCCTCTCCTTGTTTGCCTTCCAGACATTCTAATGGCCTGCAGGGAAATGGGAAAACCAGCAATAAGTCCTAGCTTCAGGAGTATATTTTGCAGGAATCACACTACGCCTGCTGTAGGTGCTGCAAATGCCTGTTGGTGTAACACACCAGGAAAAAGCAGCAATACAGGCTAACTTCAGGTGTAATATGATCAGGAGGCACACTCCGCCCGCTGTAAGTGCCGCAAATGCCTGTTGGTGTAACACACCAGGAAAAAGCAGCAATACTGTCAGACTTATACGTACTAGACTGGTGAGCCCAATGGAGCAGAGGAAGGTCTCCCTTACGTATCCGACTCACGGCCCCTGATAGTATGAACAGGAGGCATGGGAGTGCGGAGTGGTATGAGAGCCTGGCGGGTAGTTGCAGGGGATGCGGCTCTGGATCCAGGTGCAGAGGAGTAGGTGTCCGGCCGGACAGGCAACAGAAAACAGGAACACAGGCAGAGGATACTGAGCAGGAGCAGAGCGGGATGGTCGGGTCACAGGCAGGATCGGCAACAGGCAGGCAGCGAAGTACAGAGGAACAGGCAGGTTCAAGGTCAAGACTAGCCGAGGTCAGGTGCAGGCAGGAGACAAGGGTAATCCGATGGGCAGGCCGGGTAATCAAGAGACAAGTGTTCAGACAGGTATCAGGAGCAAAAGGTCACAGGTAACTGCAGATCAGACAGCACCGGTCTGAAGTATTCCAGGGGTTTAAATGGACTGTTTGGCGAGCAATGGCGCGCATCGGAGCAGGCAATGGTGCGCGCGCATCGGCGCACGCGCGCACATGCGCCATTGCGCACAGGCACACCATAGCGCACAGGCGCGCGCACCCGCAGTCCAGGACGTGAACCAGCGTGCACAGGAGCATGCACAACACGTCCAGCAAGGTGAGTTCTCTGACAAATACAGGCTAACTTCAGGTGTAATATGATCAGAAGGCACACTCCGCCCGCTGTAAGTGCCGCAAATGCCTGTTGGTGTAACACACCAGGAAAAAGCAGCAATACAGGCTAACTTCAGGTGTAATATGATCAGGAGGCACACTCCGCCCGCTGTAAGTGCCGCAAATGCCTGTTGGTGTAACACACCAGGAAAAAGCAGCAATACAGGCTAACTTCAGGTGTAATATGATCAGGAGGCACACTCCGCCCGCTGTAAGTGCTGCAAATGCCTGTTGGTGTAACACACCAGGAAAAAGCAGCAATACAGGCTAACTTCAGGTGTAATATGATCAGGAGGCACACTCCGCCCGCTGTAAATTTTTATATATTTGAAAAAAACTGCTACCAATATTTACAGTATGTACAGTAGGAAAACAATATATACATTAACAAAATCCTGACACATAAAACTAACACGTATTTACAAATTTACCACTACCACCCTTACCCATCCACATCCGACCAACCCACACGTGGGTCTCATTATTTTTTTTTATTTTTTTTTTCCATTATCCTGGAAAATAACAAAAAGAACATATCACCCAAAAGAAATCAAACCACACAAACCCTAATACTACATATTAACCTAACACTAACACCACACCCTAATATATATACAAACCTACTACCTAACACCAACCACCCATCGGCTACTGACAGGTAGGGATGAGCCGAACACCCCCGGGTTCGGTTCGCACCAGAACCTTCGAACGGACCGAAAGTTCGCGCCAATTTTCGAACCCTATTCGTTATAATGGACGCGAACGTTCGAAATCAAAATTGCTAATTACAACGGCCAATATGCATGTTAATGTTATAAAACAGGTTTGGGGACCCGGGTCCTGCCCCAGGGGACATATATCAATGTAAAAAGAAATTTTAAAAACTAAAGTTTTTTCGGGAGCAGTCATTTTAATGATGCATAAAGTGAAAAAAAAAAAGTGAAATTTTCCTTTAAATACGGTACCTGGGGGGTGTCTAAAGTATGCCTGTGAAGTGGCATGTGTTTCCCGTGTTTAGAACTGTCCTTGCACAAAATGACATTTGTAAAGGAAAAAAAGAAGCCATTTAAAACCACTTGCGGCTTTAATGTCATGTCTTGTCCTGGCCGCCATATGGCTGAAAATCCTTGAGAAAAATGGCATGGCTACCCCATCACCCCCCCCCCCCACCCCAGCCCCTTTGGGTCTTGTATGGATACTAAGGGGGACCCCGCACCCAAAATAAAACCCTATACCTACAACCCTATATACTCTGAACAGCAGTATATAGGTGGTGCAAACAAGACATGGACTGTAGGTTTGTTCTTAAGTAGAATCTGAACAGGTACATTATGAAGTGTAGCTACATCCCAAAAAAATCAATTTTTAAGCTTTTTGGAGAACATAGGGAGGGGTTATCACCCCTGTAACATTTGCTGTCTTTGCACATCTGTTCAGAACATGTCACCTCACTTTCCGTCCCAATGACAAATGTTTTTGGAAAAGTGGGGTTTTAATTGAAACAAGGATTGGTGATAAAGCATCAGTAGAGAGGAGATACCTTTTTCCCAAATTAAATCTAACAGGATAGAATTTTCCTTCCTAGGGGTAGATTTCCTCTCACTTCCTGTTTTCTCTTGCCGTTTGCAAGTAGGAGTCGTTTGTAAGTTGGATGTTTGAAAGTAGGGGCCTGCCGTATATACTCTGCAGAAATTTGCCCTATTAGATGTTGGTGTAGCCACAAGACTGGTGGGCACAGGAATGGGCCCTGCTGTGAGTTAATAGATCAAGATTTGTACTTGCATGCACCTGTTGAACCGGGCAGAAAAATTGGGCCTTTGGTGGTGGTGGTGGTGGTGGTGGACGGTGTTGCCACAAGACTGTAAGCCCTCACAGTTACTCTTGGTGGGTGCAGGAATGGGCCCTGCTGTGAGTTATTAGATCAAGATTTGTAATTGCATGCACCTGTTGAACAGGGCAGAAAAATTGGGCCTTTGGTGGTGGTGGTGGTGGTGGACGGTGTTGCCACAAGACTGTAGGCCCTCATAGTTACTCTTGGTGGGCGCAGGAATGGGCCCTGCTGTGAACTATTAGATCAAGATTTGTAATTACACGCCCCTGTTAAACAGGGGCTGAAAAATTGTGCCTTAGGCATTGGTGCTGGTGCCACAACACTGCAACCCCTCACAGATACTGTACTTGGAGCACAGCAGTCACACCTGTTGCGAAGCATCTTTTTAAAAAATTGTAATTACACGCCCCTGTTATACAGGGGCTGAAAAATTGTGCCTTAGGCACTGGTGCTGGTGCCACAACACTGCAACCCCTCACAGATACTGTACTCTGAGCACAGCAATGAGACCTGTTGCAAAGCATTGCCTAAAAATTGTAATTACACGCCCCAACAGGGGCTGAAAAATTGTGCCTTAGGCACTGGTGCTGGTGCCACAACACTGCAACCCCTCACAGATACTGTACTCTGAGCACAGCAGTCACACCTGTTGCGAAGCATCTTTTTAAAAAATTGTAATTACACGCCCCTGTTATACAGGGGCTGAAAAATTGTGCCTTAGGCACTGGTGCTGGTGCCACAACACTGCAACCCCTCACAGATACTGTACTCTGAGCACAGCAATGAGACCTGTTGCAAAGCATTGCCTAAAAATTGTAATTACACGCCCCAACAGGGGCTGAAAAATTGTGCCTTAGGCACTGGTGCTGGTGCCACAACACTGCAACCCCTCACAGATACTGTACTCTGAGCACAGCAGTCACACCTGTTGCGAAGCATCTTTTTAAAAAATTGTAATTACACGCCCCTGTTATACAGGGGCTGAAAAATTGTGCCTTAGGCACTGGTGCTGGTGCCACAACACTGCAACCCCTCACAGATACTGTACTCTGAGCACAGCAATGAGACCTGTTGCAAAGCATTGCCTAAAAATTGTAATTACACGCCCCAACAGGGGCTGAAAAATTGTGCCTTAGGCACTGGTGCTGGTGCCACAACACTGCAACCCCTCACAGATACTGTACTCTGAGCACAGCAGTCACACCTGTTGCGAATCATCTTTTTAAAAAATTGTAATTACACGCCCCTGTTATACAGGGGCTGAAAAATTGTGCCTTAGGCACTGGTGCTGGTGCCACAACACTGCAACCCCTCACAGATACTGTACTCTGAGCACAGCAATGAGACCTGTTGCAAAGCATTGCCTAAAAATTGTAATTACACGCCCCAACAGGGGCTGAAAAATTGTGCCTTAGGCACTGGTGCTGGTGCCACAACACTGCAACCCCTCACAGATACTGTACTCTGAGCACAGCAGTCACACCTGTTGCGAAGCATCTTTTTAAAAAATTGTAATTACACGCCCCTGTTATACAGGGGCTGAAAAATTGTGCCTTAGGCACTGGTGTGGTGGCATGGATCATTGAGGAGGAGGAAGAGGATAGTCAGTGAACATAACAGGACAGTCACTCAGCATCAGCATAGGCAGTCTTGAAGGGATGTGACATTATAAATTATTCCGTTATATCCGCTTCAGGTGTCTGGTAGCTGGTGGTGATCCAAGACTGATTCATTTTTATGAAGGTCAGTCGATCAACCAAGTCGGTGGACAGGCGCACCCTATGATCGGTGACAAATCCTCCAGCAGCACTGAATGTGCGTTCGGAAAGAACGCTGGATGCAGGACAGGCCAGTAGCTCAATTGCATACTGTGCAAGCTCTGGCCAGTGATCCATCCTCAGGACCCAGTAAGCCAGAGGATTTTCGGTGGGAAAGGTGTCCAAGTCTGACCTTGCCCCTAGGTATTCCTGCACCATGTATATCAGACGCTGGCGATGGTTGCTGGAACCGATCATACCTTGGGGCTGCGGACTAAAAAATTGTCTGAACGCATCGGTCAGACGTCCACCTTCCCCACCGCTCCTTCTGCTACTGACCGAAGCCTCAGCAACTCGTCGTCCAGGACCAGGAGTTTGTAACCTCCCAGTTTCTGGGAACGCGTTGCACAGACCTTTCTGCAAGGCCTCCCTGAGATGTCTCATCCTCTGCTCCCTCTGCGACGGCAAGATAAGGTCCGCAACCTTACCCTTGTACCGTGGATCAAGGAGAGTGGCCAGCCAGTAATGGTCACTCTCCTTGATCCGAAGAACACGAGGATCCTTCCGCAGGCTTTGCAGGATCAGGGAGGCCATGCAGCGTAGGTTAGCTGAGGCATTCGGTCCGGAGTCTTCTGGGTCACTGAGGATGACATGATTGCCAGCCACCTCCTCCCAGCCACGTACAAGTCCACTGGTTTGTTGGGACTGTACATCATCCCTAAAAGACTGCTGCTGCTGATGCTGAGTGCCAGGCTCCACCTCCATGCTCACACAATCCTCCTCCTCCTCCTCCTCCTCCTCTTCCTGTGTGATGGGTGGGACAGAAGGAACATTGTCTGGATAAAGGGGGCCTTGAGAGACAAGGAAGTCCTCCTCTTCCTGCCTCTGTTCTGCCTCAAGTGCCCTGTCCATTATCCCACGCAGCGTATGCTCCAACAGGTGGACAAGAGGTACAGTGTCACTGATGCATGCACTGTCACTGCTCACCATCCTCGTGGCCTCCTCAAATGGTGAGAGGACAGTGCATGCATCCCTGATCATGCTCCACTGGCGTGGGGAAAAAAAGCCAAGCTCCCCTGACCCTGTCCTGGTGCCGTAGTCGCAAAGGTACTCATTGATGGCCCTCTGCTGCGTGTGCAGTCGCTGCAGCATGGCCAACGTTGAGTTCCACCTGGTGGGCATGTCACATATTAGGCGGTTCTTGGGCAGGTTCAGCTCCTTTTGCAGCTCAGTCAGCCGAGCACTGGCATTATAAGATCGGCGGAAATGCACACAGACTTTCCTGGCCTGCCTCAGGACATCCTGTAAGCCTGGGAACCTGCCCAAGAACCGCTGCACCACCAGGTTGAGGACGTGAGCCATACAGGGCACATGGGTGAGCTGCCCCTGTCGCAGGGCGGAGAGGAGGTTGGTGCCATTATCAGAAACGACCATTCCTGGCTTAAGCTGGCGTGGCGTCAACCACCTCTCGGCCTGCCCCTGCAGAGCTGCCAGAACCTCTGGCCCAGTGTGGCTCCTGTCCCCCAAACACACCAGCGCAAGCACGGCATGGCATCTTTTTGCCTGCGTACTCGCGTAGCCCCTTGTACGCCTACGGAGCACCGCTGGTTCCGAGGACAGAGCACTCGAAGAGGACATGGAGGAAGAAGAAGAGGAGGGGGTGGAGGAGAGAGGTGTGTCACAACCAGTAGTAGCATTTTGGAGGCGTGGTGGCGGAACAACCTCCAACACTACTGCACCTTGTCCTGCATCCCTCCCAGCTACCAATAGAGTGACCCAATGGGCCGTGAAAGAAAGATAACGTCCCTGTCCATGCCTGCTGGACCATGAGTCAGCGGTAATATGCACCTTACCGCTGACCGCCCTGTCCAGCGAGGCATGGACATTGCCTTCCACATGCCAGTAGAGAGACGGAATTGCCTTCCGTGAGAAAAAGTGGCGTTTGGGAACCTGCCACTGAGGAACCGCACATTGAACAAACTCACGGAAGGGGGCCGAGTCTATCAACTGAAAAGGCAGCAGTTGAAGTGCTAGCAATTTAGCCAAGCTAGCATTCAACCGCTGGGCATGTGGATGGCTGGGAGTATACTTCTTTCGACGGTCCAGCAGCTGGGGCAGGGAAATTTGCCTGCTACAATCGGACGTCGGTGTACTGCAAGTACTTGGTTGTGACACACCTAATTCTACACCTTCAGTCCTCTCAGAGCAGCTTTCAGAGAGGACTGAAGATATAGTGGGGATGGAGATCCCAGCTGATGAGGAGCAAGGAGAGGTCCGCTTTGTTCTTTGGTGTGGGTCTTTTATGTGTGCTTGCCAACGAGCTGCATGGCAGGTCGACATATGTCTGCTCATGCTTGTGGTGCCCAAGCGGCTGATGTTTTGGCCACGCGAGATACGCTTGAGACAAATATTGCAAATAGCAGTGGTGCGATCTGATGCACTCGTCTCAAAAAAGGCCCACACCAAAGAACTTTTGTGATAATGTGCAGAGGCAGCGCCCTGCACAGGCGGAGCTCTGCGGTGTGGTACAGTTGCTGTGCTGGCCTCTAGCTGGCCTCCAGGGGGCATCCTGCCTCGTTGGACATGTGACGCTGCATCCTCCTCCTCCTCCTCCTCTCTCCCTTCAGGCACCCACCTGGAGTCAGTGACCTCATCATCCCCTCCCTCTTCACCACTAGAGCAAACCTGGCAGTAAGCTGCAGCTGGTGGAACACTACTGCCAGATTGCTGTCCTTCAGCATCCCCTCTCCCTGCGCGCACACTACTGACTTCCTCAAGCTGGGTATCATCATCCGAGCCTTCGAATCGTTGGGCATCCTCCTGGAGCATGTACCCAACACTGTGCTCAAACAGTTCGGGGGACTCCTCAGGAGGACATGGTGGGTCTAGGGAAGGGGTGGCTGATGATGCCATTGAGTACGCGTTGGCAGCTGCTCTGCCAGTACCCTGAGCCTGGGTGAGAGAGGATGAGGAGGATGAGGAGGGCTTGGTCATCCATTCTACCAAGCCTTCGGCATGATGCGGCTCCACATGTCCAGCTGCCGAAAACAAAGACAAGCGTGTCCCATGGCCACGTGCTGATGACGATGCACGACCACGTCCACGGCCAGCACTGTTGTCTCTAGAAACAGAGCCTGCCTGCCCTGTGTTCTTGCCTCGGCACGCTCTGCCTCTCCTTGGCGGTCTTCCAGCCATTGTAGTCGGTAGTGTATATAGTATAAAAAATAGAACTCCTATGTGTGCTCACAACACACTGTAGGTCCTATGGGTGCTGACACTAACACACTTTAGGTACTATGTGTGCTGCTGACAAGAAAATATAGGAGCTCTGTTTGCTGCCACTAACACACTAGAAGTCCTATGGGTGCTGCTGAGAAGAAAATATAGGAGCTCTGTTTGCTGCCACTAACACACTAGAAGTCCTATGGGTGCTGCTGAGAAGAAAATATAGGAGCTCTGTTTGCTGCCACTAACACACTAGAAGTCCTATGGGTGCTGCTGAGAAGAAAATATAGGAGCTCTGTGTGATGCCACTAACACACTAGAAGTCCTATGGGTGCTGCTGAGAAGAAAATATAGGAGCTCTGTTTGCTGCCACTAACACACTAGAAGTCCTATGGGTGCTGCTGAGAAGAAAATATAGGAGCTCTGTGTGATGCCACTAACACACTAGAAGTCCTATGGGTGCTGCTGAGATGAAAATATAGGAACTCTGTGTGATGCCACTAACACATTAGAAGTCCTATGGGTGCTGCTGAGAAGAAAATATAGGAGCTCTGTTTGCTGCCACTAACACACTAGAAGTCCTATGGGTGCTGCTGAGAAGAAAATATAGGAGCTCTGTTTGCTGCCACTAACACACTAGAAGTCCTATGGGTGCTGCTGAGAAGAAAATATAGGAGCTCTGTTTGCTGCCACTAACACACTAGAAGTCCTATGGGTGCTGCTGAGAAAAAAATATAGGAGCTCTGTGTGATGCCACTAACACACTAGAAGTCCTATGGGTGCTGCTGAGAAGAAAATATAGGAGCTCTGTTTGCTGCCACTAACACACTAGAAGTCCTATGGGTGCTGCTGAGAAGAAAATATAGGAGCTCTGTTTGCTGCCACTAACACACTAGAAGTCCTATGGGTGCTGCTGAGAAGAAAATATAGGAGCTCTGTGTGATGCCACTAACACACTAGAAGTCCTATGGGTGCTGCTGAGAAGAAAATATAGGAGCTCTGTTTGCTGCCACTAACACACTAGAAGTCCTATGGGTGCTGCTGAGAAGAAAATATAGGAGCTCTGTTTGCTGCCACTAACACACTAGAAGTCCTATGGGTGCTGCTGAGAAGAAAATATAGGAGCTCTGTTTGCTGCCACTAACACACTAGAAGTCCTATGGGTGCTGCTGAGAAGAAAATATAGGAGCTCTGTGTGATGCCACTAACACACTAGAAGTCCTATGGGTGCTGCTGAGAAGAAAATATAGGAGCTCTGTTTGCTGCCACTAACACACTAGAAGTCCTATGGGTGCTGCTGAGAAGAAAATATAGGAGCTCTGTTTGCTGCCACTAACACACTAGAAGTCCTATGGGTGCTGCTGAGAAGAAAATATAGGAGCTCTGTGTGATGCCACTAACACACTAGAAGTCCTATGGGTGCTGCTGAGAAGAAAATATAGGAGCTCTGTTTGCTGCCACTAACACACTAGAAGTCCTATGGGTGCTGCTGAGAAGAAAATATAGGAGCTCTGTGTGATGCCACTAACACACTAGAAGTCCTATGGGTGCTGCTGAGAAGAAAATATAGGAGCTCTGTTTGCTGCCACTAACACACTAGAAGTCCTATGGGTGCTGCTGAGAAGAAAATATAGGAGCTCTGTTTGCTGCCACTAACACACTAGAAGTCCTATGGGTGCTGCTGAGAAGAAAATATAGGAGCTCTGTTTGCTGCCACTAACACACTAGAAGTCCTATGGGTGCTGCTGAGAAGAAAATATAGGAGCTCTGTGTGATGCCACTAACACACTAGAAGTCCTATGGGTGCTGCTGAGAAGAAAATATAGGAGCTCTGTTTGCTGCCACTAACACACTAGAAGTCCTATGGGTGCTGCTGAGAAGAAAATATAGGAGCTCTGTTTGCTGCCACTAACACACTAGAAGTCCTATGGGTGCTGCTGAGAAGAAAATATAGGAGCTCTGTGTGATGCCACTAACACACTAGAAGTCCTATGGGTGCTGCTGAGAAGAAAATATAGGAGCTCTGTTTGCTGCCACTAACACACTAGAAGTCCTATGGGTGCTGCTGAGAAGAAAATATAGGAGCTCTGTGTGATGCCACTAACACACTAGAAGTCCTATGGGTGCTGCTGAGCAGAAAATATAGGAGCTCTGTTTGCTGCCACTAACACACTAGAAGTCCTATGGGTGCTGCTGAGAAGAAAATAGAGGAGCTCTGTGTGATGCCACTAACACACTAGAAGTCCTATGGGTGCTGCTGAGAAGAAAATATAGGAGCTCTGTTTGCTGCCACTAACACACTAGAAGTCCTATGGGTGCTGCTGAGAAGAAAATATAGGAGCTCTGTTTGCTGCCACTAACACACTAGAAGTCCTATGGGTGCTGTTGGGGTGCAATGCTGTGCTAACAGCACTGCGGTTGGTACTACTGCAATACTGTACTAACAGTAAGCACGCACCAGACTAATCCCCAGCAGCAGCTAATAACACACTAACTGTGCAATCAGCAGCAATGAACGATCAATGACTTAGGTAGCAATGGTTTAGCAAAGAAATAGCCAATGGTTTAGCAAAGAAGAGCAAATCTTTCAGTATCAAGCAAAGACAGAATCAGCAGACTAATCTCTCCTAAAGCCGGAACTCATGTGACCGGGGCCGATGGCGTGGCGGCCTTTTAAATGGTGGGGCGTGTACTAAAGCCCCTGAGCTGTAATTGGCTACAGGCGTCCTGCCTGTAGCCAATTATTGCTCTCCGAGTTTCGGGCGCTGTGATTGGCCAAGCATGCGGGGTCACAGTGCATGCTTGGCCAATCATCAGCCAGCAATGCACTGCGCCGGCCGCGCCGGCCGCAATGCATTGCGGGGCCGCTCGCATCACACGAATGTGATGCGAACGGCCCAAATAGTTCTGGGCTCGACGAGCGAGCGAACGTCCGATGCTCGATTCGAACATGGGTTCGAATCGAGCACCGGGCCCATCCCTACTGACAGGCGAGAATGCAAGGTCTAGAATGCCTAAATCCCTACTGTTCAGGAAAAAAAAGAAACCAAGAGACCTAAGGGGGGTGAAAAGGACAGAAAGAACCATCCCCCAAAGGAAGAAGGATTGGAGCCTCAGGGAGGCCGGAAGGAGAAACCCCTCCACAGCCGGGCACTCCTATTGGCCCCAACCCTCCCCCTCTCAAGACTCCTCACCTTCACCAGCTCCCGAAAGATATCACCCACCACCTCATGCGTGGACAGGACTTTGCTGCTCACTGCACTTTGGTAATGGCGTCCCCCCCTCCTCCCCACCGATCCTTGCAGCCTTCACATTCCCACCATCAATACATAGTCCTTCAACAATTCGTGCTTGGGTTTGTCCATATCCATGATTGCCAGACCCCTCTCCCTCCTCCACAGCATGAGCGGCACAGGCAGGATCCACCATTAGCAGTGGCCTGCCTTGTACCTGGCTGCATGCGGGAATCACAGGGGTCATTAGGGTCTTAACAACAGCAGCATGCTTAAGAGTCTTTCCAGCAACAGTCTCAGGCCTGATCCGTGGGAGCGGTGTGAGAACCACCACTGGGGTGCACCCCAGCTTTCCCATCCCCACTGTATTTCCCTCAGCATTCCCCCTGGTGTTCCCCTCCTGATTTCCCCTGGCCGTATCCTCAGGTACCCTACCCGAGCCTGCCTGAGTGCTGGTAGCTTTTTCTGACCCGAGCACCGCAAGGTCCCGGGGACCCTCCACAGCCAGGTTACCAGGGACTACGCCTCCCGGGGGAAGGGGGGGAAGGTTCCTCACCAGCTCTATTTCCAGCTCCACCGGCCAATCCTCCTGGGCATGATGTATTCATAGGTCTTTCCTCAGGCTGCTGTACTTGCTGGCTCCGCTGTTTGCTGCGCCTGACAGCCTGGGATCCTTCTCTGCTGGCCCTTTTCAGCTCATCCCTTATTTCCAAAAGGAAGTCGGTCTCACCTCGCCCCCTCTCACAGAGGCCACCCAGCAGGCCCCAGAGTTCCCCACACTGGCCTTTCAGGGAGTTAATGGCCACACTGAACTCCCCCCTCCTGAAGCTGCTGGTCCGGTCCCTGCGATTCCAGAGGTCGGTCAGCACTGCAGACTTCCCACAGAAGGCCCGGCTGGCCTTCTGGATTAAATCCTTGATTCTTGCGATCCTTCGCTGCACCTTAGCCGGACCTTCCCCAGGCTGGGCCAGAGTCCAATCAAGCAACTCGTGCTGGGTCTTCAAAAATAATGTCTCCTCCCTGGACAGGTCTTTAATCCCCAGGGAGGAGGCAGCAACATCAGGCCGGGAAAGCTGCCCCGGTCCTGGGCTGGAGGAGGCCATCACACCCCCTCCTCCTGGAGCTCCAGGAGCTCCCTACAGGCACGTCCTCACAGTCCAAACTCCTGCAGCAACTGAATCACTCCGCCCACTGTAAGTGCCGCAAATGCCTGTTGGTGTAACACACCAGGAAAAAGCAGCAATACAGGCTAACTTCAGGTGTAATATGATCAGGAGGCACACTCCGCCCGCTGTAAGGGCTGCAAATGCCTGTTGGTGTAACACACCAGGAAAAAGCAGCACTACGGGCTAACTTCAGGTGTATAATGTGCAGGAGGCTTAGCAACAATGACACTGACACTTTCCCCTGCCTATCCTTCTCTCTCCCTGCACACAAGGTTTATCAAAGTATATGACACTGACACTCTCCCTGCCTATCCTTCTCTCTCCCTGCACACAAGGTTTAGCAAAGAATATGACACTGACACTGTCCCCTGCCTATCCTTCTCTGTCCCTACACACAAGGTTTAGCAAAGAATAGATTTGACACTGTCCCTGCCTATCCTTCACTTTCCCTGCTCCGGAACACACTACACGAGGCCGCCGCGCTGGTGGCCTTTTATAGTGTGGGGCGTGTACTAAACCCCCTCAGCTATAATTGGCCACAGGCATCCTGCCTGTGGCCAATCATTGCTCTCCTCGCTGCCGGCGCTGTGATTGGCCAAGCATGCAGGGTCACAGTGCATGCTTGGCCAATCACAGCGCCGGGATTACACTGCGATGGCGCAGTGTATTGTGGGCCGTTCGCGTCACTCGAATTTGTCGCGAACGGCCCAAATCGTTCGTTGTTCGCCGAACGCGCGAACAGCCGATGTTTCAGTCGAACTTATGTTCGACTCGAACACCGAGCTCATCCCTAGTGGTAACACATGTGAAGAAGAGACAGAGTTCTGTACTAGGCTTGTGCAATTCGTTTCGTAACGAATCGAAATTCGTCCGAATTTAGCAACTTTCGGACATTCGGAAGCATTCGAATTTCCGAACAAAGCAATTACGAATAAAACCGAATCCGAAATAAATTATACCGCAAAATAGCGAATGCCCGAATGTCTTCGGCATAATTCGTTATGAAAAAACTTACGAATGTACAAATCCATTGGAAACACAATAACACTCACTCTGCTCTGCTCTCTGCTTCTCCTTCACCGTGCTGAACTCCCTCTCAAAATGGTGTACAGGGGCGGAGGCTATAGCCGCATGTAAAAAACGAAAGTAAAATACGAGATTTCTAATCCATTCGAAGCACAATAACACTCTGCTCTGCTCTCTGCTTCTCCCTCACCGTGCTGAACCCTCTCAAAATGGTGTACAGGGGCGGAGGCTATAGCCGCATGTAAAAAACGAAAGTAAAATACGAGATTTCGAATCGTTACAAATAACCGCTATGTATTTCGAAAAGTACAAATCCATTCGAAGCACATTAGGCATAATAGTCAGCGTCGTCGTGAGAGAGACACAGAAAATTACGAATCAACGAACCCCAAAAAAGTTACGAAAGTAGGAGTTGTGTCCAGAATCAACGAAAAACAACGTACTCTACCGAAAGTACGAATTATAAAGCAACAAAAAATTCAACGAAAAATGTCGCTTGCAAAAATACGAATGAGTCCGAACACGAAAAATCCCGTCTAGCAAAATTACGAATGATTACGAATCAACAGGACCGGAAAGAAACGAACCGAAACGGAACGAATTTTTCCGTTGTGCACAAGCCTATTCTGTACCATCACATATAGAGCTTGTATTTGCATTCTTGCAAAGCAACATTCAGAGAACCTTTGTAAGCCGATTTGCGAAAATTGGAGCATGCAAAATCCGGTGCAGCTCTGCATAGAAACCAATCAACCCTTATGTGACTTAAATGCCCAGTATGTTGTGACAAGAAACCCCTCCCACTTCCTAATCGTAAACAAAACAGGATCCAAGGGGTTTTTATTTTAATCTGGGAATAGGACATTTAGCACACTCACTGCAGGTGAATCATTCACTGTAATTTAAAACACACACCATAAACACAAACTGGCAGTGAGTGTTTGGTGAATGCCATTGTGTTGTTTGTATTGATTGGTGGACTAAAAGCTTGACCATTGTATCTATATAATAAAACTGGTTGTGTTTTGTGCAGATGAAATCTAAAACTGGCATACTAGGCCTGGGAACTGTATGAAAACAGAGGAGGATACTTTTTTTTTACTACATTGCAAGCTGGTTTACAAACAAATAGTAGGTTTCTAAATTTTATTGAAATACTTTTGAATTAAGTACATTGGGCTCCATTTACAAAGTAGTATCTGCCACTTTAAGAAATGTGGTAAAATACAGCTCAGCGTTTTTCAAAAATGTTTTGGGCATTCGCCCTATTTTATGAAGTGATGCTTTACTTTAGTAGTGAATGGTTGTGGTTATTTAATTCCAGTGGCCGCAGCATTCTTGACTAGAGATGAGCTTCGAGTTCGAGTCGAACTCATGATCGACTTGAACATTGCCTGTTCGCCCGTTCGCCAAACAGCGAACAATTTGGGGTGTTGGCGGCAAATTTGAAAAGTCTATGGGAGAAATCTATAGTGCTAATTTTAAAGGCTTATATGCAAGTTATTGTCATAAAAAGTGTTTGGGGACCCGGGTCCTGCCCCAGGGGACATGTATCAATGCAAAAAAATGTTTTTTCGGGAGCAGTGATTTTAATAATGCTTAAAGTGGAACAATAAAAGTGAAATATTCCTTTAAATTTTGTACCTAGGGTGTGTGTTGTGACGGTATGCGAGGTGAGATACATGACAATCGCTACATTTCACCTCGCATTCGGTCCATTGTAAGGGACTGAACGGGAATCCGGTCCGGTTTTTCCAGCCTCTCTGGCAGGCTGGGTTCCAGTCCTGATGTTCTGGTCCCCCTGAGTCCACACTCAGGTGGAAGTTAAAAGTCCAGGAAGAGAACACAGCAGAGCTCTGGCCTGAGACTCAGAGGGGAACCTGAGTCAGAGGAGCTCTGTTTGTTGGATTGGAAAAGAAAGGTTTGCTTCACCTTGTGTTTTGTGGGTGACAGGGATCAGCCCCTCACCGTATAGGGAGTGGTTACTGTTTAGTTTAGCGCCGGACGGCAAGGATTTGATTTTCTGTTTTGTTTATTTTGTATGACTATTGCAAACCACTTGTAAATAAAGCTGGCAATACGCCAGGTTTTAAAGAAACTGCCTGTACGCTGACCTTCATTCTGAGAAAAGGTGATCCCCACGAGCTAATCTCCCACACGTGGTGGATTCAGCGGGCACTTTCTGAAGATGGAGGAAATGTTAAAGGCCCTGCTACAGGCCAATGCAGCTCAGCGGGAAACCAACCGCCAAGTCGCAGCGGCCGCTGCAGCACAACGGGAGGCTCAGCGGGAGATGAGCCGGCGAGTCGCAGAGGGTGCGGCAGCACAACAGGTGGCCCAGCAAGAAATATACCGCCAAGTCGCAGAGGCCGCTGCAGCACAACAGGCGGCCCAGCAGGAGATGAACCGGCAGTTCGCAGAGGCTCTGGTGGAACTGAAAAAGGGGTCCGCACCTCCTGTGCCAGTGGAAGCAAAGATGGTACGTGCATCCTACTACCTACAAAAAATGACATCTGCTGATGATGTTGAGGCATACCTTGCGACTTTTGAGAGAGTTGCTGACCGCAAAGGATGGCTAAAAGAGCAGTGGGCGGGTCTCTTGGCCCCATTTCTAACAGGAGAACCTCAAAAGGCCTATTTTGACCTAGAACCCAATAAGGCCCAGGACTATGAGACTCTAAAGACAGAGATACTCGCACGCTTGGGTGTCAACATGGCAATCCGGGCTCAGCGGGTGCATCAGTGGACCTACTCCAGCAACAAGCCACCCCGTTCACAAATGTTTGACCTGGTCCACCTCACCAAGAAGTGGTTGCAGCCAGAGACCTTGACAGGCCCGCAGATCGTGGAGCGTGTGGTAATGGACCGGTATCTGCATGTGCTCCCTGCTGCTCTGAGGAAGTGGGTCGGACAGGGCGACCCCAAAACTGCAGCCCAACTGGTCGACCTAGTGGAGAGGTACAGTGCTACTGTGGACTTGGTGAATCCATCTATGCCCCACTTCGGTGTGTCTAGGGATGCGAGATCTCCCGGCGGTTCTGGTAAGACTGTTCCGGGGTCCAAGAGCTTGGGGAGATTTGATAAGACTGTTGTTCCAACTGATGAGACTGTGGTTCCTAGACCTGGAGACTGGCCAAAGCAGCCAGGAAGGTCTTTGGGACCATTGAGAGGACTGGGAGTTGAGCATATAAGATTTTCGTTGCCATGCGTTAGGGCATATTGCTGCAAACTGTCCTATAAATGATGAACCTATGCAATGCGATTATGCTTATATGAAAAGACGCATTTCTTTGTTTGCACAGGTTGCATGTACTGCATCATGTCAGAGTCGCATTGAAAAACAGATGTGTGTTATTTCAGTGGATGGAAAGCCACTGACAGCCCTGCTAGTCTCTGGTAGTGTGGTGACCCTAGTCAGGAGTGATTGTGTGAACCCCACAAAACTACACCCCAGTACTATTGGGGTAATTTGCATCCATGGGGACACTCGAGACTACCAGACAGCGGTGATTGAGGTTGATACCCCCGGGGGCAGTGTAACGCATTCACTGCTTCACAAAGCTTTAGTGGGAAGAGATTTTCCCCATTTCTGGAATTTATGGGAGAGCCAACGAAGGCTGGTAGATGGAGTTCCCCCTGCTGGGGAAGCACGGGAACTCTTGCCAGACCCTTTTTGCCAAAGGGAAGGGGATGCGGTTGGTGGGATCGAGGAAGCCGGAGACCCTCTTGCTTTCCCTGTCATGGCTGGGGAGCCGGAGTACCTGGAAGTTAGCTCCCAGCCTGAAGGTAATGAACAGGAGAACCCTTCTGACTCTGACATTGAGAGTAGCCAAAATGTGGTACCCGATTTAGAGGTCAGGAGAGAGGATTTCTGTACCGAGCAACTACGAGAGGCCACCCTCATGAGAGCCAGGGAATACGTTAAGATGTTAGATGGGGAACCGGTGGATCCTAATTGGGTGGTGTCTTTCCCCTACATGGGATCGAGGAAGCCGGAGACCCTCTTGCTTTCCCTGTCATGGCTGGGGAGCCGGAGGACCTGGAAGTTAGCTCCCAGCCTGAGGGTAACGAACAGGAGAACCCCTCTGACTCTGACATTGAGAGTAGCCAAAATGTGGTACCCGATTTAGAGGTCAGGAGAGAGGATTTCTGTACCGAGCAACTACAAGAGGCCACCCTCATGAGAGCCAGGTAATACGTTAAGATGTTAGATGGGGAACCGGTGGATCCTAATTGGGTGGTGTCTTTCCCCTACATGGCAATTAAAAACAATTTATTGTATCGAGTGATAAAATATGGAGAGGACGAGGTAGAACAGCTAATAGTTCCCAAACCTTTCCGCAGGGTGGTGCTAGACCTGGCCCATGGTCATGTAATGGGGGGGCATCTCGGTGTTGAAAAAAACAGGGAGAAAATCGCCCAGAGATTTTTCTGGCCCGGATTGCATGCAGATGTCAAGGAGTACTGCGAATCGTGCCCCGAGTGCCAAATGTTGGCACCGGCACCCCATTTTCGCAGCCCCCTTGTTCCTCTGCCAATAATCGAGGTCCCCTTTGAGAGGATTGGCATGGACCTGGTGGGGCCGGTTGTGAAATCTGCCTGCGGTCACCAGCATATTCTGGTGATCCTGGACTATGCGACTCGCTATCCTGAGGCCATACCCTTGCACAATACCTCTGCTAAGGCTATCGCCAAGGAATTGGTCCATGTCTTTAGTCGACTGGGGATCCCAAAAGAGATCTTAACCGATCAGGGCACCCCCTTTATGTCCAAGGTTACCAAAGAGCTTTGTAAGTTATACAAAATCTCCCATCTCTGTACCTCTGTCTACCACCCCCAAACGGATGGTCTGGTCGAAAGATTTAATAAATCTTTGAAAAGTATGCTGAAAAAGGTGGTCGACAAAGATGGGAGAAACTGGGATTTTTTGCTGCCATATCTCATGTTTGTAATACGTGAGGTTCCCCCTTTGAACTCTTGTATGGTAGGCATCCCAGGGGGGCTGCTAGATGTTGCCAAAGAAACATGGGAAGGTGAGGCAACCCCATATAGAAGCATCATAGAGCATGTCTCCTTGATGCAGGATCGAATCGCAGCTGTCCTACCCCTGGTGCGAGAACATATGGAGCAAGCCCAGGAGGCCCAAAGGAGGGTCTATGACCAAAGTGCCAGGGTTCCGTACTTTCAGCCCTGGGGACAGAGTGTTGGTATTGGTTCCCACCGTGGAAAGTACATTTTTAGCCAAGTGGCAGGGTCCCTTTGAGGTAGTTGAAAGGGTGGGGGAGGTAAACTACAAAGTCTACCAGCCAGGGAAAAGGAAACCACACCAAATTTACCATGTGAATCTATTAAAACCCTGGAAGGACCAAGAGACTTTACTGGCCACGCCCCCACCTCCAACCGACCGGGTACCTGTGACACCTGACATTCCCATCACGGATACCCTGTCCGTGGCACAACAAAGTGACGTTAGGGTGTTTGTGCATAAAAATAGAGACTTTTTCTCCCCCTTACCCGGATTGACCAACATGATCCAACACGACATATTGACGGAACCAGGGGTTCGGGTAAATGTGAAGCCATATAGAATCCCAGAGGCCAGGCGTGAGGCAGTCGCAAAAGAAATTAAAAACATGTTGGAGTTGGATGTGATAGAAGAGTCCCACAGAGAGTGGTCGAGCCCCATAGTACTGGTCCCAAAACCTGATGGCACTATCAGGTTTTGTAATGACTTTCGGAAACTCAACAGTATGTCCAAGTTCGACGCATACCCGATGCCCCGGGTCGACGAACTTGTGGACAGGTTGGGACAGGCTCGCTATATAACGACCCTAGACCTAACAAAAGGCTATTCGCAAATACTGCTAACTGAATCGGCCAAGGAGAAGACTGCCTTTTCCACTCCTGAGGGCTTGTTTCAGTACAAGCGGATGCCTTTTGGTCTGCATGGGGCCCCTGCATCATTCCAACGAATGATGGACAAAACTTTGAGACCACATCGCCTGTATTATTTGGACGATGTGGTCATCCACAGCCCAGATTGGGAATCACACCTGCCCCGCGTCAGGGGCAGATCCAGTCTTTTCTCGGGAGAGGCACTGCCAAAAAATGTTTTTTTTTGTGGGAAATTTATCGGGGAAATGGCTGGTGTCGGCGCTTCAATCATCCCGGCACCATGTTGTTATTATTTCTATTATTACATTGTAATATAAAATTAAATAGTTCAATGCAGAATCAGTGTGAGCCCCGAGTGTGTCACTTGCCACCATCGCCTGCAATTAGTGGGAGCCCTGAGCGTGTCACTTGCCACACGTTGTGGATTGTCACTTGCCACGTCACCTGCCACATCTTGTGGATTGTCACTTGCCACACCTTGTGGATTGTCACTTGCCACATCACCTGCCACACCTTGCGGATTGTCACTAGCCACACCTTGCGGATTGTCACTTGCCACTCGCCTGCCACACCTTGCTGATTGTCACTTGCCTGCCACCAGATGCAGATTGTCATTTGCCACGTCACCTGACACAATTTGCGGATTGTCACTAACTTGCCTGCTAAGGTGTAGTTTTGGTTGTCTCTTGCTGTGTACCAGACTCCCAGAGTCAGGCAGCAGAGAGATAATGTAATCTCTCTGCTGCTTGCACAGTCAGTGAGGGCGGAAGTCACTGCAGGAATGCAGGGCAGGCACGGGCGGTGATAGATGAGCATGCTCTCTAACTCTCACCTGCGCTGCCAACACACTGAGCAGCATGGTCTGCCCACGAACCGCGCCGCCCGCCCACAAACCGCGCCGCAAGCAGAGCCGCCTGCCTTTTTACCCATCTGTGGAGCCGCACGCTATCGCACCTGCCTTCAGATCGGCCCGACGTGACTCACTGACGTCACTCGTTGCTAGACGCCAAGCGGCCCAGGCATTAGCAACGAGTGCAGGGAAGAGGCTCCACCCACCTCCTCCTCCGCTCCTGGTATCGTGTCAGTGCGCCGCGTAACTACATTAGACGAGTCTCTCTCTCGGCGCCGCAGATCGGCTGATGTGAGAAACTGAGAGAGAGACTCAGAGAGGCAGCGGCAGCCGCAGAACAAGTACTGTATATACTCAAGTATAAGCCAACCCGAATATAAGCCGAGGCATCTAATTTTACCCCAAAAAACTGGGAAAACTTATTGACTCAAGTATAAGCCTAGGGTGTCCATCTGCATGCCTCACTGTGCCTCATTTTGCCTCACTGTGCCCATGCCTCACTGTGCCCATGCTTCACTGTGCCCATGACTAGACTGATGTTTAACATGGGAGTCTATGGAAGGAGTGCCCGGCTTTGAAAAAATCGGTTCTCCCCGGCCGTAGGTCTCCCAGACATCAAACTTTGAACACTTGTAGAGGAGACATGAAGCTACATGTGTGCCAAGTTTGGGGTCCAGGGGACCCATGGCCGGCCGGTACCGGGTCCCCAAATTCCGGGAGATCAGGCGCAAAAAAAAACCAGAGCAAGCAAGTGAGTGTGACAGATGGTCTCGGGGGGGGCAATTGCCCTGTTGCCCCCCCCTGGATCCGCCCCTACAGGCGGTGGTAGATTCCCTTAGGGAAGCAGGCCTCATGGCTAACCCAAAGAAGTGTGCCATAGGCCTGGAGGAGGCCAAGTACCTTGGATACGTTATTGGCCGGGGACTTGTCAAGCCTCAGACCAATAAGATTAAGGCAATTCAAAAATGGCCCCAACCCGTAAACAAGAAACAAGTTCGGGCCTTTCTAGGCATTACGGGGTATTACCGATGGTTTATACCTGACTTTGCCACCATTGCCGTCCCTCTGACCGACCTGACGAAGGGCAGAGGGTCTGTCATGGTCAAATGGAACCCTGAGGCCGAAAAGGCGTTTCAGAAATTAAAACAGGCCCTTTGTGCACTACCGGTGCTGGTGACCCCGGACTTCACAAAGGAGTTTGTCATACAGACAGACGCCTCTAAGGTGGGCCTAGGGGCCGTACTGTCGCAGGACAGGAATAGTGAGGAGCACCCGCTTGTATACCTGAGCCAGAAGCCGAACAAGCAGGAAAGGAACTATGCCATTGTTGAAAAGGAATGTCTCGCCATTAAATGGGCCTTAGACTCCCTGAGGTATTATCTACTCGGGAGGTTATTTAGGCTGGTCACTGACCATGATCCCCTGAAGTGGATGTGTGACAACAGGGAGAAAAATGCCTGTGTGACAGCCCTTTAAATTCACGGTTGAGCACAGGCCGGGCAAACTTCAGGATAATGCCAATGCCCTCTCCCGCGTGCACTGTATGGCTGGGTCAAGTGCTCAGCCGCAGGGGCTTGAGCAGAGGGGGAGGATATGTGACGGTATGTGAGGTGAGATACATGAGATACATGACAATCGCTACATTTCACCTCGCATTCGGTCCATTGTAAGGGACTGAACGGGAATCCGGTCTGGTTTTTGCAGCCTCTCTGACAGGCTGGGTTCAGGCTCAGCCAATGACGTTTCGTGTGGACAGCGTTGGACATCGGATGGCCGCGGGACACTGGATTTCATTGCTGGAATGGGTTTTTTATTTTTTTATTTTTGATAAAGGACTTTTCCAAGGTGTCTGTGTGTTTTTTTACATTTTTTTGACACTTTCTTTGTGAAATGGTAGGGGTACAATGTACCCCATTACCAATTCACATAGGGGGGGCGGGATCTGGGGGTCCCCTTTGTTAAAGGGGTCTTCCAGATTCCGATAAGCCCCCTGCCCACAGACCCCCACAACCACTGGGCAAGGGTTGTGGGGATGAGGCCCTTGTCCCCATCAACATGGGGACATCCTCCCCATGTTGAGGGCATGTGGCCTGGTACGGTTCAGGAGGGGGGGCGCTCTCTCGTCCCCCCCTCTTTTCCTGCGGCCTGCCAGGTTGCGTGCTCGGATAAAGGGTCTGTTATGGATTTTTGGGGGAACTCCACGCCATTTTTTTTTTAATTTGGAGTGGAGTTCCCCTTAAAATCCATACCAGACCTGAAGGGCCTGGTATGGATATTTGGGGGGAACCCCACGCATTTTTTTTAAATTTGCGGCAGGGTTCCCCTTAATATCCATACCAGACCTGAAAGGCCTGGTAATTGAATTTGGGGGGATCCCCACACTTTTTTTTTTTTTATCAATGACTTTTCTATGTATTGCCGGGAGCCGACAATTCATTATAGCCGCGAGTGAGTTTTAAATTACTTTTTTTTCCTTCAGAAATGACACTTTGTGAAGGGACAGTTCTAAGCACGGGAAACAAGTGCTGCTTTACAGGCATACTATACACACACCCTAGGTACGAAATTTGAAGGAATATTTCACTTTTATTGTTTCACTTTAAGCATTATTAAAATCACTGCTCCCGAAAAAACTACAGTTTTTAAAACTTTTTTTTGCATTGATACATGTCCCTTGGGGCAGGACTGGGGTCCCCAAACACTTTTTTAGGACAATAACTTGCATGTTAGCCTTTATAATTAGCACTTTTGATTTTGAACGTTCGAGTCAATTGTATTTAATAGGGTTCTAAAGTTCAAGCGAACATTCTGGCTGTTCGCAGGTTCTGGTGCGAACCGAACAGGGGGGTGTTCGGCTCATCCCTATTCTTGACAACCAATGAGTCATCCCCACTGACAGCTGAATGTAAAGTAAAGCTTTGCTGGCATTAAAAAAATCACAGAAAATAAATATTGTGGAGTCCCCCCAATCCATACAGACCCTTAACTGAGCATGCAGCCCAGAAGGTCAGGAAAGGAGGGGGACAAGCGAGTGCCTCCCCTCCTGAATCATACCAGACCACATACCCTTAACATGGGAGGGTGCTTTTCGGCGGGGAGGGCTCCATGTTGATGGGGACAAGGGCCTCTTTCCCACAGCCATGGCTGGTGGTTGTGGGAGTCTGTGTGTGGGGGGCTTATTGGAATCTGTAAGCCCCCCAAATCCCCCCTTTGTGACAGAGTATGGGGTAGATCCATCGTTAATCATTATGACCACCACCACCCTTGCCCCAAAAAAATAACAAGAAGCCTCCGACACTGGCTCCTTCCATCTAATAGCTCCGCCACCTCCCACCACTAAATAGACTAAGGGACAGGGCCACCTTGGATGGCACCCCCCATTTTAAGGGCACATGGCCTGGCCACTTGCACTTCCAGGCTTCATGCACGGATAAGGGTCTAATATAGATTTTGGGCCATTTTTGTTTACATTTTGGCGTGCATGTTCTCCTCAAAATCCATTTTTGATTGAGGGGGGAACCCCACACCGTTTTTTTTCTGTGATTTTTTTAATGCAAGCAAAGCTTTTCTTTACATTCAGTGGGGAAACCTGATGACTCATGAGTTATTAAGCACACAGTAGCCATCTGCTCCTTAACAGCTATAACAGTAACTGGTTGTTAAGGATGCCGGCAGCCGTCAACTCCTTAAAGCGGAGTTCCACCCAAACTTCTGCTTTTTGGAACCCTCCCCCCTTCCGGTGACACATTTGACACCTTTCAGGGGGGAGGGGGTGCAGATACCTGTATAAAACAGGTATTTGCACCACTTCCGGGTATTGACTCCCGCGGGAGTCATGCCCCTTCACGTCACCCCCCGCTGTCTCCTGGGAAACACACTGTTCCCGGGAGAGAGCGGGGACCAGTGACGGCGCGCCACGCTACTCGCGCATGCGCAGTAGGGAACCGGGCAGTGAAGCCGCAAGGCTTCACTTCCTGATTCCCTCACCGGGGATGGTGGTGGCAGCATCCGAGGACCGAGCGATTGCTCAGCCTCGTCTGCCGACATTGCAGGTGCTCTGGACAGGTAAGTGTCCATTTTTTAAAAGTCAGCAGCTGCAGTATTTGTAGCTGCTGGCTTTTAAAAAAAAAAATTCGGGTGGACCTCCTCTTTAACAATCAGTTAAAATAATACACATTCCTTAAAGTGGAGCTCCACCCTAAATAGCAACTTTTGCTATTTGGAACCCTCCCCCCCTCCGGTGTCACAATTGACACCTTTCAGGGGGGAGGGGGGTGAAGATACCTGTCTAAGACAGGTATTTTCACCCACATCCGGGAGTCCTGTCTCCGGGAATCTGCGGGAGTTACGTCACTTCCCGCAGACTTCCCTTGGTGTTCTGGGAGAAACTCGGCTCCCAGAACACAGGAGCACCAATCAGAACGGCGCAGCGCGACTCGCGCATGCGCCGTAGGGAACCGGGCATGAAGCCGCAGGGCTTCACTTCCTGGTTCCCTCAGCGAGGATGGCGGAGGGAGCAGCAGAGCGACGAGCGGTCGCTCGTCCTCTGCTGCGGACGTCGCTGGACTCCAGGACAGGTAAGTGTCCAAATATTAAAAGCCAGCAGCTGCTGTAGCTGTAGCTGCTGGCTTTTAATTTTTTTTTCCGGTGGAGCAACCCCTTTAAATACTGCATGCCTGGACCACTACTTAATTAACACATGTATTTAAATATTTATTTCCTTCTGTGAATTGAGTTTAATACCTGTTTATGCGGTATTTATTGAGCTTTTTTCAGTGCTTAGTGGTAAATACTGCAAAACGTTACAGTGATTTAATAGTTTCAGAAACGCATGCAATATTTAGGCAAAATGTGTCTGGACATTTTGAATACATTTTTAGCATTTAGATGTGCATGTGTGATGCTTTTGTCAATGGAGCCTATTGTGATTTAAAATATTGTTTACTTGACTCTAAAAACAGTATTCACTGTTAGGACTCATAAAACTATATTTAGTTTGTAAGCAAATGCTTTAAAAAATACTGTCAGTCCCGTTAACCACTTAATTTGCTTTGTGTAGCTGGAATATCAAAGCTGAATAATTGAGTAAAAGTTTAGTTGAACCACTTGGCATAGTCATCATTTATAAATTCTCTTTTTTAGCTTAAACAACATGTACTTAAAGACTTGGAACACAGGCTTGATGAATAACATGTATTACACCGACAGGTCAATAAGCAAGTGTTTCTGTTACTAACAATCAGCACCTAGTTAATGAATCCTTCCAGTGTCTTTGTTTTATTAAGTTGGATTTAGATGCCACAGATATAAAGACTTTGTTTTATATGTTACTATTATTCTATAAATAATAGTTTGCAACCAAACAATATCGAAACTAAATGGATTCTGTGGTCAAGTGGGACTATTACGCCTTAATAATATTTGTTTATACTATGGAGGGTTTGCCTATTGATTCTTTGTCAGCATGCAGTTTGACTGATAGTTTAATAATGGGTTCTAGTGTTTTTCCAAATTAGTTCTGTGGCTTGACCTTGAAAGAATATTAATAGGTTGTCTGCTGGTTCATTCTAATTACTGTTGTTCCTTATGGACTGTACCAAGCAGACCTGCAGCTCATCGAGTCCATTTGTCTGTGAACCAGTTTAATTAAACATATCAAAGGTAATTTAATTTTTTACTTTTATTTCTTTTAATTACAGATTTCATATTTTCATTTAAATATTTTAAGATGATTGAAATTCTGTAGCAACAAAACATATCTTAGCTTTTGAATAAAACAATTTACATCTAGGATCTGATAAGTGTCTACAAAATAAAAATAAAATTACATTATTCATATTAATATATTCTTTGTATTATAATATTTATTGATATAACATGTCGCTTATATTTTTATAGAATATTGATAGAACATAAATGATTAAAGAACAATGTGAAAGGGTTAACAGTACATAGTTGTTTCATTTCTGGTCTGACATTTCAGTCAACAAAGAGGATGATGACCCTGGATGATGTCTGAACAAAGATGGTACAGTTTTTTTGGAAAGAAAAGCATTGCATTACAGTGCATTGACTTAAAGGCATTGTAAGCTTTTAAATGTTTTTGTGGTTTTGACTAGGTAGTACTGTAGTTATATCCCTGTGTTGTTTTTTTGCCTTACTTTGTAATGATGTGCTCACATGTTGTGGCTGCAGTTTGTAGTGTCATGGCTGATTGATCCCTCCATAAATTCATTCACCTAGCTTGTCCCTATTTGCTAAAGGGACAGGCAACTTCTTATTCTGGGTAACTCATGGGGATATTTACTAAAACTGCTGCACACAGAATCTGGTGCAGATGTGCATAGTAACCAATCAGCTTCTTCAGTGTTCAATTCATGCTTTGCCATTTCCTCCTTGCTGTAACCCATAGTTGAAAACTAGTAAAAACGAGTAAAATAAGTAAAAAAAAAATTCAATTGAATAAAAAATGATTTTACATTTTTTTAGGATACTTTCACCAGTCAGTGTCCCTGATCACCACCACACTAGTCATATGATTATGCTGCCCTGCACTGTTGACAGTATTTAACCACTTAAGGACCGCCGCCTGTACATATAGGTCGGCAGAATGGCACGGACAGGCATATCAACGTACCTGTATGTCCCCTTTAAATGCCCGTCCATGTGGTCGCGCGCGCCAGCGCGCGCGCGACCCTGCCGCCATCCCCGTGAGTCGGACCACAGGTCCCGCGGACTCGATCGCCACGGGGATCCCCGCGATCATCTCACGGAGGTATAGAGCGGGGAGATGCTTGTGTAAACAAGCATCTCCCCGCTCTGACTAGTGATAATGACACTGATCTCGGCTCCATGTACTTGGAGCGGAGATCAGTGTCATGTGACACAGAGCCCACCCCCCCCTACAGTAAGAAACACTATGCAGGGAACACTTAACCCCTACAGCGCCACCTAGTGGTTAACCACTTCACTGCCAGTGTCATTTTCACAGTAATCAGTGCATTTTTATAGCACTGATTGCTGTAAAAATGACAATGGTCCCAAAAATGTGTCAAAAGTGTCCGATGTGTCTGCCATAATGTCGCAGTCACGAAAACAATCACTGATCGCCGCCATTACTAGTAAAAAAAATAATAATAATAAAAATGTCATAAAACTATCCCCTATTTTGTAAACGCTATACCTTTTGCGCAAACCAATCAATAAACGCTTATTGCGATTTTTTTACCAAAAATATGTAGAAGAATACGTATCGGTCTAAACTGAGGGAAAAAAACATTTTTTTATATATTTTTTGGGGATATTTATTATAGCAAAAAGTAAAAAATATAAAAAAAAATTCAAAATTGTCGCTCTATTTTTTTTAAAGCGCAAAAAATAAAAATCGCAGAGGTGATCAAATACCACCAAAAGAAAGCTCTATTTGTGGGAAAAAAAGGACGTCAATTTTGTTTGGGAGCCATGTCTCACGACCGCGCAATTGTCAGTTAAAGCGAAGCAGTGCCGAATCGCAAAAAGTGGCCTGGTCCTTTAGCTGCAAAAACGGGGCTTAAGTGGTTAAAACAAATTGTGAAAAAAAACATTTTATTCAATTTTTTCATTTTCAAAAAAATTGTGACAAAGAATTACAACTTTAAAAAACCTGCCATGGCTCTTATTTAATGCCTCAGAGTGTCTACTTTCCAAAAAGGGGTCATTGGGGTGGGGGCGGGGGGGGGGGGTTTGTACTGTCCTAGCATTTTAGGGCCTTTAAGAAATGAGGCCATCAGTGAATTGATAATTTTTCAAATATTCTGCAAACCAATCAATATACACTTTTTTTTTCCCAAACACATGTTGCAGAATACATTTTGGCTTATATTTATGCCAACATTTTATTTTATTGGATATTTTTTACAATAGAAAGTAGAAAATATTTTTTAGTCTTTTTTTGTTTATTTAGTAAAAAAACCTAGTGGCGATTAAATACCTCCAAAAGAAAGCTCTATTTGTGTAAAAAAAAATATACAATTTTTATTTGGGTACAGTATTGCATTACTGCGCAATTGCCAGTTAAAGCAGGGCAGTGCTGAATAGCAAAAAATGCCCTGGTCATGAACGGGGTAAAATCTTCCAGAGCTCAAGTGGATAAAAAAGTTTTGTTTGTTGTCTGATACTATTTATTTTTATTTTTATAGGGTGTGTGCAGTGTTACGGTAGAGGATTGGTGGTGGAGGGGAGAGGACAATTGTGTTATATTTAATGTTAAGGGAAAGAGGTTTAGGAAAAATTTGGGTGGGGGGATAATGTATAAAGTGTAATTTTAATTCACATAATTTCTGCTAATAATTTGACTTCATTTTTTGGGTGTTTTTGTGGAATTTTTTTGACATGTAATTAAAATATTGGAGTTAATAATTTCTGGAATTTATTTTATATGTATTTTCAGATATTTTTTAATAAACTAAGAAAATAGTACCTAATACAACATGAACTCGAGACCCCGATTACGGTGGCAGAACTCCAGAAGGTCAGACAAACTCCCTGAAGGCTCTGGGATCTAGTGGTTTCTCTTTGGCCTATTCTATAACCTTTCTTGCTAGGTTAGCAGCTGCATTTTTGTCGGCCTTAATCTGCTTGGTTAGAGAGGGTTCCATGCCTAAACATTCTTTGAGGGTGTACATCTCTCTTATACATAAAGACAGCAAGGACCCATTGTAACGTGGGACTTACAGGCCCCATTGCATTTCTAAATGTAGATTTAAAAATCTTTAAAACATATTTTTAGCAAATAGACTACTCAAACACAATCAGAAATGATTACATATGGATGGGGTCAGAATTTTATCACCCCGTGAGGCACAGGACAACACCTCCCAGGTCCTGAAATTCATCAACTCCCCTCTATCCATCTTTTCAATCAGCCTTTCTCCTTCTATCAACTCTTCCTGCTCCTATCAATGGATGCAGAGAAGACTTTAGATAGGGTGTGCTGGCTTTTTATGCAAGCCACCCTTCGACACATTGGCCTGGGCCTTCACATGCTCTGATGAGTCCGGTCTATCTACTCACTGAACTGCAGTCAGAGTTCTTTGATATCTCCAATGGTACGATGCAGGGCTGGCTCCTTTCGCTGGTTATTTTTATTTTGGCTCTGGAAACTTTTCTGTGTTCTAAACGAGGCAATCCAGATGTCACAGGTCTTATCAAACCTTGGGCCATCATAAAATTGCAGATTTTGCTAATGACCTAATCTTTTTGTCCCCAACCTGTGTATAACTCTCCCTTACATTCTGGGGGCGCTACAGACCGAAATGATCAAACTTTAAAATCATTTTATAAAAACCAACAGTCCTTAATTTCACAGTCCCATTGAAATACATACCCTCTGCAGTCATTTTTTTTTTTGCTAGAAGGACAAGGTAATCACATTTTGTACCTGGCCACAAATATCACTATGAATATTGCCAATCTCTACTCAGTTACTTTAATGCCCCTGTCTCATAACATCAAATGTGACCTAAACCAGTGGCATGCACTGACATTGACCTGGTTTGGATTCTGTAACCTGGATTCTGTACCCCCTATCAGATTGCTTGTGGTTTTGTCTTTTGTTTTACACTAACAGGCATCTGAAGCACTTACAGTGGGCGTAGTGTGCCTCCTGCACAATATACACCTGAAGCTAGCCCTTATTGCTGCGTTTTCCTGTTGTGTAACACAGGCAGGCATCTGCAGCACTTACAGCAGGCATAGTGTGCCTCCTGCACAATATACACCTGAAGCTAGCCCTTATTGCTGTGTTTTCCTGTTGTGTAACACAGGCAGGCATCTGCAGCACTTACAGCAGGCGTAGTGTGCCTCCTGCACAATATACACCTGAAGCTAGCCCTTATTGCTGTGTTTTCCTGTTGTGTAACACAGGCAGGCATCTGCAGCACTTACAGCAGGCGTAGTGTGCCTCCTGCACAATATACACCTGAAGCTAGCCCTTATTGCTGTGTTTTCCTGTTGTGTAACACAGGCAGGCATCTGTAGCACTTACAGCGGGCGTAGTGTGCCTCCTGCACAATATACACCTGAAGCTAGCCCTTACTGCTGTGTTTTCCTATTGTGTAACACAGGCAGGCATCTGCAGCACTTACAGTGGGCGTAGTGTGCCTCCTGCACAGTATACACCTGAAGCTACCCCTTATTGCTTGTGGTTTTTTCTTTTGTGTTACACTAACAGGCATCTGCAGCACTTACAGTGGGCGTAGTGTGCCTCCTGCACAATATACACCTGAAGCTAGCCCTTATTGCTGTGTTTTCCTGTTTTGTGTAACACAGGCAGGCATCTGCAGCACTTACAGCGGGTGTAGTGTGCCTCCTGCACAATATACACCTGAAGCTAGCCCTTATTGCTGTGTTTTCCTGTTGTGTAACACAGGCAGGCATCTGCAGCACTTACAGCGGGCATAGTGTGCCTCCTGCACAGTATACACCTGAAGCTACCCCTTATTGCGCGTGTTTTTTTCTTTTGTGTTACACTAACAGGCATCTGCAGCACTTACAGTGGGCGTAGTGTGCCTCCTGCACAATATACACCTGAAGCTAGCCCTTATTGCTGTGTTTCCTGTTGTGTAACACATGCAGGCATCTGCAGCACTTACAGCGGGCGTAGTGTGCCTCCTGCACAGTATACACCTGAAGCTACCCCTTATTGCTCGTGTTTTTTTTCATTTGTGTTACACTAACAGGCATCTGCAGCACTTACAGTGGGCGTAGTGTGCCTCCTGCACAATATACACCTGAAGCTAGCCCTTATTGCTGTGTTTTCCTGTTTTGTGTAACACAGGCAGGCATCTGCAGCACTTACAGCGGGTGTAGTGTGCCTCCTGCACAATATACACCTGAAGCTAGCCCTTATTGCTGTGTTTTCCTGTTGTGTAACACAGGCAGGCATCTGCAGCACTTACAGCGGGCATAGTGTGCCTCCTGCACAGTATACACCTGAAGCTACCCCTTATTGCTCGTGTTTTTTTCTTTTGTGTTACACTAACAGGCATCTGCAGCACTTACAGTGGGCGTAGTGTGCCTCCTGCACAATATACACCTGAAGCTAGCCCTTATTGCTGTGTTTTCCTGTTGTGTAACACATGCAGGCATCTGCAGCACTTACAGCGGGCGTAGTGTGCCTCCTGCACAGTATACACCTGAAGCTACCCCTTATTGCTCGTGTTTTTTTTTCATTTGTGTTACACTAACAGGCATCTGCAGCATTTACAGTGAGCGTAGTGTGCCTCCTGCACAATATACACCTGAAGCTAGCCCTTATTGCTGTGTTGTCCTGTTGTGTAACACAGGCAGGCATCTGGAGCACTTACAGTGGGCGTAGTGTGCCTCCTGCACAGTATACACCTGAAGCTACCCCTTATTGCTGTGTTTTCCCATCTCCCTGCAGGCCATTAGAATGTCTGAAAGGCCAACAAGGAGAGGCAGACAGTCAGGAGCCAATAAAAGAGGGCAAGCAGGCTCTGTGTCTAGAGACAACAGTGCTGGTCGTGGACGCGGTGCATCATCATCAGCACGTGGCCATGGGACACGCTTGTGCTTATTTTCGGCAGCTGGACGTGTTGAGCCGCATCATGCCGAAGACTTGTTAGAGTGGATGACCAAGCCCTCCTCATCCTCCTCATCCTCTCTCACCCAGGCTCAGGGTACTGGCAAAGCAGCTGCCAAAGCGTCCTCTTCCTTTGTATCAATGTCATCATCAGTCACTCCATCCCTAGACCCACCATGTCCTCCTGAGTAGTCCCCCGAACTGCTTGAGCACAGTGTTGGGTACATGCTCCACGAGGATGCCCAGCGTTTCGAAGGGTCTGATGATGATACCCAGCTAGAGGGAGGCAGTAGCATGAGAGCAGAGAGAGGGGATGCTCAAGAAGGACAGCAATCTGGCAGTCATGTTCCAGCAGCTGCAGCATACCGCCAGATTGGCTCCAGTGATGAGGAGGGAGGGGATGATGAGGTCACTGACTCCACATGGGTGCCTGATAGGAGAGAGGAGGAGGAGAAGGATGAGGAGGAGGCACATCTCCATCCCGGGGGGCCAGCGTAAGGGCAGCACACTGACTGAATCACACCGCAGAGCTCCGCCTGTGCAGGGCGCTGCCTCTGCCCGTTATTCCAAAAGTTCTTTGGTGTGGGCCTTTTTTGAGTCAAGTGCATCAGATCGCACCACTGCTGTTTGCAACATATGTCTCAAGCGTATCTCACGTGGCCAAAACATCAGCCGCTTGGGCACCACATGCTTGACCAGACATATGTTGACCTGCCAGGCAGCTCGTTGGCAAGCCTACCTTAAAGACCCACACCAAAGAACAAAGCGGACCTCTCCTTGCTCCGCATGAGCTGGGATCTCCAACCCCACTATACCTTCAGTCCTCTCTGAAACCTGCACTGAGAGGAATGAAGGTGTAGAATTAGGTGTGTCACAGCCAAGTACTTGCGGGCACTCTGCTAGCAGTACACCGACGTCCGATTCTAGAAGACAAATTTCCCTGCCCCAGCTGCTGGACCGTTGAAAGAAGTTCACTCCCAGCCATCCACATGCCCAGCGGTTGAATGCTAGCTTGGCTAAATTGCTAGCAATTCAACTGCTGCCTTTTCAGTTGGTAGACTCGGCCCCCTTCCGTGAGTTTGTGCAATGTGAGGTTCCTCAGTGGCAGGTTCCCAAACGCCACTTTTTCTCACGGAAGGCGATTCCGGCTCTCTACCAGCATGTGGAAGGCAATGTCCATGCCTCGCTGGACAGGGCGGTCAGCGGTAAGGTGCATATTACCACTGACTCATGGTCCAGCAGGCATGGACAGGGACGTTACCTTTCTTTCACGGCCCATTGGGTCACTCTTTTGGCAGCTGGGAAGGATGCAGTAGTGTTGGAGGTTGTTCCGCCGCCACACCTCCAAAATGCTACTACTGGTTGTGACACACCTCTCTCCTCCACCCCTTCCTCTTCTTCTTCCTCCATGGCCTCTTCCTGTGCTTTGTCCTCGGAACCAGCGCTGCTCCGTAGGCATTCAAGGGGCTACGCAAGTACGCAGGCAAAAAGATGCCATGCCGTGCTTGCGCTGGTGTGTTTGGGGGACAGGAGCCACACTGGGGCAGAGGTTCTGTCTGCTCTGCAGGGGCAGGCCGAGAGGTGGTTGACGCCACGCCAGCTTAAGCCAGGAATGGTGGTTTGCGACAATGGAACCAACCTCCTCTCTGCCCTCCGACAGGGACAACTGACCCATGTGCCCTGTGTGGCTCACGTCCTTAACCTGGTGGTGCAGCGGTTCTTGGGCAGGTACCCGGGCTTACAGGATGTCCTGAGGCAGACCAGGAAAATCTGTGTGCATTTCCGCAGATCATATAATGCCAGTGTTCGGCTGGCTGAGCTGCAAAAGGAGTTGAACCTGCCCAAGAACTGCCTTATATGTGACATGCCCACCAGGTGGAACTCAATGTTGGCCATGCTGCAGCGGCTGCACATGCAGCAGAGGGCCATCAATGAGTACCTGTGCGACTACGGCACCAGGACAGGGTCAGGGGAGCTCGGGTTTTTTTCACCACGCCAGTGGGGCATGATCAGGGATGCATGCACTGTCCTGGCACCATTTGAGGAGGCCACGAGGATGGTGAGCAGTGACAGTGCATGCATCTGTGACACTGTACCTCTTGTCCACCTGTTGGAGCATACGCTGCGTGGAATAATGGACAGGGCACTTGAGGCAGAACAGAGGCAGGAAGAGGAGGACTTCCTTGCCTCTCAAGGCCCCCTTTACACAGACAGTGTTTCTTTCTGTCCCACCCACCACACAGGAAGAGGACAAGGAGGAGGAGGAGGAGGAGGAGGAGGATTGTGTCAGCATGGAGGTGGAGCATGGCACTCAGCATCAACAGCAGCAGTCTTTTAGGGATGATTTACAGTCCCAACAAACCCGTGGACTTGTACGTGGCTGGGAGGAGGTGGCTGCGGATCATGTCGTCCTTAGTGACCCAGAGGACTCCAGACCGAATGCCTCAGCTAACCTACGCTGCATGGCCTCCCTGATCCTGCAAAGTCTGCGGAAGGATCCTCGTATTCTTCGGATCAAGGAGAGGGACCATTACTGGCTGGCCACTCTCCTTGATCCACGGTACAAGGGTAAGGTTGCGGACCTTATCTTACCGTCGCAGAGGGAGCAGAGGATGAGACATCTCCGGGAGGCCTTGCAGAAAGGTTTGTGCAATGCGTTCCCAGAGACTGGGAGGTTACAAACTTCTGGTCCTGGACAACGAGTTGCTGAGGCTTCGGTCAGTAGCAGAAGGAGAGGTGGAGAAGGTGGCCGTCTGACCGATGCGTTCAGACAATTTTTTAGTCCGCAGCCCCAAGGTATGATCGGTTCCAGCAACCATCGCCAGCGTCTGATATACATGGTGCAGGAATACCTAGGGGCAAGGTCAGACTTAGACACCTTTCCCACCGAAAATCCTCTGGCTTACTGGGTGTTGAGGATGGATCACTGGCCAGAGCTTGCACAGTATGCAATTGAGCTACTGGCCTGTCCTGCATCCAGCGTTCTTTCAGAACGTACATTCAGTGCTGCTGGAGGCTTTGTCACGGATCACAGGGTGCGCCTGTCCACCGACTCGGTTGATCGACTGACCTTCATAAAGTGAACCAGTCTTGGATCACCACCAGCTACCAAGCACCTGAAGCTGATATAACAGAATAATTTATTTTCAAATGTCACATCCCTTCAAGACTGATGCTGATACTGAGTGACTGTCCTGTTATGTTGACTGACTATCCTCCTCCTCCTTAATGATCTGATTCTTGATGATAACTTGGAAGAACTTTTTTGTTTCTGGGTGCCGCCACCAGTGGCTAAGGCCCAATTTTTCAGCCCCTGTTTAACAGGGGCATGTAATTACATTTTTTGATGCAATGCTTTGCAGCAGGGCTCATTCCTGCACTCCAACTAGAGTATCTGGGAGAGGTTGCAGTGTCGTGGCACCAGCACCAGTGCCTAAGGCCCAATTTTTCAGCCCCTGTTTAACAAGGCGTGTAATTACAATTTTTGATACAATACTTTGCAACAGGGCTCATTGCTGTGCTCCAAGTAAAGTATCTGTGAGGGGTTGCAGTGTTGTGGCACCAGTGCCTAAGGCCCAATTTTTCTGCCCCTGTTTAACAGGGGCATGTAATTACAATTCTTGATCTAATAATTCACAGCAGGGCCCATTCCTGCGCCCACCAAGAGTAACTGTGAGGCCTTACAGTGTTGTGGCAACACTACCACCACCAAAGGCCCAATTTTTCAGCCCCTGTTCAACAGGGGCATGCAATTACAATTTTTCTTTTTTTTTTTTTTAAAGACTTTTATTTTGAAAATAAGAAACCAAGTCATACAGTCACAGAGAAGTTGACAGGCGACAGAGAAACGCGGGCACAGCCGCTGAAAATAACAAACATGTGGTAATATACCATTTCAGACGGTGTATATCAAATGAATAAAGACAGAATAAAACCTAAAAAAAAAGTGTCAATATTCACTGTAACAGCTTGTCCTAAAAACATTACGGTACAGAAAACTATGAAATAGATTATGCATAACATTTGAGAACCTGTTTGGACCTCGCAGTCATCTAATTTGGGGTTGGTCATAGTCAAGTCGAGATCCGGTATAAGATGTATGGTCAGGATAGAATAGAGTAGAATAAAAGAAAGTAGAACATATTGTAGGTCAAAGTACTTGGTGATTGACTGGGATAGGATGATACTGGGGAAGTGAGGGAGGAGGCAGGGGGACCAGCCCCCCTTTACCTCCTTGCTACAGCTCTTGTGGTTCAATTAGATCGGGACTTTTTTGTATTCCTCCGTGGTAGTGAAGTGAATCCAGCATGACCATGTTTCGGTGAATTTGGCTGGGGTATCGCGTGCCTGATGTATTAAGTCCTCCATTTCCGACATTTTATGTATACGCCTAAACCAATCTGTTAACGATGGCGGGTCAGGGGAGCGCCACTTAGATGGTATACACATTCTTGCCGCATTCACCATGTGCATGGCCAGTGAGCGTAGGTAGGAGCGGGGTAGCGTTGGAGAGTGGTGGAGCAGATATTGTGCTGGCGTATAATCTAGTATGTACGTGGAAACTTGAGCAATGAGCCTGTGAACCTCAGACCAGAAGGGTTGAAGTTTGGGGCAAGTCCACCAGATATGCAAGAAAGACCCTATCTCCGTCTTGCATCTCCAGCACTGTTGGGTATGGGAAGGGTAAATGCGGTGTATTTGGAGAGGTGTTTTGTACCACCTGGAAAAGATTTTAAATGCATTCTCTTGTGCACTCACATTGACCGTTCCCTTGTGTATATGCGTGTAGATTTTTTCCCAATCCGTTGCCGCAAGGTCAGTTGTCAGGTCTCGTTCCCATGTCTGATTGACCCAGTGTAATTTGGGATTATGATCTGAAAAAAGTAAGGCATATGTGTACGAAACCAGATGCCTCTGGGGTTCTTCTTTTAAACAAAGAGATTCAAATGGGGTGGTACACCGAGACCACTCTGGTCTGGGTTTAGGATGGTCAAAATAATGTCCGAGTTGGACGTAAGTCCAGAAGGGGAATGCGGCTGTGGTCATTTTGGAGGATAAGTCTGTGTGGGATAGAAAACGGTCGTCTTCGAAGAAGTGTTCTGCCCTAATAGTTGGGTGCGGCCATCCCTCTGCTAAAAAGGAGTTATGTGTCCCCGGGGAGAACTCAGGATTGTGTTTAAGTGGGGTCATCGGTCCATGTATCGAGGAAATCTTGTGCTTGGTGCATGCATCTCGGAAGGATGTAAGAGTAGGGTAGATGAGTGGGTGAAGTTTGCTTTCCGCAGGAGTGTGTTGAGGGGCTATCCAGGGGAGTTGCGCCAGTGGGAGGGCAGATAAAGCCTGTTCTAATCGGACCCAATCTTTCCGGTTGGCGTGTATGTTCCAATCTAATATTCTGGTGAGATAACAGGCCTGCTGATACTTGCGAATGTCAGGAAGGCCTATCCCCCCCTTGGGTTTGGGAGTGGTGAGTCTAAGGTAGCCTAATCGTGGACGAATTGCTCCCCATATAAAGTTAGTGCAAAATCTCCGATAGGTCGAGAAGAATGTTTGGGGAAGTGCGATAGGTATCGTCTGTAGGAGGTACAGGATCTTAGGCAGGATAGTCATTTTGACGATTGAGGCCCTCCCGAACCATGAAAACGTTCCAGAGGACCATTTTCCTAGATCTGTTATGATAGACCGTAGTAGCGGCGCATGGTTTTTGGAGTATAAGTCAGTCAGGGAGGTAGGAAGTTGTATGCCCAGGTATGTGATCGCAGTGCGTTGCTATGTGAACGGGAAATTTTCTTGACATTGTCGACAAATGTTAGGGGGTAGAGTGATGTTTAGGGCGTTGGATTTTGAGAAGTTTATTTGAAGGTTGGTGAGGGTCTTAAAGGAATGGAACTCTTTGAGAAGATTAGGGATTGTCGTCAGTGGGTCTCTTAGGAAAAGGAGGATATCATCCGCGAATGCGGCTAATTTATACATCCTTTGTTTAACTTCTATACCTTTGATGTCCTGCGCACCCCTGAGGCGTCTCAGTAAAGGTTCGAGCGTGAGGATGAAAATTATCGGGGAGAGGGGGCAGCCCTGGCGAGTTCCATTCGAGATGGAGAAGGCATCTGACAGGTGGCCGTTCACTCGGACTCTGGCTGTGGGATTAGAGTATAGTGCTGCAATAAAGTTCAGCATCCTGGTAGGTAAGCCTATGACCTCCAAGGTGTCTTTCATGTAGTCCCAGGCCACCCTGTCAAATGCCTTCTCCGCATCCAGGGAAAGAAAGAATCCCTGCTGACTAGTGTGCGTAAGCCAATGGTGTATGTTGATAGCTTTAAGGGTATTATCCCTCGCCTCTCTACCTGGTACAAAGCCGACTTGGTCGAGGTCGATAAGTTGGGGTAGGAGTGGTAGAATCCGGTTTGCAATCGTTTTGGCGTACCATTTGAGGTCGACGTTGAGTAACGAGATAGGCCTATAGCTGGCAACCAGAGCAGGGTCCTTACCCGGCTTTGGGATAACCGCAATGTGTGCAGTGAGTAGGTCACGTGGGGGTTTCAATGGGAGTTCGAAGGAGTTAAAGGCCGTGAGAAAAAAGGGAGTAAGGATATCAGCATATGATTTATAGTATCCTACACTCAGGCCGTCAGGGCCGGGACTTTTGCCTATTTTCAACTGTTTAAGCGCATGGTCTACTTCTTCTTTTTGTAAAGGGACATCTAGATCTTGAGTCATAGAGGCTGAGATAGGGGCAGGGCTATGTTGCTTCAAGAAGTCTACAATCATTTGTTTCCTCGTGGATTCTGATATCGAGGGATCCGTCGGGGGGAGGTTATAAAGGTTAGAGTAGTACTGAACAAACTGTTTGGCAATGTCAGGGGTTGCATTGATTTTGCGGCCCGACGTGTCAGTTAAGGTATGTATTGTCGTGCTAGCTTTCCGCGTTTGAAGAGCTCTGGCGAGCCACTTACTGGCTTTGTTGCCATATTCATAGAAAGTTTTCTTTGTCAGAATATATTTACGTCTTACCTGTTTGCCCAGGAGGTCTAGCAGTTCGTTTCTAGTTTGGATAAGGTCTGTTAAAGTGTCTAGGGCCTGCGTATGTTTGTGTGTACTCTCTAGCTTACGTATTTTTTCGTACAGCGTTGTGTATAATTTCCGTCTCTCCCTATTGCGTCTAGCTGCCGCCGCTATGAGGATACCGCGTATCACACATTTGTGGGCTTCCCACGTGACAATGGTAGAGGTGTCCGCGGGGTCGTTTTCTGAAAAGAAATGTTTAATGTGTGTCCTGACTTCTTCAGCGATAGCTGGGTCAGTAAGTAGGGAGGAGTCCAGTTTCCAGGTCTGCGAGCGTGGGAGCGTTTCTGGGACAGTCAGTGTTACAGAAATGGGATGGTGATCTGACATGAACATCGGGTCGATAGAAGCGTTCTGGAGCAGGGGGAGGTCCTTTTGGGAGATAAATAGATAGTCTATTCTGGAATACCTCCCGTGAGGGGCTGAGTAGAAGGTATAGTCCTTGCCATTCGGGTTCAGTGTACGCCAGGTGTCATGTAGCAACAGGTTTTGTAGGCAGTTTCTAATTTTACGTAGAGCTGCATAAGGAAGAGCAGACGTTCCTTTGGAGGTATCCTGAACGGGGCTAAGCGGAACATTGAAGTCCCCCCCTAGTATAAGAGTACCTTCATGAAAAGTGGTCAGCGTGTCTGTGATAGCTCGGAAGAAAGGCACCTGACCCACATTTGGGGCATAAATATTAGCCAATGTAAATGTCCTACCGAGGCAGGATCCTTTAAGGAATATGTATCTTCCTTGTTTATCACATAGTTGGTCTGTCAGTTGGAAAGGGCAGTTGTTCCGTAGGAGGATGGATACCCCTTTCGTTTTGGCTAAGGGGTTGGTTGCATGGTATACTGTAGGAAAGTGGCGGGTTTGGAGTTTGGGTGTAGCATCAGTGCGGAAATGTGTTTCCTGCAGAAATATAATGTCCGCTTTGGAGCGTTGCATGGTTAAGAGGAGTCGGGACCGTTTTTCTGGGATATTAAGTCCTTTTACGTTAAGTGAGACAATTTTTAGAGGAGGTGTGGTGTTAGTTGGCGTGACTGGTGGCATGATTGACGTCAGTCGCTGTAGCTTCTGTTCGGTTGATCGAGTAATTTTTTAGAGCTGAGGCAAGGGGGTCGAAGGGGAGGGAGTGGGGTCAAAATATGGGTTGCCTGTTATAAATGAGTGTGTATAGTCGAGGGCCGTCTCCAGGCAAAATTTCAAGGGTAGGGTGGGCGTTGGGCCGTAAAGGGTAGAGGGGACGGTGGGATATAGGGGATGGGGGGAGTTCCGGCGGCAGGGAGTACCTGCTCTCCTGCTTTAAAGGGTGTGGCCCGTCGTCGGGTAGTCCGAAAAGAGTCAGTGGGAGGTTCTGTTTACGATAAGTTCTAAAAAGAAGGGCTATATTAAGTGCCACTGTGTGGGAGTTGGTCCGCCGAGAGAGAGCGATGAAGAGCAGCAAGATATGAAAGAAATGTGTAGAAAAGTATAGAAAGGGGTACGATAGAGTGGTATAGAGATACCATGTGAACCGCCCAACCAGTGACCTATTCGTGCAAGAGTGGTAGCGGGTGGGGTAGTGGGAAGGTAGAAGGGGATGGATAGGGTATGCGTCGGGTTGGAGGATTAGTCTAGTGTGAGTTAGCTTGTATGGGTCCGTCCTGGTTAGGTCTGTTGTCAGGGAGACAGTAAACAGGGCTGCATGGAATAGTTCATGTTCATATGGTATCTGTATCCTATAGGCTCGGTAACATGTAGCAGATCCATATAGCATCCACAATAAGCACAATCAATTGGGAGGAAACATAATAGAGAAATCTAAAACATAAAACATGAAACATGCAATCTGAGACTTCGTACCATTTCAAACTTATGGCATCCTTATCCTAAAGTCAGGGTGTAGAATAATCCCTGTAAGATGAAACCCTGCATTAGGTAAAAAGGAACGATTGTCAACTGGACATCCGGATCCTAAGAACAGGACAGCAGCTACAACAGGTGTATCAGGTGTGGTGAGCTATGGGAGGGGGAGGTATGGGTCGTCTGAACGGATGTCAAGGCAAAGTTTTGCTCGCACCCTGGGAGTAGGTAGGGTATGCGTTAGGTGCATGGGGTATGGTGTATGATGAGGTTCGTACTAGCAGTAGTGTGGAGAATTCAGGTGAACAATGTGTACCTTGCTTGGTTTAAGAAAACAAACCCCCGTTGCGATATGTGTGTCAGAGGGTTATCTAGGGCAGCAATTATTAGTGAGGTCCTAAGTTAGCTTGGCGTACATCCCAAGATTACACTAGGTGGCGCTATAGGACCTCTGGAGAAGGTAATATTAGGAGCAGTGGCAAAAACGATCATGTCGCAATGGGTGCTTGTGATAATACCCATGGAGAGCAGACTAGGTAGAAAAGCAAGGAAATCAAAGAGACTGTTTTGTATGTGTTTGGAAATGAGGGCTTATCTCTATGACTTCTAAGGGAAGGGGTATATGTTCACACAGCATCTAACATATAAAGGGGGAACATGGTCCCTAAAGCTTTACCAGCAGGCAGGTATATGAGGAAGATAACTCACATGAACAGTTCAGAAGTGATGCAGGTACCTTTGTATAGCCTCCGTCTATCATGCTATGGGTAAACCTGTATGGATATAAGAGGTAAAGAGAGTCCTTTCAACTGGATTGAGCGGCATCACTGAATCGGATGAGAGAAGTTGGGGTGTCGGAATCTGACAGCGTCCCAGGGGCCGGGGAAAGTCTGCACATCGTTCTGTAGGGCGCAGTGAAGGAGAGGTCCCAAGAACTAGGCAGCCGTGCAGTGTTTCAGTCAGGTGAATTGTTCGATTATCCTTGCTTGCTATCCTCCGATGGTATCCGCAACATCGGTGGGTTCGGTGGGGTGCTTGCTGTAAAAGGAGACAGCCTCGTGTCCGCAAAAAATCCTCTTGGCAGGCTTGGAGAGTCAGGGACCATGGCATATCAGTATTCCCCTACGTGGTCCGAGCAGGCTCCCAGGGTGCCGTAAAAGGGTGATATATAAACTTTGCGGTACATCATGCAGTCGTGGGTATGTGTGTTGCCGCACCAGACAAATAGACCCTGACAATGAAGGGAGGGGTAACAGAGAGTAAATCAAGCATATTCACCTGGCTGTGGTACTGTGTTCCGTCTGCGGGAGCCAAGTTAGTGGTCCCGGCGAACTCTCCGAGGAAGGGGCGGTTGTGGGGCTCGCAGGGTGAAGCCTACGTTGCGCCGTTGAGCTGGGTCTGGTGGCCGAAGGGGAGCGGCGCCTTCGGTACCTTGTATCCTGTGTCTCCTTCGGTTCTTCACTCGGTGAGTGGAAGTGGGGGTTGAGGAGATCAAAGTCCGCATACCAGTTCGGCACATCCACGTAAGGTATGTCTAGGGCCCGGCAGAAATCATCCATTTCCTCGGGGACCCTAAGTAAAGCGGAGCGGTTCTGATGGGTGGCGAGGAGGCCGAATGGGAACTTCCACCGGTAGCAAATGCCTCTTTCACGTAGGACTTCAAGCAGGGGTCGCAAATCCTTGCGATGTTTCAGCGTGATTGCTGACAGGTCCTGGAAGATGTGTACCATGCGGCCTTCAAACTCTAAGCCCTCCTTGTCGCAGGCTTTCTTAAGGATAGCTTCCTTGAGGGAGTATTCATTAAGGAAGCAAATGATGTCCCTCGGAGGATCCGTTTCCTTGCCTCTGGGTCTCAGAGCCCTGTGTATGCGCTCCATCACTATAGGGGTTTGGGGAGCGCGATCCAGGAGGCTATTGAAGATGGAGGTAATAACGGGGAGTATCTGGTCCTGGTCGACCGATTCCGGGAGGCCTCTTACACGGAGGTTATGTCTCCTTCCCCTGTTATCTAAATCCTCCACGTGACGTTGGATGTCACGGAGCTGCAAGGTGAGGGTATCCACTCGGCCGTGGATCCTCCGGATTGCGGTCTGTTGATAAGCCGTTGTACGTTCAATGGATTGCACGCGTCCCGATATGGCTTGGAGTTCGTGGCGAAGGTCGGATATGGCCGCGGAGAGCGTATCTTTAATATCCGCAGCTACCATTCTGAGGTCAGTGAGACTAAGTTGCTGGGGTTCAGATCGGGTGGTTCCTGCCAGATTTTGGATTGGATTCGTGGGAGTCAGTACTATCTCACTGGAAATAGGGCCCGGAGTTGAGGCGGGAAGAGGGGCCGCCATGTTGGTTCTCTGAGTGCGTTGAGATCTGAAAATCTCTGGGATATTCGGGCTTACCCGGTTGCTTTCATCCCTCGGTGAGCGGGATCGAGACTCAGAGTTCGAGCGGGATGAAGTTCCCATCCTGTGAGTCAAGCTGTCAGCAGTAGACCCCTATTCTAAATTAGTATAGGCACTGGTTTGACGGAGCTCAGGGTTTAAGCGGCCATCTCCTCTCACGGCAGACCACGCCCCCCTCCAGTTCTACAATTCTTGATCTAATAATTCACAGCAGGGCCCATTCATGCGCCCACCAAGAGTAATGCCGCGTACACACGATCGATTTTCTCGACGGTGAAAACACCGTCGAGAAAATAGATGGGAAAAACGAGGGAACGGCTTGGTTCCCTACACACGTCCGTTTTTCCCGACATTTTTTTTTTTTGGTCGAGAAAAACGACCGTGTGTGGGCTCCGTGGCAGTGTTTCCCTATGGGAAAACTGCCACGGAAAAAAACGACGGGAATCACGGCGAGAAAAATTAGAGCATGTTCTAATTTTTCTCGTCGTGATTAATGCCGTTTTTCCCGACGGGAAAAATGACAAAAAGTCCACAGACGATCGTTTTTCTTGTTAAAAAAAAAAAATGTAATTTTTCCCGACGGGAAAAATGATCGTGTGTACGCGGCATAACTGTGAGGGCTTACAGTGTTGTGGCACCAGCATCACAACCAAAGACCCAATTTTTCCTACCACTGTTCAATAATGGCATGTAAATACAATTCCTGATATAATAGTTCACAGCAGGGCGTTCCAGCGTCCACCAAGAGTAACTGTGAGGGCTCACAGTGTTGTGGCAACACCAACATGTAAGGGGCAAATTTCAGCAGAGTATATACGGCAGGCCCCTACTTTCAAACATCCAACTTACAAACGACTCCTACTTGCAAACGAAAAGAGACAACAGGAAGTGAGAGGAAATCTACCCCTAGGAAGGGAAATTCTCTCCTGTAAGAGTTCATATGGGAAAAAGGTGTTTTCTCTCTACTGATGCTTTATCACCAATCCTTTGAACCAGATTCTACTTAAGAACAAACCTACAGTCCCTGTCTTGTATGCACCGCCTGTATACTGCTGTTCAGAGTATATAGGGCCTTTTTTATTTTGTGTGCGGGGTTGCCCTTAATATCCATACAAGACCCAAAGGGGCTGGTAATGGGCTGGTAATGGGCTGGGGTGGGGGGGGGGTGATGGGGTAGCCATGCCATTTTTCTCAAAGATTTTCATCCATATTGCCAGGACAAGACATGACATTAAAGCCGCAAGCAGTTTTTAATGGCTTTTTTTCCTTTAGAAATGTCATTTTGTGCAGGGACAGTTCTAAACACGGGAAACATGTGCCACTTCACAGGCATACTTTACCCCCCAGGTACGATATTTAAAGGAATATTTCACTTTTTTTTCACTTTATGCATCATTAAAATGACTGCTCCCGAAAAAACTGCAGTTTTTAAAACTTCTTTTTGCATTGATACATGTCCCCTGGGGCAGAACCCGGGCCCCCAAACCCTTTTTAGGACAATAACATGCATATTAACCGTTATAATTAGCACTTTAGATTTCGAACGTTCGCGTCCATTGTATTTAATAGGGTTCTAACGTTCGCGCAAACTTTCGGTACGTTCAAAGGTTCTGGTGCGAACTGAACAGGGGGGTGTTCGGCTCATCCCTACTCAACACCAAGTTCACTATATGGACCCCTTATATATTTGTACATGTTGATCATATCCCCCTTAACCTCCTCTTCTCAAGAGTGAATAAATTCCATTCCTCTAATCTTTCCTCATAGCTGATCTCCTCCATGCCTCTTATCAGTTTGGTTGCCCTTCTCTGCACTTTCCCTAGTTCTCCAATATCCTTTAGGAGAACTGGTGCCCAAAACTGAACTGCATATTCCAGATAAGGTCTTACTAATGATTTGAACAGAGGCAAAATTATATCTCTCTCTCTGGAGTCCATACCTCTCTTATTGTGATTATGAGGGGTCTGCAGGTTTGATGCGGAAAAGGCAGTAGGCTCTGTGAAGTAATTTATATTGAGTTTCTCATCAGGTTTCTGATATGATAATCTTGCAGATCTTAGGATATCCCGCCAAAAGTTTTTCAGCAGCATCGGAATCGTTGAGGATAGAAATCCATTTCCGAAATTGTGTGATATTTTGCAGATTGATACGTAATGAGATGAGAATTTACACTGGATATAGCGTAATCATCCTGGTGAATAACCACCTTGATAAATGTTCTTTGGAGAGGGTCTTTTCTAGGGCTGTAGCAGGTCCTCAGGTAGCTGAGTATTTCATGGTAATGAAAGATGTGGGATGGTTCCAGAGAGTACTCTTGGGAAAGATCAGAGAATGGTTTGATAACACTGGGAGTACCTTTAAAAAATTAGGCCACTTTGGTGAGGCCACAATTCCTCCATTGAGCAAAGGCCTTGTAATCATTATCCAGGGGAAACATGGGGTTTCTATGAATGGGTAGGTACAGAGAAATGGTTGAGGGTAGCCCTAGGAGTCTCCACACCTCTCTCCAGGCTATAAAAGTGTCTCTGATCAAAATATTTGGTCGAAGAGGAGCTGGAAGAGCTCTCAAATTAGAGTGCAACACAGCAGGGAGGGTGAGTCAGAGAGACAAGGGTATTCTCAAGTATATAATTAGTATACCTAGATTGCGGATATCCAGTCTAGGCCCTGTCTCAGTAGACAAGAGAGATTGTAAAACCTTAAATTGGGGAGACCTGCAGCACGTTCGTTCTGTGGTAGACAAAGTTTTGGAAGGGCAATGTGTGTTTTTTTACGAGACCATAAGAAGGCTTTCAGGGCCGTCGGAATGTTTCAACAGTAGAGGTATAGTTTGCATAGGGTAGAGTAGATGTGCAAACAAAACCATTTTATAAAGATGGCATCTGCCGAAAAACGATAGGGGGAGGACTGCCCAGGCTTCCAACTCCTGCACAATCTTGTTTATCAGTGGAGGGTAATTAAGATAGTACGATGAGGATGGCTCACATCCTATCCATATACCCAAGTAAGTGAGATAATAATTATTAATGCTAAATGGGGAAGATAGTCTCCATTTAGCTGACTCACGAGGGGTTAGGGGCAGGACTTTGCTCTTATCAAAATCGATTCTTAACCCAGAACATAGTCTAAAAGCTGCAAACAATTCCTGAGGTTCGGTAAAGTCTGATAGAGGATTAGAAGAAAACATTAGGATATCATCAGCAAACAAGGCTGAGCGGAAGTTTTGGTTGCCAATAATAATTCTGGATAGTGGTTCAATTGCAATGTTGAAGAGAAGAGGGGAGAGAGGACACCCCTGTCTTGTGCCTTTATTTAGAGCAGGGGTCTCCAAACTGTGGCCCAGGGGCCAGATGTGGCCCTTTGGTTGCCTTTATCTGGCCCTTGGGGCATTATTCATCCCACTAATATGAGACACCATTCTGTCCTCTAACACCAAAAATGGGGCATAATTCTTGCCACTGATATCAACAATGGGGCACTATTTCTCCCACAGACACCAACAATGGTGCACTATCCCCCCCAATACCAAAGATGGGGCACTGTTTACTCCCACTGATGTCAGAAAAATGTTCTATTCCCGCTGGCCACAGTCCGCCCCCCCTAAAATCTGAAGGACAGTAAACTGGCCCTTTGTTTAGAAAGTTTGGAGACCCCTGATTTAGAGGGATGGTATCAGAAATAAAGTCTGGACATTCACACAGCACATGACACTCCGACAAAATTCAGTAAAAAATGGGCCTGTTGGACACACTATCAGACAATGGCTGAATACAAAAACACAATGGACTATTCCACCTTAAAAAAAAAAAAAGACAATACAATCTAATCAATCATGGGCTTTGCCATAAGCGCCAGCCGTTCACCTTTGGCACCTCTTCTCTTCCCCAGTCTGCCAATTTCTTATACACACCCACTCTCTTGATTGGAATTATTTCACCTACTCATAAATGACGACTAGGGGGAGTTAGAGACAACCCCCCCTGTACCCCCTCCTCCATTACCCTCCCACCCCTTCCCCCTATCCCGTCTTCTTCACACTCCACCCCCCCAGTTACCCCGATTGAATGTCCACATATCATTATCAACTACCCGTCCCACACACACTTCCGAAACATCTACCCCTGATACCAGGCACAGGATATCGCCATAACCACCATTCTCCACCTACAAACCATACTTGCACCACGGTGGAAACTTACCACAATAACGCCTCAGGCTAAACGAGCTCTTCCCTGAACACATAGTTTCTACAATTGGGAATCCACCAAGTACACCCCGGACCTCCTTCCGAATTAATGCCTCCTGCAACATTTCAGCACCTTTGACCCTTCAAATTGGACCCCAATTCTCCCCCATGATTTGTCTATTATTGTAGTGGATACGTCTCTATGAAACAGATTTTTGTGACCTTGTAAATTTTCCTTTGTTAAACTGTTGTTCAAGATATCTGTAACAGTTTTTTTACTTCTTTTCAATAAAATAATTTTTTTGCAAAAAGAAATAAAGTCTGGAGTGACCAAGCGAGCGGAAGGGGATGCAAACATCTGTTTCATAAAGTCTAAGACCGGCCCGAAAAGCCAAATGTTTCCATTACCATGAATAACCAGGAGAAACGATTGTTATCGAAGGCCTTTTCAGCATCGAGAGAGATAATGGCAATGTCTTTTTCTAGATGGAAAAAGCCTCTTGTCATCCTGTACTATATATTCTATCTATCTATCTATCTATCTATCTATCTATCTATCTATCTATCTATCTAACTATATATCTATATATCTATATGTGTGTGTGTATATATATATATATGTATATATATATATATATATATATATATATATATATATATATATATATATATATATCACATCATCTATATATCTTTCAAATAAATATCCAATGAATATATAAATTCTAGCTGAATACATAATCACTTTATTTTAATTAACAATCGTTCTTCATATGAAGTTTATTACTCATTTGTGATTTTAAAAGAATGTAAGAAGTTTGAGAAACCAGCTACAGATGTACAGTTGGAAGTATGATAAGAAAATTGCATTTGTTCTGTTCTTTTCATGTTGGGTTCTCCTGAAGACGCACAAATAATAGTTTAAAAGGATTTTCAATTTTTTTATTCACATTGCTGTATGCATTCAGATTATGGCAGGCAGAAACGTAATTATGCAATGCTTAAAATCCCTGCAATATTTATTCGGAAAGCTAATTATTCACATTTTAATAGCATTTCTCTAATTCGCTGTCTTAAACTGCGGCACAATTAGATGATGACATATTATCATGGATGCTCCTATTAGTAAATGCTTGAACTCTGTAACATGGTACCTTCATACTGTTTTTAATTTTTAATGAATTTTTAATGAATAATTATTATAATTGCTTTCTTTTGTTCATTTTTTCCATAATACAAGTTATTGATTGCTTTCTAATATTTTCATTGTTGTATAATGGATCAATATTATGTATATGAAGCAATTGACTACACATTGTATATGCAATAAAAATACATAATGTGCATATACTGCATATGGCCCCGGGTGCACATAATTTTATAGCAATGAACGCAGTTTTTTTATGTATAGACAGAAAGTTAAACATAAGGAATTTTCACAGGACATACTGTGGGGATTTTTAGAACTTTTCAGATATGCGGCAGTAGTAAGGAAGTAACATATTTTGATTACCAGAATTAATTTCATTTTAAGTACTGTCTGTAGCCCATATAGTTCCCGTGACAACAACCAGCAGACTATCTGTTGTTTTACTGTTAGAGAAACTATAGATGAAGAGAGACAGCCCAAGGATCAATTTAAGAACTGATAAACAGTAAGAAACAATAATTAAGAGTACTTGGAAAGAAATAATTAAACAAAAGCATGCACGTGGGACACGCGTGGGAGAAATGGGAGAATTAAAATGAGAAAAATAATAAAACAACACACTAGGAATATTTTGTTTTCTGGCAAAACAGCCCAAAGTTGACAGACCAAATAATTTATCTTCTAAAAAATGCTAAAAAGAAACTCCAAAAATGTGCCCAAAATTTACAGTATACATGCTGTGTAGATACTGATTTAGTCCACTTTTCAGGGTAGTGGAGTAACAAGGCAAACTTTTTAGCAAAGCAGTAAAGCAGACATGCAAAGTCAAGAGGTAACAATCTGACATTTCACTTTTCCTTTATAGAACATTTGCCAAAATGAAGGTAAAGTAAAATAGGAAAGCACAAAGGTAAAAGACGTTAATGTTTGCTTATCTGCAATCATCTTGTGTTATCAAATGAGTATAAGCCAACACCATCTCTTATTTAAAATGTTCTATGAAAATGTTTTTTTAATATATGTAGAGGGAAGTAATCTGTGAATAAAATATTTATTATCCCCTTTCAAAGAAAAAGGGGTAAAAATGGATATATAATCAGTTTGCTGCATACTGTGGAATAGGGATGAGCTCGATATTTGAATCAAATGTAAGTTTGACTTGAACATCGGGTGTTCGCTCGTTCGTCGAGCAGCGAATATACTAGGGGGTTCGTGGAAAATTTGAGTGCCGCAGAACGCCCCATAATGCACTGCGAGATTGCAGTGCATTGCTGTATGATGATTGGCCAAAGCATGCACTTGACCTGCATGCTTTGGCCAATCACAGCGCTGTGCGCCCCACACTATATAAGGCTGCTTACACAGCGGCCGTTTATAGTGTGTGGACGGAGATAGATTATGCTTGATTAGGCAGGCAGGTTAGTTAGTGGCAGTGTATTTGATATATACTGTATATACAGCCTAGTATATATATATATATATATATATATATATATATATATATACTCTGCAATTAGCGTAAACTAGATATTCAGTATAGACTCTATATTCAGTCAGTGCAGGCAGTGTTTTTGATATACAGTAGGTGCCGCCGATATTGTGTCAATCTCGCCGCTTCTAGTGGCGAGATTGACACCCTATGAGCTCCGTCGCGAGAGCCAGCGCCGAGCTGTCTCATCATCGGGAAAGGAAAAATGTTCCTTTCGCGATGAGCGACACGCATTGCCGGTAGACAGAGATCCGACGTGGATTCCCGCCAATACCAGGCACTGCGTTTGGTATGAACCTGAGCGGGAACTCCACGCCAATTTTTAAAGAAAAAACCGGCGTGGGCTCCCCCTCCAGGAGCATACCAGGCCCTTGGGTCTGGTCTGGATTTGAAGGGGAAACCCTACGCCGAAAAAACGGCATGGGGGTCCCCCTCAAAATCCAAACCAGACCCTTATCCGAGCATGCAACCTGGCAGGCCGCAGGGGAAGAGGAGGGGACGAGAGAGCAGCCCCCTCCCTCCTGAACCGTACCAGGCCGCATGCCCTTTACATGGGGGGTTTGGTGCTCTGAGGCAGGGGGGCGACCTGCGGCCCCCCCACCCCAGAGCACCCTGTCCCCATGTTGATGAGGACAGGGCCTCTTCCCGACAACCCTGGCCGTTGGTTGTCGGGGTCTGCGGGCGGGGGGCTTATCGGAATCCGGGAGCCCCCTTTAATAAGGGGGCCCCCAGATCCCGACCCCCCCACCCTATGTGAATGAGTATGTGGTATATCGTACCCCTACCCATTCACCTGGTGGAAAAAAATGGCAATAAAAAACACACAGCTTTTTAAAGTATTTTATTGCACAGCTCTGGGGGTCTCTTCCGTCTTCGGGGGTCTCCGGTGTCGTCGCCGCGCTCTCCGGTTCTTTCTTCTGCCGGGCCACCGCTATCTTCTTCCAGCTCTTTTGCTAGCGGGGCCCGGTCTTCTCCGTCGCCTTCTTCCCTCTTCTTCTCTCCGGTTCTTTCTTTCTTCTGCCGGGCCTCCGCTATCTTCTTCCAGCTCTTTTGCTAGCGGGGCCCTGTATATATATATATATGTACAGTCTATTTTATATATATATATATATATATATATATATATATATATATATATATATATATATTGTGAGGGGGTTAGCTCGGCAGCGGGTGTGTGTGACCCCCTGGATGGGCTCCCCACACAAAAACAGGCCCAGCAGACGGAGGTTGTGGTTTTCAAGAAAAAAAGTGTGGTTTATTTCTCTATTTACAGTGACAAAAACACAGCAAAGCAAAAAGAAACATAAACAAAATAAACCCTGGTCAGCTTGACCTCTGACTAAACATGCAGGTTTCCTAACTAACAACTGGGATCAGCCTGGTGCTGTCCTAGTCCCTAAGTCCCTGGTTTAGTAAATGTCCAAACAAATAGCCACACAGGCTTTGTCTCACCGCACAGGGGTTCACTCTCCCTAGACAGTCCACACAGGTCTGGGTCCAGGCATGAGCAAACACCTAATGAATCTGGGAGTTTTTATAGAGGCCTTAAACGAGCTGACAAGCTTCAGCTGGTCTCATCAACTCCCTGCCTGCACGACGCCCAGCACTCTCCCTAGAGGTATGAGTCATCAATGAGCCCACTAGCCTCAGCTGGGCTTCATCAACTCCCTCCCTAGTTGTATAAGTCGGCATAAAGCCTGAATCTGGGAGAAATATATCTACCCCCCTGGATGCAACCAGGTGACTTTACCTTCCTGCTGTCACATACCCCCCCCCCTCTTGTTTTAACCTTGGGGTTGGAACACCAGCAATCAGGCATTCATGTACTCGAGACAAAGCATCCACATTCCCCATTTGAACGCCAGGGCGATGCTTTACTGTGAAGTTGAATTCCTGTAGGGCCAGGAACCACCTATTCACTCTTCTATTTGTCTCCTTGTTTTGAGCCATCCACTTTAACGGAGCGTGATCCGTAACCATGTCAAAGTGCCTACCTAGCAGATAGTACCGAAGGGAATCTAGAGCCCACTTCACCGCTAAACACTCCTTTTCAACCGTGGCGTAATTTACCTCATGGGACTTCAACTTCCTGCTGAGGTAAATGACTGGGTGCTCTTCCCCGTTCCAGACCTGGGACAATACTGCTCCTAACCCCACATCTGACGCATCACTTTGTACGACAAAGTCTTTAGAGAAGTCGGGTGAGTACAACACTGGCTGGCTACATAAAGCTTGTTTCAAGAATTGGAATGCTGCCTCAGCCTCGGGGGTCCATTTAATCATGACCGACCCTTTCCCTTTCGTCAGGTTGGTTAGGGGCACAGCCTTAGAAGCAAAGTGGGGAATGAAGCGCCGATAATACCCCGCGATTCCCAGAAAGGCTCGTACCTGCTTCTTGCTGTTGGGACGTGGCCAACTCTGGATGGCCTCGACTTTGTTGAGTTGGGGTTTTATTACTCCCCTCCCAATGGTGTACCCAAGATATTTGGCCTCCTCCTGCCCAATGGTACACTTCTTGGGGTTAGCCGTAAACCCCGCTTCCCGGATAGAGTTTAGGACTGCTTGCACCTTTGGCAGATGTGAGGCCCAATCTGTGCTATGGACAATTACGTCATCCAGGTAAGCCGCAGCATACTTCCGATGGGGCCTCAGTATCTGGTCCATTTTCCGCTGGAATGTGGCCGGGGCATTCTGTAACCCGAACGGCATTCTCTTATATTGGAACGCCCCGTCTGGGGTTACAAATGCGGTTTTCTCTTTGGCCGACTTGGCCAGGGGAATTTGCCAATACCCTTTTGTGAGGTCAAGAGTCGTCATGTATCGGGCTGTTCCCAGCCGGTCGATCAACTCATCTATACGTGGCATGGGGTAGGTGTCAAATTTTGTAACTTTGTTCAACTGACGGAAATCGTTACAAAATCGCCAGCTCCCATCCGGTTTAGGCACCAACACAATGGGACTAGACCAATCACTTTGGGACTCCTCTATCACCCCTAAGTTCAGCATTTTCTGTACTTCCTCCCGTATTGCCTCCCGTCGGGCCTCTGGGATCCGATAGGGTTTTAACTTCACCCTTTCACCGGGCGGGGTAATAATATCATGCTCTACCCCAGATGTTTGTCCCGGCAGCTCAGAGAACACCTCCTTGTTGCGAAGCACAAACTCCTTAACCTCCTGTTGTTGGGGTTGTGACAAGGTGGCTGCTATTCCAACCTCCGGAATCACGCAACCAGTTTGAGCTGGTGACCAAGTTTCTGCGACTAGGGACTCTCTATCCCTCCAGGCTTTCAACAGATTAACGTGATAGATCTGTTCGGGCTTTCGCCTTCCTGGTTGTCTGAGCTTGTAATTCACTTCGCTCACTTTTTCCATTATCTCGTAGGGGCCTTGCCATTTGGCAAGGAATTTACTTTCAACCGTAGGGACAAGTACCAATATCCTATCCCCCGGGGAAAAGGTACGGGTCTTGGCTCCACGGTTGTACACTCTCTGCTGTGCCAACTGCGCTTGGGCCAAATGTTCCTTCACGATGGGCATTACCTGTGCAATTCGATCTTGCATCAGGGCGACATGCTCAATCACACTCCTGTGGGGAGAACTCTCACTTTCCCAAGTTTCCTTGGCAATATCCAACAGCCCTCTTGGGTGTCTCCCATACAGTAACTCAAAGGGGGAGAATCCCGTAGAGGATTGGGGCACCTCCCTAATAGCAAACATCAAATAAGGAAGTAGACAGTCCCAATCCTTTCCATCTCTATCCACCACTTTCTTCAACATTTGTTTTAGGGTTTTGTTGAATCTTTCAACCAGCCCATCGGTTTGGGGGTGATACACAGATGTACGCAATTGCGTCACTTTGAACAATTTACACAGCTCTTTCATAACCCGGGACATAAAGGGTGTACCTTGGTCCGTAAGCAGTTCTTTACAAATACCCACCCGGCTAAAAACAAGAGATAGCTCTTTGGCTATGGTTTTGGCCGAGGTATTTCGGAGAGGAATCGCTTCTGGATAACGGGTGGCATAGTCCATTATAACTAATATGTACTGGTGCCCCCTAGCGGACTTGATTATAGGACCTACCAAATCCATTGCGATCCTCTCAAACGGGACCTCAATGATGGGTAGAGGGACCAGCGGGCTACGGAAATGTGGCATCGGGGCCGACCTCTGACACACAGGGCAGGAGGAACAATAATTTTCTATGTCCTTCATCACCCCAGGCCAATAGAATCTCTGTAATACCCTCTCTCGGGTTTTCTCTGTCCCCAGATGACCTCCAAGAATGTGCCCATGGGCCAACTCCAACACCAACTTCCTGTAAGGTTTGGGCACCACAAGCTGCTCAATGATTTCTTCTGCCCTTTTTGCCACCCGATGCAGTAGGTCCTTCTCTACGCTGAAGTATGGGTAAGTGCAGGTATTATCTGGGTTCACTAACTCGCCATCTATTTCCACTACGTTTTCCCGTGCCTTTATTAGGGCGGGGTCTTTTAACTGTTCTGTGGCAAAATTTTCCCTGTGAACCTCAAGATCAGAAAACTCCACAGACGGTAGGTTTTCGTCTGAGGAGGTGGGCTCCTCTCCAGTTTCTTGAGTCTCCCCTGCCAATACTGACAAGGGAAATTCGGGAGAGTCCTCACCACTCTCAGAGGAGTTCTGGCTATCACATTCCTGGTACATAGGGGCACCAGTGGGGGGCTCAGGATCATCCCACAGTTCCCAGAACTTCGGAAAATCCCTTCCCACAATGGCATCATGCGGTAATTGAGATACTAACCCCACTGGATGAGAGAGGGTACCTTTGGGGGTCTCGAAACACACTGTAGTCACTGGATACTCTCGGGTGTCCCCATGCACACAAATAACAGCTACCTTGCTATTCCCAGAGACCTCTGTTTTAACTAATTCAGCCTTTATCAGGGTCACAAGGCTACCTGAATCCAGCAATACCACAACATTTCTACCATTAATACACATTTTGCATAAATGTTTCTCAGTTCCCCGAATGGCAGTGCATGCGACTGTCGCACACAGCGACTGACGTCTGTCCGTCAGAAAGTCACATTGCATGGGTACCTCCACAACCGGGCAATTTGCTGCAATATGTCCCGCTTGCCGGCAGCGGTAGCAAACAATCCTTTTGGCTGCCTCTTGAGCCCCCGACTTCCCAGGCTGTTCTCGCCAAACCCTGGGCAGAGCTCCCACCCTCTCACTCTCTCCACCCTCACCCCTTGGAATCATCTTATCCGCCCCTGGGGATGGTCTGGTCTTAGGGTGGAAAGTCCGAGAGTCTCTGGAAGAGGCCGTCAGGTTCTCTGCAGCCAAGTATCTCTCTACACGATCCACAAGTTTACCGGCCGTTTCTGGGTCTCCATGGCTTACCCACTTTTGAATGGCGGTAGGAAGAGCTCTCAAGAAACGATCCATCACAACACGTTCCACAATCTCCGGTGCGGACAAAGTCTCTGGCTGTAGCCACTTCCTGCTCAGGTGAATGAGATCATACATTTGAGACCTGGGGGGTTTTCCAAGTTGGAAAGTCCAGTTATGCACACGCTGAGCCCGGACAGCCAGGGTGACACCCAGCCTTGCCAATATTTCAGCTTTTAGCATCACATAGTCTTTTGCTTGGTCAGACTCTAGGTCATAGTAAGCTTTCTGCGATTCACCAGTTAACAGAGGAGCCACCAGTCCAGCCCACTGCTCCTCAGGCCACTTTTCCCTTTCAGCAGTCCTTTCAAATGTGGTCAAAAATACCTCTGGATCATCCTCTCCAGTCATTTTTGTCAATAAACGACTCACCCCAAAGGACGCGGTATTAGTGGGACGGCTTTCCTCACTGGTCTGCGGACGTTGCCGCATTACTGCTTCCATCTGTTGTTGTAGTCTCTGCTCTTGCTTCTGCAATAGGTCTATGAAGCGGGCCTCAGATTGCTGCTGGGCTTGTTGCTGAGCCTCCAGACTCTGTTGCAAAGTTGCAAGGCTCTGTTGATGAGCTTGCTGCTGGGCTGCAAGGCTCTGTTGATGAGCTTGCTGCTGGGCTGCGAAGCTCTGTTGTTGAGCTGCAAGGCTCTTTTGAAAACCTGCATTTGTCTGCTGTTGATTGGCATTTGCTAGAGCCAGCTGTTTCAGTATCTCCTCCATGCTGGCCTAAAAAAAACTGCCCGCATTCTCCACCAACTGTGAGGGGGTTAGCTCGGCAGCGGGTGTGTGTGACCCCCTGGATGGGCTCCCCACACAAAAACAGGCCCAGCAGACGGAGGTTGTGGTTTTCAAGAAAAAAAGGTGCGGTTTATTTCTCTATTTACAGTGACAAAAACACAGCAAAGCAAAAAGAAACATAAACAAAATAAACCCTGGTCAGCTTGACCTCTGACTAAACATGCAGGTTTCCTAACTAACAACTGGGATCAGCCTGGTGCTGTCCTAGTCCCTAAGTCCCTGGTTTAGTAAATGTCCAAACAAATAGCCACACAGGCTTTGTCTCACCGCACAGGGGTTCACTCTCCCTAGACAGTCCACACAGGTCTGGGTCCAGGCATGAGCAAACACCTAATGAATCTGGGAGTTTTTATAGAGGCCTTAAACGAGCTGACAAGCTTCAGCTGGTCTCATCAACTCCCTGCCTGCACGACGCCCAGCACTCTCCCTAGAGGTATGAGTCATCAATGAGCCCACTAGCCTCAGCTGGGCTTCATCAACTCCCTCCCTAGTTGTATAAGTCGGCATAAAGCCTGAATCTGGGAGAAATATATCTACCCCCCTGGATGCAACCAGGTGACTTTACCTTCCTGCTGTCACAATATATATACTCTGCATTTAGTGTAGATAGATATTCAGTGTAGACTCTACATTCAGTCAATGCAGGCAGTGTAGTTTATATAACACAGTGTATTGAAGTGGTTAAGGGGAACCCTGCGCCAAAATTAAAAAAAACAAAATGACGTGGGGGGCCCTCCAAAATCCATACCAGACCCTTATCCAAGCATGCAACCTGGCAGGCCGCAGGAAAAGGGGGGGCGAGAGAGTGACATAACCGGGTGACTCCACCCCTTCTGACATCATGTGGCCTGGTACGGTTCAGGAGGGGGGCACTCTCTTGTTCCCCCTTTTCCTGCAGCCTGCCAGGTTGCATGCTCAGATATGGGTCTGGTATGGATTTTGGGGGACCCCCACGCCATTTTTTATTTTATTTTAGCGTGGAGTTCCCCTAAATATTCATACTAGATCCAAAGGGCCCGGTAATTGACTGGGGGGGGGACCCACGCTGTTTTATTCAATGTTTTTTTTTATGTATATTGCCGGGAGACGGCAATACATTACAGCCGCAAGCATTTTTAAATGACACTTTTTCCTTTAGAAATGTAATTTTGCTGCGGTACTGTTATAAACATGGGAAACATGCGCTACTCTGCAGGCAGACTAAGGGGACCCGCCGGGCACGAAATTTAAAGGAATATTTCATTTTTTACTGTTTCACTTTAAGCGTTCTTAAAATCCCTGCTCTTGAAAAAAACGGCCATTTTAAAAACATTTTTTTTGCATTGATACATGTCCCCTGGAGCAGTACCCAGGTCCCCAAACACTTTTTTTGGGAATAACTTGCATGTAAGCCTTTAACCACTTGCTTACTGGGCACTTAAACACCCCTCCTGCCCAGACCAATTTTCAGCTTTCATCGCTCTCACATTTTGAATGACAATTACTCAGTCATGCAACACTGTACCCAAATGATTTTTTTGTCCTTTTTTCATTCAAATAGAGCTTTCTTTTGGTGGTATTTGATCACCTCTGGGTTTTTATTTTTTGCGCTATAAATGGAAAAAGCCCAAAAATATTGAAAAAATATGAATTTTTCTTTAATTTCTGTGATAAAATTTTGCAAATTAGTACTTTTTTTCATAAATTTTGGCCACAATTTATACTAATACATATCTTTGGTAAAAAATAACCCAAAATGTGTGGAAATTATTTGGTCTGTGTGAAAGTTTTATAGTCTACAAGCTATGGTGCAAATCATAAAACATTTATAACATCTGATGTACTGGCGGCCTATCTCAATTATTGAGACCCTAACAAGCTAGGAAAGTACAAATGCCCCCCAAATAACCCCTTTTTGGAAAGTAGACATTCAAAGGTATTTAGTAAGAGGCATGGTGAGTTATTTGAAGTTGTAATTTTTTCCCACAATTCTTTGCAAAATTAAGATTTTTTTTTTTATTTACATTTTTTCGCTAAATTGTCAGTGTAATAGCTTATTTCTCTCACATGGCATGTGCATACCACAAATTACACCCCAAAATACATTATTCTACTCCTCCTGAGTATTGCAATACCACATGTGTGGGAGTTTTTCACTACCTGGCCACATACAGAGGCCCAACATGCAGGGAGCACCATCAGATGTTCTAGGAGCATAAATTACACATCTAACTTGTTGACTACCTATTACAGTTTTGAAGACCCTGGAGCACCAGGACAATGGAAACACCCACAAAATGACCCCATTTTGGAAATCTAACACCCCAACGTATAATCTAGGAGGCATAATGAGTCTTTTGAATGGTTCATTTTTTTCCAGAAGTTTTTGGAAAATGTGGAAAAAAATGAAAACACATTTTTTTTACACAATGTTGTCTGTTTATAAGATATTTCCAACACATAGCATTTAGATAGCAAAAATGACACCCCAAAATACATTCTATTACTTCTCCTGAGTACAACAATACCACATGTGTGAGACTTTTACACAGCCTGGCCACATACAGAGGCCCAACATTGAAGTAGCACCTTCAGGCGTTTTAGGAGCATAAATTACACATCTCATTTCTCAACCACCTATTACACTTTTGAAGGCCCTGGAGCACCAGGACAATGAAAACGCCAACAAAATTACCCCATTTTGGAAAGCTAACACCCCAACGTATAATCTATGAGGCATAATGAGTCTTTTTAACGGCTGATTTTTTTCCAGAAGTTTTTGGAAAATGTGGAAAAAAAATGAAACCGCATTTTTTTTTTACGCAAAAGTTGTCCATTGATAAGATATTTCCAACACATAGCATGTACATAATAAAAATTACACCCCAAAATACATTCTGCTACTCCTCCTGAGTATGGAGATAGCAAATGTGTGAGACTTTTACACAGCCTGGCCACATACAGAGGACCTACATTGAAGTAGCACCTTTAGGCGTTCTAGGAGCATAAATTACACATCTCATTTCTCAACCACCTATTACACTTTTGAAGGCCCTGGAGCACCAGGACAATGGAAACACCCACAAAATGACCCCATTTTGGAAATTTAACACCCCAACGTATAATTTATGAGGCATAATGAGTCTTTTGAACGGTTCATTTTTTTCCAGAAGTTTTTGGAAAATGTGGAAAAAATTAGAACGCATTTCTTTTACACAAAGTTGTCAGTTTATAAGATATCTCCAACACATAGCATTTACATAGTAAAAATGGCACCCCAAAATACATTCTGCCACTCCTTCTGAGTATGGTGATACCATATGTGTGAGACTTCTACACAGCCTGGCCACATACAGAGATCCAACATGCAAGGAACACCGTTAGGTGTTCCAGGGACACATAGTATGCACATACCAAGAATTACACCCCAAAATACATTATGCTGAGCAAAGGGTAAACAAAAGATTACCTGTGGTTTTAGTAGCGCAGTTGTACACAGGAGGATAGCACTGGTCCAGGCAGCAGGCAGGGACTTGGTCAGCAACGGCATACACAATTGTCCATGCAGCAGGCAGGGATACTGTCCATATACAGTCCAGGGTCAGTGCAGGCAGAGATATTGTCAGAAGTGCCAACAATATTGGTAGTAGGCAGGAACATGTGGTGTGGTCAGTGTGACAGGCAGAGACATAATGGCAGTAAGTCCTACAGGCAGCAGGCAGAAGTAGGGCCTCGTTCAGGCCAGAATGGGGACAGGGGTAGAGGCTTCTCCCACCCAAATCTCTTTGAAGCCTCTGAGTCTCCAGACCCTAATCTAGGATGAGAAAACAAAAAAAATAGTTTTCTTCATCCAGAAAAACTTTTCAGGAGCACCTCACATATGTGAGACCCCTGTGTTGAATCCTACTAGTCCAGTAGCAGGGTACAAGATCAATCCAAGAGACAGGCAAAAAACATGGTCAAACAGTCCAAGGTCAGTTCCAGGTCAGGCAGAGGTATGTACAGAATTGTTAGGCAGAAGCATGGTCGAAAAACAGTCCAGGGTCATTTCCAGATCAGGTAGAGGTATGTACAGAATCAGAAGGCAGAAGTGTGGTTGAATAACAAGCCAGGGTCAGTTACAGAGCAGGCAGTGGCATAAGGGGTGTAAAGGTGTGTGAAGGCAGGAACTGAGGATTACGTTTACCATACTTCACTAATAATTTAGTGAAGTATGGTAATGACGAAAACAGTCACCTATGCAGAGACCTGGTTGGGAAGGACACTGGGCACAATAATAATATGTGTCTTGTCTGACTCCTCCACTGGTACACACCTTACTTTTTTTTTTTTACGTCGTTGGCCTGTTGGTCTGGCAGGGATTTTATCGGGAAAGTGGCGTTCAGAGAGTCGACTAAGAACATTTGATCGGATGTTTTGGGGTGGGCCGTTCTGGAATATAAGGGCAGTGGTGATTTCCTCCTGGTAGCCAAGGAAGGGTTGGGAGTTTTGGGTGGAGATGCGGTAAATAATATAGGAGTTGTGGTAAATAATATAGGAGTTGTATATGGCCAAATTAAAAAAAGAAATTGCTACTTTTTTATACCAATGGTATGTTTGTCTTGTGGCAAGGTAGGGTTTGAGCATTTGGTCGTTGAAGTCGACTCCCCCCATGAAAAAATTGTATTCCTGGATGCATGTGGGCTTTTGGATGGGGCCATTCCTTCTGGGGATTTCCACAAAGGTATTATTGTGGATCGAAGACAACATGTAGACATCCCTTCTGTCCCTCCACTTCACTGCCAAAATCTCCTTGTTTCGCAGACTTGCCGATTCTCCTCTTCTCAACTTCTTATTGACAAGACTTTGAGGAAATCCCTTCCGGTTCTTTCTTACGGTGCCACATGCTGGCGTCTTCTTCCAGTGAAGGTTATGGAACAGGGGCAGAGATGTGTAGAAGTTGTCTACGTATACATGGTAGCCTTTCTCCAGTAGGGGGTTTATGAGTTCCCAAACAACTTTCCCACTTGATCCCAAGTAGTCTGGGCAATTGCGGGGATGCAGCTGGGTGTTCTTCCCTTCGCAGACTATGAAGGCATATATGTAACCTGTGGTCACATAGTTTGTATACCTTCACCCCATAGTGGGCCCTTTTGCTGGGGATAATTTGCTTGATTTTAAGCCTGCCACTAAATTTAACAAGGGACCCGTCCACACATATGTGTTGGTCCGGGGTATACAACTGAGGGAATATTTCTGAAAAATAATTTAGTAATGGCCAAATATTGAAAAGCCTGTCATAATTTGGGTCATTACAGTGAGGGCACTGGGTATTATCATTGAAATAGAGGAACCTCATGATCATGAGGTATCTGGTTCTGGGCATTGCCTTGGAGAAGATTGGCATGTGGTAGATGGGGCGATTTGACCAAAAGGATCAAATTTTTTTTTTTTTGTTGAATCCCATACAAAATGTAAGGCCCAAAAAAAACCTTCAACTCCTCCACCGTTAGGTCTCTCTACTCAAAGGGACGGGCATAATAGGATGTTGGATTGTTCAAAATAAATTGCTGTGCATACAGGTTGCACTGGGCCACAATTCTAGATAGCATGTCCTCAGTAAAAATTAAGTCAAAAAAATGGTTGGGGAAAAATTCTCTGTGTCCACCTGGACTCCTGGCTGGGCAGTGAAAGGAGGAATGTTGGCTTCTCCTGAATTAGGAGGAAGCCACAAGGGGTTCTGAAGGGCATAGGGAAGGCTGGCATGGGTCCTTGGCCTTTCTTGCCGAGGTACTGCAGTGCTGGTGGATGGTACTGCGGTGCTGGTGGATGGTACTGCAGTGCTGGTGGATGATACTGCGATGCTGGTGGATGGCACTGCGGTGCTGGTGGATGCCACTGCCTCCTCACCAGATCGCCTTCGTTTGGCGGGCAGATCTTCCTCCTCTGAGCCTGTCAGTGTTCCACTACTGAGGACTGGCTCATAATTTACGTCCGGCTCAGAATACGAATTTGAAAGGGAATCCGAAAAAGAGAGCTCCTCGTTGCTCTCGTCAGGCATGGAAAGTATTTGGTACGCCTCCTCGGCGGAAAAGCATCTTTTGGACATGGTTGCTGGTGGTGATGCGACTACACAGGTGTGTGCTAAGCCTGCACTGATGGGCACTAATGAGCCTGCACAGATGTGTGCTAATACGCCTGCACTGATGAGGTGGAACAGATGTTTGCTAAGCCTGCACTGATGGGTACTGATGAGCACAGGTGTGCACTGATGAGGTGGCACCTATGTGCACTGATGAGGTGGCACATATGTGCACTGATGAGGCGGCCCAGATGTGCACTGAGGCGACACAGATGTGCACTGATTGATTGCACAGATGTGCGTTGTGGCGGCACAGATAGGCACTGATGAGGCAGCACAGATGGGCACTGATAAGGTGGCACAGATGGCACAGATATACACTGATGAGGTGGCACAGATGGCACAGATATGCACTGATGAGGTGGCACATATGGGCACTAATGAGGTGACACATATGGCACATATGGCACAGACATACACTGATGAGGTGGCACAGATGGCACAGATATGCACTGATGAGGTGGCACAGATGGACACTGATGAGGTGGCACAGATGGGTAAGGATGAGGTGGCACAGATGGGTACTGATGAGGTGAAACATATGTGCACTGATTGATTGCACAGATGTGCACTGATAAGGTGGCACAGATGGGCACTGTTGAGGTGGCACAGATGGGCACTGTTGAGGTGGCACAGATGGGCACTGATAAGGCAGCACAGATGGGCACTGATTGCACAGATGTGCACTAATGAGGCGGCACAGATGGGCACTGATGAGGTGGCACAGGTGGGCACTGATGAGGTGGCGCAGATGTGGTGGCACAGATGTGCACTGAGGTGGCACAGATGGGCACTGATCACTGATCACAGATGGTACAGGTGGGTACAGATGGTACAGGTGGGCACAGATGGTACAGGTGGGCACAGATGGCACAGATGGCACATGTGGGCATAGATGGCACAGGTGGGCACTAAGTGTTGATTTCACTCACTGTGACACTCAATTGGCACTGTGGCACTGATTGGGCACTGTTTGGGCACTGTTTGGGCACTGTTTGGCTGTTTCACTTTACAGTTATCACTCACAGTAGTAAGCACAGGTCGCCCTCCCTCCTCACACGCGGTCTCTGTGTGAGGAGGGAGAGCTGGCAATGAGAGATGATCTCATATGTTTACATTTGAGATCATCTCTCATTGGCTACCCCGATCGCGCTGTAAATGGCCGCTGTGATTGGCCATTTACAGCGATCTGTAATTGGCTGTGACACGGCCAGCACAGAAGTTCCCCGTTGCACGCTCGGGAGCACGCGCGGGGAACAAGGAAAGGGAGGGCGTCTATTGACGGCCTCCCAGGCTTTTTAGGTCCGAGCTGTAGACGTCATTCGGCATTATAGCGCGGACGGGAAGTGCATAAAATTAACACTTTTGATTTTTCACATTTGTGTTCCATAGACTTTAACGGTGTTCACATGTTTGCACACATTTTTTGTCTGTTCGCATGTTCTGGTGCGAACCGAACCGGGGGGGATGTTTGGCTCATCCCTACTGTGGAACATCATATCAGGCATTCTGCATGATGTTTCTAGTCACCCCACAGATTGTATCCCATTGTTTACAATAATAGTTCAAATATTCTTTTAACTATAGCTTTATAGCTAGGTGACACCATGATATACCAGGTAATTTTATATGAATAATCTAAGACATAATAGAAATTTCATTTAATTTTCAAGTAAGTGTAATAACAGGTTTAAGCTTTATCATGTTAAAATAAAAATTTACGATGAAGAATAGACAGTATATATATTTGTGTAAACATTTTTTTAGAATTTCCTTTTGCCAAGGATTTATGTATAGGGTTGAGCGAACCCGAACTGTAAAGTTCGGGTCCGTACCGAACTTTAGCTTTTTCCCAAACCTGAACCCGAACCCGGACTTTGCGCGAAAGTCCGGGTTCGGTTCGGCAATCTAATGGCACAGTTAGAAATGCTTCAGGGGCCAGCCAATCACCTTTTGATTAGCTGGTGTGCCCTTAGAAGCCATCATAGCCATGCCTACTAATGGCATGGCTGTGATTGGTCAGTGCAACATGTGACCCAGCTTCTATATAAGCTAGAGGCACACAGCACACACGTCACTCTGCTTCAGAATAGATAGGGAGAGGATCTTGTCTGCTGCTGTTGCTTTTAGGGAGAGATTGAAAAATACATGAGTTAGTCCTGATTCTGGAATCTGAGGGAAAAGATAGAGAGACAGTGTAGTGTAGGGCCAGGTTCCTGTTGGTGCTTTCAGGGAGAGAGATTTATTATATAGGAATAGGAGTCCAGATTCAGAGATATAACTCAGCGATCTGCATAGGTTTACCTGTTTGTGTTGCAGTGCAGTCTTTTTACACTGCCATGAGCCCAGTGTCAGAGAAAATCTACCTTTTATCTGCAAGCTCAGTTCACCAGCACTGCATATATTACGTTTAGAGATACACCATTTCCATACTGTGGGTGTATTCTGCTCTTGGAAAAAGATCCATTAAGGGCAAAAAAAAAAAAAAAATTGCATTTTATTTTGCTCGTGCAAAAAAAGACCCGTTTAGGGCAAAAAAATAAAAAATAAAAAATTTGCACTTTAATGTACGCTTGCAAAAAGACCCATTTAGGGCCACAAAAAATATTTTGCAGTGTGTTATACATATGTGCAGGCGTGTGAAATAAACCATTTCTATATATTTGTCTACTGTGCTATACTAAAAAAACTACATTTTTTTTAAATAGCATTTTCTGCAGTTCTGTAGCTGAGCGATTCAGCGGTTACGTACTGTGGGTGTGTTGTGGTCTTCCAAAAAACGCCATTTAGGGCCACAAAAAATATTTTGCAGTGTGTTATACATATGTGGAGGTGTGTGAAATAAACAATTTCTATATAGTTTTCTTCTACTTTGCTATACTAAAAAAAAAACATTTTTTTTGAATAGCATTTTCTGCAGTTCTGTAGCTGTGCGATTCAGTGGTTACGTACTGTGGGTGTTTTGTGGTCTTCCAAAAAACGCCATTTAGGGCCACAAAAAATATTTTGCAGTGTGTTATACATATGTGGAGGTGTGTGAAATAAACAATTTCTATATAGTTTTCTTCTACTGTGCTATACTAAAAAAACAACATTTTTCTTGAATAGCATTTTCTGCAGTTCTGTAGCTGTGCGATTCAGCGGTTACGTACTGTGGGTGTGTTGTGGTCTTCCAAAAAACGCCATTTAGGGCCACAAAAAATTGGACATACGGTAGCACATAGTAACAGGGCCCCTTACGGGCTCGGTTCGATCACCACGCTTCGGGCACGGCCTCACTTGGCTCGGCTTGAACCACGGATGGTGTGGCCTTCACCTGAACTCACTACGCATGCGCCGTTCATCTTGGAAGATTTTTGAAATCCCCTTGTCCTACATACTGAGCAAGCGCAGTACAGGGTGGACACTATTTGACGGGGGACAGAATTCGACACATCACCGGCCTTACCCAGCCATTGTTGTATTTTTGAACCAGTGTTGGCTACCTCATCCTCCTCCACCGCCGCTTCCACCTACACAGCCACATCCACCACCACCTCAACCTCCTACTCCATATGGACCTCGTCCTCCTAGGTCAAGATTATAATTTTTATTTTATTTTTTGTAGCGCACAGATCCTTTCCCCCTTACCCGCCTTTATGTTGTTGGCTCCTCGCAGGAGGGAGAAAGGCACACCGCACTACCAGCCCATACCCTCCTATATAAAGAGGTTGAGCGGTGTACTTGACGGGCCGTGTCCACAGCCGGAGTCAAAACTCCTCCAGAGGATGATTCTCACCTCTACTGTAGGTAGAGGCAAGTCCTTTAATTCCCAGTAAAGTCAATGTCCACACCAGCTGAAATTACAACTCTTATTCTCTCATGGCAAAATAAACTCTACTCGGATAGAAAAGGTTAGAGCAAAGAAACAGGACAGCTTAAGGTGTGGAGGAGGTCCAGGCACACACGTAGCACATTCACTTCACTGCTTAGGTTTCTCAAACAGTTTTAGGTGCACGGTCTCTGCCACAGACCTTGAGGTTGGTCTCTGCCACAGACCGGGTGTACAAGGCCCCTGCCACGGACCTGGAGAACTTTGGTCTCTGCCACAGACCAGGGTGTATAAGGCCCCTGCCACGGGCCGGGTGAATAAGGCCTCTGATACAGTCAAGATGACCTTGAGCTTCTCCTTCTACGAACCTAGCCCATATCAAGGGGAAGACATCTCTCCAGGGAGTCAACAGACCCTTCCTTCACCGTGACTCCCGCATCGGTCCATCAGAATGATCCTCCCTTCCCTGGAACATGGTCCCCTACACGATGCGGCACCCTAAGACTCCTCGACCCTTAGCGGACTCCAGACGAAGGCTCTGGACTCCAGGCTTTACTCCCGCACCTAGGCCTCCATACCCAGGGCAGCAGGAACTCCAGGATAGTACCTCACCCCGGGCTAAAGGTACCCGAGATGGAACAGGAACACATGCACCCAGGCCGAAGGCACCTGGGCTTGGACCCCACTGGACATCAGCCCCCAGGCCAAAGGTCTGCCCCTTTTATATGCTCTCCCGGTATGCACAGCAGGTTCCCCGCCCCGCTGTACTACTGCCAAGAGGGGACACAAAAGGCACAGCACTGTATCGGCGGTTCAACCCTAGCCTACCATGGCAGCGCCACCTGTAGGCCGCAGGGAACTGCACACCAATACTGTCCCCCGAGGACAAAATGGTCCATGAATCCTACAGAATTAGGGTGTTTGAGCCTATTTACCACTCAAACACTTCCCTTAAATTTAGCACCCCGCTACATTTTTATTTCAAAGTATTTTATTTTCCCACTAGCTTATCCATTAAATTGAATCATTTATTCCAGAAAGGGCGTATTCTGGGGCATTCCCACCATATGTGTGGCATTGTGCCGTTGAGTTTCTGAGGTTCTTAATGACTTCCCGTACCTCTTCTGCTGAAAAAGGGGCCTCCAGCATATTTTTTTATTTTTTTATTTTTTTTATGTTATTTTAAGTTATTTCCCTATCCACATTTGTTTGCAGAGCACTTGCCATGCTCTTAACAACATTTTGCTGCCATTTGCAGCCCTCTAGCCCTTTCCATTACTTTTTTAGAGCCTTTTTAGTCCTTAGAAGTCCGGGTCCCCATTGACTTCAATGGGGTTCGGGTTCGGGTTCGGGTTAAAGTTCGGTCCCGAACCCGAACTTTTTTCCGAAGTTCGGCCGAACCCGTCGAACCCGAACATCCAGGTGTCCGCTCAACTCTATTTATGTATTCTAAGCCTAAAGCATATTGGACACTATGGGGCTGATTTACTATAACTCCAGGAAGTACTGAGCACTATTGCAAATAATAGCTCCCATTTTAGGCAATTAAAAATTCAATACGCAAATTTGCGAATGAAAAAGAGCGCTATTAGCAGCAAACAAGTGTTAGTAAATATGAAATCAGCGCTAATTAGCGAATCCGCGTACATGCAAATGCCAATTTCCACTTTTTTTTTATATAGCACTGCACTGTAATCATGATCCATGTATGTGAAAGAAACATTTTTATGTGAGATGTGCTCTACCTCGTATGCATCTATTGATGTATATTGCAATTAGTATTCCTAGTTTTTTTCCTTCTTTTGCTAACGAATGCAGTTATGAATGATTATTACATAGTAACGTCTGCTATTCTGTAAAATTACATGTATTAAACATTTAGGTTACCTATTTGTTGTATATTGTTTTTTTCATGTCTTTTTATTTTTTCATTTAGGTGGCTATAAAGCGGTAATTATTTATGTTCATTCTTTAATCATACTACACTATTATGCAGGTCTTGTACTTAGCACAATGGCTTAGTGGTCTGCTCAGATGTCTCCACAACTCTCATGGTACAAGTTCAAATAGCAGCCAACCTACCATCCAACAGCTATGTTTATTTTTTGCACAAGTAAATTAAAATAAACAAACAAAGAAATGTAAACTGCCCGTTAGCTAGTGTGTGATGTTTGGAATTTCACACCATAATATTATTGAATAAAAGTGCATTGGCTAATTGAAAAGTCACCCAACTGTGAATCAAGTCATATATATTTTAATAGAAAGGAGCTCTCATAGGACTTGCATAGATTTACATCAGCAGAACAAATGCAGGTAGTAGTGATGTGTGCACATGGGCCAGAAGCAAACTTGTGGTGATGCCAAACAAATCAATGAAGCCCACCCACACCAAATCCACCCCCACAAGTACATATCCTACACTTACCCGGCAAATCAGCAGCACCTCCTCTATGCTAAAGAGGGAGCTCACCATGTCCACCTAGATGGAGATCCTGACCAGCACAGGAACTTCCGGGTGATTACAATGACTAATTTCCGGGTCAGGAGGTGAAACCACGCTCTGTTCATTGCAGCTGCGAATATTTGATCTCAATCACGATTAGAATTCATTATTCTTGATTATTTGCAGATATGCAAATCTGTATTTTTACATATAATGATAGTTGAAGGTAAACTTAAGGGAGTTTGATAAGAAATGGTGTCTCTGGCATAGCAGCAGGTGAATTACAAAGGCAAAAGGCCCAGTTTGAGCTCTGCTTCACACTGACAGCGGGAGGAAATCGTTTAGCTGAACTCATACGATTTCATTACCAACTGCAGGGGGGGGGGGGACATCAGAGAAATCTGTGCAGGTTTCTGCACTGATATCAATACAAATCGCACAAATTAGAACAGTGCAATTGCCACCGATTTGACATGTCAAATCGCACCAATGTGAACCAGAGCTGACTCACACAACACTGCCTATCCTCCAGCTGAATTCATTACCTGCAATTCTCCACAGCTGTTATATATAAAGATTCCACCTTTATCATTTACTTGCAGGTGTGCTGAAGCCTAGGTTTACATTGGGGCGATTTGTCATGCAATTTCAGAAATCAAATCGCATGACTATTGGTGGCAATGGCACTCTTCCAATCGATGCAACCCCAATTTTGTGGCACCGCACCGATTTGCAAAAGTAGTTCCTGCACTACTTTTGCAGATTTCAGGTGCGACTTCAATAGACATTTGTGTATGAAGCCACACAGATGTCTATCAAGTAGTACCTAAAATCACACTACCTCAAGTGAAGTAGCATCATTGTGAACCAGGGTGAAGAGATTAATTTTTTGGTGCACAAATGCATATAGAAATAAAATATAAAAAGATATTGCACTTTGCCAAAACCACCACCACCAAAAAAAAAAACACACCAAAGCTCCATAATGTACTTTTATTTTGCCAGCAGAAACAAAATTATGTACATTCATTTACTAGCTTCAAAAAAATTTGGACAGGATACATGGTACTACATTTAGCAATTGGATTTCAAGGGCCCTGCTCATAGGCGTGCCCACGGGGTGTGCCCAGGCACACCCTAATCATCCCTGCTGTGCCCTTCTTCTGCAATGACTGTGCCTGCAATGTACATACTTGTGTGTACCAGTCACTCAGTCACTGCCTGGGGTAATGTCCTGCCGCCGGCTGGCAAATACAGCTGTTTGCTGCGAGTAAGAGGAAGGAGCAGGGAGGGAACTAGCTGCGGAGTAACACAGCCGGGAGCCGCATAAGCCGATGCAGCTTCTATAGTTCCGGCTGCAGGTCCCGCCGGCGCCGGCGGAGTGATCTAATTCTGCACTCTGCCCCCCCCGGCCTTTCTCTCCTGACTCCATCAGAAGCAACGGAGTAGCCTGGATAGCGGCAGCGGCAGACGAGTGGCTTTGGGCAGGCAGCCTGTTTAATCAAGGTGAGAGCGAGTGTGAGAGAGACAGCACTGTGGTCTGTGCACAAATGAAAATTTTTTTTTTTGCCAAAACAGCCAACCAATTGATAAACCTTACCTTACCCTGGCTTGTCACTAACTAAAAAAAAAATATATATATATATATATATATATATATATATATATATATATATATCATATTTACAATTGTCTTGTCAGCGAAAAAGTATGTAATATATATATATATATATATATATATATATATATATTACATACTTTTTCGCTGACAAGACAATTGTATATGTGATATATATTACATACTTTTTCGCTGACAAGCCAATTGTGATATATATATATTTACACAATATATATCTATATATTATATATATATATCTATATATTATAGATATATATTGTGTAAATATTGGTATATATATATATATATATATATATAGATATATAATCTCACATATACAATTGTCAGCGAAAAAGTATGTAATATATATATATATATATATATATATATATATATATATATACTACATGTCTTTGGTATAAAAAATATATATCCCAAGTGTATATTAACCACTTCCCATATGCCCACAGCCCCAATATATGGCGTACGGAAAGCAGTGCCAAATGTGGGTTAACGTAACTGTACGTCAGCCCACATTGGAGCAGTGGCGGCTGGTGCTCAACATTTTTTGGGGGGGCGCAAACAAGCTGAAAAAAAAAACCCATCAATTGCAGCCACTGTGCCTATCAAACGCAGCTACTGTGCCCATAAATTGCCGCGACTGTGCCATCAAACGCAGCCACTGTGCCCATAAATTTCCGCCACTGTGCCATCAAACACAGCTACTGTACCCATCAATTGCTGCCAGTTTGCCCATCAATTGCTGCCACTGTGCCCATCAATTGCCGCCAGTGTATCCATCAATTTCCGCTACTGTGCCCATCAGTTGCTGCCAGTGTGCTTATTAATTGCTGCCAGTGTGCCCATCAATTGCTGACACTGTGCCCATCAATTGCTGCCAGTGTGCCCATCAATTGCTGCCAGTGTGCCCATCAATTGCTGACACTGTGCCCATCAATTGCCGCTACTGTGCCTATCAAATGCTGCCAGTGTGCATTCCCCACCCGCCCAGCATTTACTTGTCTTGGAGGGGCAGCGGGTCACGGAGGCGGGGTCCTGCACGCTCCTCAATGTCTTCTCCCGTCCTCTCTTCCCTTCCTATGCTATGATTGGACGCCTGATAGGCATCCAATCAGAGCGCCTGTCGTTTCAGCAAATCAGGTGACAGGTAACAGACCCGAGCACCAGATTGGCTGAGAGGCGATTCAGTGTTAGGAAAGGGAATAATCATTCCCTTTCCTAACATAACACTGAGTAAACTGCGCCCGCTGTTCACCTTTTTGGACGCCTATTAGAGCCTACGCCTCTAATCAGGTGCTTCCAAAAATGCCACTGTAATTCAGGCTCCCGGCACCCGAAAAGGGGCCAGGCACCTGAATAGGGGGTGGCAGCAGCGATCATAGATAGATTTATGCAATGCATGAATCTATCTATGGTGATAGAGAGGTAGCAGGAGAGAGGGGGCGGCGCCCGTGCGCCCCTTATGGATGCACCGCCACGGCATTGGAGACTCCTGTGTGGCTCACAAAGCGTGCAACTGGGAGGCCTGCGATCGAGGTGTGGCCTGGACACAGTGAATCACATTGCCGCTGGGCTTTTTTTCAGTAGGAATGCGGGAGAACACAGTTCCGGCACCTCAGCACTGAATGTATATGCCAAGTGGTGGTGGGATTTGGCTATTGATGTTGGCTGATGGGGTCTCTATTGTCACTGGGTGATCTATTGATGCTGGGGAAGTCTATTACTGCTGGTGGGATCTATTGTTTCTGGGGGGTCAATTGTTGATGGGAGAATACTACTGTTGAGGGAGGGGGCTTATGTTGTTTGCTGATGGAGAGTATATTGATACTGGATGCTGGGAGATCTATTATTGCTGGGGGTGATCTATTGTTGCGGGGGAGATCTATTGTTAATGGGAGGGATCTTTTGTTGCTGGGGGTGTCTATTGTTGCTGAGAGGGATCTATTGTTGCTGGTGAAGCTATAGTTGCCGTGAGGGATCTATTGTTGCTGGGGAGATGTCTTGTTCTTGGGGGATCTATTGTTGCTGAGGGAATCTATTGTTGCTGGGGGAATCTAACAAATTTATTTAAAGCAGTAAATACAATTCAGGATATTAAAACATGACACTTATTAAAAAAAAATAATCCTACTTACCGTTCAGTTTTTAAAATTGCTTATTTGATTTAGAGATTTATTTAAAAGCTTTGTTTATGTTAAAAGATTATTTCATTAATAAGTTAAAAAAAATATGTTTGTTTACATTCATAAATGTTTTTTTTAATTAAAAATGTTTTAATACATTTTAAAATGTTTGTTAACATTTATTTATAAGAGTGTATATATATATATATATATATATATATATATATATATAGATAGATAGATAGATAGATAGATAGATAGATAGATAGATAGATAGATAGATAGATAGATAGATAGATAGATAGAGAATCTATATATATATATATATATATATATATATATATATATACACACACACAGATGCACGTGTTTTTGAGCTTTGGTTTGAGGTGCACACCCTAATGCAATAGGCTGCGCACGCCTATGGCCCTGCTCATAGGAGCTTACAATCTAAAATTTGTCAAAACCTTAGAGTGCACACAGATTTACTTTTAGTGTATAACGGGCAACACATCACATTTTTATCTGCAGGATTATAGAAACATACTTAAGTCATTATTCTTACAAAGCATTCCAACATTATATTAAAAAAGACACATGTTCAAAACACCCACCCCCACCCCACAATCCACATATAGATACATTGGTGACCATGTTCTACTGGAATCTGCATTTCTGTGTACATGATTAAGCAATGAGATCCAAGAGTAGAAGGTCAGCAGATGTTTCCAAATGATTTTGCATGGTCAGACAGGAACAATACACACAATTTTTGATTGAAAAAATGCACAAGAATTTCAGCAAATAACACTAGTTGGGGGGTTTGTCAATCTGCACAATATCATTCCTTCTTCCCCCCCACAAATCACAGCAAAAAACCTGGCCTTCTCTGACCAAACAATCCCCGAAACTGCTGGCATTTATTTAAGAGAGGTTGTATTGTTAGCAAACTGGTTAGCAAACTGATACACGCCCAATAGAAGTACACGCCCAATAGAATTACACTCCCACCAGTATCTTTCACTCTGTCTCTTCGTGTATGTCTAAAGTGATTTCACCTGATGGGCAGGAACACATAATACTATTTGCAACTGTGTTAGCCCTTGACTATGTGCATCAAATCTCCAACTACAGGCCAAAGATCCAAGTCCATTTGCATGCACATAAACAAAGCAACAGTTTTCTAAGCATATGTACTTGTGCAGTGTAAACCCTACACTTTTAAATGTCCAAGTCCCTGGGCATGATTAGTGCTAACAAACATTAACATCAGTCCCTGGCTCCAATGAGCTTCCAATCTAAAGTCCAAAACTAACTTTTTTACATTAGAGACTATTTTGACAGGAGACAAATAAAATACCAGCATGTCTTTGAATTGTGGTGAGAAACCCACACAGGGAGAACATATAAACTTCAACACAAGCAATAGCATGTTGGGGAATTGAACCAGCAACCCCAGTGCTGCTAGATGGAATTGCTACCCACTTAGCCACCAGGCAGCTTCACACATGTTCTCTGCATCTCTGTGGTGTGAACCAGCCCTAAGTCCATAGCCATGTTCAGTGTCTGCAAGCAATATACAATATATTGGCCTAAGTATTGGGACGCCTGCCTTTAAACGCACATGAACTGTAATGGCATCCCAGTCTTAGTCCCTAGGGTTCAATATTGAGTTGGCCCACCCTTTGCAGCTATAACAGCTTCAACTCTTCTGGGAAGGCTGTCCACAAGGTTTAGGAGTGTGTCTATGGGAATGTTTGACCATTCTTCCAAGTGCATTTGTGAGGTCAGGCACTGATGTTGGATGAGAAGGCCTGGCCTACATTCTCCACTCTAATTCATCCCCAAGGTGTTCTGTTGTGTTGAGGTCAGGACTCTGTCCAGGCCAGTCAAGTTCTTCCACCCCGAACTCACTCATTCATGTCTTTATGGACCTTGCTTTGTGTACTGGTCCAAATCATTTGGTGGAGGGGTATTATGGTGTGGGGTTGTTTTTCAGGGATTGGGCTTGGCCCCTTATTTCCAGTGAAGGGAACTCTTAAGGCATCAGCATACCAAGACATTTTGGACAATTTCATGCTCCCAACTTTGTGAGAACAGTTTGAGGATGGCCCCTTCCTGTTCCAACATGACTGCACACCAGTGCACAAAGCAAGGTCCATAAAGACATGGATGAGCGAGTTTGGGGTGGAGAAACTTGACTAGCCTGCACAGAGTACTGACCTCAACCCGATAGAACACCCGTTGGCTGAATTAGAGCAGAGACTTCGAGCCAGGCCTTCTCATCCAACATCATTGCCTGGCCTCACAAATGCACTTCTGGAAGAATGATCAAACATTCCCAGCCTTCCCAGAAGCTGTTCTAGCTGCAAAGGATGGGCCAAATCAAATTTTAACCCTACGGACTAAGACTGGGCTGCCATTAAAGTTCATGTGTGTGTAAAGGCAGGCGTCCCAATACTTTTGGCTAAATTTTGTATCTGGCAAGTAGGGATGAGCTTCGTGTTCGAGTCGAACATACGTTCGACTCGAACATCGGCTGTTCGATCGTTCGACGAAGATCGAACGATTTGGGCCGTTCGCGCCAAATTCGAGTGACGCGAACGGCCCACAATGCACTACGCCATCGCAGTGTCATCCAGGCGCTGTGATTGGCCAAGCATGCACTGTGACCCCGCATGCTTGGCCAATCACAGCGCCGGCAGCGAGGAGAGCAATGATTGGCCACAGGCAGGATGCCTGTGGCCAATTATTGCTGAGGGTGTTTAGTACACGCCCCACACTATAAAAGGCCGCCAGCACGGCAGCCTAGTGTAGTGTGTTCCGGAGCAGGGATAGAGCAGCATAGGCAGGGACAGTGACTGTTATTTTTTTTTGCTTAACCTGGATTCCTTTAGTTTAGGGAAAGAGAAGGATAGGTAGGGAGAGTGTCAGTGTGTTTTGTGCTTGTGCTATAGTGTGCTTAAAAAAAACATTTATTCTAGGGACAGAAAACTGTAGGTAGGGACAGTGTCAGTTTCTTTCACTCTGCAAGTCCTTGTTTCCAGGGACCTGGAAGGACAGTGAGTGAATTGTCCTTGTGCTATATTGTGCTTAAAAAAACATTTATTCTAGGGACAGAAAACTGTAGGTAGGGAGAGTGTCAGTTTCTTTCACTCTGCAAGTCCTTGTTTCCAGGGACCTGGAAGGACAGTGAGTGAATTGTCCTTGTGCTATATTGTGCTTAAAAAAAACATTTATTCTAGGGACAGAAAACTGTAGGTAGGGAGAGTGTCAGTTTATTTCACTCTGCAAGTCCTTGTTTCCAGGGACCTGGAAGGACAGTGACTGAATTGTCCTTGTGCTATATTGTGATTAAAAAAAACATTTATTCTAGGGACAGAAAACTGTAGGTAGGGAGAGTGTCAGTTTATTTCACTCTGCAAGTCCTTGTTTCCAGGGACCTGGAAGGACAGTGACTGAATTGTCCTTGTGCTATATTGTGATTAAAAAAAACATTTATTCTAGGGACAGAAAACTGTAGGTAGGGAGAGTGTCAGTTTATTTCACTCTGCAAGTCCTTGTTTCCAGGGACCTGGAAGGACAGTGACTGAATTGTCCTTGTGCTATATTGTGATTAAAAAAAACATTTATTCTAGGGACAGAAAACTGTAGGTAGGGAGAGTGTCAGTTTATTTCACTCTGCAAGTCCTTGTTTCCAGGGACCTGGAAGGACAGTGAGTGAATTGTCCTTGTGTTATATTGTGATTAAAAAAAACATTTTTTCTAGGGACAGAAAACTGTAGGTAGGGAGAGTGTTTTTTTTCTTTCACTCTGCAAGTCCTTGTTTCCAGGGACCTGTAAGGACAGTGAGTGAATTGTCCTTGTGCTATATTGTGCTTAAAAAAAACATTTATTCTAGGGACAGAAAACTGTAGGTAGGGAGAGTGTCAGTTTATTTCACTCTGCAAGTCCTTGTTTCCAGGGACCTGGAAGGACAGTGAGTGAATTGTCCTTGTGTTATATTGTGATTAAAAAAAACATTTTTTCTAGGGACAGAAAACTGTAGGTAGGGAGAGTGTTTTTTTTCTTTCACTCTGCAAGTCCTTGTTTCCAGGGACCTGTAAGGACAGTGAGTGAATTGTCCTTGTGCTATATTGTGCTTAAAAAAAACATTTATTCTAGGGACAGAAAACTGTAGGTAGGGAGAGTGTCAGTTTATTTCACTCTGCAAGTCCTTGTTTCCAGGGACCTGGAAGGACAGTGACTGAATTGTCCTTGTGCTATATTGTGATTAAAAAAAACATTTATTCTAGGGACAGAAAACTGTAGGTAGGGAGAGTGTCAGTTTATTTCACTCTGCAAGTCCTTGTTTCCAGGGACCTGGAAGGACAGTGACTGAATTGTCCTTGTGCTATATTGTGATTAAAAAAAACATTTATTCTAGGGACAGAAAACTGTAGGTAGGGAGAGTGTCAGTTTATTTCACTCTGCAAGTCCTTGTTTCCAGGGACCTGGAAGGACAGTGACTGAATTGTCCTTGTGCTATATTGTGATTAAAAAAAACATTTATTCTAGGGACAGAAAACTGTAGGTAGGGAGAGTGTCAGTTTATTTCACTCTGCAAGTCCTTGTTTCCAGGGACCTGGAAGGACAGTGACTGAATTGTCCTTGTGCTATATTGTGATTAAAAAAAACATTTATTCTAGGGACAGAAAACTGTAGGTAGGGAGAGTGTCAGTTTATTTCACTCTGCAAGTCCTTGTTTCCAGGGACCTGGAAGGACAGTGACTGAATTGTCCTTGTGCTATATTGTGATTAAAAAAAACATTTATTCTAGGGACAGAAAACTGTAGGTAGGGAGAGTGTCAGTTTATTTCACTCTGCAAGTCCTTGTTTCCAGGGACCTGGAAGGACAGTGAGTGAATTGTCCTTGTGTTATATTGTGATTAAAAAAAACATTTATTCTAGGGACAGAAAACTGTAGGTAGGGAGAGTGTCAGTTTATTTCACTCTGCAAGTCCTTGTTTCCAGGGACCTGGAAGGACAGTGACTGAATTGTCCTTGTGCTATATTGTGATTAAAAAAAACATTTATTCTAGGGACAGAAAACTGTAGGTAGGGAGAGTGTCAGTTTATTTCACTCTGCAAGTCCTTGTTTCCAGGGACCTGGAAGGACAGTGACTGAATTGTCCTTGTGCTATATTGTGATTAAAAAAAACATTTATTCTAGGGACAGAAAACTGTAGGTAGGGAGAGTGTCAGTTTATTTCACTCTGCAAGTCCTTGTTTCCAGGGACCTGGAAGGACAGTGACTGAATTGTCCTTGTGCTATATTGTGATTAAAAAAAACATTTATTCTAGGGACAGAAAACTGTAGGTAGGGAGAGTGTCAGTTTATTTCACTCTGCAAGTCCTTGTTTCCAGGGACCTGGAAGGACAGTGAGTGAATTGTCCTTGTGTTATATTGTGATTAAAAAAAACATTTTTTCTAGGGACAGAAAACTGTAGGTAGGGAGAGTGTTTTTTTTCTTTCACTCTGCAAGTCCTTGTTTCCAGGGACCTGTAAGGACAGTGAGTGAATTGTCCTTGTGCTATATTGTGCTTAAAAAAAACATTTATTCTAGGGACAGAAAACTGTAGGTAGGGAGAGTGTCAGTTTATTTCACTCTGCAAGTCCTTGTTTCCAGGGACCTGGAAGGACAGTGACTGAATTGTCCTTGTGCTATATTGTGATTAAAAAAAACATTTATTCTAGGGACAGAAAACTGTAGGTAGGGAGAGTGTCAGTTTATTTCACTCTGCAAGTCCTTGTTTCCAGGGACCTGGAAGGACAGTGAGTGAATTGTCCTTGTGTTATATTGTGATTAAAAAAAACATTTTTTCTAGGGACAGAAAACTGTAGGTAGGGAGAGTGTTTTTTTTCTTTCACTCTGCAAGTCCTTGTTTCCAGGGACCTGTAAGGACAGTGAGTGAATTGTCCTTGTGCTATATTGTGCTTAAAAAAAACATTTATTCTAGGGACAGAAAACTGTAGGTAGGGAGAGTGTCAGTTTATTTCACTCTGCAAGTCCTTGTTTCAAGGGACAGAGAAGGACACCTGAAGGTAGCCCTTATTGCTTTTTTCCCATCTCCCTGCAGGCCATCTATTAGAATGTCTGGAAGGCAAACAAGGAGAGGCAGACAGTCAGGAGGCAATAAAAGAGGGCAAGCAGGCTCTGTGTCTGGGGGCAACAGTGCTGGTCGTGGACGCGGTGCATTGTCATCAGCACATGGCCATGGGACACGCTTGTCCTTCTTTTTGGCAGCTGGACATGTTGAGCCACATCATGCCGAAGACTTGGTAGAGTGGATGACCAAGCCCTCCTCCTCCTCCTCATCCTCTCTCACCCAGGCTCAGGGTACTGGAAAAGCAGCTGCCAAAGCGTCGTCTTCTCTGGTATCAATGTCAGACAAATCATCAGTCACTCCTTCCCTAGACCCACCATGTCCTCCTCCTGAGGAGTCCCCCGAACTGTTTCAGCACAGTGTTGGGTACATGCTCCAGGAGGATGCCCAGCGTTTCGAAGGGTCTGATGATGAAACCCAGCTAGAGGAAGGCAGTAGCGTGAGAGCAGACAGAGGGGATGCTCAAGAAGGACACCAATCTGGCAGTCATGTTCCAGCAGCTGCAGCATACTGCCAGATTGGCTCCAGTGATGAGGAGGGAGGGGATGATGAGGTCACTGACTCCACGTGGGTGCCTAATAGGAGAGAGGAGGAGGAGGAGGATGAGGAGGAGGCACATCTCCAACGAGGCAGGATGCCCTTTGGTGGCCAGCGTAAGGGCAGTACACCGACGGAATCACACCGCAGAGCTCCGCCTGTGCAGGGCGCTGCCTCTGCCCGTCATTCAAAAAGTTCTTTGGTGTGGGCCTTTTTTGAGGCTAGTGCATCAGATCGCACAGCTGCTGTTTGCAACATATGTCTCAAGCGTATATCGCGTGGCCAAAACATCAGCCGCTTGGGTACCACATGCCTGACCAGACATATGTTGACCTGCCATGCAGCTCGTTGGCAAGCCTACCTCAAAGACCCACACCAAAGAACAAAGCGGACCTCTCCTTGCACCGCATCAGCTGGGATCTCCAACCCCACTATAACTTCAGTCCTCTCTGAAACATGCACTGAGAGGAATGAAGGTGTAGAATTAGGTGTGTCACAGCCAAGTACTTGCGCCCACTCTGCTAGCAGTACACCGACGTCCGATTCTAGCAGGCAAATTTCCCTGCCCCAGCTGCTGGACCGTCGAAAGAAGTTCATTCCCAGCCATCCACATGCCCAGCGGTTGAATGCTAGCTTGGCTAAATTGCTAGCGCTTCAACTGCTGCCTTTTCAGTTGGTAGACTCGGCCCCCTTCCGTGAGTTTGTGCAATGTGCAGTTCCTCAGTGGCAGGTTCCCAAACGCCACTTTTTCTCACGGAAGGCTATTCCGGCTCTCTACCGGCATGTGGAAGGCAATGTCTTGGCCTCGCTGGACAGGGCGGTCAGCGGTAAGGTGCATATTACCGCTGACTCATGGTCCAGCAGGCATGGACAGGGACGTTACCTTTCTTTCACGGCCCATTGGGTCACTCTTTTGGCAGCTGGGAAGGATTCAGGACAAGGTGCAGTAGTGTTGGAGGTTGTCCCACCGCCACGCCTCCAAAATGCTACTACTGGTTGTGACACACCTCTCTCCTCCACCCCCTCCTCTTCTTCTTCCTCCATGGCCTCTTCCTGTGGTTTGTCCTATGAACCAGCGGTGCTCCGTAGCCGTTCACGGGGCTACGCAAGTACGCAGGCAAAAAGATGCCATGCCGTGCTTGCGCTGGTGTGTTTGGGGGACAGAAGCCACACTGGGGCAGAGGTCCTGTCTGCTCTGCAGGGCCAGGCCGAGAGGTGGTTGACGCCACGCCAGCTTAAGCCAGGAATGGTGGTTTGCGACAATGGCACCAACCTCCTCTCCGCCCTCCGACAGGGACAACTGACCCATGTGCCCTGTGTGGCTCACGTCCTTAACCTGGTGGTGCAGCGCTTCTTGGGCAGGTACCCGGGCTTACAGGATGTCCTGAGGCAGGCCAGGAAAGTCTGTGTGCATTTCCGCAGATCTTATAATGCCAGTGCTCGCCTGGCTGAGCTGCAAAAGGAGTTGAACCTGCCCAAGAACCGCCTTATATGTGACATGCCCACCAGGTGGAACTCAACGTTGGCCATGCTGCAGCGGCTGCACACGCAGCAGAGGGCCATCAATGAGTACCTGTGCGACTACGGCACCAGGACAGGGTCAGGGGAGCTTGGTTTTTTTTCTCCACGCCAGTGGGGCATGATCAGGGATGCATGCACTGTCCTGGCACCATTTGAGGAGGCCACGAGGATGGTGAGCAGTGACAGTGCATGCATCAGTGACACTGTACCTCTTGTCCACCTGTTGGAGCACACGCTGCGTGGAATAATGGACAGGGCACTTGAGGCAGAACAGAGGCAGGAAGAGGAGGACTTCCTTGCCTCTCAAGGCCCCCTTTACCCAGACAGTGTTCCTTCTGTCCCACCCATCGCACAGGAAGAGGAGGAGGAGGAGGAGGAGGAGGAGGAGGAGGATTGTGTCAGCATGGAGGTGGAGGCTGGCACTCAGCATCATCAGCAGCAGTCTTTTAGGGATGATTTACAGTCCCAAGAAACCAGTGGACTTGTACGTGGCTGGGAGGAGGTGGCTGCGGATCATGTCGTCCTTAGTGACCCAGAGGACTCCGGAGCGAATGCCTCAGCAAACCTACGCTGCATGGCCTCCCTGATCCTGCAAAGTCTGCGGAAGGATCCTCGTATTCTTCGGATCAAGGAGAGGGACCATTACTGGCTGGCCACTCTCCTTGATCCACGGTACAAGGGTAAGGTTGCGGACCTTATGTTACCGTCGCAGAGGGAGCAGAGGATGAGACAACTCCGGGAGGCCTTGCAGAAAGGTCTGTGCAACGCGTTCCCAGAGACTGGGAGGTTGCAAACTCCTGGTCCTGGACAACGAGTTGCTGAGGCTTCGGCCAGTCAAAGAAGGAGCGGTGGGGAAGGTGGCCGTCTGACCGATGCGTTCAGACAATTCTTTAGTCCGCAGCCCCAAAGTATGATCGGTTCCAGCAACCATCGCCAGCGTCTGATAAACATGGTGCAGGAATATCTAGGGGCAAGGTCAGACTTGGACACCTTCCCCACCGAAAATCCTCTGGCTTACTGGGTCTTGAGGATGGATCACTGGCCAGAGCTTGCACAGTATGCAATTGAGCTACTGGCCTGTCCTGCATCCAGCCTTCTTTCGGAACGCACATTCAGTGCTGCTGGAGGATTTGTCACGGATCACAGGGTGCGCCTGTCCACCGACTCGGTTGATCGACTGACTTTCATCAAGATGAACCAGTCTTGGATCACCACCAGCTACCACACACCTGATGCTGATATAACAGACTAATTGATTTTAACATGTCACATCCCTTCAAGACTGATGCTGATGCTGAGTGCCTGTGCTGTTATGTTGACTGGCTATCCTCCTCCTCCGAGTCCTCAATGATACGATTGATGATGATAGCTTGTAAGATCATTTTTGTTTATGGGTGCCGCCACCAGTGCCTAACGCCCAATTTTTCAGCCCCTGTTTAACAGGGGCGTGTAATTACAATTTTTGAAGCAATACTTTGCAACAGGGCTCATTGCTGTGCTCCAAGTACAGTATCTGTGAGGAGTTGCAGTGTTGTGCCACCAGTGCCTAACGCCCAATTTTTCAGCCCCTGTTTAACAGGGGCGTGTAATTACAATTTTTGAAGCAATACTTTGCAACAGGGCTCATTGCTGTGCTCCAAGTACAGTATCTGTGAGGAGTTGCAGTGTTGTGCCACCAGTGCCTAAGGCCCAATTTTTCAGCCCCTGTTTAACAGGGGCGTGTCATTACAATTTTTGAAGCAATACTTTGCAACAGGGCTCATTGGTGTGCTCCAAGTACAGTATCTGTGAGGAGTTGCAGTGTTGTGCCACCAGTGCCTAAGGCCCAATTTTTCAGCCCCTGTTTAACAGGGGCGTGTCATTACAATTTTTGAAGCAATACTTTGCAACAGGGCTCATTGCTGTGCTCCAAGTACAGTTGCTGTGAGGGGTTGCAGTGTTGTGCCACCAGTGCCTAAGGCCCAATTTTTCAGCCCCTGTTCAACAGGGGCATGTAATTACAATTCTTGATCTAATAATTCACAGCAGGGCCCATTGCTGCACCCACCAAGAGTAACTGTCAGGGCTTACAGTGTTGTGGCACCAGCACCACCATCAAAGGCCCAATTTTTACTACCACTGTTCAACAATTATATGTAATTAAAATTCCTGATATAATAGTTGACAGCAGGGCGTTCCAGCACCAACCAAGAGTAACTGTGAGTGCTTACAGTGTTGTGCCAACACCAACAACTAAGGGGCCTATTTCTGCAGAGTATATACGGCAGGTCCCTACTTTCAAACATCCAACTTACAAACGACTCCTACTTGCAAACGCAAGAAGACAACAGGAAGTGAGAGGAAATCTACCACTAGGAAGGAAAATTCTCTCCTGTAAGAATAAATATGGGAGAAAGGTGTCTCCTCTGTACTGATGCTTTATCAGCAATCCTTGTTTCAAGAAAAACACCACATTTCAAAAACAGTTGTCATTGGGACGGAAAGTGAGGTGAAATGTTCTGAACAGGGGCACAGACAGCAAAACAAATGTTACAGGGGTGATAACCCTTACCTATGTTTTCCAAAAAGTTTAAAAATAGATTTTTGGTCTGGAGCTACACTTCAACAATGTACCTGTTCAAAATTACAAACAGACTCTACATAAGAACAAACCTACAGTCCCTGTCTTGTATGCACCGCCTGTATAGGGCTGTTCAGAGTATATAGGGCCTTTTTTATTTTATGTGCGGGGTTCCCCTTAATATCCATACAAGACCCAAAGGGGCTGGTAATGGGCTGGGGTAGGGGGGGGGGTCATGGGGTAGCTATGCCATTTTTCTTAAAGAATTTCATCCATATTACCGGGACCAGACATTACATTAAAGCCGCAAGCAGTTTTAAATGGCTTTTTTTTCCTTTAGAAGTGTCATTTTGTGCAGGGACAGTTCTAAACACGGGAAACACGTGGCACTTCACAGGCATACTTTAGACACCCCCCAGGTACGATATTTAAAGGAATATTTGACTTTTTTTTTTTCACTTTATGCATCATTAAAATGACTGCTCCCGAAAAACGACCGTTTTTAAAACTTCTTTTTGCATTGATACATGTCCCCTGGTGCAGAACCCGGGTTCCCAAACCCTTTTTAGGACAATAACATGCATAATAGTTGTTATAATTAGCACTTTAGAATTCGAACGTTCGCATCCATTGTATTTAATAGGGTTCTAATGTTCGTTCGAACTTTCGGTCCGTTCGCGGGTTCTGGTGCGAACCGAACCCGGGGGTGTTCGGCTCATCACTACTGGCAAGATTTACAATGGTGGAGGAACCCTCCTACACATAAATAAAACAACATTTAGACATATTTTTAAGACCTGGGAGATGAGACAACTTCTCTACATGAAGCAGCATGTTTGGGATTTGAACCCAGACACTCAGGGATGCAAAGCAGACGTTCTAACCTCTAAGCCATGGAGCTGCCACATGTGAGAGCCTCATGCACATAAATACACATAAATACTGCATTTCTTTGGGCATACAGGTGATGGAATTACATTACTCAAGAGTTATTCTTCTTGATTTATTCTGTAAATTTTTTATTTTTTTTTGTAGGTGAGTTTAGAATAGTGATATTACCCTCAAATTTTGGGCAATTACATTTTGATTTCTGATGTTGGAACACATATGAAATTTTTGGGGCTCAAATTATGATTATTTAGAAATAATAAAAAGCACAAAAAAATGTGACTCATTTTAAATTTGCATCAGCAATGGTATTGTTTGTGCTTTGTAAAGAAACCTGTGTGAGTTTGGGTAAAGATTGTTGTGATATGGAGAGTACCAAGTGAAAGTGACAGAGAAAAATATATTTTATCAAAACATTTCACATTCAACATTCTTAAAAACAAAATATTTTAATTAGAAGCAACATTGTTGCAAAGGAAAATTTATTTCAGAGAAAGATTCATTTCATCTCAACATTAAAAGAATGTATTTGTGAAAGTTACAATTGTATCATTAGAATCAATGGCTAAAACTTGCATTGGACAAAAATAGAGCAGATTTTCACTTCCAAAAAATGTTCTTTAATTAGCACTCATTTCGGTATTTACTATAACTCTTGTGAAAAAAGACACTTGAGTTAAAATTTGAGTTAATTTAGGTCTGAGCATGCTCAGTTGTATTGCACCTATTTGTCCAAAAACAAGGAATTTTTCACTTCTCAGACTTTTAAAGATATTTCAGTGTAGAAATCACTTTTTCACACAGTTTAAAAGCAGATTATCTTTAAATAATATACCGCATATTTCAGTACCATTTAGGCAATTATATCATGCTCCAAACATTATTTCCATGTGCAATTCTCCAGCTTTTAGTAGAGTAAGGATTTGGGCGCTATTTGGATTCTGGGAGCTATAGTAAATTTGATTTTGGGAGTATTTTCTCTCCAGCGCTATAGTGAATACAGTTTTAGCGCTAATTAGCGCAAATTGCAGCGAATCACGCTAATTAGCACAAATTTGTGACAATTTGCGCTAATAAGCGCCGCGGCGCTATAGTAAATTACCCCCTTACTGTCTTTTGAGCAGTGTTGGGTTAAAATACGGCAACCCAAACATCTATTTGGTACCATAGAAGACCAACAAGCTTAAAGTGGTTGTAAACCCACTCTGATAACTTGCACCTACAGGTAAGCCTAGATTAAGGCTTACCTGTAGGTGCAAGAAATATCTCCTTAACCTACACGGTGTGAGGGTGCGACTTTGTGCGACCTTCAAGAGGGTTGGTTATTGCCACATTTGGTAAAGAGAGACACGCTGATGGAACAGCTGTGTCTCGGGCTATTTAGTTCAGAGGTAATTATGGAACAGGGCCCCACCCAACAGAGGAAGTCTGTGTGCATGAGAGCCAGGTAGGCTCTCGTCCTCTGAAGTGGAGTCAGAGGTGACTATGGATCAGGGGCTCCACCCAAGAGAGAGGAAGTCTGTGGGCTCTCTTACTCTGAAGTGGAGTCAAAGGCGGTGCATGTCTGCAGGAGGCAGACATAGTTAGTGTTATAGCAACAAAGGTGCAGACCAGGAGAAGCTAGGAGAAAGCTGAAACTCTTGGACACTGTGTGGGTCTGAGGAACAGACCGTCAGGCCTAGGCTAAAGGCCTGGATCGCTAGAAGGTAAAGCGACTGTTGGTAGGAAGGATACAGGAATGGTGGAACCCCCCTGTAAATACTACAGATGTGTTTTGTGAACTTTCGTGCTTTTAAATAAAAATGGGCTACCATGCCCTTAAACAGAGTTGCTGACTGGCTTGCATCACTGAAAAACGCATCTACTACGTGAGCTTAACAACCCCCAATCTCACAACGGTTAAGGAGATATTTTCAGAAAACACTGCACTGATGTCTATGGCGCATTCGCGCCATAGACAATGGCGCAGGCGCACTGAGCGTCCCGGTTTTCTGAATGGGATATGGCGGGATTATGCAGGTCCCGTGTGCATGCGCGGGAGTGACGTCATCGCTGCTCCGGCCAGTCACAGCGCCGCGGAGCTGCGATACACGAAAGGGACTCGAAAGCCAAATGGTGGCGGCGGCGGAGGGGAACGAAGAGCGCTTCGGGGGCATCGATCTAAGGTAAGTCATTCATAATGAGCTAGTATGCTATGCACGCCAAGAAGCCGTATGAATTCTAGAAGATATACTGCCAAAACAAGATTAAAAAAGATACAGTGCCATCCAAACACACCCAAATACACCCCCCCCCCCCCAAAAAATTATAATTTGTATTGCCTTATATAGTGCAAATACATTAAGAGTACATTACCAAAGTGTATTACCAACTTAGGTTAGATGCATATAAGGTGCACATTCATATAATAACATTTTACACCAGGTAAATTTAATGATTTGTCCATAGACCAGTAAGTGTCCAATAATAAGAAAAAGAAAAAAGAAACTGCGCTAAGAGTAAATAACAAAAAATCCTACTCTGTAGGAAAATATATATAAGTGAATACCAATTCAAAGCTGTGGCTTTCTGTGATACATAAACCAGTGAACAACATAAGAAAAAATATATAAAGCCGCGCTACCTATATTTGAAAATACAGTGAGAATTATATGAATACAGTGAAAATATAAATGAATATTCAAAATTGTGCAACATAAAATTGCTCAAACATGTGCACATTCACAAATACACTGTGACACAAATATACAAATGTGTAAACTCGTGTGAATGAAAAAAATGTCCCAAATTAAGTTCGAAAAATATATCCTTGAGTCTTCTTCAAGATATATATAAACGCACACTTGATGAAAACCACCCGTGCAAATGATCTAATAACGGTGACAGTCCACACTCTGTAGCAAGAGGGTAGTAAACAAAATATTATCCACCACCAATGAAGGGAATCCACTTACCAGAACCCCGTGGTCCCCTATCACGGAGGACCCAGGAAAGCGTTGAGTACAGATACTGCTGGGCTGCTGGGCTGAATGACTTCAAACTGCTCCGCACCTGCTATATTCCCCCCTTCAGGGCAGTAGATCCCAATGGATATGTGGAACAAAAAAGCCTCTGATAGTGTAAAATCGTTTGAGTTTATTCCAAAAAAAAAAATACACTTACAGGGTTACAGTGGTATATAGGCTTATAACCTGGTGCGCCCGCCGAACGCAAACAGGTCACCCTTCCGTGCGGAGGTAACGAGCAACAATAGGGGGGTGACAACAGTACACCGCTCATTCCGCCCGACTAGTTTCGTGACAGAATCACTTCTTCCAGGGGCACAGGAGGCACACTGCATCACCCCCCTAAATAGACAAACAAATTAGAACCAAGCCTCCCTCTCACTTTTCGTGTGCATGCGCACATGCGTGCGCCAGAATTCCTACCTCACCAGGCCTCACTTTGAGTCATGACCCCAACCAAGACATGTGTCCAGGGCATCAGAAATTTGTTCCAGGGATTAGATGGCTAGGAGCGCGATTGAGGTCTTAAGACCTAAAGCGCCGAAAAATCATGAAGCCGTATTTCATCCGTGTGCGCGTGCGCACTGCGGACCGCATGAAGCCAAGCCTCATTCTGGGATCGCAAATCCCATGATGGACTGACTCACATCTGGGTAATCTCGCAGGATTTTGACGCTGACACGCGAGACCCAAAGAGATCAGGCTTGGAGCATAGAAACTACAAACATGGAAATGCCTGTAATCACGCCACGATCTCGCGAGATCAGCGAGATCAGCGCGAGTACTGGAGGACTCAGGCAAAGAAAAAACAAAAGAACAAAAAAAACTCAGCACTGACATTCAATGAAAAAACCTGTCTAAACTATCAATAGACAGAGAAAAACCCTAAATGTCAGTTTTTAAAACACTGCATACGCATGCACAATATCGCTAATACGCAAAAAAAATGTGCATACCTACAACTCATATTAGATATATAAAATATAAGATTGAATATGCCTAAAATTTATTGAAATTAAATGGTTTATAGAGGGCTCTCCGAGGACAGCACAAATCTGCATTAGCCAAAGGAAGGGGATAGAGACACTCCAAAAACTGTAAAAAATTAATTGGCTCGCAGGAAATCCACATGGATCTCACATAGTTTAACCCATATTGAAAACCTGCGCCATCTTGTGGGCAAATATATGTTTGCCAACCCAGATAACACAAAAATTTCAACATTTAAAATATAAAATCTTAAAATGAATATGTAATAAAAAAAGGCTGGGTTGGTAATGCCTGGGTGGATGTCCAAGCAAGCATCTCACCTCACACCTCCAAACCAGCCCATTAAAAATATAGTACTGATTAAGGTCCGTAACCTAATTGCAAAGTTCTCAAAAGAGAAACTGCAAATATGGGGCAACAATGCCTCAAAATAAATTGAAATTAATAAACTGTGAATATATTAAAATTGTTTAACAAACTATAAAACAACCCAAGCGGAAAAAGTATATTGAAGATTATATTAAATCTAAAATTCTAAAGTGTTGGTTCGGATGAAGACCCAAAAAAAGAGGGGAGGGGCTAGCGACATACAAAAGAGTCGATAGCCTCTAGATTGATTTGCATGTGGTCAAAAGATGACCTAATTGGCCAATACATATCACAAAATCCTATCCGAATACAATATTACAGATAATAACATCAGGAATTATTAATAAAAGCGTTAATATCCGTGTCTACATTAAGCCCAAAAGGTACATAAGTTTTTAAACGATAGATCCAGGCTTTTATTAATAATTCTTGATGTCATTATCTGTAATATTGTATTCAGATAGGATTTTGTGATATGTATTGGCCAATTAGGTCATCTTTTGACCACATGCAAATCAATCTGGAGGCTATTGACTCTTTTGTATGTCGCTAGCCCCTCTCCTCTTTTTTTGGGTCTTCATCCGAACCAACACTTTAGAATTTTAGATTTAATATAATCTTCAATATACTTTTTCCGCTTGGGTTGTTTTATAGTTTGTTAAACAATTTTAATATATTCACAGTTTATTCATTTCAATTTATTTTGAGGCATTGTTGCCCCATATTTGCGGTTTCTCTTTTGAGAACTTTGCAATTAGGTTACGGACCTTAATCAGTACTATATTTTTAATGGGCTGGTTTGGAGGTTTGAGGTGAGATGCTTGCTTGAACATCCACCCAGGCATTACCAACCCAGCCTTTTTTATTACATATTCATTTTAAGATTTTGGGTTCTAAGTAGTGTTGAGCGAACCCGAACTGTAAAGTTCGGGTCCGTACCGAACTTTAGCTTTTTCCCGAACCCGGACTTTGCCCAAAAGTCTGGGTTCGGGTTCGGCAATCTAATTACGCATTTAGAAATGCTTCAGGGGCCAGCCAATCACCCTTTGATTAGCTGGTGTGCCCTTAGAGGCCATCATAGCCATGCCTACTAATGGCATGGCTGTGATTGGTCAGTGCAACATGTGACCCAGCTTCTATATAAGCTAGAGGCACACAGCACACATGTCACTCTGCTTCAGAATAGATAGGGAGAGGATCTAGTCTGCTGCTGCTGCTTTTAGGGAGAGATAGAAAAATAGATGAGGTAGTCCTGATTCTACAATCTGAGGGAAAAGATAGAGAGATAGTGTAGTGTAGGGCCAGGTTCCTGTGTTGGTGCTTTCAGGGAGAGAGAATATTATATAGGAGTCCAGATTCAGAGATTAAAATCAGAGATCTGCATAGGTTTACCTGTTTGTGTTGCAGTGCAGTCTTTTTACACTGCCATGAGCCCAGTGTCAGAGAAAATCTAACTTTTAGGGGAAAAAAAAGGCACTTTATTGTGCTCTTTTCCAAAAGACCCATAGGGCAAAAAAAAAAAAAAGCATTTTATTTTGCTCGTGCAAAAAAAGACCCGTTTAGGGCAAAAAAAAAAACTTTAATGTACGCTTGCAAAAAGAGCCATTCAGGGGCACAAAAAATAGTTTGCAGTGTGTTATACATATTTGGAGGTGTGTGAAATAAACAATTTCTATATAGTTTTCTCCTACTGTGCTATACTAAAAAAACAATTTTTTTTTGAATAGCATTTTCTGCAATTCTGTAGCTTTGCGATTCAGCGGTTACGTACTGTGGGTGTGTTCTGCTCTTCCAAAAAACGCCATTTAGGGGCACAAAAAATAGTTTGCAGTGTGTTATACATATTTGGAGGTGTGTGAAATAAACAATTTCTATATAGTTTTCTCCTACTGTGCTATACTAAAAAAACTAATTTTTTTTTGAATAGCATTTTCTGCAGTTCTGTAGCTGTGCGATTCAGCGGTTACGTACTGTGGGTGTGTTCTGCTCTTCCAAAAAACACAGTTTAGGGGCACAAAAAATAGATTGCAGTGTGTTATACATATTTGGAGGTGTGTGAAATAAACAATTTCTATATAGTTTTCTCCTACTGTGCTATACTAAAAAAACAACATTTTTTTTGAATAGCATTTTCTGCAGTTCTGTAGCTGTGCGATTCAGCGGTTACGTACTGTGGGTGTGTCCTGCTCTTCCAAAAAACGCCGTTTAGGGGCACAAAAAATAGTTTGCAGTGTGTTATACATATTTGGAGGTGTGTGAAATAAACAATTTCTATATAGTTTTCTCCTACTGTGCTATACTAAAAAAACAAAATTTTTTTTGAATAGCATTTTCTGCAGTTCTGTAGCTGTGCGATTCAGCGGTTACGTACTGTGGGTGTGTTCTGCTCTTCCAAAAAACGCCGTTTAGGGGCACAAAAAATAGTTTGCAGTGTGTTATACATATTTGGAGGTGTGTGAAATAAACAATTTCTATATAGTTTTCTCCTACTGTGCTATACTAAAAAAACAACATTTTTTTTGAATAGCATTTTCTGCAGTTCTGTAGCTGTGCGATTCAGCGGTTACGTACTGTGGGTGTGTTCTGTTCTTCCAAAAAACGCAGTTTAGGGGCACAAAAAATAGTTTGCAGTGTGTTATACATATTTGGAGGTGTGTGAAATAAACAATTTCTATATAGTTTTCTCCTACTGTGCTATACTAAAAAAACAAATTTTTTTTTGAATAGCATTTTCTGCAGTTCTGTAGCTGTGCGATTCAGCGGTTACGTACTGTGGGTGTGTTCTGCTCTTCCAAAAAACGCAGTTTAGGGGCACAAAAAATAGTTTGCAGTGTGTTATACATATTTGGAGGTGTGTGAAATAAACAATTTCTATATAGTTTTCTCCTACTGTGCTATACTAAAAAAACAAAAAAATTTTTGAATAGCATTTTCTGCAGTTCTGTAGCTGTACAATTCAGCGGTTACGTACTGTGGGTGTTTTCTGCTCTTCCAAAAACACCCATTTAGGGCAAGATCCTAAATTTGGAAAATATGAGGAGAAGGTCAAAGGGACGTGGTGGCCCCGGTTGTGGTGCTGCTGGTGGAGCTCCTGTTGCAGGGAGAGGACGTGGTGGATCTGTGCCAGATACACGCACAAGTGAAACACCTTCCTCAGGTGCGAGTAGGTGACCGAGCCTGCGGCGGTATTTTGTCGCGCCTAATGAGACTGTACGAATGTTTAGGCCAGGACAAGTACAGGCGATAGTAGATTGGGTTGCTGACAGTGCCTCGGGTTCCTTCACATTGTCTCCCACCCACTCTTCTGATGAAAGAACAGAGTTGGCACCTGAAACCCATGTCCATCAGTCTTTCACCTCACCCCCTTGCAAATCAGCCAAGCAGTCTGAGCCCCAAATCATGCAGCAGTCTCTTCTGCTTTTCGATGACTCTGTTAGCAGGGTTTCCCAGGGCCATCCACCTAGCCCTGCCCCAGAAGTGGAAGAGATTGAGTGAACCGATGCCCAACCACTTATGTTTCATGATGAGTACATGGGAGGACCATCGCAGTACGTCTCGGATGATGACGAAACACAGGTGCCAACTGCTGCTGCTTTCGCAATTGTGCAGACAGACAAGGAGGGCAGGGGTGAAGACTGGGTGGAAGATGATGTGGAGGACGATGAGGTCCTCGACCCCACATGGAATGAACGTTATGCAGGTGACCAGTGTAGTTTGGAGGAAGAGGCGGTGGTCGCACAGAGCCACCAGCACAGCAGAAGAGGGAGTAGGGTGCAAAAGCGGAGCGTCCGTCCGCTAGACAGTATGTCGGCTACTGCCCAACGCAGCAAGGGACCGAGCACACCAAAGCCAGGTCCAAGGAGTTCCCTAGTGTGGCAGTTCTTCACACAATGTGCTGATGACAAGACACGAGTGGTTTGCAGGCTGTGCAATCAGAGGCTGAAGCGAGGCATAAACGTTCTCAACCTGAGCACAACCTGCATGACCAGGCATCTAAGTGCAAAGCATGAGCTGCAATGGAGTAGACACCTCAAAAACCAAGAAAGGTCTCTGGCTCCTCCTGCTTCCTCTTCTGCTGCAGTCTTGGCCTCTTCATCCACCTCTGTAGTGACAGTGGCACCTGCCACCCCGCAAACAGAGGATCTGCCAGCAACACTACCACCTGGGTCACCAACCATCTCCACAATGTCCCATCCAAGCGTTCAGCTCTCTATCTCCCAAACATTGGAGCGGAAGAGGAAGTACCCCCCTAGCCACCCGCGATCCCTGGCCCTGAATGCCAGCATTTCAAAACTCCTGGCCTTTGAAATGCTGTCATTCCGTCTGGTGGAGATGCAGAGTTTTAAAAGCCTGATGGCATTGGCTGTCCCACAGTACGTCGTGCCCAGCCGCCACTATTTTTCCAGGCGAGCCATCCCTTCCCTGCACAACCAAGTGGGGGACAAAATCAGGTGTGCACTGCGCAACGCCATCTGTGGCAAGGTCCACCTAACTACGGATGCGTGGACCAGTAAGCACGGTCAGGGACGTTATATCTCCCTAACAGCACACTGGGTAAATGCAGTGGCGGCTGGGCCTGAGGCAGATAGCAGTTTGGCGCATGTCCTTCCACCACCGAGGATTGCAGGGCGCTTCAGTTTGCCTCCTGTTGCTAACTCCTCCTACTCCGCTTCCTCATCCTCAACCGCCTCCTCATCCGGTCAGCGTAACACCTTCACCACCAACTTCAGCACAGCCAGGGGTAAACGACAGCAGGCAGTTTTAAAACTTTCCTGTTTGGGGGAAAACCCCACACCGTGCAGGAGTTGTGGAGGGACATGGAACAACAGACCAATGAGTGGTTGCTGTCAGTGAGCCTCAAGCCCGGCCTGGTGGTGTGCGATAATGGGCAAAATCTCGTAGCAGCTCTGGGCCTAGCCGGTTTGACGCACATCCCTTGCCTGGCGCATGTGCTGAACTTGGTGGTCCAGAGGTTCCTTAAAAATTACCCCAATATGCCAGAGCTGCTGCAGAAAGTGCGGGCTGTGTGTGCGCACTTTCGGCGTTCTCACCCTGCTGCTGCTCGCCTGTCAGCGCTGCAGCGTAACTTCGGCCTTCCCGCTCACCGCCTCATATGTGACGTGCCCACAAGGTGGAACTCCACCTTGCACATGCTGGCCAGACTGTGCGAGCAGCAGCAGGCGATAGTGGAGTTTCAGCTGCAGCAATCACGCGTGAGTCGCTCTGCGGAACAGCACCACTTCACCACCAATAACTGGGCCTCCATGCGAGACCTGTGTGCCTTGTTGCGCTGTTTCGAGTACTCCACCAACATGTCCAGTGCCAATGACGCCGTTCTTAGCGTTACTATCCCAGTTCTATGCCTCCTTGAAAAAACGCTTCGGGCGATGATGGAAGAGGATGTGGCACAGGAGGATGAGGAGGAGGAGGAGGAAGCGGGATCATTTCAAAGGCTTTCAGGGCAGTCTTTCACAAGTGGCTACGAGGGTGGGTTATTGCACGAACAAACGCCAGGTACACAATTGTCCGGAACAGTTCTGGAGGATGACGAGGTGGAGGAGGAGATGGAGGAGGAGGAGGAGGAGGAGGAGGAGCCATTTTCACAGCAGGGTGGCACCCAGACCAGCTCGTGGCCATCACTGGTGCGTGGCTGGGGGGATACAGAGGACACAGACGATACACCTCCCACAGAGGACAGCTTTTCTTTGCCTCTGGGCAGCCTGGCACACATGAGCGATTACATGCTGCAGTGTTTCCGCAATGACCGCTGAGTTGCCCACATTTTAACTGGCGCTGATTACTGGGTGGCCACCCTGCTGGATCCCCGTTACAAGGACAACGTACCGTCCTTAATTCCCTCACTGGAGCGGCATCGTAAGATGCGCGAGTACTAGCGCACGCTGGTAGACGCGCTGCTGGTGGCATTCCCACCTGACAGCGGGCATACGGTGGAAGCACAAGGCGAAGGCAGAGGAGGAGGAAGAGGTCGCCAACGCAGCCGGGGCACCGGCAGCACCTCAGAAGGCAGGGTTAGCATGGCTGAAATGTGGAAAAGCTTTGTCAGCACGCCACAACAACCAGCACCACCAGCTGAGATGGAACGTCTTAGCAGGAGGCAGCATTTCACCAACATGGTTGAGCAGTATGTGTCCACAGGCCTACACGTACTGGATGACGGGTCTGCCCCCTTTAACTTCTGGGTCTCCAAATTGGGCACATGGCCTGAGCTTGCCCTTTATGCCTTGGAGGTGCTGGCCTGCCCTGCAGCCAGTGTATTATCTGAACGTGTATTTAGCACGGCAGGGGGCGTTATCACAGACAAGCGCAGCCGCCTGTCCAGAGCCAATGTGGACAAGCTCACGTTCATTAAAATGAACCAGGCATGGATCCCACAGGACTTGTCCGTACCTTGTGCAGAATAGACATGTATACCGGTGTTGTGACAAAAACTGTCCGGCCATTGGATTGTGTCCGGCCCATACTGCGAAGGCGCAGCGCTTGCGCAGTACAGAGGACAAGGAGATTCACAAAATCTCCGAAGATGAACGGCGCCTGCGCTGTGAGTGCAGGTTCAAGCCCCACCATCCAAGTGGACATACGGGAGCACATAGTAACAGGGCCCCTCACGGGCTCGGTTCGATCGCCACGCTTCGGGCACGGCCTCACTTGGCTCGGCTTGAACCACGGATGGTGTGGCCTTCACCTGAACTCACCACGCAGGCGCCGTTCGTCTTGGGAGATTTTCGAAATCCCCTTGTCCTACATACTGAGCAAGCGCAGTACAGGGTGGACAATATTTGACGGGGACAGAATTCGACACATCACCGGCCTTACCCAGCCATTGTTGTATTTTTGAATCAGTGTTGGCTACCTCGTCCTCCTCCACCGCCGCTTCCACCTACACAGCCACATCCACCGCCACCTCAACCTCCTACTCCATATGGACCTCGTCCTCCTAGGTCAAGATTATTATTTTTTATTTTTATTTTTTTATGTTATTTTAAGTTATTTCCCTATCCACATTTGTTTGCAGAGCACTTGCCATGCTCTTAACAACATTTTGCTGCCATTTGCAGCCCTCTAGCCCTTTCCATTACTTTTTTAGAGCCTTTTTAGTCCTTAGAAATCCGGGTCCCCATTGACTTCAATGGGGTTCGGGTCCGGGTTAAAGTTCAGTCCCGAACCCGAACTTTTTTCTGAAGTTCGGCCGAACCCGTCGAACCCGAACATCCAGGTGTCCGCTCAACTCTAGTTCTAAGGAATTTAAATTTTAAATGTTGAAATGATTGTGTTATCTGGGTTGGCAAACTTATATTTGCCCACAAGATGGCGCAGGTTTCCAATATGGGTTACACTATGTGAGATCCATGTGGATTTCCTGCGAGCCAATTAATTTTTTACTGTTTTGTTTTGAGTGTCTCTATCTCCTTCCTTGGGCTAATGCAGATTAGTGCTGTCCTCGGAGAGCCCTCTAAAAACCATTTAATTTCAATAAATTTTAGGCATATTCAATCTTATATTTTGTATATCTGCATATGAGTTGTAGGTATGCACATTTTTTTCGCGTATTAGCGATATTGTGCATGCGTATGCAGTGTTTTAAATACTAACATTTAGTGTTTTTCTCTGTCTATTGATAGTTTAGACAGGTTTTTTCATTGAGTGTCAGTGCTGAGTTTTTTTGTTCTTTTGTTTTTTCTTTGCCTGAGTCCTCCAGTACTCGCGCTGATCTCGCGAGATCGTGGAGTGATTACAGGCATTTCCATGTTTGTAGTTTCTATGCTCCATGCCTGATCTCTCTGGGTCTCGCGAGTCAGCGCCAAAATCCCGCAAGATTACCCAGATGTGAGTCAGTCCATCATGGGATTTGCGATCCCAGAATGAGGCTTGGCTTTATGCGATCCGCAGTGCGCACACGGATGAAACACGGCTTCATGATTTTTCGGTGCTTTAGGTCTTAAGACCTCAATCGCGCTCCTGCCCATCTAAACCCTGGAACAATATATGATGCCCTGGACACATGTCTTGGTTGGGGTGATGACCCAAAGTGAGGCCTGGTGAGGTAAGAATTCTGGCGCACGCATGTGCGCATGCGCACTAAAAGTGAGAGGGAGGCTTGGTTCTAATTTGTTTGTCTATTTAGGGGGGTGATGCAGTGTGTCTCCCGTGCCCCTGGAAGAAGTGATTCTGTCACAAAACTAGTCGGGCGGAACGAGCGGTGTACTGTTGTCACCCCCCTATTGTTGCTCGTTACCTCTGCACGGAAGGGTGACCTGTTTGCGTTCGGCCGGCGCACCAGGTTATAAGCCTATATACCACTGTAACCCTGTAAGTGTAATTTTATTTATTTTTGGAATAAACTCAAACAATTTTACACTATCAGATGTTTTTTTGTTCCACGTATCCATTATCCATTGGGATCTACTGCCCTAAAGGGGGGAGTATAGCAGGTGCGGAGCAGGGATGAGCCGAACACCCCCTGTTGTTCGCACCAGAACCTGCGAACAGACAGAATGTTCGTGTGAACTTTAGAACCCTATTAAATACAATGGACTTGAACGTTCGAAATCTAAAGTGCTAATTATAAAGGCTAATATGCAATTTATTTTCCTAAAAAGTGTTTGGGGACCCGGGTCCTGCCCCAGGGGACATGTATCAATGCAAAAAAAGGTTTAAAAAATAGACGTTTTTACGGGAGCGATTATTTTAATAATGCTTAAAATGAAAAAATAAAAGTGAAATATTCCTTTAAATTTCGTACCTGGGGGGTGTGTATGATATGCATGTAAAGTGGCGCATGTTTCCCGTGCTTAGAACTGTCCCTGCACAAAGTGTCATTTTTGAAGGAAAAAAAGTCATTTAAAACTCACTCGCGGCTATAATGAATTGTCGGCTTTTATCAATACATAGAAAAGTCATTGATAAAAAAAAAAGCATGGGGGTTCCCCCAAATTCAATTACCAGGCCCTTTAGGTCTGGAATGGATATTAAGGGGAACCCCGCCGCAAATTTAAAAAAAAAATGGCGTGGGGTTTCCCCTAAATATCCATACCAGGCCCTTGAGATCTGAGCAGTTTGAAGTCATTCAGCCCAGCAGTATCTGTACTCAACGTATCCCTGGGTCCTCTGTGATAGGGGACCACGGGGTTCTGGTAAGCGGATTCCCTTCATTGGTGGTGGATAATATTTCGTTTACTACCCTCTTGCTACAGAGTGTGGACTGTCACCATTATTATACAAAAAAATAGTGAAATTCACTGCCTTCTCTCACTATCTCGGCGCTATGTACTACACGGATTCGAAATGACAAATAAAAAAATGATCAAATGTTGCCAAATATCATTTACATTAAACTCAGCTGCCGTTTTAAAAGCATAAATGCCCAAACATAAATAAATAAAATTAGTAAATCCACAACAAGTAAAACTTGTTAGCCACTTCTCTACTGTGCACGAAAACCCCCTTCCTGCCCAAGCCATTTTTCAGCTTTCAGCGCTGTCACACTTTGAATGACAATTGTGCGGTCGTGCGACGTGGCTCCCAAACGAAATTTGCGTCCTTTTTTTCCCACAAATAGAGCTTTCTTTTGGTAGTATTTGATCACCTCTGTGGTTTTTATTTTTTGCGCTATAAACAAAAGAAGAGCGTCCAGTTTGGAAAAAAAACACTATTTTTTACTTTTTGCCATAATAAATACCCATTTTTTTTTTAAATAAAATTTTCCTCAGTTTAGGCCGATACGTATTCTTCTACATATTTTTGGTAAGAAAAAAAAATCGCAATAAGCGCGTATTGATTGGTTTGCGCAAAAGTTATAGCGTCTACAAAATAGGGGATAGATTTATAGCATTTTTTTTCTTTTTTATTAGTAATGGCGGCGATCTGCGATTTTTTATTGTGACTGCAATATTGCGGCGGACACATCGGACACTTTTGACACATTTTTGGGACCATTCACATTTATACAGCGATCCCTGCTATAAAAATGCATTGATTACTGTATAAATGTGATTGGCAGGGAAGGGGTTAACCACTAGGGGGCGGGAAGGGGTTAAATATGTTCCCTCAAAGTGTTCTTTACTGTGGGGGGAGGGGACTGACTGGGGGAGGTGACCGATGGTTGTCCCTATGTACAAGGGACACACCATCGGTCCCCTCTCCCTCACAGGACGTGGATCTCTGTGTTTACACACAGAGATCCACTTTCCTGCTCGTTTCCCGGGCAATCGCGGGTGCCCGGCGGCAATCGCGGCCGCCGGGCACGCGCACTGGGGCCTTGTGAACGCGGCGCGTGCGCCTCCTAGCTCGTTTTAAAGGGAGGACGTCATATGACGTCCTCCCAGAACGAGAGTATCCTCCGCCCGCCGTCTATTGACAGTGGGCGGGGGACAAGTGGTTAAACACCAAAACAGCGCTTAGTAATCACACAGCGTGACAACGCTATCCTATGGTAGTCCTAAGAGAAATCATCAATCAATAGTTCAATAAAATAGCAGGAAGATCAGAGTCCAATAGGAGAAAAAAAGGGTGCTCCCAGAGTCTGGTGTAGTTGCTAATGACGACGGCTTCCACCCAGTCAACACCAATTTAAACACTCCTCCCTTGTGCCACACTCCCCTTAAGGGTTTCTACTCACCAAAAGGTTGAGTTTAGTAGACATTCAGAATTTGGGACATCCGATCATCCTCCTCCTCAGAACCGACTGTATTCCCTAGATGCTTCTCCAGAAGGTTGAGTTTAACAGGCACTGTCACACTGGATCCTCTGATCCTCCTCCTCCAGAGTGTAATCGATCCACTGGCACTTATCCTGATGGTCTCAAATTCAAACGGGAGAAAGACTAGAGATAGTGTAATCCCGTTTAACGATTTATTCAACACAACTTAAAATTTACAAAAAATCCGGTACACAGCTTTAGGGCAGCCAAAGATCCGTCACATTAAAAAAAAAAACGCCGTTCCCAGGCTCTTTGTGTGGTAATGGATATAAGCGTCAGTCCCGTCCACTGCAGACTAAATGCTACCCACTTCCTTACACTGGAGCGCACAGTGGAACGCACAGCGTCTCTTCCTACTGCCGTGAGGTCATGCCCTGATGTTTCGTCCTTACGACTTCTTCTGAGGGCGCCATTATTTTCACCATTATTAGATCATTTGCACGGGTGGTTTTCATCAAGTGTGCGTTTATATATATCTTGAAGAAGACTCAAGGATATATTTTTTGAACTTAATTTGGGACATTTTTTTCATTCACACGAGTTTACACATTTGTATATTTGTGTCACAGTGTATTTGTCAATGTGCACATGTTTGAGCAATTTTATGTTGCACAATTTTGAATATTCATTTATATTTTCACTGTATTCATATAATTCTCACTGTATTTTCACATATTGGTAGCGCGGCTTTATATATTTTTAAGTGTCCAAGCAGTAAATTCAATAGGTGTGAAAATGTTGTCAAGGTCACCTGTGGCCAGGTGACAGATGCACACCGTAGGGGGACAGGAGTGCACCGCGAGGTAGTGAACCCTATGGCTGGCTTCTGCGGATAGGAAACTGGGTGGTTGTGGAAAGCGGGACCAGAGGAGCACAACCGGGATCCTAACGGAAGCTAGAGCCAAGATTCCCCAGGGCGCGGAGTCTAAGACCCAGCTGGTCTTCTCCAGGGCCTCTAGTGGTGAGGATGTTACGCTGCAGGCTGGGACCAGGTCGCGGCCCCTGGAGTTTCCTAGCTCACGCCCCGTAGGACAAGGGGAAAAGAGGGGAAGCAGCAGCACACGATAAGAGAGAACCGAATAACAAGCTGAAGGTCAGGGGCCACAAGCAGACAAGGATAACGAAGGACGAGCCGAAGGTCAAGGGTCACGAGCAGACAGGGATAGTCGGGGACAAGCCAATAACGTAACAGAGAGACAGACGTAGCACACGGCAGGCAGGAACCCAAACACACAATGCCTAACAAACACGTTGATCAGCAAAGCAGGCTTGCAGTGCACAGGTTAATATAGTGTTCTGTGATAGGGCCTGGGGTGGAGTCAGGCTGGGAGGAGATTATAAAGGAAGCCAGGTGAAAGGGCTTAGGCCTCTAAGATGAACACATGGGAAGGAAGGTAAGCTGACAGACAAACACTACTGCATATCCATGACAAATGTGAACAGTTTTCACTTTCAAAGTGATAAAGTACATGTGATGCTCACCCTTCACATGCTAGGTAATGAGGTATAACAGTGTACAATGACGATACATCGGCCGTTGCCATCAATAGAGGTCCAGTGTAATTTCTTTCTTCCAACAGTTGTAACATTTCTTTTGTATCTTTAAGGTATGTCCTGGTCTTTTGTACGGCAGGCTGAAGATATCAATCTATGAATTGGCCCGATCTGGCTGTTATCGATTCAATTCCATTTACGATTGGTCTTAAGGGAGGGTCCGTTTTATCCTTATGGATTTTGGGCAATGCATAGATAATAAGAGTCCTGCAAGCCTCAGGTATCAAGTATTTAGCTTTTTTTTAATCTAGGATTTCCCTCTTTAATGCTAAATGAACTACCTGTTCGAGCTCTTTTCTCCATTTAAATATGGGGTTACTGAATAATATGCAGTATGTATTCCAACAGTTTAGTCATACCCCTATGGTATTGTTCGGTAGTTTGAATCACGATCCCACGTCCTTTGTCCGAAGGCCTAATCACAAGGTCTTTCCTTTTTACAAGTTTCTGTATTCCGGTTTTAATTGTTCTAGGTTCCTCAATTCTCTTCACTGTTAGATTCTTTATTTCCTCTGTCATCATGTGTTTAAAAACTTCTATATGTTTGTTATCTTTGAGTTTATCTTTGAATACAAATGGATTTTTTCTATGGATACTTTTGCGCCAAGAGGACTTAATATCGAGTTTGATCTGAATTGTTTCTTGAGTGACCTTTAGTCTTCCCCCCCCCCTTTCATATTAGAGGTCCCCACCATACCGCCACCATGTCTTATGTTTTTATATTTTAATGTTCATTTGTATTTTATATTTCACATACTTTCTATATGTTTAGAGATTGGATCTACCATTTCCTGCATCCTCCAGTCATCTGTGTTGTCCCTGGGGCTCCCCTTTCGTTTATTTTATTCTATTCCCCATTCTGCATTTTTAAATATTGTATTTTTTGTACATTTTATTATATATTCCCCATTTTAGCCTATTGGCAATTTTAACATTCCTTTCTGTATATTTATCTAATGCCATAGTGTACTGTCCCAAATGGCATTTATGTCATGGTGTTATCTCACCGTTGATCATGTTACCTGCAGAGTTCCCCTTTATGCGGTATTTACTGCCAGCCTTGTATTTTGTTTGTTCCGCGGTCATTGCTGCTCGGTGTGTAATGCTCTGGCCGCCTTTCAAATATCCAGATATGCTTGGTTGCATACCTGAGACCTAGGCAATATGGTGGACGGATCATTGTGACTCTGAGTCCATTCATTTCAATAGTGGGCTTCAAGAAAATGGCAGACGGGTGTCCAATTAAGCAGACTATTTATATCCATGCAATGTACCTAGTGTCATCCCCTGATGAAGTCACGTGATGTGACGATACGCGTCGGGATTGGAGCATTGGGTATACTCACAGTTTGACGGCAGGAGACGAGCTCTGCGCTCGTGGATGCTTCATACCGCAGACTCATTTTAAATGTGAGTTTTATCTTTGTTTTTTTATAAATGTGTTACCTTTTGCGGGATTATGCTATGAGTCTCTCTTCTCTTATCCATACCGCCATCTACTGAGTTACCATCTGTATACGGCCGGGAGGCAGAGCGGACCTAGGTGTATATACTGAGGGCTTACGAACTCTGCGTTCGTGGACTGACGCCCATGCCCCTTTACAATAAGTGAGTGCATCACTATATGACCCATCCCTACCCCATTACAGATGTCTAACAAAGTCATGCTATGAATGTTTTTTGTTTTCCCATGTCACACCACTTACCATACATCTGCTACTGAGACCATTTAGCAACTTAAAGGAGACCATTACAGCTCTGCAACTATCACCATCATTGACATCTATGATTATCCATGCTGTTTGTCTAACATCAGTGAGGTGAGCTGCTTGCAGACACAGAGTCACACAATGGTGGTCATTTATGGCCTTGGATATCTGGTGAGCACATTTGTATGGCACTTCGGGTGAAGCACTTTGATTAATGCATGTTGCACTTTGTAGAAGGCACGGTATTGGAATATTAGAAGACCCGAATCAAGCACTGTTTTTTCATTACACCATATCATAGACTGTTTAATATTTGCAAAAATCATGGACTTCTGTATTTAAATTGTTGACACTTCACATAATTTCCTTTATATATTGTTGCGCCCTTTTGCTTTTTATTCATTGTGTATTAGTATCACTAATTTTGGAGCTGCACTTGATATATAGCACATTTATTTAGATTTACTATATTGGCGCCGGTTGCTACTCATTTAATATCATATCTTTGCACATTGCAATTAGGTGGCAGCCTTTAATTCATTTAATTATTTACTTGTTTTTGGTCACACGTGTCACACAATGGTGGTCATTTATGGCCTTGGATATCTGGTGAGCACATTTGTATGGCACTTCGGGTTAAGCACTTTGATTAATGCATGTTGAACTTTGTAGGAGGCACAGTGTTGGAATATTAGAAGACCCAAATCAAGCACTGTTTTTTCATTATACCATATCATAGACTGTTTAATATTTGCAAACATCATGGACTTCTGTATTTAAATTGTTGACACTTCACATAATTTCCTTTATATATTGTTGCACCCTTTTACTTTTTATTCATTGTGTATTAGTATCACTAATTTTGGAGCTGCACTTGATATATGGCACATTTATTTAGATTTACTATATTGGCCCCGGTTCCTACTCATTTAATATCATATCTTTGCACATTGCAATTAGGTGGCAGCCTTTAATTAATTAAATTATTTACTTGTTTTTGGTCACATGTGTCACACAATGAATGTCTTTAGTTTTTTAACTAATAGACATCTCAATTTAGCAGATATCTTTCAAGAGCACACCAATAATTATGTAAACTTAGATCAGGCTTTTAGCCAATTGAAACATGATATGGAGAAACAGATCAGATCCTGGTGGGACATCACTACCCTAGAATTATATATCAAAGAAAATATCACGCCAAGGAGACTTAGATGGGATAGAGGTCCTAATGATGGACTGGAAGATCCCAAACTGATGCTTGAATGGTATGATTTTTTTTAACAAATGTGAAAAGAAGCTTATGGAGATGATTGTTTGCAGAAGAAACATCAAACTCAACCTTCTGCAAACAAGAATCTCCCAGGCAAAAGAAAATTTAGCCCCCCATTTAGAATCTCAAGAATATAAAGAAAAATCTGCTAATTTGGAAAAACAACTTATTAAATATGATAACGAAATTAAAAAGAAAAAAGTAAAGAAACATCAAAGAGATATTAAAGACTATAAAGAGGGTAATGTGGATAGGTGGCAGGAGGATATGGTGAAAACTGTTTCCCGCAAATCCTCAATGGAACAAGAAACATCAAATATCGGTCAAGACCCAAGGGATATACAAATTTCCAGATCTAATGTACCTGTCAATAATGATAGACAAGAACATGGAAAAAACCCTGGCAAAAATCCATCAAACAAGGGCCCCCTTCCTCCTTTGGGAAGAGAACCTCTGATACCAGGGACTGACTCATCCAACTATAGTATCACCACAGAGAACAGATTTCTGCCCTTGAGAGATCTCACTCCAAAAAGGCATGAACCATATGATTATGGTTCTGGTAGTGGACCCGGCTATCAGAATGATAATGCTGGATATTATGAGGACAGATCCTATTATAGGGAACTACCTCCACCCCCACCCCAACATTATAGACCATATGAGCCTCCACATAGGAGACCATATAGGGGGAGAGCTTTTAGAGGGGGTAATCGTGGTAGAGGTTTTCCGAGACCTTCTGTCCCCCCTTATGCCTATGATAACCATTATTACCAACAGTCGGGGTAATGGAGGGACTGGAAAGAACCATACAAAACAGCATACACACCTCAGAAATCCCAAACAGAAGAAAGAAAAGAGGATGTAGAGGAGGTAGACAAAAAAAAGAGCCAGCTAGAGTCCGGCATTTTTAATCTGGCAGGAGAGGACTTCACTGAGGAGGAGTTAAACACTCTCCAGGAAGGTTTGAAGTTTGCTCCTGGCAGATTTTTAAATAAATTTGATACCATGATAGAAATCGAAAAGTTTTACAGGAAATTAAACATTAGAACATTTTTTTTAGAAGTCAAATCTAAAGACACACAACCCATGGAAACCACCCATGAACATAGCGGTTTAAAAAACAAATCCACTTTTAACCCAAAACCTTACAGTCACAAATACATAGATGTTTTTAAAAACATGGTCCAGGAGGATGTGAAGCAAATTGAAAGTGACAAGAAAAGAAAAACTAAAAAAGTATGGGAAGCAATTAGAAAACTGTAAAAGAAAAAAGAAATAGTAATTAGACCCACCGACAAAGGTGGTGGTTTAGTAGTACTCAAGAAAAGTGAATATAGAGCAGAGATCAACAACATTTTGGGTGACAAAGACACATATGTGAAAATGCCGGGTAATCCGACTCTCAAATTTAAAAAGAAATTGGGAGAATGGCTGAAGAAGGGCATGAAAAAATAAATTTTGGATAAAAAAGAGGCCAGAAATTTGGACATAAGAGCGCCCTAAAATACCAGTTTTGTATATACTCCCGAAAATGCACAAAAACAAAGTCTCTCCACCAGGGAGACCGATTGTTAGTGGAATAAACTCCCTTTACTCTAGAAGTGGGGAATATTTGGATACCTTTCTCCAGCCACTGGCACAAGATTTTAACCCTGTAAGTGATTTTACAATTAAAAAGACAGTATTACACTATCTCTGCTTCCTTGTGGCTCATTGCTTTGGAGCCTTAAACTTTGCAGATTGAAGGCCTAATAAAGGGGGCTATAGATGGTTTACATCTAAGCTTATGAAGAGCGCACTTATGCAATTTGGATTGAAGTGGTGTCCTGTCAAGCATTGGTCATAGCCTGTGAGAGGCTTGCAAGAGGAAGGATCCTGTGTAAAGATTCTCCTATATGCCTGGTGGTCATGTATGGCCTTGGATATCTGGTGAGCACATTTGTATGGCACTTTTTGAAGCACTTTGATTAATGCTTGTTGCACTTTGTAGGAGGCATGGTGTTGGAATATTAGAAGACCCAAATCAAGCACTGTTTTTTCATTATACCATATCATAAACTGTTTAATATTTGCAAAAATCATGGACATCTGTATTTAAATTGTTGACACTTCACATAATTTTCTTTATATATTGTTGCGCCCTTTTACTATTTATTCATACACCACTGGTTACTTGGTAAACACTGGCTAAATAAATATATATTTTAATACATTTGAGAAACAATATTTCCAAATACACATGTTGAAAAGCTTTCGGAGCATGAGCTAAGAACATCTATTTACAACCTAAAAGTGAAAATTAATAGAAAAGAAAACAAAGACACTTAAACAAGAAAGACAAGAAAATTTCCTAAACTACAATATTAAGGAAGTTTCTACCTAGTCTCTGCTATTTCTACTTTTCTACACATCTGTATAATTATGCAAGAAAAAAATTAACCACAAGGCTCAGAAGCCATTTCTGAATATAGATTACCTACTTTAGCATCATTCAGTCAAGAGACCAAAATGTCTTTGAAATGTAGTGGACACACTGCTGGATTATTTTCTGAATACTGTATCTCTTTGGATGGAAAATAGATAAGGTAATAATGATAAAATGTTAATTAATCAATTTAAGTAAAATATCAGCAGAGTTACAATAATTTTTGCCGAGTGATTTTAAGAATGATGCATCTTATGAATTATTATTTGTGATAAATAATTTTCCTGCAGTATTAATCATACTCACTGGAAAATGAAAATGTCATATTGTGATGAAGTATTAAAGAAACAGCAGCATAGTCCCACCAGTATATTCTGTATAGAATTACATGAAGAAATAATTGTTTTGTTGCTGTATTTAACAAAGGTAGATCTGAAGTTTGGCAAACAAATGTCTTTATCATGCTTTTAAACAGACAAGTAACAATATTTTTTCAGTTAGCACACTTAAGCCCTGTACACACGATCGGATTTCCTATGGATTAAAATCCGATGGATTTTTTCATCAGAATTCCGATGAAGCTGACTTCCATCAGTCTTGCCTACACATCATCAGTCAAAAATCCGACCGTCCCAAACGCCGTGACGTAAAACACTCTGATGAGCCGAGGAAAATTAAGTTCAATGCTTCTGAGCATGCGTCGACTTGATTCTGAGCATGCGTGGGTTTTTTCTCCGATGGAGTTCCACACAGACGATCGGAATTTACCATAGTTTTTTTTCCATCGGATAAATTTAAAACATGTTATATTTTTTCTCACCGATGGAAAAAAGACAGATGGGGCCCATACACGATCGGTTTGTCCAATGAAAAAAGTCCATTGGACTGTTTTCATCGGTAAAACCGATCGTGTGTACAGGGCATCACAGTGAGGGAAGACTCTTGACATTGCACAGCTGAAAAATAGAGATTGTTGCATTTTGCACAGGAATAATCTTTAAATCTTTATTTAAAAAGGGAAAACAGTATGGAGTATGTTTAAAAAGAAGTGAATCTTACATTCACTAATTACTTACTGCAGGTGACTCTTCCCAGTGCGTGTATTTTAATTTCAATTCGTTTTTATTATTAAGAGATTTTTCACAAACAAAGTTAAAGCATTGGTTGTACATAAAGAAAAGCAAAATAAAGAAAACATTGTAAAAGAGTATTAGGTGATGTCATTTTACTCTGTTCTGGCTGTAAAACTGTCAAATACCCTAAGGTATTCTAAGATAACAATAGTGTATACAATTCTAGAAGATTTAGCCTACACACTGGATATGCTTGCACTCAATCTATAGGTCCCGACCCCCCCTGCGCACCCCTAAAGGGAACACACTGTGTCGCCGGGTAGGAGGCCGCAACCTCCCCCAGCCTTTCTATTTATTATGTCACGTATGCTGTCTGTCTTCAAGTAAGTGCCAAAGGGCTAAACTTTGTGCAACACCTTAATGAAAGTATGCCACTACATATAAAATAAATCAAAATAATAGGAATAAAAAAAAACTGGGGTAAAAGAAACAATGAATGCAGTTAATCACTTTAGACATTTATCTGCTGAACTGATAACCTTCATATAGAGCAATCAGGAGGTCAAGTAAAGCCAGGCTTAGCTGTAGTGTCATACCATTTGTTCCATGGTTCCCAAACCTTATTGGCTGTAAGGTGTTTACCCACCCCAGAGGCAAAGAGTCGTTCATATGTACCATGGGTATTAATTATCTGTATGACTTCAAGAAGTTTTGGATGCATTGTGTCTTTCCAATGCCTAACCAGAGCAAGTCTAGCTGCTAAGAGGATGTGGGATAGTAAAGATCTTAGGTGATGAGGGACTAGGTCCATCCCCAGAGAGAGCAACACCATCCCTGGTGTAGGCTCTAGTTGAATCTAAAGTGTCTGTAGGATGAGGTTATAGATCAATTTCCAGTATTGGGACATATATAGATATATTGGGACAGGACCATAGTATGTGGAATAATATACCTGTTCCCTCGCATTGTCTCCAGCATTGGGAAGACACCCCCTGGGCAAATTTAGACAGTCTACATGGAGTGAGATACCATCTTAGTAAATTTTTTGGGAAAAGTCCCCAGAGATTGGAACATTTGGTAGAAGAATATGTTGTGGTTAAAGCCGTTTGCCATTGATCCTCTGAATAAACTCTACCAAAGTCTCTCTCCCAGGTTTGCATATCGGGGGATTTCGTAAACATTCATTTGTTTTGGAGATGGGAGTAGAACAGCAATATGCCCCTGACATTCACAGTTTTCGACAGGTAATATTGGGATATTTGCCAAGGGAGGGAGGTGGATAATCTAGTTGGCCGTTTTAATAAGTGTGAAACCTGTAGGTACCTGTAATATTCAGCTGGAGGAATAAAGAACTCCACCTGGAGAGCCCTAGAAGTTTTGAGAGAAGGTCCCACAAAGAGGTCCTCCAGTTCTAGTTCCCTGCTGGATCTCCAGTGAGCAATAGAAATGCCTGGTATTAATAGGGATAACGCAGATAGGGGGAATTTCAGTGGGGTAAGTTTAAACCTAGGGGAAGTATGTGTTGTTAGTGTCCGTCACGCTTCGAGAGATGCTTGTATGGTCGGTCCCACGCTAGGGGATGGGAGAGGAAGGAAAGGACTTGAAATCAGATAATTATAGAGGTTCCGACCTGGAATCTGTTGTTGCTCAAGAAGAGCCCATAAGGTGGGTAGGGAGGGACAGAACCAGCTCTTCAATTGGGCTAAGATAGCGGCTGTATAATAGTCTCTAATGTGTGTGTGGCCTATTCCACCCACCTTCCTATGTTTTATAATCCTGCTAAGTGCGCATCAAGTCCATTTCCCCCCCAGAGAAATTTGTTGATCATGGATTGTGCAGATAAAAAGAAGGAGGTAGGAACCGGGATGGGTAGGGTTCTAAAGATGTATATTAGTTGTGGAAGAATTTGCATTTTAAAAGCGGCCAACCTCCCTGACCAGGATAATTCGAAGTTTGACAATTTGCCTAGTTTGGAATGAAGTGATTGAAGCATTGGGGTGTAATTTTCTTTAACTAGATCTGAAATTTTAGGGGTAAGGGTAATACCCAGATATGAGATGCCTTTTTCTTTCCATATGGATGGAAACCTGTTACTAAGGGCTTGTTTAAGTCCGGTAGAAATTCCCAATCCTAAAATATACGATTTGGTATCATTAACTTTATAGTAAGACACCGATGTAAATAATTGCAGCGCTTGATGAATCAAAGCTAGAGAGTCCTCGACACTAGTGAGCATTAGAATGATATCATCCGCAAACAGGCTAATGGTGTGAGTTGCGTCTCTGGACTTAAATCCACTTATCTGGGGGTGGGAATGGATATAAATTGCCAGGGGCTCCATAACTAAATTAAATATAAGTGGGGAAAGTGGGCACCCTGTCGAGCCCCGTTAGAGATATTAAATGGTGTGGAAAGCATTCCCGATATGTACACCTGGGCCGAAGGGGTTGTGTAAAGTGCCATGATAGCCTAGTGAATCTGACCTTCAAACCCAAACTTGGTGAGCACCTTAGCCAAGTACTCCCAATGGATTCTATCAAATGCCTTCTCTGCATCCAAGGTTAGGAGCAGAGAAGGCGTTTGTTAGCTAGATGTATAATGTTGATTAGGCATCTTGTTGCGTCAGCGGTTTGTCAGCGTTTTGTAAATCCTGATTGGTCCAGGTGTATTAGGGATGGTAAAAGGTCCACCAACCTGTTTGCAAGGAGCTTAGCATATAGTTTCAAGTCGTTGTTCAGCAACAAAATGGGTCTAAAATTTTGTGGTGCATTCGGATCTTTCCCCAGCTTCAGTAATGCCACTATCAATGCTTTAAGCATCTCCGATGGGAAAGAGGAAGAGGAGACAGCTCTATTGTAGATCCTTGTTAGACTAGCACTAATTTGAAAGTTTTGTAATATTCCCCTGTAAAACCTTCAGTCCCAGGGGATTTGTTATGAGGTAGGGAGTCAATGGCTTTGGCGATTTCCGCTTCAGAAAAGGGGGAATTTACATTTCCCTGTTGGGTAGATGTTACCTGAGGGAGATTAATTTTATCGAGAAAATCCAAAATCATGGACTCCGTAGGTTGAATCGTGGATGGATCATCCCTTAAATTGTAGAGAGAGCTGTAATAACAGCTGAATGCGTCTTCTATAGCCTGTGGGTGATATAATTTTTCTTGTGTAATGGGGTGCAGGACATAAGGGATGTTTGTTTTGAGCCTCTGCCCCCTGAGACGATTGGCTAAAAGTTTTCTGGCTTTATTGCCACTGATATAATATGTCATTTTAAGATGTTTAGAGGCCTTTTCAAAGTCTTCTAGTAAGATCAGGCCGAGATCGTGTCTAAGCTGCGTTAATTGGTCCGACACTGTCAGGGAGGCATTCTTTTTATTTTGGGTTTCTAGATTATGTATTTTAGAGATAAGATCTTAGATATGCTCTCTCCTCTGTCTCTTAGCTCATGCACCTAGGGTTGAGCGAACCCGAACTGTAAAGTTTGGGTTCGTACCGGACTTTTGGGTTTTGGGTTTTTGGTACCCGGACCCGAACCTGAACAATTCACTGTATGTTCGGGTTCGGGTTCGGTATTCGGCAATGTAATGGCGCGTTTTAAAAAGCTGCAGGGCAGCCAATCAACATTTGTTTAACTTGTGTGCCCTTAGAAGCCATCACAGCCATGCCTACTAATGGCATGGCTGTGATTGGCCAGTGCAGCATGTGACCCAGCCTCTATATAAGCTATAGGCACATAGCACAGCACGTTACTCTGCTTCAGTTAGTGTAGGGAAAGCTGCTGCTGCTTTGAGGGAGAGAATTAGATAGGAGTCCTGATTCAGAAATCAAATTACTCAGTGATCTACTGTACCTTGCTTTTGTTGTGTGGGTGCAGTGCACAATCTTTTTATTCTGCCCTGAGCCCAGTGCCAGAGAAAAGATAACTTTTACCCGTCTGTTAGTTAGGTTGGCTTCGGCGGGCATTTTATGCAAGCTCAGTGCACCAGCACTGCATATGTTACTGTGAGATACACCCTTTAGGCCGGGTTCACACCTATGCGAATTGGTTGCGGCTTACACCGCATCCAATTTGCATTACATAAAAAAATACATTATTTTCCATGAGGCTGGTTTACATATGTGCGATGCATTCGCACTGCGCAATACCAAAAAAAGCGTGCGTTTTCAACACATTGCGGTGCGGCTCAGGTGTGAATTCAGGTCCATTATCTTCTATGGCCACGCATCTGATTCGCAGATGTCTTCCGTTCTGAACAGGACTTTTTTCAATGCTCACTACACTTCCCCCCCCCCTCTCCCAGGTCAGCAAGTTCGCATGTTCCACTGCACACAAAACGCTGAACAGCTCTCTTATCTCCTTGCAGAGATAACAGAGCTGGAATTCGCACCGCACAAGTGTGAACCCAGCCTTAGATACTGTTCTCCTATTCTGCTATTAAAAAAAATAAAAAATTTAGGGCAAAAAAATATTTTGTTGGTGCATTTTCTGCATATCTGTACGTGTGAGATAGACACTTTAGATACTGTTCTCCTCTTCAAAAAAATAATAATTTAGGGCAAAAAAACATTTTTTGGTGCGTTTTCTGCCATAAAAAAATTTTTTGGTGCATTTGCTGCATATCTGTACGTGTGAGATAGACACTTTAGATACTGTTCTCCTATTCTGATCTTCAAAAAATATAATAATTTAGGGCAAAACATTTTTTTGGTGCGTTTTCTGCCCCAAAAACTTTTTTTGGTGCATTTTCTGCATATCTGTACGTGTGAGATACACACTTTAGATACTGTTTTCCTATTCTGCTCTTCCAAAAAATAATAATTTAAGGCAAAAAAAAAAAATTTGGTGCGTTTTCTGCCATAAAAATTAATTTTGGTGCATTTTCTGCATATCTGTATGTGTGAGATACACACTTTAGATACTGTTCTCCTATTCTGATCTTCAAAAAATATAATAATTTAGGGCAAAAAAAAAGTTTTTTGGTGCGTTTTCTGCCCAAAAAAAGTTTTTTGGTGCATTTTCTGCATATCTGTACGTGTGACATACACACTTTAGATACTGTTATCCTATTCTGCTCTTCAAAAAAAGTAATAATTTAGGGGCAAAAAAATAAAAAAATTGGTGCGTTTTCTGCCCCAAAAATGTTTTTGGTGCATTTTCTGCATATCTGTACATGTGAGATACACACTTTAGATACTGTTCTCCTATTCTGCTATTCAAAAAAAATAAAATTAAAAGCAAAAACCAGTGTTGGCTACCTCGTCCTCCTCCACCACCGCTTCCATCTACACCGCCACATCCACCGCTACCTCAACTTCCTACTCCATATGGACCTCATCCTCATAGGTCAAGATTAATATTTTTTATTTTTATGTATTTTATGTTATTTTAAGTTATTATTTCCCTATCCACATTTGTTTGCAGAGCACTTGCCATGCTCTTAACAATATTTTACTGCCATTTGCAGCCCTCTAGCCCTTTCCATTACTATTTTAGAGCCATTTTAGTTCTTAAAAGTTCGGGTCCCCAATGACTTCAATGGGGTTCGGGGTCAAGTTTGGGTCAAGTTCGGGTCCCGAACTCAAACTTTTTTGCGAAGTTCGGCCGAACCCGTCGAACCCGAACATCCAGGTGTCCGCTCAACCCTAATTAGAACCCCTCTTATGTATGCCTTATGGGCATTCCATATAACCATGGGATCAGACACAGAATCTGCATTAAAATTCAATTAACTCTTCCTGTAAACTGGTTTTGGAGGGATCAGCCTGGAACAGTCTCAGGTTGGATCGCCAAACGAAGCTAGAATTAACGATTAGTGAATCGTCAACCAAAAGCGTCACGAGACGTGATCCGACCATGTAATGTTGTTAATCTTAGAGGTAGTTATTTTAGGCGCCATTTTTCCGTAAGAAAAAGGTCTAAACTTGTATAAACCCTGTCGCTTGTTGAAAAAAAAGAGTAGTCTTTTCAGTGCCATGGAGGCATCTCCAGGCGTCATAGAGTTCCTGAGCATGCAATGTTGATTGAAGTGAGTGGTCGTGTCTGAGTGAAGTGGATGTGGAGTCCATGTGGGGGTCAGGAGGTAGATTAAAGTCTCCGCAGATCAAAAGAAATCCCTGCTGCACCCGTCTAACTTTCTTGAGGACTTGATTTAAAAAACATACTTGGTGCTTGTTGGGTGCATACACATTGACCACAGTATATGTAATGGAGTTAATATCACATACAAGAATGTGATAGCGACCTTGAGAGTCTGCAGTTTCACTGTGTAACGTAAAAGCAACTGTGTCTTTGACTGCAGTCATGACTCCCCGTTTTTTAGCGGAAGTACTTGCAGTGAAAACATGTGGAAATTTGGCATGAGTACATTTGGGCATTCTTTGACTGTGAAAGTGGGTCTCTTGGGTACAGAGAATATCACATTTATGTTGAGTCGCTTAATTCTCTTTACTGGATTATTAAGCCCCTTGGCATTAATAGTCAAAAAAGTGGATGGCACATAAGTTCCAGTAAGTAAAGAGTGTGTGTGTAACACTTATATTAGGTGGCACGGGTCCCCATACCAGTATATTGAAGAAGTCAGCATCCATGCACGTCAGGGCAGGTAGATGTCCTTTCATTTGACTTTCAGCAGATAAGAAGGTAACTGCATAACCAACTGAAAAATCGGGTGTTAAACATTGAAACAAACAAAGGGTAGGAAAAACATAAAAGAGGGTACACAAAAAAAACTTGTAGGTCATGTTGACCAGGTTGTAGCAGATAGCTACGCTAGCTTAAAGGGGTAAGAAGTCTAGCTTAACAGGTTGTCTCCAGAACAGGGACAGAAAATAAACGTAAGGGCCTTAATCAGCCCATAAGCCACTTTAATGGTGTGCAAGCATTTTTGGAGTTGACCAAGTTCCATTCCTCCGCGGTGCGGTCTGGGTGGCGGTTGTTGGAACCCTGAGGAAGGTCATCAGGATTGATGTGCCATGTTTTAAGTAGCTCCAGGCCCTTGGCAAGGGTGTCCACTGTGTGTTCATTCCCATCATTGGTGATGATAAGTTTGGTTGGAAACCCCCATCTGTAGGCTATTTTGTGGTTATGTAGAGCCTAATGCCGCGTACACACGACCACTTTTCTCGACGAGAAAAACTGCATTTTTTTTTTTCGCCGAGAAAAACGATCGTCTGTGGGCTTTATGTCATTTTTCTTGTTGAGAAAAACGGCATAAAAAACGACGAGAAAAATTAGAACATGTTCTAAATTTTCTCATCGTTTTTTCCAGCATTTTTTTCCGCGGCAGTTTTCCCATAGGGAGACACTGCCGCGGAGCCCACAGACGGTCGTTTTTCTCGTCAAGAGAAAAAATGACGGGAAAACGACCGTGTGTAGGGAACCAAGCGGTTCCCTCGTTTTTCCTGTCATTATTCACGGCGGTTTTTTAACCGCCGTGAATAATGATCGTGTGTACGCGGCATTAGAAATTGTATTAAGGTTTCTCCTTTTTTGTAGTGTGAATTGAGACAGGTCGGTGAAGAACTGCAAATCTTTATATTGTGCTGGAAGGAGATCCTTATTGCGCGCCACAGACATTAAACGTTCCTTCACATGAAAAAAATGTAAACACAGTATTATGTCTCTTGGCACTTTGTCAGGGAGATAAGAGGGTTTTGGTAACCTGTGGATCCTGTCTATTGTGATATCTATTTCTGTAAGGTCAGGCAGGATAGAGGTGAACACTTGGGTGACATAGCTACGCAGATCTGACTGTTGAACAGACACGGGTCACCCCCTTAGCTTGAGGTTGTTCCTCCTAGAACGATCCTCGATATCTGTGATTTTAGCCTTGACTGTCTCCATCTCCTCATCCCTGGCATCATGCGCATCAACTAGGTTATTGATTGTGGAGGAAAACCCCCCCATCTTAGTTTCCACATGATCCACTCTGTCAGATACAGTTTGTATATCTTTCCCAAACTTATGGACACATGCCATCATGTCCTTGTGGAGAGAACTTCTGAGTGAAACTAGCATGTCCTTGAGTGTGGTGTCTAAGACTGGCTGATTGCTAGTGGGAAAGCGATCTATGGAGTCAGGGAGCTCGCTGGTGTCATCCCCTGAGTCTAGGCCCGCGCTCACCTCTTCTGAAGGATCCGTGCCATCCAGCTTGAATCTGGTCTTCTCAGGGCTCCCAGAAGCTGAGGAAGGTGCAGGAGAGTGTCTGTTGCTCGTTGGTGAGTTCCTTTTAGGAGGTTTTTCCTTTTTCTGTGTGGGATGAGGCGTACTAGCCGTGGACGGCCTAGGAGATCCGGCACCATCTTGCCTCTGCTCCCATGTGAAAAACTCTGTCATCTTTTGGGGTCTCTGGAGCCCCTTCCGCTTGTTCGTCATGATGGCTGATGTCAGCGGAGGGTAGTCACCGGCTTTAGATGTCTCGATCGCCGTTCTTTGGGCTGCTATGTGCCGCTGTGTCCCTGGGTTGCCTGGAGCTCTGGTCTCATGCGGCCATCTCGGTCTCCGTCAAGCTCCACCCCCTCCAGTGCGTATGTTTTAAATGACAGTGATTGACTCACTATCAGTGAATGTTTGGTCACATTATGCATCCAAATTTCAATTAGGAAAATGTGTGAATCTTGAGTAAAAGCTGTGTGATTCTATTTTGATGCACAAGCAAATAGGTGCCAATGCTGCCGCACCACAATATAAACATTGAATAAAAGATGTAGGTCCAGTTTTCCTTCCATTGTCCTATGTTGGTAGCCCATTCTAAATTAATGGACTGCCTTTGTGTAATGCAGATTAAAGTTTTAAATATCGCAAATTAATTTGCATGAATTAATGAGCCTCAACAGAGCATAAGTGTGTCATAAGACTCTTAATATAGCTGCATTTTAAAATAATCTTCGGTAACCCAACAATAATAACATTTGCTTTTCAATAATTTATGCGATTTCTATTATTTTAGGGTAATTATCATTGTTTCCAATCAACTATGCCTTAAACTGAAGTATATGTATTTTAAACAGTAATAACATTTTATTGTAAAAATTGGTTAATAACATAAAAAAAAGTAGCTGCAAAGAAAGTGATTCTTAAACTAGTTAAAAGAATAACTTCAACCAATGTCTTGAGAGCAGGTGTTGGGACACCAAGGGCAAACTGCCCCGAAAGAACCTGACATCATTTACAGTCTCAGTGCAGTTTGACTTTGGTGTCCTGACACCTGCTCTCAAGGGGGATTTACTCTGATTTTGACATCACCCTGGTATGGTCACTAGGGATGAGCAGAACACCCCCTGGTTCGGTACGCACCAAAACCTGCGAACGGACCAAAAGTTTGCGCAAACTTTAGAACCCTATTAAAGTCTATGGCACTCGAACGTTCAAAATCAAAAGTGCTAATTATGAAGTTTAATATGTAAGTTATTGTCCTAAAAAAGGTTTGGGGACCCGGGTCCTGACCCAGGGGAAATGTATCAATGCAAAAAAAAGTTTTAAAAACTGATGTTTTTTCGGAAGCAGTGATTTTAATGATGATTAAAGTGAAAAAAAAAGTGAAATATTTCTTTAAATATCAACCTGGGGGGTGTCTAAAGTATGCCTGTGAAGTAGCACGTGTTTCCCGTGTTTAGAACTGTCCCTGCACAAAATGACATTTCTAAAGGAAAAAAAGTCATTTAAAACTGCTTGTGGCTTTAATGTAATGTCTGGTCCCAGCAATATGGATGAAAATCATTGAGAAAAATGGCATTGGTACCCCCCCAGCCCATTACCAGCCCCTTTGGGTCTTGAATGGATATTAAGGGGAACCCCGCACCCAAATTAAAAAAAGAAAAGATGTGGGGCCCCCAGGCCCTATATACTCTGAACAGCAGTATAAAGGCAGTACAAACAAGACAGGGACTGTAGGTTTGTTCTTAAGTAGAATTTTTTTGTAATTTGGAACAGGTACATTTTTAAAGTGTAGCTCCAGCCAAAAAATCTATTTTTAAGCTTTTTGGAAAACAAAGGGAAGGGTTAGCACCCCTGTAACATTTGTTTTGCTGTATGTGCACCTGTTTAGAACATTTCACCTCACTTTCCATCGCAATGACAAATGTTTTTTGAAAATTTGGGGTTTTTATTGAAACAAGGATTGGTGATTAAGCTTCAGTGGAGAGGAGGCACTTTTTTCCCATATTAACTCTTAAAGGAGAGAATTTCCCTTCCTAGGGGTAGTTTTCCTCTCACTTCCTGTTGTCTCCTTCCGTTTGCAAGTAGGAGTCATTTGTAAGTTGGATGTTTGAAAATAGGGGCCTGCCATATATACTCTGCAGAAATTTGGTCCTTAGGTGTTGGTGTTGCCACAACACTGTAAGCCCTCACAGTTACTCTTGGTGGGCGCTGGAACGCCCTGCTGTGAACTATTATATCAAGAATTGTAATTACATGCCATTGTTGAACAGTGGTAGGAAAAATTGGGCCTTTAGTGGTGGTGCTGGTGCCACAACACTGTAAGTCCTCACAGTTACTCTTGGTGGGCGCAGGAATGGGCCCAGCTGTGAAATATTAGATCAAGAATTGTAATTACATGCCCCTGTTGAACAGGGGCAGAAACATTGGGCCTTTGGTGGTGTTGCCACAACACTGTAAGCCCTCACATTTACTCTTGGTGGTCGCAGGAATGGGCTCTGCTGTGAATCATTAGATCAAGAATTGTAATTACATGCCCCTGTTGAACAGGGGCATAAAAATTGGGCCTTAGGCACTGGTGCTGGTGCCACAACACTGCAACCCCTCACAGATACTCTAGTTGGAGCGCAGGAATGAGCCCTGATGCAAAGTATTGCATTAAAAATTGTAATTACACGCCCCTGTTAAACAGAGGCTGAAAAATTGGGCCTTAGGCACTGGTGCTGGTGCCACAACACTGCAACCCTCACAGATACTCTAGTTGGAGTGCATGAATGAGCCCTGCTGCAAAGTATTGCATTAAAAATTGTAATTACACGCCCCTGTTAAGCAGGGGCTGAAAAATTGGGCCTTAGCCATTGGTGGCGGTGCCCAGAAACAAAAATGTTCTTACATGCTATCAGCATGATCATTGAGCAGGAAGAGGATTGTCACTCAGCATAACAGGATACTCACTCTGCATCAGCATAGGCAGTCTTGAAGGGATCTCACATTTCAAAGAAAATTATCCTGTTACATCAGCATCAGGTGCTTGGTAGCTAGTGGTGATCCAAGACTGATTCATTTTTATGAAGGTCAGTCGATCGACCGAGTCGGTGGACAGGCGCACCCTGTGATCGGTTACAAAGCCTCCAGCAGCACTGAATGTGCATTCCGAAAGAACGCTGGATGCAGGACAGGCCAGTAGCTCAATTGCATACTGTGCAAGCTCTGGCCAGTGATTCATCCTCAAGACCCAGTAACCCAGAGGATTTTCGGTGGGAAGGTGTCCAAGTCTGATCTTGCTCCTAGGTATTCCTGCACCATGTAAACCAGACGCTGGCGATGGTTGCTGGAACCGATCATACCTTGGGGCTGCGGACTAAAAAACTGTCTGAGCGCATCGGTCAGACGGCCACTTTCTCCACCGCTCCTTCTTTGACTGACCGAAGCCTCAGCAACACGTTGTCCAGGACCAGGAATTTGTAACCTCCCAGTCTCTGGGAACGTGTTGCACAGACCTTTCTGCAAGGCCTCCCAAAGATGCTTCATCCTCTGCTCCCTCTGCGACAGCAAGATAAGGTCCGCAACCTTACCCTTGTAACGTGGAAAAGGAGGGTTGCCAGCCAGTAATGATCCCTCTTCTTGATAGCACGAATACGAGGATCCTTCCGCAGGCTTTGCAGGATCAGGGAGGCCATGCAGCGTAGGTTTGCTGAGAAATTCGGTCCAGAGTCCTCAGGGTCACTGAGGACGACATGATCTGCAGCCACCTCCTCCCAGCCACATACAAGTCCATGGGTGTCTTGGGACTGTAATTGATCCCTTGAAGACTGCTGCTGATGCTGAGTGCTAGGCTCCACCTCCATGCTGACACAATCCTCCTTCTCCTCCTCATCCTCTTCCTGTGTGATAGGCGGGCCAGCAGGAACACTGTCTGGATAAAGGGGGCCTTGAGAGGTATGGAAGTCCCCCTCTTCCTCCCTCTTTTCTGCCTCAAGTGCCCTGTCCATTATTCCACGCAGCGTTTGCTCCAACAGGTGGACAAGAGGAACAGCACTGTCACTGCTCACCATCCTCATGGCCTCCTCAAATGGTGCCAGGACAGTGCATGCATCCCTGATCATGGCCCACTGGCATGGGGAAAAAAATCCAAGCTCCCCTGACCCTGTCCTGGTGCCATATTGCAACAGATACTCATTGATGGCCCTCTGCTGCATGTGCAGCTGCTGCAGCATGGCCAACGTAGCGTTCCACCTGGTGAGCATGTCAAAGATTAGGCGGTTCTTGGGCAGGTTGTATTCCTTTTGCAGGTCAGCCAGCCGAGCACTGGCATTATATGACCGGTGGATATGCCCACAGAGTTTCCTGGACTGCTTCAGGACCTCCTGTAAGCCCAGGTACCTGCCCAAGTACTGCTGCACCACCAAGTTAAGGACGTGAGCAAAACAGGGCACATGGGTCAGTTGTCCCTGTCGGAGGGCTGAGAGGAGGTTGGTGCCATTGTCGCAAACCACCTTTCCTGGCTTAAGCTGGCGTGGTGTCAACCACCTCTGAGCCTGCCCCTGCAGAGCTGACAGAATCTCTGCCCCAGTGTGGCTCCTGTCCCCCAAGCACACCTGCTCAAGCACCGCATGGCATCTTTTTGCCTGCGTACTTGCGTAGCCCCTTGAATGCCTACGGAGCACCGCTGGTTCCAAGGACAAAGCACAGGAAGAGGCCATGGAGGAAGAAGAAGAGGAGGGGGTGGAGGAGAGAGGTGTGTCAGAATCACCAGTAGTAGCATTCTGGAGGCATGGTGGCGGAACAACCTCCAACACTACTGCGCCTTGTCCTGCATCCTTCCCAGCTGCCAGCAGAGTCACCCAATGCGCCATGAAAGATAGGTAATGTCCCTGTCCATACCTGCTGGACCATGAGTCAGCGGTAATATGCACCTTACTGCTGACCGCCCTGTCCAGCGAGGCAAAGACATTGCCTTCCACATGCTGGTAGAGAGCCGGAATCTCCTTCCGTGAGAAAAAGCGGCGTTTGGGAACCTGCCACTGAGGAACCGCACATTCCCCAAACTCACGAAAGGGGGCAGAGTCTACCAACTGAAAAGGCAGCAGTTGAAGTGCTAGCAATTTAGCCAAGCTAGCATTCAACCGCTGGGCATATGGATGGCTGGGAGCGAACTTCTTTCGGCGGTGCAGCAGCTGGGGCAGGGAAATTTGCCTGTTACCATCTGACGTCGGTGTACCGATAGCAGATTGCCCGCAAGTACTTGGCTGTGACACACCTTATTCTACACCTTCATTCCTCTCAGTGCAGGTTTCAGAGAGGACTTAAGGTATAGTGGGGTTGGAGATCCCAGCTGATGAGGAGCAAGGAGAGGTCCGCTTTGTTCTTTGGTGTGGGTCTTTTAGCTGTGCTTGCCAATGAACTGCATGGCAGGTCGACATATGTCTGATCAAGCACGTGGTGCCCAAGCGGGTGATGTTTTGGCCATGCGAGATACGCCTGAGACATATGTTGCAAATAGCAGCACTGCGATCTGATGCACTCGTCTCAAAAAAGGCCCACACCAAAGAACTTTTGGAATAACGTGCAGAGACAGCAGCGCCCTGCACATGTGGAGCTCTGAGGTGTGATGCAGTCAGTGTGCTGCCCTTAAGCTGGCCCCTGGAGGGCATTCTGCCTCATTGGAGATATGCCTCCTCCTCCTCCTCTCTCCTATCAGGCACCCACGTGGAGTCAGTGACCTTATCACCCCCTCCTTCCTCATCACCTGGCAGTATGCTGCAGCTGGGGAACATGACTGCCAGATTGCTGTCCTTGTTGGGCACCCCCTCTCTCTGGGCTCACGTTACTACCTCCTCTCTCTGGGCTCACGTTACTGCCTTCCTCTAGCTGGGTTCCATCATCGGAGCCTTCAAAAAGCTGGGCATCCTCCTGGAGCACTTACCCAACACTGTGGTCAAACAGTTCGGGGGACTCCTCAGAAGGACATGGTGGGGCTAGGGAAGTAGTGACTGATGCCATTGAGCCGAGGAAAGAGGGCATGTTGGCAGCAGGTTTGCCAGACAAAGTACCCTGAGCCTGGGTGAGAGAGGATGAGGAGGATGAGGAGGATGAGGACGGCTTGGTCATCCACTCTACCAAGTCTTCGGCATGTTGCGGCTCAACATGGCCAGCTGCCGAAAAGAAGGACAAGCGTGTCTCACAGCCACGTGCTGATGAGGATGCACCGTGTCCACAACCAGCACTGTTGCCTCTAGACACAGAGCCTGCTTGCCCTCTTTTATTGGCTCGTGACTGTCTGCCTCTCCTTGTTTGCCTTCCAGACATACTAATGGCCTGCAGTGAGATGTAGCTGCACAAAGGTGGGATGTATATATATATATATATATATATATATATATATATATATATATATTGTGAGGGGGTTAGCTCGGCAGCGGGTGTGTGTGACCCCCGAGATGGGCTCCCCACACAAAACAGGCCCAGCAAACGGAGGTTGTGGTTTTCAAAATCAAAAAGGTGCGGTTTATTTTCTATTTACAGTGACAAAACACAGCAAAGCAAAAAGAAACATAAACAAAATAAATCCTGGTCAAGTTGACCTCTGACTAAACATACAGGTTTCCTAACTAACAACTGGGATCAGCCTAGTGCTGTCCTAGTCCCTAAGTCCCTGGTTTTAAATGTCCAAGCAAATAGCCACACAGGCTTTGTCTCACCGCACAGGGGTTCACTCTCCCTAGACAGTCCACACAGGTCTGGTTCCAGGCATGAGCTAACATCTAATGAAGCTGGGAGTTCTTATAGAGGCCTAAATGAGCTGACAAGCTTCAGCTGGTCTCATCAACTCCCTGTCTGCACGACGCCCCACACTCTCCCTAGAGGTATGAGTCATCCATGAGCCCACTAGCCTTAGCTGGGCTTATACAACTCTCCACCTAGTTGTATAAGTCGGCGTAAAGCCTGAATCTGGGCGAAATATATCTACCCCCCTGGAGGCAACCAGGTGACTTTACCTTCCTGCTGTCACATACCCCCCCTCTTGTTTTAACCTCGGGGTTGGAACACCAGCAATCAGGCATTCATGTACTCGAGACAAAGCATCCACATTCCCCATTTGAACGCCAGGGCGATGCTTTACTGTGAAGTTGAATTCCTGGAGGGCCAGGAACCACCTATTCACTCTTCTATTTGTTTCCTTGTTTTGAGCCATCCACTTTAACGGAGCGTGATCCGTAACCATGTCAAAGTGCCTACCTAGCAGGTAGTACCGAAGGGAATCTAGAGCCCACTTCACCGCTAAACAATCCTTTTCAACGGTGGCGTAATTTACCTCATGGGACTTCAACTTCCTGCTGAGGTAAATGACTGGGTGCTCTTCCCCGTTCCAGACCTGGGACAATACTGCTCCTAACCCCACATCTGACGCATCACTTTGTACGACAAAGTCTTTAGAGAAGTCGGGTGAGTACAACACTGGCTGGCTACATAAGGCTTGTTTCAAGAATTGGAATGCTGCCTCAGCCTCGGGGGTCCATTTAATCATGACCGACCCTTTCCCCTTCGTCAGGTTGGTTAGGGGCACAGCCTTAGAAGCAAAGTGGGGAATGAATCGCCGATAATACCCAGCGATTCCCAGAAAGGCTCGTACCTGCTTCTTGCTGTTGGGACGTGGCCAACTCTGGATGGCCTCGACTTTGTTGAGTTGGGGTTTTATTACTCCCCTCCCAATGGTGTACCCAAGATATTTGGCCTCCTCCTGCCCAATGGTACACTTCTTGGGGTTAGCCGTAAACCCCGCTTCCCGAACAGAGTCCAGGACTGCTTGCACTTTTGGCAGATGTGAGGCCCAATCTGTGCTATGGACAATTACGTCATCCAGGTAAGCCGCAGCATACTTCCGATGGGGCCTCAGCATCTGGTCCATTTTCCGCTGGAATGTGGCCGGCGCATTCTGTAACCCGAACGGCATTCTTTTATATTGGAACGCCCCGTCTGGGGTTACAAATGCAGTTTTCTCTTTGGCCGACTTGGCCAGGGGGATTTGCCAATACCCTTTTGTAAGGTCAAGAGTCGTCATGTATCGGGCTGTTCCCAGCCGGTCGATCAACTCATCTATACGTGGCATGGGGTAGGTGTCAAATTTTGTAACTTTGTTCAACTGACGAAAATCGTTACAAAATCGCCAGCTCCCATCCGGTTTAGGCACCAACACAATGGGACTAGACCAATCACTTTGGGACTCCTCTATCACCCCTAAGTTCAGCATTTTCTGTACTTCCTCCCGTATTGCCTCCCGTCGGGCCTCTGGGATCCGATAGGGTTTTAACTTCACCCTTTCACCGGGCGGGGTAATGATGTCATGCTCTACCCCAGATGTTTGTCCCGGCAGCTCAGAGAATACCTCCTTGTTGCGAAGCACAAACTCCTTAACCTCCTGTTGTTGGGGTTGTGACAAGGTGGCTGCTATTCCAACCTCAGGAATCACGCAACCAGTTTGAGCTGGTGACCAAGTGTCTGCGACTAGGGACTCTCTATCCCTCCAGGCTTTCAACAGATTAACGTGATAGATCTGTTCGGGCTTTCGCCTTCCTGGTTGTCTGACCTTGTAATTCACTTCGCTCACTTTTTCCATTATCTCGTAGGGGCCTTGCCATTTGGCAAGGAATTTACTTTCAACCGTAGGGACAAGTACCAGTATCCTATCCCCCGGGGAAAAGGTACGGGTCTTGGCTCCACGGTTGTACACTCTCTGCTGTGCTAACTGCGCTTGGGCCAAATGTTCCTTCACGATGGGCATTACCTGTGCAATTCGGTCTTGCATCAGGGCGACATGCTCAATCACACTCCTGTGGGGAGAACTCTCACTTTCCCAAGTTTCCTTGGCAATATCCAACAGCCCTCTTGGGTGTCTCCCATACAGTAACTCAAAGGGGGAGAATCCCGTAGAGGATTGGGGCACCTCCCTAATAGCAAACATCAGATAAGGAAGTAGACAGTCCCAATCCTTTCCATCTCTATACACCACTTTCTTCAACATTTGTTTTAGGGTTTTGTTGAATCTTTCAACCAGCCCATCGGTTTGGGGGTGATACACAGATGTACGTAATTGCGTCACTTTGAATAATTTACACAGCTCCTTCATAACCCGGGACATAAAGGGTGTACCTTGGTCCGTAAGCAGTTCTTTACAAATACCCACCCGGCTAAACACAAGAGATAGCTCTTTGGCTATGGTTTTGGCCGAGGTATTTCGGAGAGGGATCGCTTCTGGATAACGGGTGGCATAGTCCATTATAACTAATATGTACTGGTGCCCCCTAGCGGACTTGATTATAGGACCTACCAAATCCATGGCGATCCTCTCAAACGGGACCTCAATGATGGGTAGAGGGACCAGCGGGCTACGTAAATGTGGCATCGGGGCCGACCTCTGACACACAGGGCAGGAGGAACAATAATTTTCTACGTCCTTCATCACCCCCGGCCAATAGAATCTCTGTAATACCCTCTCTCGGGTTTTCTCTGTCTCCAGATGACCTCCAAGAATGTGCCCATGGGCCAACTCCAACACCAACTTCCTGTAAGGTTTGGGCACCACAAGCTGCTCAACGGTTTCTTCTGCCCTTTTTGCCACCCGATACAGTAGGTCCTTCTCTACGCTGAAGTATGGGTTAGTGCAGGTATTATCTGGGTTCACTAACTCGCCATCTATTTTCACTACGTTTTCCCGTGCCTTTATTAGGGCGGGGTCTTTCAACTGTTCTGTGGCAAAGTTTTCCCTGTGAACCTCAAGATCAGAAAACTCCACAGACGGTAGGTTTTCGTCTGAGGAGGTGGGCTCCTCTCCAGTTTCTTGAGTCTCCCCTGCCAATACTGATAAGAGAAATTCCGGAGAGTCCTCACCACTCTCAGGGGAGTTCTGGCTATCACATTCCTGGTACATAGGGGCACCAGTGAGGGGCTCAGGATCATCCCACAGTTCCCAGAACTTTGGAAAATCCCTTCCCACAATGGCGTCATGCGGTAACTGAGATACTAAGCCCACTGGATGAGAGAGGGTACCTTTGGGGGTCTCGAAACACACTGTAGTCACTGGATACTCTCGGGTGTCCCCATGCACACAAATAACAGCTACCTTGCTATTCCCAGAGACCTCTGTTTTAACTAACTCAGCCTTTATCAGGGTCACAAGGCTACCTGAATCCAGCAATACCACAACATTTCTTCCATTAACACACATTTTGCATAAATGTTTCTCAGTTCCTCGAATGGCAGTGCATGCGACTGTCGCACACAGCGACTGACGTCTGCCCGTCAGAAAGTCACACTGCATGGGTTCCTCCACAACCGGGCAATTGGCTGCAATATGTCCCGCTTGCCGGCAGCGGTAGCAAACGATCCTTCTTGCCGCCTCTTGAGCCGCTGATTTCCCAGGCTGTTCTCGCCAAACTTGGGGTAGAGCTCCCACCCTCTCACTCTCTCCACCCTCACCCCTTGGAATCCTCTTATCCGCCCCTGGGGATGGTCTGGTCTTAGGGTGGAAAGTCCGAGTGTCTCTGGAAGAGGCCGTCAGGTTCTCTGTAGCCAAGTATTTCTCCACACGATCCACAAGACCATCGGCCGTCTCTGGGTCTCCATGGCTTACCCACTTTTGGATGGCAGTAGGAAGAGCTCTCAAAAACCGATCCATTACAACACGTTCCACAATCTTTGGTGCGGACAAAGTCTCTGGCTGTAGCCACTTTCTGCTCAGGTGAATGAGATCATACATTTGAGACCTGGGGGGTTTTCCAAGCTGGAAAGTCCAGTTATGCACACGCTGAGCCCGGACAGCCTGGGTGACACCCAGCCTTGCCAATATTTCAGCTTTTAGCATCACATAGTCTTTTGCTTGGTTAGGCTCTAGGTCATAGTAAGCTTTCTGCGATTCACCAGTTAACAGAGGAGCCACCAGTCCAGCCCACTGCTCCTCAGGCCACTTTTCTCTTTCAGCGGTCCTTTCAAATGTGGTCAAAAATACCTCTGGATCATCCTCTCCAGTCATTTTTGTCAATAAACGACTCACCCCAAAGGACGCGGTATTAGTGGGACGGCTTTCCTCACTGGTCTGCGGACGTTGCTGCATTACTGCTTCCATCTGTTGTTGTAGTCTCTGCTCTTGCTTCTGCAACAGGTCTATGAAGCGGGCCTCAGATTGCTGCTGGGCTCGTTGCTGAGCCTCCAGACTCTGTTGCAAAGTTGCGTTTGTCTGCTGCTGGGCTGCAAGGCTCTGTTGATGAGCTTGCTGCTGGGCTGCGAAGTTCTGTTGTTGAGCTGCAAGGCTCTGTTGATGAGCTGCAAGGCTCTTTTGCAAACCTGCATTTGTCTGCTGTTGATTGGCATTTGCTAGAGCCAGCTGCTTCAGTATCTCCTCCATGCTGGCTTAAAAAAAAACTGCCACTGGTTCTCCACCAACTGTGAGGGGGTTAGCTCGGCAGCGGGTGTGTGTGACCCCCGGGATGGGCTCCCCACACAAAACAGGCCCAGCAAACGGAGGTTGTGGTTTTCAAAATCAAAAAGGTGCGGTTTATTTTCTATTTACAGTGACAAAACACAGCAAAGCAAAAGAAACATAAACAAAATAAATCCTGGTCAAGTTGACCTCTGACTAAACATACAGGTTTCCTAACTAACAACTGGGATCAGCCTAGTGCTGTCCTAGTCCCTAAGTCCCTGGTTTTAAATGTCCAAGCAAATAGCCACACAGGCTTTGTCTCACCGCACAGGGGTTCACTCTCCCTAGACAGTCCACACAGGTCTGGTTCCAGGCATGAGCTAACATCTAATGAAGCTGAGAGTTCTTATAGAGGCCTAAATGAGCTGACAAGCTTCAGCTGGTCTCATCAACTCCCTGTCTGCACGACGCCCCACACTCTCCCTAGAGGTATGAGTCATCCATGAGCCCACTAGCCTTAGCTGGGCTTATACAACTCTCCACCTAGTTGTATAAGTCGGCGTAAAGCCTGAATCTGGGCGAAATATATCTACCCCCCTGGAGGCAACCAGGTGACTTTACCTTCCTGCTGTCACAATATATATATATATATATATATATATATATATATATACTGATTATACTGCAGCTAACAGAATCAACTGCCTGCTGTGGTATTAGTATGAGAACACCAGCAATTGTCTTCAGTTAGTTTTAGGTGCACAATGTGCAGAGGACACAGTACACTAACTGAAAACACTTTCAGCTCCCTGCCTGTGGTATTAGTATGAGAACACCACCAATTGTATTCAGTTACCTTTAGGTACACGCTGTGCAAAGGACACAGTACACTAAATGAAAATAATGCAGCTCCCTGCCTGTGGCATTAGTATGAGAAAACCACCAATTGTATTCAGGTACCTTTAGGTGCACGCCTTTGCAAAGGACACAGTACACTAAGTGAAAATAAAGCAGCTCCCTGCCTGTGGTATTAGTATGAGAACACCACCAATTGTATTCAGGTACCTTTAGGTGCACGCTGTGCAAAGGACACAGTACACTAAGTGAAAATAAAGCAGCTCCCTGCCTGTGGTATTAGTATGAGAACACCACCAATTGTATTCAGGTACCTTTAGGTGCATGCTGTGCAAAGGACACAGTACACTAAGTGAAAATACTTGCAGCTCCCTGCCTGTGGTATTAGTATGAGAACACCACCAATTGTATTCAGGTACCTTTAGGTGCACGCCTTTGCAAAGGACACAGTACACTAAGTGAAAATACTTGCAGCTCCCTGCCTGTGGTATTAGTATGAGAACAGCAATTGTATTCAGGTACCTTTAGGTGCACACTGTGCAAAGGACACAGTACACTAAGTGAAAATACTGTAGATAGCACAATCACCTGCCTGCCTGTCAGTATAGAGAATAACAGGAACGGATCTAGCTAAACTGAATACAGTGTGTAAATATATATACAACACCTAGGATGCATATATATCCTCTACACACTGTAACTGCAGCTAACTGACTCGCCTGCCTGCTCTATCTAACTCAAATCAAATTACACTGTCTCTCTCTCTCTCTCTGTCTTCTAACCAACACCGCAACACACTACACAATGCCGCCACGCCGGCGGCCTTATATATTGTTGGGCGTGTACCTACTCCTCTGAGCCATGATTGGTCAAAGCCATCCTGGCTTTGGCCAATTACGGCTCTCTGTACTTACTGTGCTGTGATTGGCCAAGCATGCGGGTCATAGTGCATGATTGGCCAATAATCAGCCAGCAATGCACTGCAATGCCGCAGTGAATTATGGGCCGACACGCGCCACTCTAATTTGGTGCAAACGGCCCATAATGTTTGAAATTCAGCGAACAGCCGAACAGGCGATGTTCGAGTCAAACATGGGTTTGACTCGAACTCGCAGCTCATCCCTAGTGGAGACTTTAATCTGATGACTAACCTGCACATAGACTCCTCAGCCCTGGGGAAAAACATACTCTATCACTTCAGCACCTGTTCCACACGGAAGAAGTATACGACGTGTGGCACTGCCAACACAGCAAGGAAAGAGACTACACCTTCTTCTCTCCCAGACAATGAAGCTATTCTCGCATAGAGATGTTTATTACTAACAAATGGCTTTTACAGAATGTTTCCTTGACTTTTATTTGTAGCATTACTTGGCCTGACCATGCTGCAATTATAATGGCAATTATAGAACGGGATGCCCCCCCCCCCCCAGTTCCCATCTGGCACTGTAACATCCAATCCTACAGGAGCCTCACAGCTCCAAAGTGATATCTCAGCATCTCTGAGACTCAACACCGAGGGCTAGGTTGAAGACCCCTTTGTTTTATGGAACGCCCACAAGGCCTTCATGAGAATCATTCTTATTCAACAAGGGGCATGAGCTAAAAAGAGATACGCCTCTAAACTCAACTCAACTCAACTCAAATCCACAAACTTGAATCTCAGAATAAGGCTTATCCCACTCCCAAAGAATCAATACATTCACCAAACTTAGACAAGAGTTAAGAACACTGATGACACAACATTTACCTTAGTCGACTTAAGTTACAATCCTATTTTAACACTAACAGAGCATGAAAGTATCTCGTTAAAAGACTAAAACAGATAAGATCCAAAATGGGGATAGCCCACCTAATTCACCCTACTCTTCATCACAAAATCACTAACCCCAAAGAAATAGCTGACCAGTTTGCAGACTACTATGGGGCATTATATAAATTACATAAAGACCACCAGATGCCTTAACCCACAACTAAGGACATCCAAAGCTTTTTGAGACAGGTACACCTTTCCTACACTATCAGGACCCCATATCAAGGCACTGAATATCCCCTTTACAGCCTCAGAAATAGATAAAATCATCTTTTCCCTCCCTAAAGGTAAGTCTCCACTCTCCAGGTCCAGATGGCATCTCTAATGAGCACTTCACAATTTTCAACAAGTTCCTATCCCCACACATGCAAAATGTTTTCACCAAAGCAGCCCTAACCTCCTCATTCCCCCCAGAGATGCTGAGAGCTCACGTTGTCACACTTCCTAAACCAGGGAAAAACCCTATGACCCTGGACAATTTCAGACCAATTTCGCTCTTAAACACAGACATCAAAGTCTACATTAAACTTTTGGCCAAACACCTAGTGGACATCATTCCTACCTTGGTTCAACAAGACCAGATGGGCTTCGTGACGGACAGGCAATCCGCTGATGCCACAAGAAGAATCCTGAACATTATGCACCATGCTGAAAAAACCCGGACACCTTCTCTGCTGCTTTCCATAGATGCAGAGAAGGCGTTTGATAGGGTTCACTGGCAGTTAGGGATGAGCTTGGAGTTCGAGTCGAACTCATGTTCGACTCGAACATTGCCTGTTCGCCCGTTCGCCGAACAGCGAACAAATTGGGGTGTTCGCGGCAAATTCTAAAAATCTATGGGAGAAATCTAAAGTGTTAATTATAAAGGCTAATATGCAAGTTATTGTCCTAAAAAGTGTTTGGGGACCGGGGTCCTGCCCCAGGGGACATGTATCAATGCAAAAAGAAGTTTTAAAAACTGCAGTTTTTTCGGGAGCAGTGATTTTAATAATGCTTAAAATGAAAAAATAAAAGTGAAATATTCCTTTAAATTTCGTACCTGGGGGGGGTGTGTATGATATGCATGTGAAGTGGCGCATGTTTCCCGTGCTTAGAACTGTCCCTGCAAAAAATGTCATTTTTGAAAGAAAAAAAGTCTTTTAAAACTGACTCGCGGCTATTAATGAATTGTCGGCTCCCGGCAATACATACAAAAGTCATTGATAAAAAAAAAAAAAAAGCGTGGGGGTTCCCCAGAATTCAATTACCAGGCCCTTCAGGTCTGGAATGGATATTAAGGGGAACCCCGCCGCAAATTAAAAAAAAAATTGACGTGGGGTTCCCCCAAATATCCATTCCAGGCCCTTCAGATCTGGCATGGATTTTAATGGGAACTCCACCCCAAATTTAAAAAAAAATGGCGTGGAGTCCCCCTAAAAATCCATACCAGACCCCTTATCCGAGCACGCAACCTGGCCGGCCGCAGGGGAAAAGGGGGGAATGAGAGAGCGCCCCCCCCTCCCTCCTGAACCGTACCAGGCCACATGCCCTCAACATGGGGAGGATGTCCCCATGTTGATGGGGACAAGGGCCTCATCCCCACAACCCTTGCCCGGTGGTTGTGGGGGTCTGCGGGCGGGGGGCTTATCGGAATCTGGAAGACCCCTTTAACAAAGGGGACCCCCAGATCCCGCCCCCCCTATGTGAATTGGTAAGGGGTACGTTGTACCCCTACCATTTCACGAAGAAAGCGTAAAAAAATGTTTAAAAAAACACACAAACACCTTGAAAAAGTCCTTTATTAAAAAAAAAAAACATTCCAGCGGTGAAATCCAGTGTCCCGCGGCGATCCCGATGTCCAGCGCTGTCCTTCATTGGTTGTGCCTGAGCGGACCTGATGGGGAACTCCCTCTCAGTATTTTAAATGTATAGACCCGCCCCTTCTAAAGTTCCCCATCAGGTCCGCTCCCTCGGTATGTCGGACCCGCCTACGTCATTGGCTTGAGCGGGGAACTTCCTTCACTGTGTAATTTAAATTTACATAGTGAAGGAAGTTCCCCGCTCAAGCCAATGACGTAGGCGGGTCCGACATACCGAGGGGGCGGACCTGATGGGGGACTGCTCTCACTTTGGTAATACATGTATAGACCCGCCCCTTCTCATGTTCTGCATTTGGTCCGCTGAGCGGACCTGATGGGGAACTTTAGAAGGGGCGGGTCTATACATTTAAAATACTGAGAGGGAGTTCCCCATCAGGTCCGCTCAGGCACAACCAATGAAGGACAGCGCTGGACATCGGGATCGCCGCGGGACACTGGATTTCACCGCTGGAATGTTTTTTTTTTAAATAAAGGACTTTTTCAAGGTGTTTGTGTGTTTTTTTAAACATTTTTTTACGCTTTCTTCGTGAAATGGTAGGGGTACAATGTACCCCTTACCAATTCACATGGGGGGGCCGGGATCTGGGGGTCCCCTTTGTTAAAGGGGTCTTCCAGATTCCGATAAGCCCCCCGCCCGCAGACCCCCACAACCACCGGGCAAGGGTTGTGGGGATGAGGCCCTTGTCCCCATCAACATGGGGACATCCTCCTTATGTTGAGGGCATGTGGCCTGGTACGGTTCAGGAGGGAGGGGGGCCGCTCTCTCTTCCCCCCCTTTTCCCCTGCGGCCGGCCAGGTTGCGTGCTCGGATAAGGGGTCTGGTATGGATTTTTAGGGGGACTCCACGCCATTTTTTTTTAAATTTGGGGTGGAGTTCCCCTTAAAATCCATGCCAGATCTGAAGGGCCTGGAATGGATATTTGGGGGAACCCCACGTCAATTTTTTTTTAATTTGCGGCAGGGTTCCCCTTAATATCCATTCCAGACCTGAAGGGCCTGGTAATTGAATTCTGGGGAACACCCACGCTTTTTTTTTTTTTTTTATCAATGACTTTTGTATGTATTGCCGGGAGCCGACAATTCATTAATAGCCGCGAGTCAGTTTTAAATGCATTTTTTTCTTTCAAAAATGAAATTTTTTGCAGGGACAGTTCTAAACACGGGAAACATGCGCCACTTCACATGCATATCATACTCACCCCCCAGGTACAAAATTTAAAGGAATATTTCACTTTTATTTTTTCATTTTAAGCATTATTAAAATCACTGCTCCCAAAAAAACGGCCGTTTTTAAAACTTCTTTTTGCATTGATACATGTCCCCTGGGGCAGGACCCGGGTCCCCAAACACTTTTTAGGACAATAACTTGCATATTAGCCTTTATAATTAACACTTTAGATTTCGAACGTTCGAGTCCATTGTATTTAATAGGGTTCTAAAGTTTACACGAACATTTTGTCTGTTCGCAGGTTCTGGTGCGAACCGAACAGGGGGGTGTTCGGCTCATCCCTGCTGGCAGTACATGACGATGGTCCTATCCAAGTTTGGATTTCAGGGATCTAAACTATCTGCCATTCTGGCACTGTACTCTTCCCTGACAGCACAAGTCTATACGTCTGTTTTTTTATCAAAAGCATTTAATATTTCCAATGGGACTCGACAGGTTGGCCCCCTGTCCCCCACTATTTTCAACCTTATCATCGAACCCCTGGCAGAGATGATTCATTCACACCCTTACATCACGGGTATTAAATTTAACTCTAGATCACATGTGATCAATCTTTTTGCAGACAACATCATCCTCATTTTGACTGATCCGCTAACCTCACTTCCACATGCACACCAGGTATTGGCAAGTTTCAGTGTTATCTATTTTTATAGGGTTAACTTCACTAAGTCCCTTATTTTATATTTGGGAACCCAGCTGAACACCAGCTACAACTCCAATGTATGATACCATTTATGTGGAGTAGTGATGAGCTGAACACCCCGCGAACGGACTGAAAGTTCGCACGAACCCTATTAAATACAATGGATGCGAACGTTCGAAATCTAAAGTGCTAATGACTATTATGCATGTTATTGTCCTAAAAAGGGTTTGGGAACCCGGGTTCTGCACCAGGGGACATGTATCAATGCAAAAAGAAGTTTTAAAAATGGCCGTTTTTCGGGAGCAGTCATTTTAATGATGCATAAAGTGAAAAAAAAAGTAAAATATTCCTTTAAATATCGTACCTGGGGGGTGTCTAAAGTATGCCTGTGAAATGCCACGTTTTTCCCGTGTTTAGAACTGTCCCTGCACAAAATTACATTTCTAAAGGAAAAAAAGCCATTTAAAACTGCTTGCGGCTTTAATGTAATGTTTGGTCCCGGTAATATGGATGAAAATCTTTAAGAAAACCAGCAATAAGGCCTAGCTTCAGGAGTATATTTTGCAGGAAGCACACTACGCCCACTGTAAGTGCTGCAAATGCCTGTTGGTGTAACACACCAGGAAAACACAGCAATACGGGCTAACTTCAGGTGTATAATGTGCAGGAGGCAGACTCCGCCCGCTGTAAGTGCTGCAAATGCCTGTTGATGTAACACACCAGGAAAACACAGCAATACGGGCTAACTTCAGGTGTATAATGTGCATGAGGCACACTCCGCCCGCTGTAAGTGCTGCAAATGCCTGTTGGTGTAACACACCAGGAAAACACAGCAATACGGGCTAACTTCAGGTGTATAATGTGCAGGAGGCACACTCCGCCCGCTGTAAGTGCTGCAAATGCCTGTTGGTGTAACAAACCAGGAAACACAGCAATACGGGCTAACTTCAGGTGTATAATGTGCAGGAGGCTTAGCAACAATGACACTGACACTGTCCCCTGCCTATCCTTCTCTCTCCCTGCACACAAGGTTTATCAAAGTATATGACACTGACACTCTCCCTGCCTATCCTTCTTTCTCCCTGCACACAAGGTTTAGCAAAGAATATGACACTGACACTGTCCCCTGCCTATCCTTCTCTCTCCCTGCACACAAGGTTTAGCAAAGAATATGACACTGACACTGTCCCCTGAATATCCTTCTCTTTCCCTGCACACAAGGTTTATCAAAGAATATGACACTGACACTGTCCCCTGCCTATCCTTCTCTCTCCCTGCACACAAGGTTTATCAAAGAATATGACACTGACACTGTCCCCTGCCTATCCTTCTCTCTCCCTGCACACAAGGTTTAGCAAAGAATATGACACTGACACTGTCCCCTGCCTATCCTTCTCTTTCCCTGCACACAAGGTTTATCAAAGAATATGACACTGACACTGTCCCCTGCCTATCCTTCTCTCTCCCTGCACACAAGGTTTATCAAAGAATATGACACTGACACTGTCCCCTGCCTATCCTTCTCTCTCCCTGCACACAAGGTTTAGCAAAGAATATGACACTGACACTCTCCCTGCCTATCCTTCTCTCTCCCTGCACACAAGAATAGCACAAAGAATATCAACACTGTCCCTGCCTATCCTTCTCTTTCCCTGCGCCAGAACACACTACACAAGGCCGCCGCGCTGGCGGCCTTTTGTAGTGTGGGGCGTGTGCTAAGCCCCCTGAGCTATAATTGGCCACAGGCAACCTGCCTGTGGCCAATTATGGCTCTCCTAGCTGCCAGCGCTGTGATTGGCCAAGCATGCGGGGTCACAGTGCATGCTTGGCCAATCACAGCGCCGGGATTGCACTGCGATGGCGCAGTGTATTGTGGGGCGTTCGCGTCACTCGAATTTGGCGTGAACGGCCCAAATCGTTCGATGTTCGCCGAACGGTCGAACAGCCGATGTTCGAGTCGAACGTATGTTCGACTCGAACACCGAGCTCATCCCTAATGTGGAGTACCTTACTTAGGCATCGCCCTAACCACCGCATCCTCATCTCTAAGCTCATCTAATCTCAAACCGCTTATCACAAAAATTAAAAACCCAACTTAAAAACACATCCCAAAATAATATCTCCTGGGCTAGCAGAATAGCCGCGATCAAAATGAAAATTTTGCCTCAAATCTTATACATATTTCGGGTCCTTTTCATTCCCATTCCCAACCACTGCTTAAAAACCCTGTTGAGCCTATTGAAAAAGTATATTTGAAAAGGCAAAAAAGCCAGATGCTCACATTTGAACTTGACTCTGCATAGATCTGTTGGTGGTGCAGGTATGGTTGATATCCGAGATTACTACTGGGCGGTTAGACTAGGTCAAATCCAACACTGGCTTAGAGGCTCTACTGAACCATTGTGGCTGGAATAGAGTTAGCCAAGGTTCCCACACAAGATCTATCCTCATTCCTGACCTGTGGAAACCCTGGGATTCATATGCTCTGTCACCACCTCTACAGGCCTCCCTTCAGTTCTGGTGCCACCTCCACAAACAAAAAGCCGCACTAACGACTATAGTGGACTATAAATTCCCCTGAAAGTACTAGAGGCCATGATTCCCAAGCTTTCTACTAGCTTGCTCTGCAACTCTGGGTTGAATCATATACAAGACTTCATACATAACTCCAGACCAAAAAGCATGGAGACTCTGATCAGGGAATTTAATCTCCCAAGATCAGTGCACTCTACATGCTCCCGCATTTTATACTTCCTACACAAGTTCCCTATTCCAGAGCTCCACATTCCAGACAGGGCATTGCAATTCTTTACCTCCCTGAAACCAACCTGTAAAGGCATTTCCTTTTTCTATAACATTTTACAAAACAAGCTACTCTTCAGGAAAACAGGCCCAATCCTGAAATGGGAAACTGATCTGAACCCTTCATTTACTTCCAACCAAGGGCAATCAGCCTTCCACAAAATTCACAGAGGGACGCACTGTGTCAATCATTGGGAGCTAATGTTTAATATTGTTAACAGATGGAACCTTTCACCTTACAGGTTAGCCAAAATATTCCCAACCATATCCCCTCTTATGCTGGAGAGGTTGTGGTCAGGTGGGAAACTTGCTTCACACCCTGTGGAAATGCCCTAGTCTGACAAGCTTCTGGAACCAAGTGTTTTTCTCAATCACTGGAATTCTTATACCACCAACACTGGGCCTGGCTATACTGCATATTGGTATTGATGCCCACCCCCCGCCCCCCCCCCACTCTTTTAGGCAAGTAGTTACACACATAATATTAGCTGCCCGAACATTCATACTCAGAAAACGGAAGTCACAAGCTTCCCTCAACATCTCAGAAGCAATGGCTTCGGTCCAACAGAATTAAACTTTTGAGCACCTGTTAGCCATAAACCCCCCTACCAATACTATCTTTGAACGTAGCTGGGCAATATGGGTTGACACCCTTAGACATAAAAACTACTGAGAGCTGATAACTGGAATTGCTGGATAGGTGAATACCCACTAAAGAATAACTAGTTCAAAAATAGATGTATCTGCAGCCTTAAGGCAAAGGAGCTCCTGGTATTGTATGGTGTCTATGTTAGTTTGATTTTGTTCCCTTGTACATCTCTTTTTTGTGATTCTGCATGTTTTGTTTTTTTTCCTTTTTCCTTTTTGTTATTTTATTCTCTAAACTCACTGTGTTATGGAAAATCACTTCTCAACTGTGCATTGTAGTATCACAGTGATCGCACTGTTGGTGTTTAATATGTCTGAAATTATTGATGACTAATTGAAAAGTAAATGCATTGCTAGTCTGGGACACATGCATTCACGGGGGCGTGACCTCCACATTGTGAAGTAGGAGGTGCGCTCCCTACAACATAGAAGATACATGCCCAGATGTAGTTACTGTTCGCATAACCATTATTGTTACTGTCTATAAGGCAATCATTGTAAACTTGCAACTATTACTTCTGAGTACATGCAATGTCACTGTTGTGTTTTATGTTCCAATGATATTTCTCAATAAAAAAACAATTGAAAAGAAAAAAACTACTGAGAGCCTTTTTTACCTTCACTTGTGTTATACTTGTGTGAACGTCTTAACCTGTAATTGGTCACATTAATGCCCAGATGCATACTTACCCTTTGTTATTCATGGTGTACCTATACTGCATGTTTGAACACCCCACAATTTTCAAGTTATTCATCTCCTTCCAAAGTAAGAATAGATGATGCACCTGGTTGTACCACCCCACCATTGTATTGCTTATGTATTGTTTGCTTGTACCTATTGAAAGTTTTAATAATAATTATTGAACTAAAAAGAATGAGATGTGATCCTTTCTGAGAAATAAACATGATTTAACAATTTAATAATTATTTAAGAAATAAACATTAGGCATTAAAAGGAAATTATCACTGCATTACAGTTTTAATATGTTGTGTGATATCAATATAATTAATGATTGTAATTAGTTTGCTTACAGATACATGATTTAATTCCTTCTTAAAAATATTTTTGGATTTCATTCATTGTAGCAATGTAACAATGTAATTACAAAGTAATCTAAAATCTTCCTTTGAAATGTTCATTTTATATACATTCATTTTCCTTAGATCATGGAAATTTTATTGGAATTAACAGTCAAAACCAGAGACACATTACACAAGACTTCTGCATGCTATTATAGACCATTTACAAATCAATGGGGTTGATTCACTTTAGAGACAAAAAGGCTCTTCCTTTTGCAAGGAAGGTTGCATTTTGCAAGGCAATTTCCTTAGAGCTTGTTGAACATTATTTTTAAAATTTTCCTTGCATATGATTGTCTGATTCACTAAGCTATAGGGCAATAATGAAATAGCATTTTGTTTACCATGTTTGTTTTGTTTTATAATGTATCTGTGATGAAGAAAAATACTAATAAACAGATTGTGAAAAAAAAGAAAAAAAAAAGCTATAGGGCAAGTTCCCCTGCAAGGTGAACAGCTTTTTGCCTATCGTAAATCAACCCCAATGTCTCGACAATTGTGTTCCTTAAAAATTAATTCTGCCACACTTATTTTTCTTTGAAAGTTCCAATCTAAATTATCAAAGCAAAAAAAAAAAAACATAAAAGAGGAAATGTATGGACAATACTAAAAGTGCAACTATATGGCCAATAAGGTTTAATGTTGATAAATGTAAAGTTATGCACTTGGGGGCTAAAAATATCCATGCATCATACATACTAGGGGGGAGTACAACTGGGGGGATTAATTGTGGAGAAGGATCTGGGTGTTCTGATAGATCAAGAAGCATAATAATAGAATTAAATGCCAAGCTGCAGTTTCCAAAGGAAGCAAAAATACTTTCTTGTATTAAAAGAGTTATTGGCCTGCAGAGAGAGATACCATTTTGCCATGTACAAATAATTAGTAAGACCTCATCTGGAAAATGCAGTTCAGTTTTTGGCACCAGTTCCCAAAAAGGATATTGGGGGACTGGAGAAACTGCAGAAAAGCACAACCAAACTAATAAGAGGCATGGAGGAGCTCAGCAACGAGCAAAGATTAGCTGAACTGAATGAATTCTCTCTTGAGAAGAGGAGATTAAGGGGGATATGATCAACATGTATAAATACATAAGTGGTCCATATAGTGAATTGGTATAGAGTTATTCACTTTAAGGTCATCACAGAGAACAAGGGGCATTATTTACGTCTGAAGGAAAAAGAGATTTAATCTCCAAATATGTAAAGGCTTCTTCACAGTAAGAGCTGTGAAAATGTGGAATAGATTCCCTTAAGAGCTGGTTCTGGTTAGTTCAGTCAATTGTTTTAAGAAAGGTCTGGATTATTTCCTAAATGCACATAATATAACTGGATACCAATATTTATAGGTAAAGTTGATCCAGGGAATATTCAAATGCGTCTTGGGGGATCAGGAAGGATTTTTTTCCCCCGCTGGAACAAATTTGATCATGCTTTATTGGGGTTTTTGCCTTCCTATGGATCAACTGTGGGTATTTGATAATGTTTATGAAGGTTTTCTATTTGTGTGTTGTTTCTCTGTTGATTGAACATGGATGGACTTTTTTTCAACAAGATTAACTATGTACTGTAAATATGTAAAACTGAAGCATGGTGGAGGTTCATTGCAAGTTTGGGGCCGCATTTCTGCAAACGGAGTTGGAAATTTGGTGAGGATCAGTGGTACCCTCAATATTGAGAAATAAAGGCAGATACTTATCCATCATCTCATACAAATATCAGCACACTAGAGGTGGAATCGATAACCCCAACAGCTGGAAATATCCTGCCTGCCCTGGCAGAAACAGTCAACAATTCAAAAAGTCAATGCTTATAATAAACAATAATTATATTTAAATACATATAAAATATATACAAATTTAAATATATATATATATATAATTACTTGAGCATACAACACTATATACCACTTCTGTGATTTCATATTGCATGGAATTACAGAATCACAGAAGCAAAGAGAGGAGGTATAATGAGTAAAGAAAAGATGAACATTTATTTGACAACACGCTTTATGTGACCCAGCTGTGAAGAAGGTCTTTCCATCTGGTGAGAATATAATAAGAAAACATCACTTCATGGACTTTTATTATACACAGTAATCATACATAAGTGCTACTTATCCATCATGTCATACCATCAAGGAAGCATGTGAATGACCCAAAATGTATTTTGCAACAGGACAATGACCCCAAACATACAGCCAATGTCATTAAGTACTATCCTCAGTGTAAAGAAGAACAATGAGTGCTGTATGTGATGGCTTGGCCCCCACAGAGACCGGATCTCAACATTATTGAGTCTGTCTGGTATTACATGAAGAGACAGAAGAATTTGAGGCAACCTACACCCACAGAAGATCTGTGTTCTCCAAGATGTTCGGAACAGCTGGACAGTCCCCTGAGCAATTATTTGAATGATGCTGCCTGGAACCTTGTTTGTCTTGAACTTTAAACTCTTTGCTCCTCCCAAGAACTTCCTTATTTTAAGCCATATCTCTGCACTTCCTGTTTGCTAGATTTTTATGCCCCTTCCAGCCGATATCTTGCTCTGTCTTCCCTGCTGTCGTCCATATCTTTGCTACCACTCGTTACTGATCCTTGGCTTGTTTACTGACTACGCTTCTGTTTGATCATTCTGGTGGGGTAATCCTGAGGACCGTGACCTGGTACTAACATGTAGCTAAATCAATCTCCACCTTGAGGAATTCTGGTGAACACTGGTTAGTACTTAGACCCAGCACCTCTGGTGAGCCCACATCATCTACTAGGATGACCTGCTTGCAAACCAATCCTGTTGGTTGGTGGAAGTCCCGCTACTGCTATAGCAACTGGTCTTCGAGCCTGACCCCTGATTGGGACAGTGTGTGTAAGGTACTTGTTGTAAGGTAGAGTACAAAGTGGAGCTTAGGCTGAGGGTGGAGGCCTAAGCTTAGTCAGGCAGGCAATTTTTTAAGTAGCCCCTTTGTCTTAAACAGCAAATTTAGCCGTGCTAGATTGTAGTTAAGATTTGTAGTCTTCATGTTCGTTTAGGTTTAGATTATGTATATGCATACGTTTCTCAGCCAATCAGTAGGAGTTTTATGGCCACTGTTGCATGCTGGGAGAAAGTATAAGTGACCAGGTTTCTGCCATCCAGATCTTGGTCTGGTGTGGATGTGTGATTAACAGCTGCTTTGGATGAGGCCTGAAGTCTAAGGCCTAGCCATGCCTATGAGGCATTGCCAGAGGAAGCCTGTCTGTTGCCTGGAGGCATGAGGAAAAGGATGGTGTTCTGAGATGAAATACCAGAGGAGACTCTTTCATGAGCCGAGGAATATGGAGAGCCTGGGAAAGCGTCAAGGTGGACTCATCTAAAGAATCCCTGCACAGTGCTGTGGGTTTTTAGTTGCTAGTAGGAGATAGCTTATGCTATGAGGGTACAGAACATTGGGTGCAGACCTAAGGCCCTTGTTCCAAACTGCTGTCTACCTGGCAGTTTTTTTCTTTGGAGTCTGTGGGTCTGTTTACCTACTGTCCTAGAGTGTTCTGTGTCCTAACCCTCTTTCCCTATATTTTGTCGTTGTGAGCATAAACTCAATTATGTTAAGCCTAAAGGTGACTGGAGCCCATTTTCTGCAACTGTCCATGCCCACCATGCCTAGAAACCAGCACCCTGAGGTGATCAGGGCTCAGGGGGGCGCTTCATTAATAAATGACAATCCCTTTGCACTTGCATAAGTTTATATGGATCTCTGTGATGATGCAATTAGGCAAACTGATTGAACTTTCTTAACTTATGCTTTCTTAACTTATTCTTAACATCTAGCCAGGCCTGCCACATTGTATTGAATTCACGGGGTGCCCTCCTGTGCTGATATGTCAGTTTCTCTCTTATTAACAGTTTGTTCACCTGGTCAATCCATTGTTGCCTAGTAGGAGTGATCCAAAGTTGAGCTATCAGTCGTCTTGCCACATAAAGCAATCGGATGATCGCTGTGAGAATGGACGCGGTTAATAGCTCCTCATCCAGGGCACCCAGTAGACACACTACAGGAGTTCTCGGAATGGCAAAGACAAATACCTGAGAAATCATGTCGAGTACCTCAGTCCAATAGCGAAAGAGCTTGGGACATTTCCAGAACATATGCATGAGGTCTCCATGATCCCTCATGCATTTGGGACAGAGAGGGGAATCTCGGAGTCCCCAGTTGTGAAGTATGGCCGGAGTTCTGTAAGCCCTGTGTAGCAGATAGAGGTGTGATAGTCTCTGAGAAGATGACACCGAAACCATGGGAGCAGATGCCAAGCAAAGATTCCATGTTTCCCCATCTATAGGCCCCACATCCTCCTCCCATTTACACCTACACAGCAGGCCAGCAGGGTCCTGAAGCGCATTAAGTAAAATATTGTATCCTTTAGAAATCATGCCTTTCTTGTCACTTTCCATCAGAATCCCCTGTAGTATGATCAGTCAGCCTAAGTGGTGTCAGCCTGGCTTGTACCTGCAGTGCATGACGCAGTTGCAGGTACTTAAAGAAGTTAGTGCGTGGTATACCAAACTCTGCTTGGATTTCCAAAAAGGACTTGAGGACACGGCCATTGTACAATTGTGACATGTAGTTGAGCCCTGCAGCTTCCCAGTCTCTAAACCCACTAAGTTTATATAACTCCCTATAATGTAAATTTCGCCAGATAGGGGTAAGCGGTAGTAAGCCCCTAACACCCAATAATAGTTTGATGGTATTCCACAGCGTTTTTAGTAAAATTATGGATGGGATTCCTCTATCCAAGTGTGCATAACCAGCCTCCAATCCAGACAATGCCACGGCATTGTCTGCCGGAGTGGCCAGAAGTCTGCGTATAGGGTCAGAGGTATCCATCAAACCCCACCCGCCCAATTGCTGCAGCTGGGATGAAAGAAAGTAGGCCCTGGCAATCCCCCCTCATCCTTGTTATATTGTAAAGTGGAAAGTCTAATCCTAGCTGATTTTTTGCGCCAAATCAATTCCCTGAATTGGGAGTCAATTCTATCAAACCAGTAGCGGGAAATCCAAACCGGGGAATTATGGAAGATATACAGTAATTGTGGTGCCCATACCATCTTTATAAGGGTCACCCTCCCCACCACTGACAAAGGCAATTTACACCAGGCACTGCCTTTGACCCTAAATTTAGCAAAAGGGGGGGTGAGATTAAGAGGTATATACTGAGAGACATCCGGAGACACCTGTACACCCAGATAACGAAATGAAGACACTATTTGTATCATCGATGCGCAATCCGGCAGGGGCGCCGTCAGTGGGTCTAATGGCATTAGTACTGACTTATTCCAGTTAATGGAGATGCCAGACAATGCACCAAAGGTTTTAATAAGATACATAACATCAGCCAAAGAGCCCTGCGTGTCACCCAGATATAGCAGGGTATCATCAGCATATAAAGATATGACATCCGTCCCCATGCCACGCCGGGACCCCATGATCCCACCATCACCTCTTATTCGTGCCGCGAGTGGTTCCAGGGCCAGGGCAAACAGCAGGGGGAAAGCGGGCACCCCTGTCTGGTGCCTCTGAACAGTGGAAACGGCTCTGACAGCTCCCCATTGACCCTAATCCTGGCCAAGGATTGAGCATATAGTAATTTAACCCAGCTAATAAAATTTGCACCTAGACCCATATGTTCTAAGACCTTCCACAGATAAGGCCACTCGACACTGCCAAAGGCCTTAGCTGCGTCCAGTGAAAAAATGGCCCGGTTGCGGGGGTTGTCCACTGGGAGCTGTATATTCAGAAAAAGTCGCCTTATGTTTTGAGCTGTGGATCTAGTGGGTATGAATCCAGACTGGTCTTTGTGGACCAGTTTTTGGATTACTTGTGACAGCTTCGTTGCCAACACCCTTGCCAATAGCTTGACATTGGTCGTAAGCAAAGAGATGGGTCTATAGGAGTCTGGTGAAGTGGCTTCTTTACCGGGTTTCAAAAGAACTATGATGATCGCTTTGTTCATAGAATCAGGAAGTACGCCTTCCCTAAGTGCCTCATTAATGACCTTCACAAGCATGGGCAATAATGTGTCTGTATATCTCTTGCAGGGCCGACCCTAGACGGGGTGCAAGGGGTGCAGTTCACCCAGGCACCACATAGGTGGGGGCGCTCAAGCGCCAGAGTGCTGCCCTCCCTCCTCTCCTTGTTGGTGTCCGAGGCGAGGCTGCTCTCTCAGCCAGTCACCACCGCGGCGCTGCCTCTGCATTTCCTGCCCTAGTCCGCCCCCTACATCCTCCTGTCAGAGCAGATCGAGCGGCTGTCTCTGTTCAGAGAGAGACCGCGCTCAGCGCGCTGTGATGTCGTTGGGGGGTGGGGCGGTCCGTGCCCTGCAGTGGCCGTCATTTGGGCTTCTCCTCTGTCATGATCTTCTTCACCCGGACGGCGTGGCTGCACACTGTCCTCTCCTCTCCTCTCCAGCTGCAGCCCGGGTGGGGTCTGTATTAATGGGGGTGGCTCTGTACTAATGGAGGGGGGTTGTCTGTTTGAATGGAAGGGGGGGTCTGTACTAATGGAGGGGGGTGGTTTGTGGTGGGTCTGTACTAATGAAGTGGGGGGTCTGTTCTAATGGAGGGGGGTGGTTTGGAGGGTGGTCTGTACTAATGGAGAGGGGTGGTGGTTTGTGGGGGGTCTGTACTAATGGGGGGTGGTTTGTGGGGGTTCTGTACTAATGGAGGGGGGGGTGGTTTGTCGGGGGTCTGTACAAATGGAGGGGGTGGTTTGTGGGGGGGTCTGTACAAATGGAGGGGGGTGGTTTGTGGAGGGGGTCTGTACTAATGGAGGGGGTGGTTTGTCGAGGGTCTGTACAAATGGAGGGGGGTGGTTTGAGGGGGGTCTATACTAATGGAGGGGGTGGTTTATGGGGGGGTCTGAACTAATGGAGAGGGGTGGTGGTTTGTGGGGGGTCTGTACTAATGGAGAGGGATGGTTTGTGGGGGGGTCTGTACTAATGGAGGGGGGGTGGTTTGTCGGGGGTCTGTACAAATGGAGGGGGTGGTTTGTGGGGGGGGGGTTGTACTAATGGAGGGGGGGTGGTTTGTCGGGGGGTCTGTACAAATGGAGGGGGGTGGTTTGTCCGGGGGTTTGTACTAATGGAAGGGGGGTCTCTACTAATGAAGGGGGGTGGTTTGTCCTGAGGGGGTCTGTACTAATGGAGGGGGGGTGGTTTGTCCTGGGGGGTCTGTACTAATGGAGGGGGGGTGGTTTGTCCTGAGGGGGGTCTGTACTAATGGAGGGGGTGTTTTTTCCTGAGGGGGTCTGTACTAATGGAGGGAGGGTGGTTTGTCCTGGGGGGGTATATACTAATGGAGGGAGGGTTATTTGTCCTGAGGGGGGGTCTGTACTAATGGAGGGGGGGTGGTTTATCCTGAGGGGGGTCTGTACTAATGGAGGGGGGTGGTTTGTCCTGAGGAGGGTCCGTACTAATGGAGGGGGAGTGGTTTGTCCTGAGGGGGGTCTGTACTAATGGAGGGGGGTGGTTTGTCCTGAGGGGGGTCTTTACTAATGGAGGGGGGGTGGTTTGTCCTGGAGGTCTGTACTAATGAAAGGGGGGTGGTTTGTCCTGAGGGGGTCTGTACTAATGGAGGGGGTGTTTGTCCTGGGGGGTCTGTACTAATGGAGGGGGGGTGGTTTGTCCTGGGGGTCTGTACTAATGGAGGGGGGTGTTTGTCCTGGGGGGTCTGTACTAATGGAGGGGGGTCTGTACTGAGGGAGGGGTTTATACTTAGTGGGGAGTCTGCACTGATGGAGGGGGTCTGTACTATAGTTGGTGGAGGGGGGGTGACATCAACCCTAGTGATGCCACTGCAGCCACGGGCTCTTCTTTCCCCCCTCCCTCTCCGAGCACTGCTGTACTATTGAGCAGCGCTTGCCAGCACAGCCACCCACTATCTTTCTTCCCCCGCCTTTATATCGGCCAGGGAAGAAATAGAATAAAAAAATGAGAAGAGGATTGTGGGACATGTAGTCCCGAGGACTGGCAGCCCCACTGTAACACGGAAACTGCAGCCCACACAGCATGCCCAGCTGAATAGGAGAGAGAGAGAGCCAGGAGCCCGGAAAAGCTTTCAGGGAAGTGCACCCAGCACTCCAGAGGGAGAGGACAGTGCTGAAAGAACACCATCAGAGAGAGAACCCTGCTGCCCTGCGCCACCAGAGGGAAAGCAACACAGCCTGGCGCCATCCGTGGCGGAGAAAGGAATGGAGTCATTACCAGAATACAGATCTGGACTCTACCCAGTGGAGTCGCCATGGGAAATTCAGAGTAAGCTGACTCCTGATCAGAGGAACCGTTGTTGCTGTATCGCTGGGTCAGGTGAGAGGGCCGATCAGCCATTATCTCCAGTAGTATGTCTGCAGTCTATGACCATCTGCTGTATTATATCTGCAGTCTCTGACCATCTCCTGTATTATATCTGCAGTCTCTGACCATCTCCTGTATTATATCTGCAGTCTCTGACTATCTCCTGTATTATATCTGCAGTCTCTGACCATTTCCTGTGCTATGTCTGCAGTCTCTGACCATCTCCTGTAATATGTCTACACTCTCTGACTGTCTCTTGTAACATGTCTGCAGTCTCTGACCATCTCCTCTATCATGTCTGCAGTCTCTGACCATCTCCTGTACTATGTCTGGGGGCTCTTTCTAACAGACCCTCTAACAGAAGCCCCCTCTGCGTGCATCAGAGAGACTCCCCTCCAGGTCTCATTAGTGTACGCTCTTCCTTTATTTTCTTTGTTTCCCTGGGGATCCCAGGGAAACAAAGACTTCTTAGGGGAGCATCTCTGTGTTTGAGTCGTTGCCATAGAAACGTGTGTAAAGGGGAGGAGTTTGTAAGATGACCACGCCCACATGGGGGGGCGCCAGAAATATTTCTGCACCCAGGCGTCTGTGACCCTAGGATCGGCCCTGATCTCTTGTATACCTCGGACGGGAGACCATCTGCCCCCGGAGACTTATTATTCTGAGTTTGTTCCAGTGCAGTAGCCAATTCATCCTCCGTTAGAGGGGCATCAAGCATAGCTGCGTCCGAGGCAGACAATCGAGGCAGCTCACATTCCCCTAGGAATCCTGTTATGTCCTCATCTACAGGGTGTACCTTAGAGGTATATAAGTCAGCATAAAATGACCTGAAGATTTGTGTCACTGCTGTAGTTTGTGATTGAGCAACCCCCTGAGCATTGCACAAGGCCGGGACCATTGAGGTAGATCTCTGCGCCCTTGCAAGCAAGGCCAACATGTGCCCAGTAGACTCTCCCTCCTCAAAATTGGACTGCTGCAGGAAAAATCGTTTGTTTTCAGCTAGCTGCAATGCCAGTTGACTAGACATTGCCTGCACCCCCAACCAGACTCTTTTTGTGTCGGCAGTAGGATTAGCTATATAGGCTGCCTCTGATTCCCTGAGTGTCCTACAGACCTCCCCCTCCCAAGCCCTCGTGTCAGTTTTAATCCTGTTAATCGTGGTAATAAATTGACCTCGCAAAAATGCCTTGGCAGTATCCCAAACAACCCGGAGCTGGGCGGAGTCTAGATTGTCCTGCAGGAATAATTTTAAACGCTCTATGATCGGGTCTGGGCTCGGAAACAGAGAGAGCCAGAACGGGTTAAGTTTCCAGCTCCTGGGTTTGGCCATAGTAGGCAGCGAAATCGTAACCCATAGGAAGGAGTGATCTGATACATATCTGTCCCCGTACCCAGAGTCAACAACTAACGGCAGTAATGCATCATTGCCCAGACCCAGGTCAATCCTAGACAAACTCCCGTGAGCCTTAGAGCAACACGAGTATTGCTTAAGCTGAGAATGACTCATTCGCCACACATCAGTCAGTCTGAGCTCCTCAAGTAAGCCGGCAAAGGAAGTAAACCCACCATTACGAGCAGGCACGTTGGCTTGTACCTGCAGTTTGTCCCAATTATGGTTAATATAATTGTTAAAATCACCCACTGCTAACAATTGAACACCAGGGAACCGTGTCATAAAGCTCGCCAAGCACCTGAGGATCTCGGCCGAGTAGGGGGGTTGAATATACATTCCTGCCATAATACACAACATATGAGATATAGTACACAGTAAGAAAACATATCTCCCCCCCCCACCCGGGTCAATGACTTTTTCAGAGCAATGGAACTGAGTATCCTGACGAATCAGAACACTCACTCCCCTAGCATAAGCAGAGTATGTAGAATGAAATTGAGTATCATACACCCGGGGGCTAAAACTGGATGTGCTATCCGATGGGAAGTGCATCTCCTGTAAACAAACAACACCCGCCCCAATAGATTTAAGGTGTCTAAGGACTGCCAATCTTTTCACAGGACTGCTCAGCCCCCTGACATTCCAGGGCACAACTTTGACATTTGCAGCCATAGAGGTGTATTAAAAGTAAATGTAGGGCCGCACTAGGACCATCTGTAGAAAAAATAAACGTCATTTGAAATACAATTGTCAGTAAAAAATCATGTGGATCCATTCTGGTGTCAAAGAAACCTGAGATACCTCTGTACAGTTTGTTGATATTTGTCCTGGCGGGGGACCGTACCTGAAGAACCGAGGTGTCCGGACGGGAACCAAAATCATAACAAAGTCTGAAAATGAAAGCGAGAGAGAGAAGCAACCAAAAAAATAAAATAACAGTATTGTCAGTCTCTGAGCCAACCGGGCTCCTAGCCACTGGGGCTGAGGTGTAAGATTCCCCCAGACATATGTCCCGGGGGGGGGGGAGCAGTGGAAACTCCCGCAGATAGTAGATGGTGTTTCACATTAGCAGACAGAATGGAGTGAACCATGATGTAAAAGTCACCTTAGTCTCCCTCATCCGCCTAGACAAAGGGGTAATAGCTCCTTCTGGTAAAAATAGCAAAAAAATAAACAAATAAATAAATAAATAAAGGGTGGGGGGGAAGGGGGGATAATAGATCTTTATTCTTGAGCTGGACATTGTTGTCTGGCAGCTTTAAGCTCTCTGTCCTCACGATCCAACCATTGTGCAGCCGCAGTGGGTCAATCAAAGAAGTGGGCCTCACCTAGAGCAGACACTCGGAGCCGACACACAGAGATCCACGTCCTGCCTCTGTAACAGCCGATCGCGTGTACCTGGCGGACATTGCGGCCCTCGGTGGCGTGCGGGGGGGATGTAAACACAGCAGGACGTCCAGGGACGTCCACCCAGCACTTGAGAGCCGCGCTGCAGACGTCTTTCGTCTATAGCGCGGGTCTCAAGTGGTTAAAAAAACTGAAAAAGTAAAGTTAGCCCAATTTTTTTGTATAATGTGAAAGATGATGTTACACCAAGTAAATAGATACCAAACATGTCATGCATTATAATTGCACTCACTCGTGGAATGGCGAAAAACTACGGTACCTAAAAATCTCCATAGGCGACAATTTTTTTTTTTTTTACGGTTACCAGCTTGAAGTTACAGAGGAGGTCTAGGTCTAGAATTATTGCTCTCGCTCTGACGATCGCAACGATACCTCACATGTGTGATTTGAACACCGTTTACATATGCGGGCACAACTTCCGTATGCGTTTTCCTTGCTGCGCAAGCTCGCGGGGACGGGGGCGCTTTAAAAAAAAAATCTTATTTATTTTATTTCTTTTTACATTATAAAATTGTGTTTTTTAAAGAAAAAAAAATTTGATCACTTTTACTGCTGTCACAAGGAATGTAAACATCCCTTGTGACAGTAATAGGTGGTGACAGGTACTCTTTATGGAGGGATTGGGGGTCTAAAAGACCCCCAATCCCTCCTTTACACTTTAAAGTATTCAGATTGCTGAAAACTGCGATTCTGAATACTGTATATTTTTTAAATCCGGAGCCATTGGTAGCCGAGTAAACCGGAATTGACGTTGTGACGTTGCTTCCGTGTTTACATTCAGGAGACTGGCATGAAGCCGTTTACGGCTTCGTGCCAATCTCTCTCTAGGCGCCGGAAGTGATAGATCGTGGATCGGGTCTCCCGGTGGGACAAGAGGCCCGGTCAGAGCGGCGGGAGGTGGCGGGTGGGGGGGTGTCCCCTCCCGCTCCTCCGGTATATCATGCTTTTAGCCGCATCGGTTCTTATGCCTGGATAGCCAATCGCCCGCTCTGCACAGCGGGCATCATCCCGGTATAACCCCGAAAGCCGAGGACGCATATATGCGTACGCTCGGTGCGAAGGGGATAAAGTGGATATAGCTAATATGGCTAGATTAATAAGCAAATCACAGCATATGGCAGATCAAGCTGTACTGTCAGTAGGTATGGATTTACTATAGGTCAAAGCTCAAACAATTGAAAATGATTGTCCCTATACATGGTTAATGCAACTAGTACAGGGCTGTAAATATCAGCAATGTTTTAGATAAGTGTACATATTTGGTCCCTATGGTTTTTGAAATGAAAAACAGGTGTTTTTTCTCAATTCCAAGTATTTGGGGTATTTTAATTATTGTTAAATCCCACCCCTTTTTCACATATTTTCACAATTTGAATTAAAATTAAATTAAAAACTGTAAACTAATGTAAAATTTTTCTTGTAAAATTACAGTTTATCATTTATCAGTGTTCTACTTTTAACCACTTCCTGTTCTTAGGATGTACCTGTAAGTACCTGAACGGGAACAGTAATATCAGGACCATGGCTGCAGCTGCATCCATGAGTCTGATATCATTTTTTTTTAGCCAGTGATTCTGTACAAAGTAAAAGTGACCCAAGCAGCTGTACAGTAATTTTATCACTATTACAATGGTGGTACGGGGGTGCCCCCCATAATACTTCCATCCACCCTCTTTACCGGGCTCTCCTGTTCCACCTGAGGGCCTAGTACCAATGCGACCTGTCACATTCAAAACTTTACACTTCCATTGTTCCTCCCCCTCTGTGACACCAGAAATCTGAAGCAACAAGGATTTGTCACTTCCGGTTTTGGTTTGCTGTTTAAAATTTGTTACTGACTTGTACTGACTTGGTTTGATCTCCTTCTTTGGAGGGCAGAGAAAGGATCTGTGGTCTAATAGGCCCCAGATGTTTTCATAAAGTGGAGCTGTCATGGCCCATGCTATCACAGGGGATATTGTTCATCCGTTGTGATGGCAATAAAGTTCAATCAAAAAAAAGAAAGAAACAGTGTCAAAAAATAAATAAATACATTTAAATCAAATAATTAATAATAAAAAATAAAAAAACGTAAAGTGTCTCCATTCCCCTGTGCTCACGCACAAATGTGAATACGCACATAGGTCATGCGCAAATATGTAAATGGTGATCACACAACACATGTGAGGTATTGCTGCAATCGTTAGAGTGAAAGCAATAATTCTAGCACCAAGCTACCTGTTTAAAGGGGTTGTAAAGGTTTGTTTTTTATTTTATAAATAGCCTCCTTTAAGCTAGTGCATTTTTGGTTCACTTACCTTTTACTTCTATTTCCCTTCTACCTGTAAATGTTTTTTTTCTTTGTCTGAATATCTCACTTCCTGTTCCTCTTCATGAAGCTTGACCCTATCATCCGAGCCATTCTGGCTGGGGGTTAGTCAGCGTACTCGCCCCCTCCCTTGGGACTACATCCCTGCGGGGAGATGCTCTGTACATTCACAGGCACGGGAGGCTCCCCGCGGGGATGTAGTCCCAAGGGAGGGGGCGAGCACACTGACTAACCCCCAGCCAGAATGGCTCTGATGATGGGGGCAAGCTTCATGAGGAGGAACAGGAAGTGAGATATTCAGACAAAGAAAAAAAAACATTTAGAAGGGAAATAGAAGGAAAAAAAGGTAAGTGAACCAACAATGCACTAGCTTAAAGGAAGCTTATTAGAAAATAAAATAAAAAAAACCTTTACAACCCCTTTAACTCTAAACTGGTAACCTATAAATGCCTTTAAAGTGTTTCCTATGAATAATTTAATGTGCTGTAGTTTGTCATCATTCCACAGGTGTAAGCAATTTTAAAGCATGATATTAGGTAACTTCTCAGCGTAACATCATCTTTATATTTTACCAAAACATGTCTATTATATTGTGTTTGTATGCACTAAGATTCATTAAAGTGTATTTTTCCTAAAAAACATAGTTTGATAAACCACTGCGCAAATATTGTGCAACATAAAAAAAATGCAACAACCATTTTATTCCCCAAAGCCTCTGGTCAAAAAACATGTAATGTCTGGGGGTTCTAAGTAGTTTTCTGGCAAAAAAAATTGATTTTGCACATGTATGAGAGAAATGCCAGAATTGGCCTGGACAGGAGGTAATTAAAGAAACAGGGCTATTGTGTGGTTTTAGGGATACATCAGTCTTCTGCAACCTGCAGATTTTTTTAAATAATATTTTACTTCTATTAATTGTGGGAATGTACACATTAATACTTGCACACTAAGGCAATGCACATACATTGCAGCATAGTGTATTGAGATGCGTTGCAGCAAGCATTTTGTAAGATGTCAGCTTTTAAGGCTGTCTTAGGCTACTCTCACACTAAAGCGCTGGATGCGCTGGCGGTATAGTGGCGCTATTTTTAGCGCCGCTATACCATCGTTTTTGCCGTGATTTGCAGGTGCTAGCGGGGTGATTTTAACCCCCGCTAGTGGCCGAAAAGGGATAAAAACGCCCGCATTAATGCCTCTTTGTGCCGTTTTGCGGGCGTTTTGGAGGTGCTACCACATTGATTTCAATGGGCAGGGGCGCTATAGGAGCGGTATTTTACCGCTCCTATCGCGCCTCAAAGATGAGGCTTGCAGGAGTTTTTTCACCCTCCTGCAAGCGCAACGCTCCAGTGTGAAAGCCCTCCGGCTTTCACACTGGATACAAAGTAGCAGCTTTTTTAGGGCGCTTTGCAGGCGCTATTTTTAGCGCAATAGTGAGTGCAAAGTGCCTCAGTGTGAAAGGGGCCTTAATGCAACCTATGTTAACTTATCTGTATGTAGCGCCCCCTGGGTATACTGGGAGCAAAGAGGTACCTCCAGATGCAGGGAGCAAGCTTACATTCACCCCAGGGCTGAGTCCATGGCTATAATGGGAAGTTTAGAACAAATGTGGGCGCCAGTCACTTTAGTATTTTTCAATGCTTTAATGGAGAACTTGGAAGCAGTAATAGGATAGAGGGTTAGGGGAGGTTTCAGATACCTTTAGCAGATCACTTGTGGACTCCTTGAACCCAAAGGACAAAAACAGCTTTCTTTAGCCACTTCTCCACCAAGGCCTATTCTGGCACTTCTCTCCTTCATGTAAAAATCATAATTTTTTTACTATAAAATTAATCAGAACCCCCAAACATTATATATATATATTTTTTAGCAGACACCTTAGGGAATAAAATGGCGGTCATTGCAACTTTTTATCTTGCACGGTATTTGCGCAATCATTTTTCAAACGCCTTTTTTGGGGGAAAAAAACAGTTTCACAAATTAAAAAATAACAAAACAGTAAATTCAGCCCAATTTTTTTGTATAATGTGAAAGATGCTGTTACGCCGAGTAAATAGATACCTAACATTTTACGCTTTAAAATTGCGCACACTTTTGGAATGGCGCCAAACTTCGGTACTTAAAAATCTCCATAGGCGATGCTTTAAAATATTTTACAGGTTACTATTTTCAAGTTACAGAGGAGGTCTAGTGCTAGAATTGTTGCTTGCACTCTGCCGCATGCGGCGATACCTCATATGTGGGGTTTGAACGCCGTTTACATATGTGGGCGGGACTTACATGGGTGTTTGCTTCTGAGCGCGAGCTACCGGGGACAGGGGCGTTTTACTTTTTTTTTTATAACTTTTATTCCTATTACAAGGAATGTAAACATCCCTTGTAATAGGAATCATTGTGACAGGTACTCTTTATGGAGAGATGCGGGGTCAATAAGACCCCACATCTCTCCTCCAGGCTGGAAAGCATGAGATCGGTGAAAAAAAATTCACGATCTCATGCTGACAGCCGCAATTGCGGCTTTGTTTACTTCCGGGTACCGGGTGTGACGTCACAACGTCGCGCCCGGGACTCCGACGGTCATAGAGATGACTGGTGACCATCTGGTCACTGGTCATCTCTATGCTCCTTATCCGGCGCCGGCCGATTCGTTCTCCGGGCCCCCGATGGCACGGGAGAGCTCGGAGAAGCACCGGATGGCGGCGGTGGGGGGGGGGTGTCCCATCCCGCCACCTATAAGAACGATCAAGCAGCGGAACTGCCACTATGATCCTTCTTATGGTGCGCAGAATCGCCGGTATGACAGAATGATACCTGAATGATGCCTGTAGCTGCAGGCATCATTCAGATATCCCCCTTCAAAGTCAAGGACGTCATATCACGTCCTTGGTGGAGAACTGGTTAAAGGTTCTGGTACTGTGAAGTTGTTCTACAATTCTAATTCAAGGTAACTAACTCCTGGCTGCTAAGTCTGTGAGAGAGACTTATCCGTGAGTGCTACTGACTGCTAAGTCCTGTGAGAGAGGCTTGTCCAGGAGTTCTGCTGGCTGATAAGTCCTGTGAGAGAGGCTTATCCAGAAATCATACTGGTTGCTAGGTCTGTGTGAGAGACCTATCCAGATATTCAAGATCATCTAACGATGTTGTGACATCACGCCCAGTGCTCGGAAGTAAACAAAGCCGCAATTGCGGCTGTTAGCATGAGATTGGTGAATTTTTTTCACTGATCTCATGCTTATCAGCCTGGAGGAGAGATGTGGGGTCTTATTTTCTAGTAAAAAAAATGATGATTTTTACATGAAGGAGAGAAGTGCCAGAATAGGCCTGGTGGAGAAGTGGTTAAGCCATCCGTCAGTACTGTGAGGGTAGATTAGCTTAGGTACGTCCTCCAAACGAGTCACCAGGCCCTCCTGAGAGACCAGCCTTCATCCAGGTTCCCTCCAGCAAGGGCCTTTCCCTGGGATCTTCTCAGCTTGGCTGATAAGTCCTGTGAGAGAGGCTTATCCAGAAATCATACTGGTTGCTAGGTCTGTGTGAGAGACCTATCCAGATATTCAAGATCATCTAACGACGTTGTGACATCACGCCCGGTACTCGGAAGTAAACAAAGCCGCAATTGCGGCTGTCAGCATGAGATTGGTGAATTGTTTTCACTGATCTCGTGCTTATCAGCCTGGAGGAGAGATGTGGGGTCTTATTTTCTAGTAAAAAAATGATGATTTTTACATGAAGGAGAGAAGTGCCAGAATAGGCCTGGTGGAGAAGTGGTTAAGCCATCCGTCAGTACTGTGAGGGTAGATTATCTTAGGTGCGTCCTCCAAACGAGTCACCAGGCCCTCCTGAGAGACCAGCCTTCATCCAGGTTCTCTCCAGCAAGGGCCTTTCCCTGGGATCTTCTCAGCTTGGCTTGGCTTCTTCCATGCAGGCAAGACAGCCTAGGACCACCTCAGGATTAGTAGGCCCCAGACAGGCTTCTGGGCCTACTTGCAGAGCTTGCAGTAACGTGGCCTCAGGCCTGGAAGGCCACAAGGTAAGGACTGATTAGAGCACATGGCGTCTGTCCCATAAATACACTTTCCCGGAATGCACAGCGGCCAAGAACCTCCTACTGGGCTGTTTCTGGAAAAAATAATATTCATTACAGCTTAACTGTGTTGTAATTCTCATGCTGGCCTGTGGTACCAATGACACTTACTGGCAACAGCGAGAAATGCATAACAAGCCAAGTTCAAGACAGAAACCAATAAACTATATACAATAAATCTGAGCTGTTTACAGCTCAGCCAAAAACTAAATTTACGGCGGGCAGAAACTTGTGTTATGCCCTGTGGCTGGCCCGGGAGCACAAGGGGGCTGTCTGATTTTACCTCCCCCTCTTCGAGCCTGGGACCGCCTCACTGCTACTTTACCGCTGGTGCCCCCTGTGTCCCCACTGGCCCCACTGGGAGGCTACCTATGGTTCCCACCTGGAGAACAGACGGCCTTTTTTGGCCCTTGGGTAGATGATCGCAGCACTAGTTGTGGTAAACTCATAAAAGATGGTAAGTTGCTCCCCTTGGAAACCCTCCAAGCTCGGACTGGGAGTTTTCCTATGGACTTTTGGCGCTATAGGCAACTCCGCCATTTTTTTAAGACACAGGGCAACACCATACGGGATATCTCTACCCTCACGCCCTTATAACGCCTCTTCATAGCAGAGGAACTGGCCCCACATATGATCTCTGAACTCTACCACCTGCTTGGTTCCACTGCCTCAGTAAGGAAGCCCACATACATCAGGGCCTGAGAACGGGACTTAGAGACGGTTTTTCCCCCTACCCAATTATCTTCTCTTTATTAACTTACTCGATCTAGCTCTATCGACTCCAAGACGCAGGAAATGAGCTACAAAATACTGCTGCGCTGGTACCGTGTACTGGCAGACTTAGCAAGAATCTACCCATCCACGTCATATCGATGCTGGAGGGGCTACGGTCTCAGGGGCACCCTTCTGCACATTTGGTGGGAATGCCCGGCGATTAGACCCTACTTGGAGGGCATTAAGTCCCAGATCAAAGAGATTACGGGCACAGACATCCCTCTCTCTCCGGTCCACTTCCTGCTGCACATTCCTCCTATGCCAGTGAGCCAGTACAAGAAAAGTGTGCTGCCTCACTTATTGAACGCAGCTAAATGGCTGCTTCCCATATATTAGAAACGCCCGCAAACTCCAGGTAGGGAGGAGTGGCGTCGTAAGGTGAGTGACATCAGGGAGGCGGAGGATTGGATTGCCACCTGCAGGGGTACGCAATACCGCATCTCCGCAACTTGGTCGACATGGGATGCACAGGTCTCAGATCAAAGCCATGTGTCCTTCAGCTTGGACGTGGCCCTATTGGAGCTTGTGGAGCCATCCCTCAAGGGACGGCCTCGGGGTCCTCAGGCGGGAAGGCTGAAATGTACTAGGAAATTACACGTATGCCGACGGGGCCCGGAGTGGAGGCGGAGTTGGACGTGAGAATCCATGTTCTAACCTATTTTTTTTTTCTCTCTCTCTTTTCTATACTCCCTTTTTTTTCCTTTCTTTTTTTTTCTTTTTGCCACCCCTTTTTTTATTTATATTTCCATCTGCCAGGGCCACCAGTCTAAGGGCGGTCCACCTGCCAAGCGCTAGGTGACGGGTGTGGTGCGGGCGAGCCGGCTGGCTCGATGGACTCGGGCAGTCTGCCATCATGAGATTCCTGGTTCAGTTCCGGGGACGGACACTTTTGTGCCACCATGGTGCGGAGGCCTTGACCTGGGGGGACCTGGGCGGAGGCGCGTTGCAGGGGGAGGTCAGCTGGAGGTGTGTAGTCGCCCCCCTCCCCTCGTGCGCGCCTGCCTGGTTCGCCCCTGACTTCATACGATACACTATAATTAGTGTGTGGTCCGGGTAGTTGCTCGGTCTGCTCGCACGCCCTATAACTCCTCTTCGGTGGATAATTTAGTCCTAAACTCTGAAACCCGGCGGTCAGGGCTCAGCTAACTCGTTGTGTGGGCAGATGCCTCGCCGCCGACCTGTTATCTGATTACTGCATCCCCTATGCCTTTGGCCGATTTATCTGTTTTTCTTTTGTAATTGTTTGTCATTTACGTTTTTATATTATTCTTTCTTTTTTTTAATTATGGATAAACAAAAAAAAGGAATGATCGATGCACTACTTGACATCTTTATCTCTTTCAACTGTATCTTGAGATGTATTGCCTTGTCTTTCATAAATAAAGATTTTACAAAAAAAACTAAATTTACATTATAGCCCCATTTCTTTAGGAACAGGGGGCTACATGTATTTATGTATGCACAACAAAAATGTAAATGAACCCTCAAAAAATTTCACTAATCTCTTTACCTATGCAAAATTTAAACTGAAGAGATTGAAAATATAAAGCAGGTTTTATTGTTCTACTGTACTCTTGATTTTTTTTTCTTTCTAAACGACTTGTATCACAGGTTTTTCTGACCAGATTTTTCCTCATCTACTTGAGTAAATATCTTGATATTCCTTAATAAAAACATGATAGAATGTTTCCATAATTTCCAAAAAATTGTTTTTTGCATTGTTGGTAGCCTCTGTGGGGGTTTATTTAATAGTATAAAAAAGAAAATGTTTAGACAGTGTCAATAGAAAAGGAGGGGGATCTACAGAACTGTATGTCTAAAAATCTTTAAATATATATTGGTGGATTAATCAGGCATATTGACAGTAATCTTACACCAGCCTTTCTAAGGTGCTGTCCAGGCAAGCCAGAAGTGGGTTTTCACTGGTTCACTTGTCTCTGCTAAAAAGATTTTTTCTGCAATCTCCATGGTTGTTTTTTTTGCTGTATCTTATATGTAACTTGTACAGTCAAGTTGACATGAGAGAAATGTCACTCTGTTCTGTAAGTCAACACATCATATGCTGGATAGCAGTTGCACTAATGGAGTGCTTGTCAGAATAGCTCTACATTAAATGTGAATAACAGCAGCTCCTTTATTAGGACTTGTTGTAAATTAAATGGAGTAACTCATTACACACAGCTTGTAATGTAAACATTTTGTATAACACAAGTAGATATGACACCTTAATAGAAACAAACTACCGGTAACTAAAATAACTTTATTTAGAAAAAGACATACAGAATTCTATGAGGAGTTTAAAGTAGCTTTACCTGGGTCTTGGAGAGACTGTCAAATTGCAATGATTTCCTGTCACATCAGGTCTGTACTAAACCTAAACCATGACCTGGAGTTGCAAATCTCTAAATTGCAGTGTCAGCCTGATAAAGCCCAATCCTCCAAGATTTCGACATCCTAAATGTTTGTTACCTTGTGTAATGCATTCTTGTAATTTCTTTTACTTAACCTTAGTAAACATGTAACACACTGAAAATAAAGAGATTCTTATTTAATGATGGCTGTATTGTCATGCATGTAACATTTAGAGGAAATCGGTGTGGAACTACAGTAAATATAGAGGTTATCATTGCTGGTTCTCTAAGAAAAAAAAACGATATAGCTAGCTGTTTTTGGCGTTACATTTTCTGAATCACTGATCTGGAATAAGCATGAAAACATTCAAATTAAGGTGAAGACAAAACTGTTAATCTGCATACAGCAAGGCTACTTTCACACTGAGGTGCTTTACAGGTGCTATAGCGCTAAAAATAGCGCCTGCAAAGCACCTGTAAAGCGCCTCTCCTCTCACTCCAGTGTGAAAGCCTGAGTGCTTTCACACTGGAGCAGTGCGCTGTCAGGATGCTAAAAAAAGTCCTGCCAGCAGCATCTTTGAGGCGCTGTAAGAGCAGTGTATACATTGCAATCAATGGGCAGCGCCGCCGAAGTGCTGGCAAAGGGGGAGCTTTTAACCCTTTTCCGGCAGCTAGCGGCTGAAAAGCACCGCAAAAGCGCTGGAAAGCGCTGCTAAAAATAGCGGCACTTGACCGCCAACGCCCGCCCGCCCCAGTGTGAAAGTGCCCTAATTGTCCTGTGTTAGGGAATCTGAGAGTATTAGAGCAATTGGACCAGCATAATATCCAGGCAACTAATATTTTCAGTTCAGGTTTATCAGAAGAATCCCAGATATGGCATTTTTTTTTTTAAATATAATTTTTATTAAAGTTTTCAGAAATGGACAAGGAGCAATAGTCACAACAGTAGTCATTAACAGAGGAGGTCACAGCCTCTCATCAGTATTTCACAGTAGCATATACTACGTTTATCATTTGCATATTAGGGGTTCCATAGATGACTTTTCAGTCATCTCCTATCTATATATGGCTGATATTATGAAATATGCACCCTAGGATAATCAAGGTAGCAGATGCCCCTTCTCCATTCCCTGGAACATAAAACAATCACTTAACTAAAAAGAAAAAAATAGTAGTAATAATAGAAATGAGCAAAGAGAATAGAAAAGGGGAGCAGGAGAAAGAGAGAAGGAAAGAAAGGGAGGAGAGGGGGGCTGTGCTCATAGGCAGGTGTGTCTATATCTCCAGTCAGCAAGGATTACAGGTGGCTTATCGGTTATGGGGGCTCAAGTACCATATAGGGCTTGTCCTTCGTCTGAGTATATAAAAAAATTCCAGAGAGTCCAAGTCTTCTTATAGGTCTCATATCTGTCTTGTGCCATCAGTATCAGGTCCTCCATTCTTTTAATGTCTTCCACCCTCCACAGCCAAAGCGCCGTGGAGTCTGTTTCTTTCAAAGCAAGGGGATGCAAGATTTGGCGGCATTTAGTAGGTGACGTAGTAACGACTTTTTATAGGTCTTGGCCGATAGGGTGGATAAATGTAGTAAAAAAAATGCCAGGTCATCGGGGATCTGGAAGTCAGTGAATTTTTGGGAGATGGTGTCCAGAAAGCTGTCAGTTTGGGACAAGCCCAAAATATGTGTAAGATCGTTCCTCTGTCTTTACAACACCGCCAACAGTGTTCCGGCATGTCTGGGAAGATAGTGTGGAGTCGACTGGGTGTGAGGTACCATCTCGTCAGTATCTTATAATTGGTCTCCTGTATTTTAGTACACACAGAAGACTTAAGAGAAAGATGAATCATGTTTTGTTTTTGGGACGTAGTGAAAGTGCGGTGCAGGTCTGTCTCCCACTTCGCAAAGTAAGAAAGGCACGGTTGTTCCGGGGGGGGGGGGAGTTCAGGAGTGCATACATTGTAGAGAGGGCTCTAGGTAACGGTTCCGTCTCTGAGCAACATTCCTCAAATGAAGTCAGTTGTCGCCTGTAAGCTGTGGGGTTCGGTATAGTCTGGATATGGCATTTTTTACATAGTTAAATTAAGAAGATTTAGGATCTTATAGGTAACAATCAGTACCCTGAAAATAAACAGTATCTTGCATTCCTCCTAAAAAATAACAGTGGACTTCCTGTCACTAAGCACTCCTGTACCTACAGACTCATAACTATATTTTCGAGTGAGAGATCATTGCCCCTGACTGCTAGTCGCACAAGGTTTGGTTTGATATTTAGTGATGTCATTACAATCCTGCACGCTGTTCTCCTTGGAGAAGAAGCTGCAGTGCAAGATTGTTCTACTTCAGCCATTTTATAAACATGTGCTTAATTATTTTCCTTCCAGTCCTCAGATCAGCAGTCTTTAATATGATGAAGCAATGAAATTCCTCTACCAAGATGGCAGCCAAGGTGGTAGATGAATTGCCTCTACCAAAATGTCAGATAAACAGTCAAAAACACAGTGTAAGCCATTAAAAAAGAAAAACAAATAGTTACAGTGAGCCTACAGTCAATATTGGTGACTAGTCCTTTGCTTTCTGCTCGCCTTTGGGCATAGCTTCCAGAAGTCTGGCCCTCCTAAATTGACTAAGAGCAAAGCAAGCAGGCTGTTGTGATTATGAATAAATGAGAATCTGTCAAAAATATTTGGTAAAAGGTAAGCTGGGAATCAGGCATGATCCCAAAGTGACTTGTTTAAAAAAATATATAAAAAATATATTATTTTAAATATCTGGTTTGTTTTACTTGAACAAAGCAGAACTATGATCTTTATTGCAATCAGAAGGTGTGTATACCGCGCTAATGATGAAAAAATGAAAAAGCTAGATATTACTGTGAAAAAGAGCAGTGACACTAACATGCGATATATTCATGTAAAAATATGGTATATATAAGCACTAGTCGCGCTAATAGAATACGTTTTAAATCCTGAAGTACCCTAAATTAAATATAGTATAATACATATACCAAAAAAGTGTACATAAGTAAATCATTACATAAGTGAATCGATTAGGTGAAAAACTCTAATGCCCCGTACACACGATCGTTTTTCATGCCGTTAAAAATGGCATTTTAAAAAATGGCCATTAAAAATGATCGTGTGTAGGCTCCAGAGCATTTTTAACGATGTGAAAAACGGCCATTAAAAATTCCGGACATGCTCTCTTTTTTCACGTCGTTTTTCATTAAAACAATAGTGTGTATGCTTTCACGACGTGAAAAAAAACGCGCATGCTCCGAAGCAACTATGAGACGGGAGCGCTCGTTTTGGTAAAGCTAATGTTGGAAATGGAGATGGCACATTCGTCACGGTGGAATTAATAGCATCGTTTTAATGCTGCGCATTCCGTTCTTCTTTTGATAATGCTTTAAAATGACCCTCTTTTGATAATGACATTGAGAGTTTTATGCCAAACTTGTTTCTAAAGTAATTCCAAATTGCTCTAATGATTATAAAATATTATTTATAAGCCGCACCTCCCTCCTAAATAATACTAATAATAATAAAATAATGTAATTCTCCTTTTTTCTTTAAATTTTATATTATTATTTTTTTTTTTTTTGGCCTTTTTTTAAGTATTTTGGCTTAAATTATTCTTGTGTAAAGTTACCACAACAACCTTCCAAATGTGTCTCATTTGGCCTCAGGGAGGTTTGTGTCCCCTGATAATAACAATAATATAATTTGAGATGTCCCTGCCTGCTTCCTAGCAAGCTCTCTTTTGAAATACAAATCACATAGTCAAGTATTTAAAGGGCACTCATTTTTTTTTTTATTTCAGAACATTAACAAATTAAAGTGGAAGGCAGCACTGGAGAGCCTGCTTGCATTTGTGCATCCCTTTCACCCCACAACAACCATACAAGATGTCCAAACCAAAATAGAGATTAGATCCCCCAAAAAAATGAGCCCAATCTTTTCTTGAGCTCCCAGAGGTCAGGAGCCACAGCAGATAAGTCCTATATGTCCCCAGTCTGTGGTACTACAGCAGGCATTATTTTCTCCTCTTCCTTGTAGCCTTCTCTCCAGCCTTCTCTGCAGCCTTGGTTGGTTTCTTCCTTGGAGGCTGGGGATCAGGAGGAGAGGTTGTGGCAGGAGGAGTAGTAGGAGGAGGAGGAGGAGGTGGAGGAGTAGGGACAACCTCCGTTATGTCCGTGTACCTAGTGAGTTCACCCAGCACGCCCTTATTGATGACTTTCAATAGCAGGGTCTCACTGAAAAATGTTTGCTGCAACTCCATTTGCCCTAGTTTGTGGGCGAGGACTGCAAATCCCTCATCAACAGAGGGTGCCTCTCTGAGGGGCGCTGTTGCCTCTCTGAGGAAGGCCCTGGTTTCCTCCTCCACCTGCCTACCTCTCCTTGGCCCTCGTGGTTTAACTACCAGGGGAGGCATCTGGGCTCTTGTGCTGGGCCCAGCCTCCTCCTGGGTGCCACTGGGCCCAGCCTCCTCCTGGGTGCCACTGGGCCCTGCCTCCTCCTGGGTGCCACTGGGCCCTGCCTCCTCCTGATCCCCAACATCACCCTCTTCCTGGCTCTGCTCTGGCTGTAAAAAAAGAAAGGGACATTATTTATTTTGCCACATCATCATTCACAGACATTGTTCACCTCTAGACATTGTTGAAATCAATGCCAAAAGTTATGTCATTTTCATTGATTACGCATCCTGGTTTTGTTGTCTTGGGCACATAAAATTAGGCCACTACTGTATCTTGCTCTTCACAAACTTTATTGGTAGAAGTGTACATACCTTTAACAATACTAACATCTATTTAAAATCTACAATTTTGTACGATAGAAATATAGATAGCAAAACTTTACCTGGCTCCATATCTCCAAATCTGCCTCCTCAAGGCCCTGATCTTGATCCTCAGAGGAAGCCAGAGCAGGGTTGACAGGAAGGCTGGAGGACTGGCTGCAGGGAAGGCTGGAGGGTTGGGTACAAGGAAGGCTGGATTGACCTCTGGGGGGAAGGGTGGAGAGAGATTCCCGCACTTCCAGCTGGTCATCCAGAAAAGCAAGCTTACTGTAGTACCACAGACTGGGTTTATAAACCTTATCTGCTGGTGCACCTGACCTCTGGGACCTCAGGACCATAGTCCTCTGGGTCCTGTATGTCCCTCTGATGGTCGCAATTTTGTTTTTGACATCTTGGAGAGTTGTTGTGGGTATCTTTGTTTGCACAAATGCAAGCAGGCTCTCCAGTGCTGCTTTCCTGGCGTCTTTATTTTTATTACCGCCACTTTTTGTTTGCCATAATATAGGGAGCTCTTGCCATTTGTCGATGAACTCCCCCATGAAGTCTGGGTTTTTAAAAGTATTCATGATATCTGTAAAAGCGAGAAACCAAAAAAAAATATATATTTCAGGCAACATTCCTCAACTGTGCATTGTCTACATATTTTGAGCACACAAATCTCCTCGTCTGATGAACCTCAAAAAGTAAAATTGTTAGGTACCTTGGTCACGACGTTCGTTGCTAACTCTCTCTCCCGAAAAATGAACGTATTTCCCAGACATGGATCTTCACTTTATATACACAGCGCATGCGTGAAACTTCGCACGCTTTCCCCGCCCCTGACGTTCGATATTGTACTTTCCCCGCCCCTTCTCGCTCGTAGTGCTGAACAAAACATGGCGGAGACACAGGTGGCTGAGATTACCTCTACAGAGGATGAAATTACAGAGGAGCCCAAATCAAGACCCAGGAGATATAAGGCATCCAACATGTCATTCGAGGAAATGGTGGAGATGGTCGCCATTTTAAAGAAGGAGGATTATGATGCCAAGCATGGTCCGTATAAAAGGCCTAATCTGGTCAAGTCCAGAATTATGGGCAAAGTGGTCAAAAGTCTCCACCAAAAATTCGGGGTGTGCAGAACGAAGGAACAGCTCAGAAAACGATGGTCAGATCTGAAGTTGCTGGAGGCCGACCAATATAAAAGAATCAAGAAAGTTATATTAAAAAGTAAGTTGTTTTTTTTGAGTTTCCATGGTACATATTATTTTCTTGTATTCTGTCGTGTATTTTTAACTTTCATATAGTACACAGAAAGATACCATCTTTTAGGTTCGTCCGCATAGTAAACGGACGTATTAAACCTTTTTCTCCGTACAGTTCCTCAAACGATGTTTTAGGATCATCCAGTGTGAACACCCATGTTTTTTGGTTTATTTGGGGGAGTACATTTGGGCCACACTTATTTTTGGTGTGCTAATCCAAAGGACATTTGTTCATTTGAAAAAACGATATGCATGGTAATGTTAAAGGGAGTGAATGCTCAGCAGCTGATGAAACATCTGAACGCAGTAGTACAAGTGTGGGCCTAAAGCCAAAAAGCTTGAGGGAGTCACACACAGGTGATCCAGTGTAGATACTTTGGGGTGTTACAATGTTTCAAATTTGTTTACAAAATGTATATGCTCTGTTTTGGGCTATGTATCCAATCATTTGTCCCGGTTGGCACAGGGGGTAAAAATTAAAATGGAGCATGCTTCAAAAGAATGATTACCAAGTTTTTTTTCATGTTTCTTATTTTAGCAAAATTGAGTCGCTACTAATGAAACTATTCCTTTTATTTCAATCTCCCTAGGGATTCGAAAAGCTACCTCAGATGAGACGAGAATTGCAATACCTACAACAATACCCCCAGAACCCCAGGATGGAGAGGAATGTGATGTTGTGGAAGTGGAAAGTGGCACCACCACAGGTCAGAGTGAAACCAGACACATGCATGTTAAATAGATGTAGGCCTACATATTCTATCCTACATATTTCTTTTTACATTTAGGTGCAGTTCTGGCCGAAGACCCCAATAAGTTGACACATCACAGTGCCCAGATCCTGATCCAATACCTGATGGTCTGCTGTCGTGACCTCGAAAAAATTAAGGGAGATTTGCTAGAGATCAGGGCAAATACAAAGCGGGTGGAGGAAAGGCTCCAAAATATCATGGCTGTGCTTGGGCGTGTCTAATGTTTTTACACCAAATAACGTTTTACTTGCAGAGATTTCTATTTTTTTTGGTTATTTTACCCTTTAATGACTAGCACATGTTTAGCTTTTTCAAAATTTTGAGAAATATAGTTTGTTTATGCATGGCTGGTCATGCGTTTTAATACACCTGAAATTAAGGGAACATCCACATTTCTAAGGAAGTTGCCCACCTAAACAAAAAAAATAAAGGTATTTTTACATAACAAATCATTGTGGCTTCATTATGTAAATGTGGTGCTGAGTGAACTAATCAATGTTTGGTGTTTACACTGACAATGAAGGCTAATTAAAAGATTTTTTAATCCACATGGCAAAACAAGTGCACTAGGTAAACCTACCAGAAACATCAAACATTATACAATAAAAATGACAAACCAATCTTTACTCAAGAAAAAGTTTTATTTTTTTGGTCTAAAATTATTATAGATTGTCTGGCATTTCAATGGCCACCCTACCCATAAAATAGTCCACATATTGGTTACGGACCTCACGTCCGGTTGGGGGGGCCAAGCCAGGACGGCCAGGTTCCAGGGCCACCAAAGTTTCTGCATTGATTAAAGAGGCCTCAGGCCCACTCAAAGATATATAACTCGTTGAATGCACCCTTAGGAAATTATGCAGCACACAGCACGTCATAACCACATGGTTCCATTTGTATGGGGCAAGGTGGATGGAGGTAAGGAAGAGGCGAAATCGGCTGGCCATGATCCCAAACGCATTTTCCACCACCCTTCTGGCTCTGGCCAGCTGATAATTGAAAACCCTCCTCTCAGGGGTGAGGGTGCGTTGCGGGAATGGCCTAATCAAATGGGGTCCCAGGCCAAACGCCTCATCCGCCACAAACACAAAAGGTAGTCCCTCCACATTCTGCTCCGCTGGTGGCAAGGCCAGCAGATCCAAAAGGAGCCGTTCTCCAAACTCCGTCTGGGCAAAAACTCCTCCATCAGACATCCTGCCATTCTTGCCAACGTCCACATAGAGGAACTCGTAGGTGGCCGACACCACTGCCATCATCACGATGCTGTGGAACCCCTTATAATTATAATAAAAGGATCCCGAATGGGGTGGTGGGACGACCTGAACATGTTTGCCGTCGATGGCTCCTCCACAGTTCGGAAAGTTCCATCGCTGGGCAAACTCGGAAGCCACATTCTGCCATTCATGTGGCGAAGAAGGGAACTGTGGAATTTAAGAAATAACAAATTAATACTTGGAGCCAGAAACATTGAAAGCTGATTTCATACACACATTCATGGCCAACATTGGTAGAAACTGTTCAATACATTAAAATTTGGAAGCTAGAAAAAAAAAAAGTTGAAGATGAGTTGAGAATATCACACATGAAGGCTGTAGCACTCTGTATTGAAGTTAACAAAAATGAAACATTCCTAGGCCAAATTTAGCATGCGTTTTGGGTAAAGCACTACAATGGAACATATAATAAAAAACATGGAAATGACTAGGCAAGGTAGGTATGGCCCCAGGATAGCATGCTGGAGAGGTTAGGTAAGCCAAATTTACAGGTAATCATCAAACCCCAAACTTAAAATAATAAAACATGGGGAGAAAGGGGACATTCCCTGCAGCTAAGAATCATGTGAATTAGGGACTGCAAATAAAGCAAATTAAAAATATCCAAAAATAAAAACCATACAATGTGAATTTTTGAAGAAGAACACTTACCTTAATATAGTCCTCCTGCAAAACTTGAAGGATGGCAGAACAAGTCTCTGGTTTAATGATCCCCAGAGCATGGGGGGATATGCCTGTGGAGAACTTAAGGTCCTGCAGGCTTCTCCCAGTAGCCAGGTATCGCAACGTGGCGATGAGCCTCTGCTCAGCACTGATGGCTTCCCGCATAACGGTGTCCTGCCTGGTAATATAGGGGGACACCAAAGCCAACAGCTGCTGAAATACGGGGTCAGACATCCTGAGGAAATTCCTGAAATCATCAGGATTATTCTCCCTGATCTCCCGCAACAAAGGCATGTGACAGAATTGGTGCCGCTGGAGCAACCAATTCTTGGTCCATGAACTCCTCCTGACCCTGCTCATGGCATGGAGTCGGGATACAGCATGAAACCCTGCACCAACTACAGCACAAACTCTACGACGAGTACGTAGCCTCAACATGGCTAGATAACGGTCGGCTGAACAGAACGAACTAGAAGAACGCACGGAAGAACAGCAAGGCCTATGAAGAACAAGCTGAAAAACACGAACGTGCAGAGCAGGCCGCACTGAATAAACAGATACGAACTGACTACAAGCAGTGCTAAACAGATACGAACCCACAGGCGCAAACTGAACTCCCGAAAACGATCTTCAAAGCACGAAGACTGAAAAGCGCGAATCGTCTCTCACCAAACTTTTACTAACACGCGGAAACACGGAATTAGCAAAAGAGTCCCAAAGGGTGGCGTCATTCGAACGGAACTTCCCCTTTATAGTGCCGTCGTACGTGTTGAACGTCACTGCGCTTTGCTTGATCGTTTTTTTTAATGATGGTGTGTACGCAAGGCAGGCTTGAGAGGAAACATGAAAAAAAACGAGGAGAAAAACGTCGGTTTAAAAAATGACATTAAAAACGATCGTGTGTACGGGGCATAAGGCTCCATACACACTGGAGCTCAAAAACTACCATCATTTATATAGGCATGGGGCGTGGTCACCGGGTGATGTGACCCTGCCCCCTTAAGATGTTGCAGTCCCATCATGCCCCGGGACTGCGACGTCATAAGGGGGCGGGGTCACCGGGTGACCACGCCCCATGCCTATATAAATTATTGCACGTCGCGCACACGGCATTACAGCGGGAGACCTCGTCGTGTCAACATCTCAAGAAGAGAAGAGGGAAGGAGGCGATGGGGAAGACTGGGCCACCGCTAGCAAAAGAGCTGGCAGAAGATAGCGGAGGTGCCCGGCAGAAGGCAGAAAGCACCGGAGAGCGGGAGAAGAACCAGAGAGCGTGGAGAAGGCACCGGAGAGTTGGAAGAAGACCTCCAAAGTCGGAAGAAGACCCCCGAAGTCGGAAGAAGACCCCCGAAGTCGGTAGAAGACCCCGGAGCTGCCTAATAAATGACTTTAAAAAGCTGTCTAGTGTGTTTTTTTATTGACACTTTTCCCCCAGGTGAATGGGTAGGGGTACGATGTACCCCATACTCATTCACATAGGGTGGGGGGCCGGGATCTTGACAACCCTGGCCGTTGGTTGTCGGGGTCTGCGGGCGGGTGGTTTATCAGAATCCGGGAGCCCCCTTTAATAAGGGGGCCCCCGGATTCTGATAAACGCCCCGCCCGCAGACCCCAACAACCAACGGCCAGGGTTGTCGGGAAGAGGCCCTTGTCACCATTAACATGGAGGGGTGGGTGCTTTGGGGTGGGGGGCCCCCCATGATGAGGGCATGCGGCCTGGTACAGTTCAGGAGGGGGGGCGCTCACTCGTCCCCACCCCCTTTCCTGAACTGACCAGGCTGCATGCTCGGATAAGGGTCTGGTATGGATTTGGGGGGACCTCCACGTCGTTTTTTCGGCATAGGGGGTTCCCCTTAAAATTCATACCAGGCCGAAGGGCCTGGTATTGTCCGAGGGGGAACCCCACGCCATTTTTTTTTTCATTTTTTGGCGGGGGTTCCCCTTCATCCTCAGCACGCAAGTCGCACCGCAAGTCGGATTATGATGATCCGACTTGCGGTGCGACTTCTATTCAAATCAATGGGCTCCCATAGGGAACCATTGGTTTTGAATAGAGCCAGAGAAACGCAGAATGTTAACTAGCTGCCGCTTATTTGCGTTTATGTGCGTTTATCGGCGTTTGGCTTTTTTCGTGTTTTTTTCCCGCCGAAAAACATCAATTTGAACGCAGATTTCTTGCGTTCAGAAAAAAGCACATAAACTGCACTGCTCATTAACGCTAAAAAACACCCATGTGTGCATGGACACATGGGCTAACATAGAGTGCAGTTTATAGGCTTTTAAAAAAAACGCCCAAACGCCAATAAACTGCAGTTTATCAGCTTCAGTGTGCATGGAGCCTAAAGATTCAAATAAATGTGAAAAAATTATATATATAAAACATTATATATATATATATATATGAAGAAGCACAATATTTGTATGGACCAATCTGAGGTCTAGATCATAAATAATGTAAAATAATAAAACCGTCCAAAGTGAACAATAATATCATAAAAACACTAAAATGAAATCTGTCACAGACTGTCCAAGAAATAATGTAGCAGCGCTCTTGTCATGAATGACAAGTTTCTCTAAGTGTCTCTTGTACACATAAAGGTACCAATAATTGTAGCAGATAAAGATGTGCAGAAAGACCAGATCCTTATTAAAGTGCAGCGACACAGGAAAACTTCATCCGTGAGATGTTGACAGAAGAAAAATCCCCTTTTGGGGATGCACTCACCACAAAGTAGATAAAGATGTGCCTTGTCAGCAAACACAGGATCACTTTCTTCTTCTCTCCGCTTTTCCACCAGACCGCAGTAATGGTACACTCGGGGGTGCAGGTTTGTTCAAAAAAGAAAAAAAATGGCCAATAGTGTAATATTGTATGCACATTTTATTCCTAAATAAATGATCCCTTACAAGTTAAAACGTACACAATACTGTAACAATGAGGCAAATCATGAAGAAATAAAAATTTTAGACGTGACAGTATACAGGAAAAAACGATAAATTGGAAACAAAGGTGTATTTTAAACAAACAGACAGAAACAGTTATTTACCAACCTCAAGCGGCCACCATCCTCTATGGCTCAAAAATATTCTGAAAGGTCAACTGATGAGAGTGAAGCGTAACTGCTCAGAAGTCCAGAATTTCTTCTCACAATCAAAAATCCTAACTAACAGGTTTGAAGCAAGAGGATATGACCCAAAGAGACTGGACAAATTAGTAACCGATGTGGGGGCAATCCCCAGAGACACCTGCCTCAAAGAAAAAAATCTTCAGAACCCCCAACCTCAGAATAGAACAAAAGAGTGGGGTTTCATTTCAGATTTCCACACACAATATAAGGAGGTTGAATCCATCTTCAGCCAACACTGGCATGTTCTCCTTTTGGACAAGAAATTAGGCACAGTTCTACCAACTACCCCACAGTTTGTGTACAGGAAAGCAACAAACTATGGTGATAAAGTGGTAAAGAAGGTACTTGACCCTCCTGTTCGTCCACCGACCTTCTGGAACCAAAATGTTTTTTTTGCTTGCAGAAGATGTAAGGCTTGCAGGGAAGTCTCTAGACCACTTAGAGGCTTGGAAAATTTTGCATCACCCTCTAACAATCGACATTTCGACATAAAGCAATTTATAACGTGCAACAGCACACACGTAGTGTATGCCCTCAAATGTCCTTGCAATCTGCTTTACATCGGCCGAACCAAAAGGATGCTAAGAATAAGAATAGCAGAACATATACATAATATAAAAATAGGGTTCAAGGACCACAATGTATCACTGCACTTTAAACTGAAACATAATCAAGATGCATCTGGGTTAGAGTTCTGGGGGGTAGAACATCTTGAACAACATTGGAGGGGTTCACATATCGTACGAGAATTATCAAAACGAGAAACACAATGGATTTATTTAACTGATGTTTTAGCCCCCAAAGGCCTCAATATTGAACTGGATATTAACTGTTTCATCAGTAACACTTGAAGTCCGAGCAGTGTATTATCTTATCATTTATTCACACAGTAGTTTACCTTGGTATTTCTCCCTCAAACACATATATGAATTTTACATTTTTTATATTTTTTATGTAGTTTATTCATATCCCGTATTCAGCTATGCTATAATCACCCCTTTCCCCTTCCTTTCCCCCTCCCCCACATTTGTGTCCCACTCCTTTTAGTATATTTAATATATTTAATGCATATTTTATCTCTGGTATTAATGAATGCACTTTTATATATATTTATATACACTTTTATTATAGTCTTGATTATGGGGCCTTTTCACATTTGTATCCCCTTTTGTTTATTTGGGAGTGTCTGACTCCCTACCATACGGGATAGACAGACGAGTCATTTACAATAATGTGTTTATCCTTGCCTGCCCCTCTTAACCTGTGTTTATACCATACACAGTTTTATAGTTCTTATTAATTACGATTAATTTATATATTTTTTTATATATATTTATTCTATATTTATATATATATATATATATATATATATATATATATATATATATAATTTTTTTTTCTAATAACACCACCCATGTCTCGATCATTAAAATGTCAGGAGTACATGTACAGATATGGTTTTAATAGGGATAATGTGTATATTGATGTATAAAGCTGCATGATATGTGGATTTTTAAATTATCGCTGCACATTCATTATCGCTCCATGTATGGTAAGCAATTCGCTAGTGGACGTTATATTACACTGTGCTTTAATCAGTTACAACATAGCACACCGCTGCATTCACTTGTATCTACAGATCAGATTTGCGGCTGCTTATATGTAAAGAGAGTTTTAAATCACTTGCGCACAATATGTACTTATTTCTCGGGTGTTTTTATCTACTTGTTTGATCTATTTATCCACTACTTAGATTTTCCCATGTATGTTGCTATTACCAATTAGTCATGGATTATAGCCGGTGAGTCACTGCAGTAGGACGCTAGTTCTCTGCTGACACCTCCCAAATTCTAATGACTGATAGGTTCCGCCGCCCATTAACTGTGTTTGTCTCCATCAGCCTATAAGCAGGCTCGATGGAACACGGAGATGAGGCGTCTGATATCTAAGCTGCTGTGATTGGTCATAGTGGCGGGAGATGTGCTTGAACTTCCACTATAAACATCCGGTACTTGGGTCAAGAGACCACGCCCTCAGACGAAGTCTGGAAGTGACGAAACGCGTTAGTGTCGTGGTCTCGTTTTGCCGTACCGGAAGTGACGCTTGCGCTCCATCGAATCCAGGATCCAGGAAGTGGTAATGAACACATGCTGTCTGTGATAGCGTGGACCCCCATCTACTGGCGTCTTTGGTGTACTGTGCTGCCAAGCTGTTAGCACTATATTTGCCTCATTGTTACAGTATTGTGTACGTTTTAACTTGTAAGGGATCATTTCTTTGGGAATAAAATGTGCATACAATATTACACTATTGGCCATTTTTTTCTTTTTTGAACAAACCTGCACCCCCGAGCGTACCATTACTGCGGTCTGGTGGAAAAGCGGAGAGAAGAAAAAAGTGATCCTGTGTTTGCTGACAAGGCACATCTTTATCTACTTTGTGGTGAGTGCATCCCCAAAAGGGGATTCTTCTTCTGTCAACATCTCACGGATGAAGTTTTCCTGTGTCGCTGCACTTTAATAAGGATCTGGTCTTTCTGCACATCTTTATCTGCTACAATCATTGGTACCTTTATGTGTACAAGAGACACTTAGAGAAACGTGTCATTCATGACAAGAGCGCTGCTACATTATTTCTTGGACAGTCTGTGACAGATTTCATTTTAGTGTTTTTATGATATTATTGTTCACTTTGGACGGTTTTATTATTTTACATTATTTATGATCTAGACCTCAGATTGGTCCATACAAATATTGTGCTTCTTCATATTTCCCATTTTTTCAGCAGCTGCTTACTACAAGATAGGCTCATTCCTATATTGTTTTTATATATTTTTTTTCTGCTCCCAGCTCATACCACAATTGCGACACCTCCATAAGCGCTGAGTGGTGCTCACATAGGAAGGGCCCAATATTTTCAAGCACCTTTACACACATATATATATATATATATATATATATATATATATAGTTAGTCAGGTTGAAAAAGACACAAGTCCATCCAGTTCAACCATAAAAAAATAAAATAATAATATCATACAATCCCATATACCTAATTCTATACCCACAGTTGATACAGAGGAAGGTGAAAAACCCAAGCAGAACACGATCCAATTTGCTACAGCAGGGGAAAAAAATCCTTTCTGATCCCCCGAGAGGCAATCGTATATTCCCCGATCAACTTTACCTATAAATGTTAGTACCCAGTTATATTATGTACATTAGGAAAGAATCCAGGCCTTTCTTAAAGCAATCTACTGAGCTGGCCAGAACCACCTCTGCAGGGAGTCTATTCCACATTTTCACAGCTCTTACTGTGAAGAAACCTTTCCGTATTTGGAGGTGAAATCTCTTTTCCTCTAGACGTAAAGAGTGCCCCCTTGTCCTTTGTGTTGACCGTAAAGTGAATAACTCAACACCAAGTTCACTATATGGACCCCTTATAGATTTGTACATGTTGATCATATCCCCCCTTAATCTCCTCCTCTCAAGAGTGAATAAATTCAGTTCCTCTAATCTTTCCTCATAGCTGAGCTCCTCCATGCCTCTTATCAGTTTGGTTGCCCTTCTCTGCACTTTCTCCAGTTCCCCAATATCCTTTTTGAGAACTGGGGCCCAAAACTGAACTGCATATTCCAGATGAGGTCTTACTAAGGATTTGTACAGGGGAAAAATCATAGCTCTCTCTCTGGAGTCCATACCTCTCTTAATACAAGAAATAATACTTAATACAAGAAAGGCTTTGGAAACCGCAGCTTGGCATTGCATGCCATTATTGAGCTTATGATCTACCAAAACCAGATCCACTACGGATCCCCCCAGTTGTACTCCCCCTAGTATGTATGATGCATTCATATTCTTAGCCCTCAAGTGCATAACTTTACATTTATCAACATTAAACCTCATCTGCCACATAGTCGCCCAATTAGACAGAGCATTGAGGTCGGCTTGTAAATTGGCCACATCCTGATAGGACGTTATTCCACTGCATAGCTTAGTGTCATCTGCAAAGACAGAAATGTTACTTTTGATCTCAGACCCAATATGAAATTATGAAAAAAGTTACGAATGTACGAATCCATTCGAAGCACAATAACACTCACTCTGCTCTCTGCTTCTCCCTCACCATGCTGAACTCCCTCTCAAAATGGTGTACAGGGGCGGAGGCTATAGCTGCATGAAAAAACGAAAGTAAAATACGAGATTTTGAATCCATTCGAAGCACAATAACACTCTGCTCTGCTCTCTGCTTCTCCCTCACAGTGCTGAACCCTCTCAAAATGGTGTACAGGGGCGGAGGCTATAGCCGCATGTAAAAAACTAAAGTAAAATACGAGATTTCGAATCGTTACAAATAACCGCTATGTATTTAGAAAAGTACAAATCCATTCGAAGCACATTAGGCATAATAGGCAGCGTCGTTGTGAGAGAGACACGGAAAATTCCGAATCAACAAACCCAAAAAAAGTTACGAAAGTAGGAGTGTTGTCCAGAATCAAAGAAAAACAACGTACCCTACCGAAAGTACGAATTATAAATCAACTAAAAATTCAACTAAAAATGACGCTTGCGAAAATACGAATTAGTCCGAACACGAAAAATCCCGTCTAGCAAAATTACGAATGATTACGAATCAACAGGACCGAAAAGAAACAAACCGAAACTAAACAAATTTTTCCGTTGTGCACAAAAAACGAACCGAAACGAAACTAATTTTTCCGTTGTGCACAAGTCTACTTACCTCTTCATAAAAATAAATCAGGTTTGTCTGACAACTTTGTCTGACAACTTCTGTCTTTCATGAATCCATGCTGTCTGTTGCTTAAAATATTTTTTTCCAGCAAGAACTCATTTATGTGGTCTTTTATTAATCTCTCCAGTATCTTTCCAACTATAGAAGTTAAACTAACAGGTCTATAGTTACTTGGTAAAGACTTTGTTCCCTTTTTAAATATAGGCACCACATTGGCCCTGCGCCAATCCAGTGGTACTATTCCTGTCATTAATGAGTCATTAATGAGTCCCTAAAAATTAGATACAATGGCTTTGAAATTACAGAGCTCAATTCTTTTAGCATTCGTGGGTGTATGCCATCTGGTCCAGGTGCTTTATCCACCTTTATTCTGTCTAAATATTTCTGGACCATATCACTTTTGAGCCATTGTGGATTTGGGGCTGTCACTACCACCCCCATTTTTTGCTCCTTTGTATACACAGAGCTGAAGAAAGTATTTAATAAATTAACCTTCTCTTTGTCCCCAGTCACCCACTCTAGATTATTTTGTAAAGGGCCTACATGCTCAGACTTGACCTTTTTACTATTAATATATTTGAATAATTTTTTGGTGTTTGTCCTACTATCTTTTGCAATCTGTCGTTCATTTTGAATTTTTGCATCCTTGATTTCCTTTTTACATATCCTGTTATATTCTTTGTAACATTTAAATGACACTAGTGTTCCCTCATTTTTATATTTTTTAAAAGCTCTTTTCTTGTAGTTTATAGCTTTTTTAACTTTGGCCGTGAGCCATATATGTTTTATTTTTAGCCTTTTAAACTTATTGCCCATGGTAATATACTTTGCACTGAGTTAACAAACAGTCTTTTTGAAGAATTCCCATTTCTGTTCTGTGCCCATTGATGCCAATATTCCCTCCCAGTCTAAGTCCTGGAGAGCAGCCCTCATCCTTGGAAAATTTGCTCTCTTGAAATTAAGTGTTTTTATCTTTCCCGTATGTGATTTTTGCTTACAGCTAACATCAAATGCAATCATGTTATGGTCACTGCTACCCAGGTTTTCGTTTATCTGAACATTAGTAATACGCTCTGCATGGTTTGAGATTACCGGGTCCAACAAAGCATCATCCCTAGTTGGGGCCTCAATAAACTGGACCATAAAATTGTCCTGCAATAGGTTTATACATTTTTGCCCTTTAACTGTCCCAGCAGTGCCATTACTCCAGTCAATTTCTGGGTAGTTAAAATCCCCCATTATTATCACCGTCCCAGCCCTTGCAGCCCTTTCCATCTGTGCAAGGAGCTGAGTCCTTACCTCCTCATTAACATTGGGTGGTCTATAACAAACTCCAATGATTAACTTTGAACTACGCACATCTGTATGCAGTTCCACCCATAATGCTTCAGACTCATCCCACTCTCCATCCACCAGGTCCTCTTTCGCACTCACTTTGAGATCACTTCTCACATAGAGACAGACCCCTCCACCTTTCCTTTTTATTTTTTTTCACAAGAAACTCCACCTTTCCTTTTTACCCCGTCTTTCCGAAAGAGTGCATAGCCAGGAATATTAATAGCCCAGTCATGTGAGGAATGAAGCCAAGTTTCAGCAATACCGATTACATCATAGCTCTCCTCATGCACCAGAGCTTCCAACTCACCTATTTTGCTTGGCAGACTTCTGGCATTGGTGAACAAACACTTTAATGCATTAATATATTTTGACCGGTCACATACTATCATCTTGGGTGTTCCGAGATTGAAACTAGGACTTGCTACTATGCTTACCTTGGGTTTATGTGCTTTGGGTACCCTACCACTAATGCCCCTAATACTACCCTCTGGAATATGTTCCACGCTGACTCTCACTATCTCTCTCTCTCTATATATATATATATGTTTAGAAACAATGTCCACATATAAAAATCTGTGAATCCAATTCAAGGTGATATCAATTCAAAGAAGAAGATGTTCTAACTTTCCACAACCACCTATAGGGGACGTGTGGTGAGCCTCTCCTTGGGGTACACACCGGGGGAAATAAAAACTCTTAAGCCCTGTACACACGATCAGTTTTACCAATGAAAACAGTCCGATGGACTTTTTTCATCAGACAAACCGATCGTGTATGGGCCCCATCGTTTTTTTTCCATCGGTGTAAAAAAATAGAACATGTTTTAAATTTATCCGATGGAAAAAAAAACGATAGCAAATTACTATTGTCTGTGGGGAACTCCATCGGATAAAAAACCCACGCATGCTCAGAATCAAGTCGACGCATGCTCACAAGCATTGAACTTATTTTTCTCGGCTTGTCGGAGTGTTTTTTTACGTCACAGCATTTGGAACGGTCGGTTTTTTGACTTATGGTGTGTAGGCAAGACTGATGAAAGTCAGCTTCATCGGATTTCCGATGGAAAAATCCATTGGTTAAAAATCCATAGGAAATCCGATCGTGTGTACAGGGCCTAACCAGATGGAATGGACCTCCTGTTAGCAGCGAGTTCACCAGTGCCTGTAGATACAGCCCTCTGCGGGGTCTGAAATGAGTCTGGGATACCGATATCACTGGGCTTCAGGTGTCCTCCTCACTCAGAAAGGTACCCTCCATCTGCTGTACTTAGAGGTGCGATCTCCCAGAAAGGAACAGAGCATGTAGGAGAATAAAGACTCCAATAGTGTGCTATAGTATAAAACACAACTTCTTTATTGTTCATCAAAAGTGTTCTAATAGAAAGCTCGCCGGCAATATAAAATTTACAAAATTCAATCGAACACCATAATAATAGAGACATTTCCATTATAACTTTGATGCTTATAAATAAAGTTTTGTCATTGTTTCGCGATGGAGAAATACTTAATCAAGTCTGGAACCTTTCAGTGGTCACCCCTGACATATCTTCTTCAGCACTCTGCTGAATCAGTTCTGTCTCTTGCACAGAACAAATTTCCCCCTTAGACACAAACACTGAGTTTTTTATTGATCTTTATTGAATTAAGGCTACAACAATGAAAAGTGTGCTGCCTATATCAGCTATTCAGATAAATCCCATGACACTTATCCCATGTTTCCTAATTTTGTATTAATATTTTCTACAATATGCAAAATGCCATACAGAAGTCTCTCTTCAACCAGGTAAAACATAGTCCACAAGCAAAATGTCTTCTCTCTTATGTTCATATGTTCTTAAACATGTGATAAGCCTCCATTACCAATAAGAGGAACATTCAATTGTGAAGCCACCACCCTTTAATGGGGAGAGTACATGCTTACTGGCTAATTGTGACCTATTTAAAAAGAGAGCTTTCAATAGGACACCCAGCCCTGGATCACCATAGAGCAACTCTTCCGGCTCCCCTGCTGGCTGATGATTATGGCTGGTTCTCAATCGGTCATTGCCCCATAAAGCATATCTGGTGAGAATAAAACAATATTCCCCCTTAGACACAAACACAGAGTTTTTTTATTGATCTTTATTCAATTAAGGCTACAACAATGAAAAGTATGCTGCCTATATCAGCTATTCAGATAAAGTCCATGACACTTATCCCATGTTTCCTAATTTTGTATTAATATTTTCCACAATATGCAAAATTCCATACAGAAGTCTCTCTTCAACCAGGTAAAACATAGTACACATGATTAATGTCTCCTCTCTTATGTTCATATGTTCTTAAACATGTGATAAGCCACCGTTACCAATAAGAGAAACATTCAATTGTGAAGCCACCACCCTTTAATGGGGAGAGTGCATGCTCACTGGCTAATTGGGACCTATTTAAAGAGAGAGCTTTCAATAGGACACCCAGCCCTGGATCACCATAGAGCAACTCTTCCAGCTCCCCCACTGGCTGATGATTATGGCTGGTTCTCAATCGGGCATTGCCCCATAAAGCATATCTGGTGAGAATATAAAAATAAATGCTTCAATAGTAAAAAAAAACCTTATGGGTACATTTATTGAATGGTTAAAAATACTCTTATATTATATTAAGATAAAAGCGCTTATTACAAATCCTTACTGGCCAGACCATGTCACGTGTGATGAAACACAGAGGGAAGAGCAACGTGCTGATGTCATTGCAAGTTCCTGGAAGTGCGGTCGCTGTTTATATGGCCAGTGAGGATTTGTGTACTCTCCCTATAAAAGGTAGTGGCTTCACAATTGAATGTTCCTCTTATGGTGATGGAGGCTTATCACATGTTTAAATGAGCAGTACAGTCAAAGTTTGTTTGGCTGTAATTATCCTGTGGATCACAGAGTGCAGTTTGTTCGGTACTCCTGTGGCCCATTTTTAGCCGACGCCACAGAGCCGGTCAGGACTCGGACAAGATTGTGACAATTAAGTCAGGATCTGCCTACATGCCTGGACCAGCACCCAGCTCCGCCTCTCAGCAAACCACTGAGAGCCTGAGCCGGGTGCTTCCATCAGCTCCACAGCCCAGCGCTCCAGTGAGCATGGGTTGGCAGAGCAGAGAGCTGCTGACTGACAGTCAGCAGCTCTCTGCTAAGGGAGCTGTGAGAACCAAGGGATCGACATTGTTTGATCACTCGGTTCTCAGTGTTAGAGCCGGTGGGGGACAGATGCAGCATCCACCTAGGTAGGTATACATCTGCAAAAAAAAAAAAGTTCCATACTTCTCTTTTAAGAACATATGAACACAAGAAAGGATGACTTTTTCTTATGCACATTGGACTTTTTTTCTTTTGCAATTTTTGTCCCTGTAAACTATTTTTGTGTTTGGTTTATATATATTTTGTATATCAGTTGGTACTTTTTTTATAGCCTTGACTTTTTTGGTGCAATTATAGTATCTCACGGTGGAGTTGCTGCTTTAGCCTGGGTTCACACTATTGCGGTGCGGGACACTACAGGTATTTCGAACAGGAATTTCAGCACATTCCTGTGCGAATTACATGCCTTGTCTTTGGGGTGTGATTTGAGCCATGGTTTTTTATGGCTTACAATGCACCACATTTGCACCATACTGATGAAGGACCCCTTTTTGTCTGGACTAGAATCGGATTGCATGGCTGCAATCTGTTAGCATGAAGGGGTTGCAATTTAGATGCGGTGCTGTGAATTTGCACCGCATCTAGTGTGAATTAATTTTATAGTGCAGTTTCTTTTTGATTTTTTGAAGATAAATGAGTCTGAAGCATACTGCAGAACGCCTCTGTCAGGTTTACAAAATCATATCAGTGCCTTGAGATACAAGGCTCAAACTGACATCTAAATTTAGGCCTGTTCCAAAACCAAAACAGTCTGAGAAAGTTGTATTACCAATATTTGTACTACTAGAAGGGCAAGGGTGAAGAAAAGAGAAAAAGAGAGATTCAATGACAACTTGGGTGGGCTATACCAGAACACATAAAGTAATTACATTTCCAGCACACTGGTGAGAAATTGGTAAATATTTTTGTAGAGAATCACTGGTACGCTATACCACCAGCTAATAGGTTTGTCCGGACTCCTTGAATCTGCTGGAAATTGATGATTTATGAGTAAAGAAGAAAATATAGTCTCTTTGTTCTTGAGACTAATCAAAACAAAGGGGAAGAATAAAGTCATCAGACAGGCAAGTAAGGACCTTATATGTGACTGAAAGAGCATGCTGTAATTGATCAGGGTCTATGCAGTGGCTTTCAAAGGTTGACCTGGGGTTAATTCTTGAGGAGGGTGGCTGCAAAATGGAAAGAAATTTTTTAAGTTGCATTACCTGTAATTCTAGCAGTGGCAGGTCATTCATAGTTTTGTTTTGGAAAAAGATTTCCAACCATTAGATAAGTGAAAGTTTAAAAGTTGTAATGTACTAAAAAATAGAAAAAGGACTCAAATGATTACCTTGTATTATCCAGTGTAAAGGCCCCAATAGCTGGCCTTGTATTAGCCACCCCTGTCTTAGGTATTGTTATACATCAGGCGTCACTAAATGGCTGACCGCGGTCCGGTTCCGGCCCCAATGGCCATTCTGTCCAGACCGCAGCCTCGCCAAGTAGTTTCCTGTGTGTCCTCTCCCTGTCACCGGCTCGCCCGCCTGCCACTGACGATGCGTCATGTCCGTGCCTTCTCTAATATCACTGCACTGCCCCCTCCCCACACTGCCTGTCTTATTCACACAAAACATGAAGCGCGGCCGCTCTGGACAAAGGGCGGGACTTTTCAAGTTAAGAAGTGGGCGATTGGTTGCTAGGCAGCTGGGTGGTCCCAGCAATAAATCACTCTTTTAACGTGAAAAGTCCCGCCACGCTTCATGTCTTGTGTGAATAGGGTAGGGTTCTGTGGGGAGGGGAAGAGTTCTGTGCTGTGCTGTGCTGTGCAGGACAGGGATTTGATATCGAGAGAGGACTGTGATTGGGGGTCAGTCTGCAATGGGGGAGTCAGTCTGTGATGGGGAGTCTGTGATTGGGGGGGTCCGTCTGCGATTGGGGGATTCGTCTGTGTTTTAGGGGGTCAGTCTGTGATGGGGGTCTGTTATGGGTCAAGTCAGTCTGTGATGGGGGGTCAGTCTGTGATAGGTCAGGTCAGTCTGCGATGGGGGGTCAGTCTGTAATTGGGGGTCAGTCTGTGATAGGGGGGTCTGTGATGGGTCAGGTCAGTCTGTAATTGGGGGGTCAGTCTGTGATGGGGGTCTTTGATGGGTCAGGTCAGTCTGTGATGGGTCAGGTCAGTCTGTAATTGGGGGGTCAGTCTGTGATGGGGAGTCTGTGATTGGGGGGTCCATCTGTGATTGGGGGATTCGTCTGTGTTTTAGGGGGTCAGTCTGTGATGGGGGTCTGTTAGGGGTCAAGTCAGTCTGTGATGGGGGGTCAGTCTGTGATAGGTCAGGTCAGTCTGCGATGGGGGGTCAGTCTGTAATTGGGGGGTCAGTCTGTGATAGGGGGGTCAGTCTGTGATGGAGGGGTCTGTGATGGGTCAGGTCAGTCTGTAATTGGGGGGTCAGTCTGTGATGGGGGTCTTTGATGGGTCAGGTCAGTCTGTGATGGGTCAGGTCAGTCTGTAATTGGGGGGTCAGTCTGTGATGAGGGGTCTGTGATGGGTCAGGTCAGTCTGTGATGGGTCAGGTCAGTCTGTAATTGGGGGGTCAGTCTGTGATGGTCAGGTCAGTCTGTAATTGGGGGGTCAGTCTGTGATGGGTCAGGTTAGTCTGTGATGGGTCAGGTCAGTCTGTGATGGGTCAGGTCAGTCTGTAATTGGGGGGTTGGTCTCTGATGGGGGGGTGTGACTTGAAGGGGGGGCTGAAGACACTGATGTAAAAGGGGGTCTGTGATTTCTGCACTAGCAAAACACAGGTCTCTGCAAAGGCAATAAAAAACAATTGTTTTCTATGTGTCCTGTTCACACTGCAACAGCGCCCATGCATTGTCACAAGATCACCGGGCGTTTCTTGTGAATGTGCAGTGACGCCAGCTTTCTGGACCCTTCATAGCCAGCTGCCTGTGCACGGATCCATACAGCCAACATGCTCTGCATTTTTGTATTTTTGCTTTTATCCTTAATCTCCTCTGAATCTAACATATGTGAGTACCTTTGGTTACTATTGCAATTGTTAAAAATAAGTTTGTTTGTATTGTGATGAGGTTGTTTTTCCCACACATATTTTACAATTGAGCTTATATTTACAGACATGAACATTAGCCTCAAACTACAATACCACCCCTGATGAAGGAAATAACGCACATCAGTGCAGTAAAATTCCGAAACATGTTGGGTATTTGTATGTGAATCCAACCAGCTGATCTCAAATACACTTTGAGGAACAAATTGGATTTAGTATTGTGGGCTATTTGAATATGTTCTATATATGATGATGTATGTATTGTCCTATTGTATATTCAAAAATACTCTGTCCTATTTAGTGCACTTTTTTATTCTCTCTATATTAATAAAGTAGGCACCTGTGTGCCAATTTTTTTACCCAATTTGACTTTTGATACTATCTATCTCTGCCATATATAGTCCACGGGGGCATCCTCCAATGCATTTGGTGCATAAACTTTCTTTGTTTAATTTGGCAACTGTGGATTTTCCTAAAGTATTTTTATGCATGATCTCAAAGTAATTATTTTCTCTATCAGAGGGGAGGCTATGGCATTTCCCTCTTTTTTATGTCTGGCGCCCCATTTAATCAAGCTACCTCTGATGGAGCACTTGTGTGCTTCACAACTCATTATTGGGGAAGCATCATGCTTATCATTTAACATGGAAAACTCCATTAGAGTTCCCTTTACAGCTCCCTTTTAATCTAGTCTTCCTGTATAAGGCTTTTATTAACCCCTCCACGCCAACCGTATGCAAATATGCAGCCTCACTGGACTGGGCTTTTTTCCGTGGGGCTGCATATTTTAATTTCTCCCTCTGTGCCTCACGGTGCGCTCCCAGCACAGAGACCAGGGTCTCACCAAGAGCTCCGGGCCCCATTCTAACGATTGAGACCTGGAACGTTCGATTCCGGGTGACCTGATCACTGTGATAGCCTCTAATTTACTATCACAGTGATCAGTCACTGTGAAGCCCACCCCCGTGTCTTCTGTCTCTGTGAATGAATGAGACAGATACATTGTATTGTTCTCTGTCCCCGCAGAGACAGAAAAAAAGTGTGTGTAGAAAAAGAGTTAGTGTTTGGGTCAAGGTCAAAGTTCAGGGTCAAAGGTCAAGGTCAAGATCAATGTCAAAGGTTTAGGGTAATTTCTTTTTTGAACAGGGTTTTTTTTTTAAATTAGTATCAGTGTAAGGGTGTCCAACTGCATGCCTCACTGTGTCCATGTGCATGCCTCACTGTGCCCATTCCTCACTGTGCCCATGCCTCACTGTCACTGTGCCTATGCCTCACTGTGTCCATGTCTCACTGTGCCCAATCTCCCTACCTGATCTCCGGCGCTGTGTGACTAGACTGGCATTTAACATGGGAGTCTATGGAAGGGGTGCCCGGGTTATAAAAATCGGTGCTCGCCGGCCGTAGGTCCCCTGGACAACAAACTTTGCACACTTGTAGATGAAGAGTGGGGCTACATGTGTGCCAAGTTTGGGGTCCAGGGGGACCTATGGCTGGCTGGGATCAGGCGCACAAATTTGAAGATGAACACAGACTCGAGTATAAGCCGAGGGGGGCATTTTCAGCACAAAAAAATGTGCTGAAAAACTCGGCTTATACTTGAGTACATACGGTACACATGTGGTATTGCTGTGATCCTTAGGAGCAGGATAATTTATTTGGGGTTGTTCTTTGGTGGTAGGTTATGGTAGTAGCAAGAAATATACAGTTCAATTAAAAATAATTAAAACATTTTTTTTTACTATTTTGGGCCAGTTTTTCTTAGATAATAAAAAATCAGGAGATATCCATAACTACTGTATTTATTGGCGTCTAACACTCACTTTTTTACCTTGAAAATAGAGGGTAAACTGTGCCTGCGTGTTATACGCAGGGGGCTGTGGAAAGTTATTTTCCTGAAACTTTCCTCTTAAAGTTAGGGTGCGTGTTATACGCCTGTGCGTGTTATACACCGATAAATACGGTATTTACCACCAAATCAAAGCCTGATTTATCCTGAAAAAAACAAGGTATAATCTTCCTGGATGCACAAAGTAGTTGTGATGATATGTACTGTTTTACTAACCCGTCAACGTTGCAAAATTGGGCTTAGGCATTAAGATTTGTTTTACCCTTAGGCACAAAGGGGTAAAGCAGTATTGAACCCGAAAGCAAGCATTCATTATATTGCAACTTACCATTTTTTAGATGTGTTGGCTACATTAATTTTTTTAGGCTTTCTTCTATTTTTCTTCTATTTTCACCTGGTGATCAAGCCAGCATGTTTGTTGTTTTTCAAAAGAAAAAGCTATTCATCAGAATGTATTAGTTACAGAGATGAGACAAATGCTAGCATGGGAGCTTACAATGATCAGCTTTTTTTTTTTTTTTTTTTTTTAAACATTTCAGTTTTATTGAAAAGAGAATCAAAAGATAACATGCACAACACGCAATTTGCAGATTCATAAATCAGGGAGTACAGTATGTTGCATGCAAGTTTTAAAATCAGGGAGGCTAAAACTAAACCATAAAAGCTAAGTCCCTTTGGGAGTATGTTCCGGTACTGTAGTTTTGCCTCTAGCCTTGGCATATAGACATATTAATAATAAAAGTACATAATGAGGTTTTCAACCTGAAATTGGTGTGGTTCATCGTCATACATTGCAAATGGTATTGTGCAAAAGAAAAAGACAGGTAGGGAAGGGGATAGGGGTGGGGTGGTAAGTGATAAGTCAACAGTGTTTGCTCTCATCTGAACTAAATCATTGTAGAAAAAAAAAGAAGAGAAAAGGTCAGTACATATTCCCATAGGTGGTCATGTAAACCAGTCAGCACTATTGGGTAATTAATTAATTTAGCGTCCTCATAATCCTGGGAGTAGCGGAATACGAACCAAGGCTGCCAAGTATCTTGGAAGGCTTCAACTCTGCCATTGTCTTGTGCCGTGGTGTCCTCCATCTCACATATGTCTCGGACTTTCGTTAGCCAGTCTGCAACGGAGGGCACCCTGGCAGATCTCCAGTGTAGCGGGATCATTGACTTGGCCCCATTAAGTAGGTGCTTGGATAGTGATTTTTTAAATATTTTTTAAGAGTAAAGTGATTGATGTGTAACAGCCAACTAGCTGCGGTTAGCGATAATTTGGTCTCTGTTATTTTTTGACTCAGTTTTTTTACATTATCCCAGAAGGGAATGATCAAAGGGCAATGCCACCAAATGTGGAGTAATGTGCCCTTTTTTTTTTTTTTTTTTTCCATAATGATTTTATTGAAAATATGTTTGTTTTTTTGCAGATAACATAAGCAAAATAAATACAAATCACTCCATCAGCTCAAACAGGGATTATACAGATAAATGTCAACCGAGTACACAGGATAGCATGTTTAAACCTATCTAATTAGTAAGTCTAAACTTAGGTGAGGATGCGGTATGTGGGCGTCCATATTCTAGTATAGGTGGCATACAAAATATAAGTCAAAGAATAAAAAAGAAAAAAGGTGAGTAGGGGACAAAAAAAAGGGGGGGGAGGGGAAGAGAGGCAACGAGGGGGGTGGTGAGAGGGAGGGGGAGGAAGGGGGTCAGCATAGTGACGAGAGGGGGTGCAGAAGTCACCATCTACCCTCTCCAGCATCCATTGGTCAAAACACAAAGGTGAGTCACGCCAGTAGCGTGAATCTGAATCTGCAATCAAGATCTGGGGCAGTCCAGCCCCAAATCGGTATCAGTTAGCTCTATCTAGTAGATCTTGGAACGATTGAGAGCCTTTGAAGGTTGTCCAGGCTTCCCAGATAGCAGAGAATTTAGAGATAATATCTGAGGCTGTGTAGATCAGTTCCTCCATCTCAGCTACACAATTGATTCGAGTAACCCATTCAGCCATGGAGGGCGGGGATGAGGACCGCCAATGTACTGGTATTGGAAAAAAATTTGAAAATCGCGCTAACCCGTGACCAATCACTATGACAGTAATGGGATGAATTAAAAAATAAATAATAACCAATGAAAAACACAAATATAATAAGTGAAATCAGAGGTATAATACAGAGAATAAACTATAAATGTATGAACATCAAATATAGATTTATAAATAATAGTCCATCAGAAAATCTTTGAATAAATCCAAATGAATAACACCAGTGCTTCAAGTGAAAATCATATAAAGTGTTGTGTCCACATTCATCTGTGACGTTCCCCCACCAAATAGCAGGATTTCTCCTTACCAGCTGTGCACAACCCCCCGTAACAGAGGGTCAATATGAGCATCAAGTAGTTTCTCCCACGAATCACCGCAGCACATAGCCCATAAGAATCCTAAAGCACCAACTTCCGGTTCTCATCAATAGGCACATATATATGGAAAGAATGGAACACACTCCACATAGTGCATTAAACCTTTTAAAATTTATTTCATAAAAACGAATTGCACTTACACGTATGCAGTTTTAAAACGCCTGTTTACGTCTGGTGTGCCGGCCGTAGCACATTCAACAGACACCCGTCCTTGTCGGAAGTGTTAGAGGTGACGTCAGCGCGCCGCTCCGCTCTCGGAGCAAACAGGCGTTTTAAAACTGCATACGTGTAAGTGCAATTCGTTTTTATGGAATAAATTTTAAAACGTTTAATGTGGAGTGTGTTCCATTCTTTCCATATATATGTGCCTATTGATGAGAACCAGAAGTTGGTGCACTGGTGTTATTCATTTGGATTTATTCAAAGATTTTCTGATGGACTATTATTTATAAATCTATATTTGATGTTCATACATTTATAGTTTATTCTCTGTATTATACCTCTGATTTCACTTATTATATTTGTGTTTTTCATTGGTTATTATTTATTTTTTAATTCATCCCATTACTGTCATAGTGATTGGTCACGGGTTAGCGCGATTTTCTCAATTTTTTCCAATTCCTACCATGTATGGTAGTTCACATTTTTAAATCGCAGCTCCCAACATTCACGAAGCTACCAGCTAATGTCTGGGGTTTCCTTTCATTTAGCTTATTTAGCGCAGTTTCTTTTCTCTTTCTTTTTTAATGTACTGGTATACACATCCTAGCAGCATTAATCATGTGCATTGCAACCGACTTAAAGTACTTCTTTTTAGAATTTTTTGTTAAATGTAGGAGATCCTGCGCAGGGCAAAATTGCAGCGGGAGCAGAGATGCCGTTGTAGTCAGATCATGTACTTTACGCCAAAAGGGTTGGAGCATCGGGCAATCCCACCAAATATGAAGAAATGTCCTTGCCACAGCACCAGCATCGATCAGAGACTGATGGGGAGAATTTATGGACCAGGTCCGGGGTTTTGTACCAGCGTGTTTTCAGTTTGTACCCATTTTTTTGAACAGAGACGTTCAGGGACCTTTTGTGGATGTACAAATGTATGCGGTCCCAACTCGCACTGTGAAGATAAGGTAGGTCTGCTTGCATTATAAAGAGGTAATCCAGTCTCGAGTACCTGTTGTGCGGGGATGAGAAAAAGCTATAGTCTTTGTCTCGGGGGTAGAGGGTCCTCCACGAGTCATGTAACGTCAGGGATGTTAGCTGGAGCTTGATTTGGCGAAGAGCAGAGTAGGGGAGGGAGGAAGTGCCAGAGGAGGTGTCCAGTAGGGGATCAAGAGGTACGTTGAGGTCACCCCCCACAATTAGAAGCCCTGATTGAAAAAGCGTGAGTTTTGTGAAAACCTCTCGCAGAAATGTAACTTGCCCAAAGTTGGGGCTATACACATTAGCTAGCGTTACCGGCCTGTTCCTCCATGAGCCCTTCAAGAAGAGAAATCTTCCTTCTGGATCTATTAGTTGGTCCTCAATGTCTAAAGTCAACCCTTTAGAGAGTAGAATGGAAACTCCCTTAGTCTTAGAGTCAGGGAAGGTGGCATGAAAAGCTCTGGGAAAGTAATCATTATGAAAGCGGGGGGTTGAGCCTGATTTAAAGTGCGTTTCCTGAACAAAAAGGATTTGTGCTCTAAGTTGGTGTGCTTCGACCAGGATGCTGCTGCGTTTTTCAGGGATGTTTAGTTCCTTAGCATTCAGAGAATATATTTTAAAGAGAGGGGAACTGATCGTATCGAGTTAAGCGGCATGGTAGACGTTGAGGCGTAAATACACTGGGACGAGCTTAAAAGTGGGCAACCAAAGCCGTTAGATGCTGGAAAGGGTAGTGGGGGAGGAGGGGAAAGGGGAAATGAGAAGGAGAGATGAGAGGGGCAAAGGGAAAGAGACAAGGAAGGGAGGAGAAAAGCAGGGGGAAAGAGGGAAAAAAAATAATGAGGGAAAAAAAAGGAGGAGAAGAGAGAAAGAGAGAAAAAAAAAAGGAGAGAAAAGAAAAACAAGAAAGGGGAGGGGGAAAAGGAAAAAATCCCTTATAGAGAGCGAGGAATAAGACCTCGTAGGTGGAGACAGGCCTGCTCTTCCACCTAAATAGACCAGGAAGGGGTAATAATGGGATAAGGGGACGGAGAACCGGAGAGTTTCAGAGGGGAGCCAGCCACTCTGACGTGGGATACTAGTCTAACACCGATTCAATAAGTAGCATCGACAAACCAGGGCTAACAAACTATAAAGAAAGTAACATACAGAACAGCATCATTAAGCAGGAACCCTGAGGGTCAGGAGGGAGATTACTCATGTAAATACAGGCATCACTCCTGTCAGCTAGAAGCTAAAGATATACGCTATATAGGAGATTAGGAAGTTCGGACTGTTGGAGGATAATGTTCACTCTAGCTCACAGCAGCTAAGAGTAAGGTGCTATTGAGCCATGGCCTTCACGTTAGGCTGGGTTGCGGCCGCGATACCCTCTCAGCTGTCCGAAGTTCAGTTCCCTTACATCCATAGGTGACAAATAGTTCATTGTGAACTGCAGCCCAGCCTGCATGTCCAGCCGGTAATGTGCCCTTTTCTGTTTGGCATCTCCAGCATAACGGGGACTTTTGGGGGTCCCATTTATGGAGTTTTTCAGGTGTGTTATATCAATGTGTTAGCAGCTTGTAACCTGTTTCCTGTATCATTGAGCTTATGGAACCTTTATGTGCTAAGATGCAGGCATACCTCCATTGTTTGTCCGTGATCTCCTCCTGCAGCTCCTCCGACCATCTCTTCCTGTGCCTGTCCGCTCCTTAAGTTTTGGCAAATTGTAACCAAGTGTATTAGATTGACGTGGCTCTGTCAAAAGGTGCACCATCAATACAAGCCGACTCCATGTCAGTTAGGGGTCTGTGGAAGTATTTTGCGTGTTTCTGTTTAGTCAGATAACTGCGTAGTTGAAAGTAAGACCACCATCTCAGGTGCGGAAGGTTGTTTCCTACTTTCAAAGCGGGTATTGCCATGTGTAGGTTGGAACAGAGTAGAGTTAACACCTGGGGGAAAAGCATGATTGTCCTTTAGAGGAGTCAAAGGGCTGAGGGGAGTTGTGACAGTTCTACGGTTGGCAATATAGCGTGAGATTTCCAGGGTATTGCCTGTAATGGGGTGATTACGTATATTGAGTGAGTTGTCAGCCCCTGGATTCCACGGGGAGAATCTCAGCGATGTTGCGCATAGATACTCCTCCAGTGTTATCCAATCTTTTGTCTGTCTATGGCAATGCCAGTCAATTGTTCTAGCCAGGTGCGAAGCGTAATAGTAGTGTTTGAAGTTCGGAAGCCCCATCCCTCCCGCCTCTTTAGGTCTGGTCAACCATAATAATTTTATTCTAGGTTCATGCTGATTCCAAAGGAATTTTAGTAGAATGGAGTTGATCGTTCTAAAGAAATGTGACGGTATTTTTATGGGTAAGGTTCTCAGCAGGTAGAGAAGTTTTGGTAAGAAAACCATTTTGACTATAGCCGCACGCCTGAACCAGGAGAAGTAACCCTTTTGCCATCTTGTAATGTCATCTGTACAGTTTTTTAAAAGGGGCGGGAAGTTGTATTCAAAAATGTTTTGGATTTGTGGAGTCAGCCAGGTGCCCAAGTATTTAATGGCTCTGTCGTCCCATCTAAAATTTGAGTTGGATTTGGTCAGGCTTAGTAGTTCAGGTGGCAGTGATAGGTTTAGAGCCTCCGATTTTGTGTAGTTTATTTTCAGGTTGGAAATGTAACCATAATGAGTGAATTCGGTCAATAGGTTGGGGATGCTGACTGTTGGGTTTGTTAAGAAAAAAAAGAGATCATTCGCATATGCCGCCAACTTGAACTCCCTGTCCCGAATTTTGAATCCCGTAATCTCCTTGTTGAATGAAATGAACAAATGTGGGGACAGGGCGCAGCCTTGTCTAGTGCCGTTCTTTATGTGGACTTTTTCAGATAACCATTGATGCCGTTTAATTTTCAATTTAGCTGTGGGGTTGTGATATAAAGCAGAAATCCACGAAAGCATATGTGGGCCTAATTCCACATGTCTGCATACTGCCATCATGTAATCCCATGCCACTCTATCAAAGGCCTTCACCGCATCCGTAGAGAGGAGAATGCCCTCGATATCCCTGTCCTGCGTCACATGAATAAGAAGCAGGGCTTTGGTTACATTGTCCTTTACCTCTCTTCCCGGTACAAAGCCCACCTGCTCCATACCTATAAGGTCTGGTAAAAGGGTGCCCAGGCATAGTGCAAGGATTTTTGCGAAAAGTTTGGCATGTAAATTTAGCAAAGAAATGGGCCGGTAGCTGGCACAATCTGTGGGATCTTTGCCAGCTTTGGGGATCACCGCTATATGAGCGGATAGGAAATCTGAAGTAATTTCCCTGGGGGTAGACATGGAGTTCAAAGCAGCAGCAAACGGTTCTGTAAGAATGTTTGAGAAAGTTTTGGAATAAATGGCGTAGCCGTCTGGGCCAGGGCTTTTCCCAGATTTCAGTAGTTTGATGACATGTTTAATTTCAAGTGGCGTTATTGGTGCTTCTAAAAGGGATGCGTCTAGGTCTTGCAGTCTCGGGAGCCCGCTTTTGGTCAGGTAGTCTTGTACGATTTGTGTCCTATCACCTTCCGCGCCCTGAGGTCTGTGTTGGGGTGAGAGGTTATATAGCTTAGTGTAGTACTCATGGAAATGTGCAGCTATCGCTTCTGTGGTTACCTAGTTACCATTCGTCTTTTTGATGCCTGCAATGTCATTTGCGCATGTGTACTCTTTCAAAGCTCTGGCTAAGAATTTATTTGCCGGTTTGTTTCCCGATCCGTAGTACAATTTCTTCCTGAACAGCATACGTTTAGTTTTCGAGTCAAGTATGTGTTGTAATGCCTTCCTAGCCTAAAGTAGTTTTTCCGCCGACTGGACCGAGAGTGAATGCTTATGAAGGGATTCCAAAATGTTTATTCGTGTTACTAGTTTACTGATTTCATTCTCCCTGTCTCTTTTGCGTCTGGAGCCCATTTTGATCAATTCTCCCCTGATAGTACATTTATGGGCTTCCCAGACCATAAGCGGGTCAGCGCCGGGTGTTGAGTTATGATTGAAAAACTCCTTCAGTGTGGTAGTGAGGGAAGGTAATAGAGTTGGGTCCGTTAGGAGGAACGCGTTAAGTCTCCACGTTGGTTGTCTGGGTGGAGGGGTCAGTAGATCCAGTTTTAGTGAAATAGGCGAGTGGTCCGAGATCGATTGAATCCCGATGTGAGCCGCCTCTAGTAGTGTGTAAAATCTCGTCCTTCAGGGTTAAGGAAGTGCCATGTGTCAGCCAGGTGTAACGTTTGTGGCCAGGATTTTATTTTCTTGAGTATTTTATAGGTAATACATGATCTGCCATTTGAGGTGTCCATCAAGGGGTTGAGCGGGAGATTGAAATCTCTGCCTAGTATAAGGCAGCCTGAGGAAAACCCATGTAATTCTTTAGTTATTTGTTGACAGAATGTAACACGATCCCTGTTTGGGAAATATACATTTGCAAGCGTCACTGGCGTAGCCCCATAAGTCCCCCTTAAAAATATGAACCTACCACCCGGGTTAGGCTTTTGTTCTAGTAGCTTAAAAGGAGCATCCTTACTCACTAAAGTAGAGACCCCTTTTGACTTGGAATCGTCGTTGGTGGCATGAAAAGCCCTTGTAAATATTGACTGGTAAGTTTAGGTGCATGTTGTGTTTTAAAATGTGTCTCTTGAAGAAACACAAAATGAGGCCTACCTTTTTTGAGCTCACGTAACAGGGTGGAGCGACATTCTGGATGTTCAGGCCTCTGATATTATGCGATATCACTGACGGGTTGTGTCCCAATGATGAGTAGGCCATCGGTGCAGCACAGGAGGAGATGCTCTAAGGACCCAACTGTGAGAAAAAGAGCTGACAGATGTATGTTAGCACCAATGCAAAAAACTGATTTAAGCAAACAATTTTAACTGGTCCCCAATATATACAATGGGGGTCGACAAAAAAAATAATAAAAATTGGGAGGGTAGGAAAAGTGGGAGGAAATGGGAGGTAAGTAGAGAGAAAATCAGAGAAAAATGTAAGGGAAGTAGATATTTGTCAATGGAACAACCCCCGAGCAGAACCAGCCCACTCAGGGGTGACCACCCCCATAGGAGGTAGTGTCCCCTGTGTCCTTATTCAGTAGCACTGGGTCACTTTGCGGGGTTGAAGGGTGGCAAAAAACGACATGGAGGCAGACTACCTGTGTCGCAATCCAAATAATGATTAAAACAAAGAAAACCTAGGGGGGTGAATGGCTGTTGTACGCACAGCCGTACTTAGGAAGGCAAGGATTTGTGAGTTTGAAATTTATCTATGAAACCACATTTATAACTTATGTATAAACAACAGATAAACATATAAACTTGCAAACTCTTAAATCTGTGAACCTGACCAAAAAAAAAAAGGAGAAAAAAAAAAAGAATAACACAAGTGGACATCACGCGCGTGAGCTCAAGTCTACTACCACCTTTAGGACTAGGAAGTGGTAAATCTGGGCATCTGCTCAGATTTGTTCTCTCCAGCAGAGAAACGAATGACAGCTTGACTTTTATAGTTCAGGAATCTTCTGGGAAGTTCCAAAGTTGCATCCTTCAGTTATGTGTGACGAGTCACAAAAAATAAAAATAAAGATACAAATAAAACTAGTTCCGTAACTTTGCCGTCAAGAGGCGCAAAATGTACATATGATGGGTATATCTGCAGTATGAGATACGAGTAGTAACTGTCTCAGCTCAGAAAGTGATGTTTCATTAGAAAGAGAACGGAGTACGGGAGGACTAGTCCTCATCCTGGTCCTCATCTGGTGCAGCTTGAGGTCTTGGAGTTCCCATTTTGGATCCACCCCCAGGACTCTGCTTTTGTTTCTTTGCAAGCCTCTTATCAGGTGTGGAGAATGGGGACCTGGGGGGGCTTCTTTCCAGAGGAGTTTGAAGGAACTCTGAGTACCAGTCAGGGAGGTCTGTCTGGCCCAAGTTCAGCGCAGTGCAAAATTCTGGCAGGTCAGCGGGTGTGCGTAGGACATGCTGTTGTCCATTATGTGAGACTGTCAGCGCAAATGGGAAGCGCCAGGTATATCTCAAATCTTTATCTCTCAATTTCTCCAGCAGGGCTCTTTGATTTTTTTAGAGTAATTTGTGAGAGATGGAACAGCATTATGGTTTCTCCATCGAACACTATGTGATCATTTCTTCTTGCTTTATGCATAATGTCTTCCTTAAAAGCAAAGCTTTGGAGGCAGCAAATTATGTCCCTGGGTGGTGCAGTCTCGGGGCCTTTTGGTCTCAGAGCTCTGTGTGCTCTCACAAATTCTATAGCCATGTCCTCCTGTCTCTCTAACAGGCTGTTAAAGACCCTCTGTAACGCTGGTACAATCTGATCATGACCCACCATTTCTGGGATCCCTCTCACTCTTATATTGCACCTTCTTCCTCTGTTGTCTAAATCTTCGATATGCCTGTTCATATCTATGAAGTGCTGGGCCTGTGTGTATGAGCTCCTCTCAAACCTGTGGATAGCCTTGTTTCTTTGTTTCCCTGCTGCCTCAGCAGAAGCCATTTTCTCATTAAGCACCAATAAGTCAGTCTTTAAGTCAGTGATCGCTGCTGAGAAGGTTGATTTGATGTCCGCCGCGATCATTGACATGTCAGCATAGGTCAGGGGGAGATCAGATCTTTTCTTACCCCTTCCCGAGTCCCCTGGAGCAGACTGAGTCCTCAATATACTCCTCCTCGTGGTGTGGCGGCGCCATCTTGGATTTTAGGTCGCTGCTGCTGTGGGCCGCAGTTGTATTTTTAAATAGGTCAGTAATGTTTCTTGCCGGGTATGCAGCCGATCCGCGGCACGGGCAACAGTGAGGGGTGTTGTAGAGCCTCTTTCCCGGCATCTGGGTGCTGGTGGTCGGTGTAAAGCAGTGTACGGTTTTGTGAGTCAGCGGAGCTCCCTCAGTGTGCTGCCATCCTCATTGCGCGCCAAGCCACGCCCCCAGCTTTTATTTATTTATGTAAAACTTTTATCCCAAAGGAAAAAAAATATATAGTGTTTGCTGGAGTTTGGCTTAAATTTGGTAGTGTATTGAAATCTGCTAGTATATCCAACACTCCCCTCTTCCTTCAGACTGACAATGCTGCTTTTCAAGGATGCCCCTGTGCTTCTTCATCCTAAGACATTCGGTACATTGCTGGCCAGAACATCAAGTGAAAACAGAGGAGAAAAAAGCCTAAAAACTGATTCAGTCAGGCATGGTGTGTCCTCTGAAATGTGTTCTGATTGGCTCATGGCTCTTTGGCTCCTGATAGCTCCACTGACAGTTCTCTTGGGTCTCCTACAGCGGCTCCTTGTTGTCAGGGCTGGGATCAGCCCTTCCTTCTCTGAGCTGGCCGGTCAGCTGTCGGCTAATTGCCAGCTCCTATCTCTCCACACTGACTCACCTGTTGATGATATCCTGCTAGTTAGTCATGCTTACTTAAGCCGTCCAGCCCAGCCCAGTCTGATTCATGGTTTTTTGACATAGGCAAAGGCCATGAATTCAGAAGATGCAGTTAATCCACTTGTTGGTAATATTTTTTCCAGATTGGCTGACCAGGATCACCGCATGGATCAGTTTGCCATGGCGTTACAGATGCTCCTGAGTCGCATGGCTCACCTGGAATCTCCCACTGTGGCTGCTCCGGTAGAACCTGTGTTGCAGGCCGACCTTGCTGTTGCCCCAGTCTCTGTGCAGGCACTCGTCTCCAAAATTACCTCTATAAGAGGTATGTCTGGTTCGCTCCGCTTCCCCAGCGATTTGGGGGCATTCCAGTTCAATGCAGAGGGTTTCTCAACCAGGTTGAGATATACTTTGAGATGTTGCCCCAGGCATTTTCCATAGACAGAAGCAAAGTAGGCTTCATAATATCTTTGCTTTCTAAGAGAGCCTTGGCCGGGGCAAACCCTCTATGGGAGACGCAAAAACCTGTCTTGAGTTACCCAGAGTTTGTGGCTTCCTTTAAAAGGGTATTTGACGTTCCCCCATGCTCCATTTCTTCTGCTAAAAGCCTCACGGCCATCAAACAGGGTACGAGAACTGTTGCCGATTACGCCATTGACTTCCGTACCCTGGCAGCAGAGGTTGCGTGCAACAATGAGGCCCTCGTAGCTGCTTTTTCTCATGGTCTCTTGGATAACATCAAAGATGAGATAGCAGCTCAAGACATACCCACTGAGCTGGAGAGGTTGATCTTTTTTGCCATGTTTATTGACTCCAGACTCCAATAGAGACCTTCCTTTAACCACTTGCCAATGGCTGGCCATCATATGACGTCCTGGACTTTGTGTAGGGATATCTGAATGATGCCTGCAGCTACAGGCATCATTCAGATATCGGCTTTTTCAGCAAGTGATTCCCTACACCATAGGGTCAATCATAGCGGCTGGTCAGCCGCTTGATCATTCTTACGGGTGGCGAGAGGTGACATCCCCCCTCCCGCTGCCCTCCGGTGCTTCTACCGACTCACCGCTGCGATCGGTGAGTCGGAGAACGGTTGCTGGACTCTCTATGATCGCTGGAGGCCGGGTGCGATGTTATGACGTCAATCCCGGTCTCTACATTCAAAAAAACGGCGTCGCCTCGGCTGAGAAGCCAAGATCGTTTTTTTATTTTTATTTCAGGCTTCCCAGCCTAGAGGTGAGATGTGGGGTCTTATTGACCCCATATCTCACTGTAAAGAGGTCCTGTCATGCCATATTCCCATTACAAGGGATGTTTAGTTTTTTTTTAAAGTGCTCCTGTCCCCGTTTTCTCGCACGCAGAAGTGAACGCATACATAGGTCCCGCCCACATTTGAAAACGGTGTTCAAACCACACATGTGAGGTGTCAACGCGAACGTTAGAGCGAGAGCAATCATTTTAGCCCTAGACCTCCTCTGTAACTCAAAACATGTAACCAGTAAAAAAAAAATAATTGTCGCCTATGGGGATTTTTAAGTACCGAAGTTTGGCGCAATTCCACGACCGTGTGCAGTTTTATTTTTTACATTTTTTTTATTCTTTATTTTCTTAAAACAGGGTATACAGGTATAACATTGCCAGTTAGAAGAAACATCGGGTACTTCGACCTATCCTTTTTTTTTTCCCCAGGAATCTCCATATATAAATCAATAAAGTCTTATTTAAGCCAAATTATTTCACTTTCGTTATTTTAATATCCTCTTCTGGCCTCTTCTTCCTGTTACCCACTTTTTTTGTTCCAATTTTCCTCCTTCTTTACGCGTGGGAACAAAAAAAAAAAGGTTGTGGAGCTTCTTAAAAAAACCCTGCTTACTCCTTCTACCTATCAGCCTAATTTTATCTTTACTCTCCTAAAAACCTCTTCCCTTCTTCTGATTTTGCAAATTGCTCTCATGGTACCAATATTTCTTGTATTTGTTTTTTTCCCTCCAGCGTTATTGGTAGGAGTTTCTCCATTATTCCAACTCTTCTAACTTTATTTAACCACATTGAGATCGTAGGGGCACTAGGTTCTTTCCAGTTCATCGCAATACAGCTTTTTGCCGTATTTATTAAGTGGCACAAAACTGAGTTTATATATTTTTTCGGTGGAATTTGCGTATGATGTAACAAAAAAAGAGCTGGATCTTCTTCAATCTGTTGATCAGTGAATTTTTGAGTAATTCTCTGTACAGTTTGCCAAAATTGTCTAATTACTGGGCATGCCCAGAAAATGTGTATCATAGTCCCTTTTTCGTCACATCCTCTCCTGCACCTGTCAGATGTTTCCGGAAAAAAATTATTCAAGGCCAATGACGTATAATACCAACGTGTTAATATTTTATAATTTGATTCCTGCATTTTCGTACACCTTGAAGATTTTAAAGACAGGTCTATGATATTCTGGCATTGTGCTGGAGAGAAAGTTTGGCCTAGATCTCGCTCCCATTTGGCAAAACAATCCATTTTAAAGTCCTCTGAGGGTACCGTCAGAGTTGTATACATTTTAGAGATTACATTAGATAGGGGCTCCTCTCCTTCACAGTACTCCTCAAACTTAGTTCGTGTTCACCTATATCTTCCTGCGGGTCCCAGGGTTTCTAAATAGTGTCTAACCTGTCGAGCTTGCCATATAGGGATTTCATATTGCCCTCCTCATTGTGTTAACGTGCCAAATGATACCCATCCCCTGTCTCCTAAAAAATGTGAAGCTTGAAAATGTCCCTTTTCCCTCAGTTTCCTAAATATTTGTGAGTCCATACCTGGTGGGAACTCCGGGTTTTCCTAAAATCAGAAACAGGGAAGAATTTTTAGTGGCGATTTTAGAATTCTGGATTACTTTACTTCCTAAAGTTTTGCCTATCGTAGGGTGATTTTCTACTAATGGTGGTAAAGACATATAGCACCATAATGCCCTATTTAAAGGAACTGGACACATTTGCTGCTCAATAGTAATCCACAATTTGTAATCCCCATGTCTACTCCACTCTACTGTCCTACCAAGTTGGGCCCCCTGATGGTATTTATACATATCTGGTGCCGATATTCCTCCAGCAATTTTAGGTAGGGTCAACAATGCTCTGCTTATCCTTGGCCGTTTACTGGCCCAGATAAATTTAGTGAATACGCATCGGACTTGATTGAAGTAAGACATGGGAATTTTGACCGGCAATGTTTGAAAGAGATAGAGGAATTTTGGCACCACACTCATTTTTAAAATATTACATCTTCCAAACGATGAGTGTGTGCCTTTACTCCAACCTTCCAATAATGTTCTAATTGTGTTAAGTAATGGTACAAAGTTTAACTCAAAAGTGTCTATTTAAAGTGCGCAGTTTTAAAGCGTAACATGTTAGGTATCTATTTAATCGGCGTAACTTCATCTTTTGCGGCGTACACACGTACGTTTTTAATGCCATTTTTTTAACCAACGTTTTTCTCGTATTTTTTTTCATGTTTCCTCTCAAGCCTGACCTGTCCAGCGAGGCCAAGACATTGCCTTCCACATGTCGGTAGAGAGCCGGAATCTCTCGGGGGCCGAGTCTACCAACTGAAAAGGCAGCAGTTGAAGCGCTAGCAATTTAGCCAAGCTAGCATTCAACTGCTGGGCATGTGGATGGCTGGGAGTGAACTTCTTTCGACGGTCCAGCAGCTGTGGCAGGGAAATTTGCCTGCTAGAATCGGACGTTGGTGTACTGCTAGCAGAGTGCCCGCAAGTACTTGGCTGTGACACACCTAATTCTACACCTTCATTCCTCTCAGAGCAGGTTTCAGAGAGGACTGAAGGTATAGTGGGGTTGGAGATCCCAGCTGATGCGGTGCAAGAAGAGGTCAGCTTTGTTCTTTGGTGTGGGTCTTTAAGGTAGGCTTGCCAACGAGCTGCATGGCAGGTCAACATATGTCTAGTCAAGCATGTGGTGCCCAAGCGGGTGATGTTTTGGCCACGCGATATACGCTTGAGAAATATGTTGCAAACAGCAGCTGTGCGATCTGATGCACTCGACTCAAAAAAGGCCCACACCAAAGAACTTTTTGAATAAAGGGGAGAGGCAGCGCCCTGCACAGGCGGAGTGATTCCGTCGGTGTGCTGCCCTTACGCTGGCCCCCCGAGGGCATCCTGCCTCGTTGGAGATGTGCCTCCTCCTCATCCTTCTCCTCCTCCTCCTCTCTCCTATTAGGCACCCACGTGGAGTCAGTGACCTCATCATCCCCTCCCCCCTCATCACTGGAGCCAATCTGGCAGTATGCTGCAGCTGCTGGAACATGACTGCCAGATTGGTGTCCTTCATGAGCATTCCCTCTCTCTGCTCTCACGCTACTGCCTTCCTCTAGCTGGGTATCATCATCAGACCCTTCAAAACGCTGGGCATCCTCCTGGAGCATGTACCCAACACTGTGCTCAAACAGTTCGGGGGACTCCTCAGGAGGACATGGTTGGTCTAGGGAAGGAGTGACTGATGATGTCATTGATACGAGGGAAGAGGACGCTTTGGCAGCTGCTTTGCCAGTACCCTGAGCCTGGGTGAGAGAGGATGAGGAGGATGAGGAGGGCTTGGTCATCCACTCTACCAAGTCTTCGGCATGATGCGGCTCAACACGTCCAGCTGCCGAAAAGAAGGACAAGCGTGTCCCATGGCCACGTGCTGATGGCGATGCACCGCGTCCACGACCAGCACTGTTGTCTCTAGACACAGAGCCTGCTTGCCCTCTTTTTTTGGCTCCTGACTGTCTGCCTCTCCTTGTTTGCCTTCCAGACATTCTAATGGCCTGCAGGGAAATTGGAAAAGCAGCAATACAGGCTAAGTTAAGGTGTAATATGGTCAGGAGGCACACTCTGCCCGCTGCAAGTGCCGCAAAATCCTGTTTGTGTAACACACCAGGAAAAAGCAGCAATACAGGCTAAGTTAAGGTGTAATATGGTCAGGAGGCACACTCCGCCCGCTGTAAGTGCCGCAAAATCCTGTTTGTGTAACACACCAGGAAAAAGCAGCAATACAGGCTAAGTTAAGGTGTAAAATGGTCAGGAGGTACACTCCGCCCGCTGTAAGTGCCGCAAAATCCTGTTTGTGTAACACACCAGGAAAAAGCAGCAATACAGGCTAAGTTAAGGTGTAATATGGTCAGGAGGCACACTCCGCCCGCTGTCAGTGCCGCAAAATCCTGTTTGTGTAACACACCAGGAAAAAGCAGCAATACAGGCTAAGTTAAGGTGTAATATGGTCAGGAGGCACACTCCGCCCGCTGTAAGTGCCGAAAAATCCTGTTTGTGTAACACACCAGGAAAAAGCAGCAATACAGGCTAAGTTAAGGTGTAATATGGTCAGGAGGCAAACTCCGCCCGCTGTAAGTGCCGCAAAATCCTGTTTGTGTAACACACCAGGAAAAAGCAGCAATACAGGCTAAGTTAAGGTGTAATATGGTCAGGAGGTACACTCCGCCCGCTGTAAGTGCCGCAAAATCCTGTTTGTGTAACACACCAGGAAAAAGCAGCAATACAGGCTAAGTTAAGGTGTAATATGGTCAGGAGGTACACTCCGCTCGCTGTAAGTGCCGCAAAATCCTGTTTGTGTAACACACCAGGAAAAAGCAGCAATACAGGCTAAGTTAAGGTGTAATATGGTCAGGAGGCACACTCCGCCCGCTGTAAGTGCCGCAAAATCCTGTTTGTGTAACACACCAGGAAAAAGCAGCAATACAGGCTAAGTTAAGGTGTAATATGGTCAGGAGGCACACTCCGCCCGCTGTAAGTGACGAAAAATCCTGTTTGTGTAACACACCAGGAAAAAGCAGCAATACAGGCTAAGTTAAGGTGTAATATGGTCAGGAGGTACACTCCGCCCGCTGTAAGTGCCGCAAAATCCTGTTTGTGTAACACACCAGGAAAAAGCAGCAATACAGGCTAAGTTAAGGTGTAATATGTTCAGGAGGCACACTCCGCCCGCTGAAAGTGCCGCAAAATCCTGTTTGTGTAACACACCAGGAAAAAGCAGCAATACAGGCTAAGTTAAGGTGTAATATGGTCAGGAGGCACACTCTGCCCGCTGTAAGTGCTGCAAAATCCTGTTTGTGTAACACACCAGGAAAAAGCAGCAATACAGGCTAAGTTAAGGTGTAATATGGTCAGGAGGCACACTCCGCCCGCTGTAAGTGCCGCAAAATCCTGTTTGTGTAACACACCAGGAAAAAGCAGCAATACAGGCTAAGTTAAGGTGTAATATGGTCAGGAGGCACACTCCGCCCGCTGTAAGTGCCGCAAAATCCTGTTTGTGTAACACACCAGGAAAAAGCAGAAATACAGGCTAAGTTAAGGTGTAATATGGTCAGGAGGCACACTCCGCCCGCTGTAAGTGCCGCAAAATCCTGTTTGTGTAACAAACCAGGAAAAAGCAGCAATACAGGCTAAGTTAAGGTGTAATATGGTCAGGAGGTACACTCCGCCCGCTGTAAGTGCCGCAAAATCCTGTTTGTGTAACACACCAGGAAAAAGCAGCAATACAGGCTAAGTTAAGGTGTAATATGTTCATGAGGCACACTCCGCCCGCTGTAAGTGCCGCAAAATCCTGTTTGTGTAACACACCAGGAAAAAGCAGCAATACAGGCTAAGTTAAGGTGTAATATGGTCAGGAGGCACACTCCGCCCGCTGTAAGTGCCACAAAATCCTGTCTGTGTAACACACCAGGAAAAAGCAGCAATACAGGCTAAGTTAAGGTGTAATATGGTCAGGAGGCACACTCCGCCCGCTGTAAGTGCCGCAAAATCCTGTTTGTGTAACACACCAGGAAAAAGCAGCAATACAGGCTAAGTTAAGGTGTAATATGGTCAGGAGGCACACTCCGCCTGCTTTAAGTGCCGCAAAATCCTGTTTGTGTAACAAACCAGGAAAAAGCAGCAATACAGGCTAAGTTAAGGTGTAATATGGTCAGGAGGCACACTCCGCCCGCTGTAAGTGCCGCAAAATCCTGTTTGTGTAACACACCAGGAAAAAGCAGCAATACAGGCTAAGTTAAGGTGTAATATGGTCAGGAGGTACACTCCGCCCGCTGTAAGTGCCGCAAAATCCTGTTTGTGTAACACACCAGGAAAAAGCAGCAATACAGGCTAAGTTAAGGTGTAATATGGTCAGGATGCACACTCCGCCCGCTGTAAGTGCCGCAAAATCCTGTTTGTGTAACACACCAGGAAAAAGCAGCAATACAGGCTAAGTTAAGGTGTAATATGGTCAGGAGGCACACTCCGCCCGCTGTAAGTGCCGCAAAATCCTGTTTGTGTAACACACCAGAAAAAAGCAGCAATACAGGCTAAGTTAAGGTGTAATATGGTCAGGAGGTACACTCCGCCCGCTGTAAGTGCCGCAAAATCCTGTTTGTGTAACACACCAGGAAAAAGCAGCAATACAGGCTAAGTTAAGGTGTAATATAAGAAAAATATATATAGTCGCGCTAACTTATGACCGTGAACATAAGCCCACCACTGAATAATTGAAAAAACCCAAATAACAACAGTGATAAATCATATAAATGCTCAATGAAGAACCATAAATGATCAGTGAAATAAAAAATAATGTTAAAGTAAGTGAACTATGATTAAACAGTTAATATGATGATAGTCCAAAACTGCTATGTAGGACCCTCAAAGTTCATGTCTGAAAGTCCATGATAAACAAAACACCCGTGAACAAGTGTCCAAAATTATATGAAAAAAGGAAAAAAAAGGAAAAAAAACCAAGACAGAAGATCTTCTTATAATCCGTGACTTTCACCACCACCAGTAAGAATTCCTGCTTACCAGAAAGCGATGGTCCCCTATGACAGAGGACCTAAAACAGCCTCAAGTGATACTCAGTAAAAACCTCCGGATTTCAGCAAATGGTGAACTTCAATGGTTTAGTAGCATGACAGCTCATATAACATCATGCGAATGTTCAACATAAACATGGACAGAAGGAAGGACACTGGATAGTGTAAAATCCTTGGTGTACATTTATTTTAAAAAATTTGAAAACATACTCACAAGAGCAGTTAAAAAGACAGCCTTAAAGTGTATCAGCACCGACCGGTCAAAGGCGCTGGCACACAAATACGTCCGTGGAAGCCGAGCAGTGGAGGGTGACGTCAGCACAAAGCTCGTATCCTGCCCTACGCGTTTCGTGAAAATTCATGTCGTCTCGGGGCACGGGCGATGGGCTGCGTCACCCCCTCTTTATAGGGAACACACCGGAAAAAGGGATCCAACCCGGAGGAGGGCGCGCACGCGCGCACACGTCACGCCGCGAGGCAACCACGTCTCGCTAGCAGTGCCGCTAAGCCAGTCCAACGTCGGATGCGCACGCATCTCTCCCCATGAGGAAACCAAGCCTCGTTTGTAAAGACATTCTGTGCGCGTCATCGCGCTGAAGCGGAATGACGAAAGCACAAGGGGAGAGTGTGCCGCACATCCGCGTGACCATGGCAACAGGAATCATGGCAACGATACGCGCGCCCTCCAAGGGGGAAGGAACCCCCCAGGTGTGTCACAGGAAGCAGTAAAGCCCACAACCTCCGCCGTGACCCACAACCAATGGGTGCAGCGGGCGCAATGGGACAATAAGCTGCTCCAGATGTTAAATCCTAACAACAGAAGATATATACATTGATACTGGAAATAAGGAACATAATAGTTCATACCAATATCAGGAAGCATACGTAAAATGCAGTAGACAAAAAATGAATTTGCCTATATATTATTTAAAAAATTAATAAATGACACTAAAACCACATAGATTAATAGCTGTCACCATTTAACCACACCCCTCCCTAGACCCCATTCAATATAACCAAAAGACAAAAACAGTAACTAAATGTCCATAAAAAAAAGAAGGGGAGAAAGGGGGGGGGGAGGTTCAAATGCAACGCAATATCAATCGACAAACTAAATCTTACAGTGAGTGTCGATAATCCCAGAAATCTGTTATGAAAACATGATTGTCAGTTGATAAGAAAAAACCTAGGAGTTATTAATAAAGGCATTGACATCGGTGTCAACGTTGAGTCAAAATGGAACATAAGTTCTCAACCTGTACATCCATGCCATTTCCTGCTTGGAGATTTCTCTAACAAGCAAACTGCCTCTCCAGTGAGGTCTGTATTTATCAATTGCAATGAATAGCGTACCAGACGGGTCTCTCTTATGAACCTGATCATAGTGTCTGGATACAGAATGCTTATCGAAACCTTTACGTATATTGGCTATATGCTCATTAAGTCTTACCCTTACTGCCCTTTTGGTCCTCCCCACATATTGGAGACCACAAGGGCACTGTATAAGGTAGACAACCCCCAAAGATGAGCATGTTATAAAAGTTTCGATTTCATAGGTTCGGCCAGTACTTGTTGAAGAAAAATTACTAATCTTCCTATCCCTGCAGCTATTCAAGCTGCACACTTGGCATTTCTTACATCTATAGTATCCTGTCAGGTTCTCTAAGAATGTCCTATTAGCCCGTGGGGGATCCTGGATGCTTGGGGCCACTCTATTGGAAAGTGTTGAAGCACCTCTAAACACAATAACTGTTTTTTCTGGAAGGGAAGATGCCAGCACTAAGTCGCTGGTTAAAACATGCCAGTGCTTACGTATCAGGCTTTTGATGGTCTGATGCTGCATGGAGAAAGTGGTGATAAATGGAAGAGAAAACTTACCATCCCTCACCACCCTCTCCTTATCAACCAAAAGTGATCCTCGGTCAATCACACTCACAGATTGTATCAATTGAGACATATCACTTTGTTGATAGCCTTTATCCACAAATCTCTTAGAGAGGATCTCAGCCTGGCCTTTGAAAGCCTCTAGATCTGTACAGTTGCGTCTCAATCTAGTGAGTTGTCCCTGAGGAACAGCCTTCAGCCAAGGGGCGTAATGGCAACTATCAAGCGGGATATATGAATTTCTATCAGTTGGTTTGAAATAAGTGGTCGTGACAAATTTACTATCAACCGCTGAAATTTTCAAATCCAGATAGTGAACTGATTCCTGGCTTGCCTCAAAGGAAAATCTGATACCCCTATTGTTGTCATTCAGGGACAGCATGTAATCCCGCAAAGCAGGTTCACTACCGTCCCATAGGAGGAGGACGTCGTTGATGTACCTTACCCAGAGTACAACCTCTGGTCTCCGGCAAACATCGACGACGTCCTCCTCCCATTTGGCCATAAAAGGTTGGCCAGGCTGGGGGCATATTTCGCCCCCATCGCCACACCACGGTCTTGGCGGAAAAATTGGTTATCACACCAAAAATAATTGTGACTTGCTGCATATTTCAGCAAAGTCACAATGAATTCAATTTGCCGGGGTGGTAGATCTGAACCTCTCGCCAAATACAGTTCTACAGCCTCAAAACCACACTCATGGGGGATAATGGAATAAAGTGAGGTCACGTCTGCCGTGACCATCCATATACCCTTTGTGGGAGTGAGGTCTTTGAGTAAGTTAATGACATGTTTGGTGTCCCTTACATAAGAGGGGATCTGCTGGACCAGAGGTTGCAGAAAAAAATCAATATACTTCCCCACCCGGGACGTAATCGAATCTATCCCACTAACGATGGGTCGTCCCGGGGGGGAAGTAAGACTTTTATGAATCTTCGGGAGATAGTAGATGACGGGAGTCCGGGGGGCACAAGGTATCAAAAACAATCTCTCCCTGTCACTGAGAATACCCTCCCGGTTTCCCTCATCCACAATAATTTCAAGGTCTCTTTTGTACTTGATGACAGGATCCCTATTAAGAGGAGTGTAGGTTTCAGTGTCATCAACGATCCTGTGTAACTCTTTGAGGTAGTTACACCTATCGAGAATGACTATCCCTCCCCCTTTGTCTGCAGGTCTAATGACCAGAGATTTGTTAGAACAAAGGGACTCAAGCCCGCTCTCCAAATTCCTCTGCATCTTGACCTTTTTAACCTTGATCTTTTCCAGATCTTTAAGTACCACATCCCTGAATACTTTAATGCTCGGGGCCAATGAGCCAGGGGGATTGAACAAGGACGCATTGGCTAAACCAGTATGTTTGTACTCAGGTAAAGGATTCACTCTATCCGTAATAGGATTAGACAGAAAATGCCTTTTAATATTGAGCTTTCTCGCAAACTTGTGAACGTCCATAAAGGTTTGAAACTTGCTCAAGCTCCTAGGCGGAGCAAATTTCAAACCCTTATCCAGCAGGCATTGTTCAGATTCTGACAGAGGCTGTTGGCTCAAATTAAAGATGCCGTGCCTATATTCTTTTTCTTTTTGAGCAACTGGGCCCTCCTCCCCCCTCTGACCCCTCTCTTCGTTCCGATGGGCCGAACCGACCTTGGTGGCCCATGGGAAAACCCCAACTGGGGTTGGGTCTGAAATCATATTGTCCTGGGGGATAAGGAGGTCTAGAATAATCATAACCCCTGTCATAATAATTAGACTGAGGAAACTGACCATTCCTATCCTGGTTGTCAAATCCAAATCGTCTTTCCACAGGTTCACGGCCTTGTGGCCCCAGTGAATCTGTTAAAGGAAAAAAGCAATTTTGGGTAGGGGTGTTATACTCCCACCTGCCATTAGTCTCAAAGCTAGGTCTCATAAATCCCTGGTTGTATCCCACATCATGATGGGTGGATCTAGATGAAGGATGCTCCCAACCTCCCAAAGATTCGTCCCGATAGTGTTAAAACTGTGCATCAGGTTTATGAGCTTTCGTTTTTTTAGGCGTTTTAGATGAAAAAGTGCCTTGTTTAGGCCCATTCTTAGTTTTGGCCTTATTATTGCATTGAGCTGGAGTCGGTATGGGGGGGTTAGAAACCCCTCCTCTACCAATCATAGGAGGGATGCCAACCAAACCGGGTGGCACTACACCCTGAGGGGCAGTGTCCATTACAGCCTCGTTTGTCTCCTCAGCTGCCAACTTTTTCTGCCACAGAAAAACAAGACCGGACTGATAATCCTCAAAGTCTCTAAGGTACTTTTTCTTCTTTTTCGCTTTTTGGTCCTTTTCTTCCCTCTCCAAAGTTTTTTGGAGAGAGTTGGAACACTCCCTGTATTCCTCTCCATTTTTCGAAGAGGCCAACAGGTCCCTAACCATTTTAATTTCGGTGTCGAGTCTTTGCAATTTCTCGCTCTTTCTTTGAGCCAAAAATCGCAAAAAAGAGACTCCAGCCTCATTAAAATATTTGGCCCAAACCTCCAAATCAGACTTGCCTTTTTGTGGGCTTACCTCCCAACGGAGGCTTCTTGGGACCATAGCATTTCTAATGTAATTCTCAAGAAACGCTATGTCCCACTGGGTATGTATCTCAGTCGTCATGAGGTTCTTTAATCTCATAAAGAGACCACTGACATCAGAACCTCCCGAGGCCGGGGTGGAATCAAACACCCCAGTCGTATTGACTATCCGTTTCGCTCGGAAATCAAAAATATCCATTTTGGTCAAAATATCGACCACTCACTAAGCAGCAATTAATAATAGTTTGTGTAAAAATTTGAAAAAAGTGAAAAGAAACTGTGCTTAAGTATAAAAACTAGGTAAATGATAAAATTACCTAGAAAAAAAGAAATAAGGGAAAGCAGCAACTATTCTGAAAACAATCATCAGTGCATGTAAATAAGAAAAATAGTAGGATTTTTAAAACAGCTTACCTGTAAAATCCTTTTCTTGGAGTACATCACGGGACACAGAGCAGCATAGTCATTACTATGTGGGTTATATAGAATTACCTTCAGGTGCTGGCACTGGCAACTTCCAAAACAGGAAGTACCCTCCCCTATATAAGCCCCTCCCATCCGGGAGTACCTCAGTTTTGTAGCAAAGCAATACGTGTCCCCAAAAGAGGGGTGGGAGCTCTGTGTCCCGTGATGTACTCCAAGAAAAGGATTTTACAGGTAAGCTGTTTTAAAAATCCTACTTTCTTGTTCATACATCACGGGAAACAGAGCAGCATAGTCATTACTATGTGGGACGTCCCAAAGCAATGCCAAATGAGGGGGGGGATACACCATACATAAGCTGGGCGCCATCAGGCATGAGGATCTTTTGCGGCCTGCAACACACTGCGCCCAAAGGCGACATCCTCCTGACTTCTAACGTCCACCTGGTAGAACCTAGTAAACGTGTGCACTGAAGACCATGTTGCGGCCTTACAAATTTGAGCCAGGGAGGCCTGGTGATGCACTGCCCATGAAGTTCCAACTGCTCTCGTGGAGTGCGCCCTAACTTTGAACGGAGGCGGTCTACTTCTCAAGCCATAGGCTTGTATTATGACCTGTGGAATCCACTTGGCTAAAGTAGATTTTGATGCTGCCTGACCCTTTCTGGGGCCTTCCGGCAGAACAAACAAAGAATCCGTTCTACGAATCTGAGCAGTGGCTTTTAGATAAGCTTTAACTGCTCTTACTACATCCAAAGAATGCAATAACTTTTCCTCTACCGAGCTTGGTTTGGGAAAAAAAGAAGGAAGAACCACATCCTGGTTCAAGTGAAACCTCGATACCACCTTAGGAAGAAAGGCTGGGTGAGGGCGTAATACTACTCTGTCCTTATGAATAACCAGATATGGCTCTTTACAGGACATGGCGGCTAATTCCGACACTCTTCTAGCCGAGCATATGGCTACTAAAAATATCAATTTTCTGGTGAGTAGAACCAAGGAAATGTGCCGCAAAGGTTCAAATGGCTGCTTCTGCAGAACCGACAGAACCAAATTTAGATCCCATGGGCATATGGGAGTTTTAATCGGTGGAATAATACGAGTCACACCTTGCATAAAGGATTTGACAAGTGAATGCATAGCCAGGGGCCTTTGAAATAGTATTGATAAGGCCGAAACCTGGCCCTTGATAGTACTTAAGGCAAACTTCCTGTCTACAGCCCACTGCAGGAAGTCCAGAATTCTGCCTATAACGTACTTACGTGGATGCCATTTTCTGGCCTCGCACCAAGTGATGTACGCCTTCCAAACTCTATAGTAGATCTGCCTGGATACAGGCTTCCTGGCATTGATTATAGTTGATACCACAGAGTTAGAGAGACCTCTCTTCTTTAGGATGTGGGATTCAATAGCCAGGCCGTTAAACTTAGAGTTAGTAAGGAAGGGTGGTATATCGGTCCTTGCGAAAGCAGGTCCGGTCGACGTGGAAGGGTCCAAGGACTCCCCACAGACATTTTGATGATCTCCGCGTACCAGGCCCTTCGGGGCCACGCTGGAGCCACCAGGATCACCGGCTTCTTTTCCAACCTGACTCTGCGAAGGAGTCGAGGCAACAATTGTAGCGGAGGGAATGCATATATCAGTCTGAACTGATCCCAAGGGAACACCAGAGCATCCGCGCCGCAAGCGAGGGGATCCCTTGTCCGGGAGACAAATCTGTCCACCTTTGCGTTGAATCTGGATGCTAGCAGATCTACATCCGGTGTTCCCCACCGCTGACATATTGCTCGGAAGACCTTGGGATGAAGGGACCATTCCCCTGGGCATAACTGTTGGCGACTCAGAAAGTCCGCCTTCCAATTCTCCACCCCTGGAATGAAGACAGCTGATATACATGGGACATGCTTTTCTGCCCATTCCAGGATGTGACTTACTTCCCTCTGGGCTGCACGACTCCTGGTGCCTCCCTGATGATTGATATATGCCACTGCTGTGGCATTGTCTGATTGAATTCTGACAGGGGACCCTTGGAGTCTGGATGTCCAGGCTACTAGGGCATACCGGGCTGCTCGTATCTCTAAGAGATTGATGGGCAGGGTTCTTACTACATTTGACCATCTGCCCTGGAGAGACCATTGCTCCAGTACTGCCCCCCAGCCTATAAGGCTGGCATCTGTAGTGACCACCATCCAGGATATCGGACTGAAGGGTTTACCCTTCTGGAGATTCTGGGGGATCAACCACCAGCCGAGACTCTTCCGAACGGAAGGGGACAAAGCCATCGGGAAGTCTAGAGCCTGAATCTTTCCGTTCCAGGCTGACAATATGGCCCTCTGTAAATTCCTTGAGTGGAATTGGGCGTATGGCACAGCTTCGAATGATGCTACCATCTTTCCTAGCAGCCTCATGCACAGGCGTATGGACGGCTGTCTTTTTGCACAAAGCAGACGGACCAAGCCCCTCAGAGAGGATACCTTGTCTAGAGGTAAGAAAATCTTCCTCTGGTCTGAATCCAGCCGTAGCCCTAGATATACCAGGTTTTTCACTGGCTGTAGGGCTGACTTGTCCAGGTTGATGACCCAACCGTGTGATTCTAGATACTTGATTGTATCGACAATTACCACTTCTAGCTTGGCAACTGAGTGGTCCATCAACAACAGGTCGTCTAGGTATGCCATTATCGTTACACCTCGTGTTCTTAGATCGGCCAACAGTGGGGCCAGAATTTTTGTGAACACTCGTGGTGCTGTGGCCAGACCGAAAGGTAAGGCTCTGAACTGAAAATGGCGCCCTTCTACTGCAAAGCGTAGAAATTTTTGATGACCTGGAAAGATGGGAACATGCAAGTAAGCATCTTTGATGTCGATCGAGGCTAACCATTCCTCCCCCTGTAGGGCAGTGGTGACCGATCGGATCGACTCCATCCGGAAAGACCGGACGTTTAGAAATTTGTTTAGACTCTTTAGGTCCAATATGGATCTTATGTCCCCGTTTGGCTTCGGGACTGTGAAAAGGTTTGAGTAGAAACCCAACCCCCACTCTTCCATAGGAACCTCCATAATTACTCCTTGGAGCAATAGTTGTTCTAACGCCAATAGGAGAGACCCTCTTTTCAGAGGGTCTCTTGGCATGCCTGACCACATAAAATGGGAAGGAGGAGACTCTTTTAACTCCAACTTGTATCCCAGAGTTACTGCGGAGAGCACCCATCTGTCTTTGATCGTCTCCCGCCAGGTCTCTGCGAACAACTGAAGTCTTCCCCCCACCCGTTTGAGTGGGGGCAGCCCTTCATAGGCTTGACTTGGAGGCTGGTTTAGTACCCCTTCGGATCCAGGGTTTCTTATTACCCTGTGACTGTCCCTGATTTTTACCCCCTGAGTTTGACCGAGGAGGCCGTCGGAACTGCTTAGTAGCAGACGTCGCAGGGATAGGAGAGGTAGTCCTCTTAAAAGATGGACCCCTAGACCTCTTCTTACTCGGTAAGAGAGTACTTTTACCACTGGAAATCTTCTGGATATACTTATCCAGGTCCTCGCCAAAAAGGCGTTCCCCATGAAATGGGAAGCTAACTAAGAGCTTCTTACAGGGAGCTTCAGCAGACCAGTTTTTGAGCCACAGAAGCCTACGCATATGTACCAAAGACAGCGTGAGGCGGGAGGCCTGATGGATAGAATCCTTGATGGCGTCAACCGCAAAGCATAATCCTCTAGGCAGATCAGCCAGAGCCTGGGCCTGCTGGTCTGGCAAATCCCTCAGGACCATTTTCATCTGATCCTTTAAAGCTTGGCAGACCCCAATAGCTGCCACTGCTGGCTGTGTAACAGCCCCTGCTGTGGAAAAAGCAGATTTTAATAAAGATTCCAATTTTTTATCTACTGGATCTTTGAACATTTGAACATTATCTACTGGGCATGTCAGTGATTTGTTCACAGAAGAGATGGCTGCATCCACCGTAGGAACATTCCATCTCTGGGTGAACTTTTCCTCCATGGGATAGATCACCGGAAATTTCTTAGGCGGAACAAATAGTTTATCAGGATGTTCCCAGTCCTGGTATATAAGTCCTTCCAATAATGGATGTATTGGAAAGGAGCAATTAACCTGGGGAGCTTTTAGCGACCCCAATGAGGAGACAGCAGTAGTTGATGGTTCAACAAGAGGCATTTTAAATGCAGATCGAACCATGTCAGTTAGGGTCTGGACCCACAATCTTTCAGTCTGTGATGCTGAAAATGGTTCATCTACTGTCGATTCCTCAAAAACAGAGTTAACCTCCTCCTGATCCCCTTCAGGTAGGTCGGTCCCTTCCTGGGACTGTTGCTCTGCCAACAGGCACTCTAATGGAGGTGATGGAGATCTGGCGCGCTTTCTTTCCTGCAGAGAAGAAGCGATCAATGCTGCCAATCTCTGCTCCAATCCCTCCAGAGTTGAGGAAAAAACCTCCTCTGTTATATATGCAGGAGCAGGTGGACTGAGGACAGCCGCAGTACCTGGCACTCCCGGGGGTTCCTTATGGGTATTAACCTCTGATTTCTCAGGGGAGGAGGGTGCAGATGACTGCTCCAGATCCTCAGAGCCCGATGGAGACCCCCTACACTTCCTGAGAGGTATATCTCGGAGTTTTTTAGGCGGCATATTCCTTAGTTCAAAGCTGAGGTATTCCAGCCGCAATACACCCCTTTACTGAAATAGTCTAATGCAGTTTGCTGCTATGTACATCAGTGGGTGTCTACTAATGCGTCTTTCTGGGGATGCCTGTATCAACCGCCCGCTGTAAGCCCCTATACCATGCTACCAGCTCCTTTTCATGCTCTGTGTCCATAGCAAGCAGCGTGGACTGAGTCCTTTTATCTTGCTGGGATGCCCGCACATGCGCAGAAGCGCTGGGCGCACAGAGCGCGTCATCCGCCAGGCTCCACCCACTTTTTTGAAGCTAAATCTATAAAAAGAAAGCGTGTGTGCGCGTGCGCGCGTGCACGTGTGCGCTCTTGGCGCCCTGTAGGGTGAGGAGCCAGGGTCCCTGTTTCACCAGGACTCGGGGATGGAAGGAAACTACTTGGCAGCATGACAGAGGAATGCAGCTTCCCTAATAGAGAGCTCACTCATCTGCCTGGACTTTCACCATGGAAGGAATAGTCCCAAGAAAAAAAGATGTTCCACAGCGGCCTCTAGTGGACAAACACAGGTACCGCACTTTTGTCTCTTTTTTTTTTTAAAACCTCCTTTATGAAAAACATTTCCAGGTTTACAGTTTTTAAAACGTCCTTTATGAAAAGACATTTCTAGGATTTCTTAGGCATATACAGCTATTAGCGGGAATACCTTTAGGTAACAGGCAGAAAGACATATTAGGCTTGGGGGTCCCCTCAATAGAACCAAGTTCCTGAGGGGCCCCCACTTACCTTTTCCCCACCGCAGGACTTTGTTTGGTCCACAGAAGCCCAAACTTCACCTCTCACGGCAGGCATTGTACTAGACCTTCAGGGACCGGGTTCCCAAGGATTCCACTCCCCTGGACCTGTATAGCACCCTGCACAGATAGCCTCTTGGTTTTGGGTATGACCAGAGCTCTGGATCCCAGGGTCCAGCCCTCCTAAGAGAGGCATTACAGGCAAAACCCTGCTCTTCTCTGCAAGGCCCGGGTACCGACCGTTTAGCTATGAAGCTTTTTTGGTTGGATCCGGAATAGCTTGCTAAGGCCCAGAGAACCTGTACACAAGCCCAGATGAATACATGTTAACCTTGGCCAACACCTTAGACACTGGCAAAAAAACTGAGGTACTCCCGGATGGGAGGGGCTTATATAGGGGAGGGTACTTCCTGTTTTGGAAGTTGCCAGTGCCAGCACCTGAAGGTAATTCTATATAACCCACATAGTAATGACTATGCTGCTCTGTGTCCCGTGATGTATGAACAAGAAATATATAGTCGCGCTAACTTATGACCGTGAACATAAGCCCACCACTGAATAATTGAAAAAATCCAAATAACAACAGTGATAAATCATATAAATGCTCAATGAAGAACCATAAATGATTAGTGAAATAAAAAATAATGTTAAAGTAAGTGAACTATGATTAAACAGTTAATATGATGATAGTCCAAAACTGTTATGTAGGACCCTCAAATTTCATGTCTGAAAGTCCATGATAAACAAAACACCCATGAACAAGTGTCCAAAATTATATGAAAAAAGGAAAAAAAAAGGAAAAAAAAACCAAGACAGAAGATCTTCTTATAATCCGTGACTTTCACCACCACCAGTAAGAATTCCTGCTTACCAGAAAGCGATGGTCCCCTATGACAGAGGACCTAAAACAGCCTCAAGTGATACTCAGTAAAAACCTCCGGATTTCAGCAAATGGTGAACTTCAATGGTTTAGTAGCCCGACAGCTCATATAACATCATGCGAATGTTCAACATAAACATGGAAAGAAGGAAGGACACTGGATAGTGTAAAATCCTTGGTGTACATTTATTAAAAAAAAATTGAAAACATACTCACAAGAGCAGTTAAAAAGACAGCCTTAAAGTGTATCAGCGCCGACCGGTCAAAGGCGCTGGCACACAAATACGTCCGTGGAAGCCGAGCAGTGGAGGGTGACGTCAGCACAAAGCTCGTATCCTGCCCTACGCGTTTCGTGAAAATTCACGTCGTCTCGGGGCACGGGCGATGGGCTGCGTCACCCCCTCTTTATAGGGAACACACCGGAAAAAGGGATCCGACCCGGAGGAGGGCGCGCGCGCACACGTCACGCAGCGAGGCAACCACGTCTCGCTAGCAGTGCCGCTAAGCCAGTCCAACGTCGGATGCGCACGCATCTCTCCCCACGAGGAAACCAAGCCTCGTTTGTAAAGACATTCTGTGCGCGTCATCGCGCTGAAGCGGAATGACGAAAGCACAAGGGGAGAGTGTGCCGCACATCCGCGTGACCATGGCAACAGGAATCATGGCAACGATACGCGCGCCCTCCAAGGGGGAAGGAACCCCCCAGGTGTGTCACAGGAAGCAGTAAAGCCCACAACAGATTTCTGGGATTATCGACACTCACTGTAAGATTTAGTTTGTCGATTGATATTGTGTTGCATTTTAACCTTCCCCCCCCCTTTCTCCCCTTCTTTTTTTATGGACATTTAGTTACTGTTTTTGTCTTTTAGTTATATTGAATGGGGTCTAGGGAGGGGTGTGGTTAAATGGTGACAGCTATTAATCTATGTGGTTTTAGTGTCATTTATTAATTTTTTAAATAATATATAGGCAAATTCATTTTTTGTCTACTGCATTTTACGTATGCTTCCTGATATTGGTATGAACTATTATGTTCCTTATTTCCAGTATCAATGTATATATCTTCTGTTGTTAGGATTTAACATCTGGAGCAGCTTATTGTCCCATTGCGCCCGCTGCACCCATTGGTTGTGGGTCGCGGCGGAGGTTGTGGGCTTTACTGCTTCCTGTGACACACCTGGGGGGTTCCTTCCCCCTTGGAGGGCACGCGTATCGTTGCCATGATTCCTGTTGCCATGGTCACGCGGATGTGCGGCACACTCTCCCCTTGTGCTTTCGTCATTCCGCTTCAGCGCGATGACGCGCACAGAATGTCTTTACAAACGAGGCTTGGTTTCCTCGTGGGGAGAGATGCGTGCGCATCCGACTTTGGACTGGCTTAGCGGCACTGCTAGCGAGACGTGGTTGCCTCGCGGCATGACGTGTACGCGCGCGCCCTCCTCCGGGTCGGATCCCTTTTTCCGGTGTGTTCCCTATAAAGAGGGGGTGACGCAGCCCATCGCCCATGCCCCGAGACGACGTGAGTTTTCACGAAACGCGTAGGGCAGGATACGAGCTTTGTGCTGACGTCACCCTCCACTGCTCGGCTTCCACGGACGTATTTGTGTGCCAGCGCCTTTGACCGGTCGGCGCTGATACACTTTAAGGCTGTCTTTTTAACTGCTCTTGTGAGTATGTTTTCAATTTTTTTTTAATAAATGTACACCAAGGATTTTACACTATCCAGTGTCCTTCCTTCTTTCCATGTTTATTTTGAATATTCGCATGAAGTTATATGAGCTGTCGGGCTACTAAACCATTGAAGTTCACCATTTGCTGAAATCCGGAGGTTTTTACTGAGTATCACTTGAGGCTGTTTTAGGTCCTCTGTCATAGGGGACCATCGCTTTCTGGTAAGCAGGAATTCTTACTGGTGGTGGTGAAAGTCACGGATTATAAGAAGATCTTCTGTCTTGGTTTTTTTTCCTTTTTTTTCCTTTTTTCATATAATTTTGGACACTTGTTCACGGGTGTTTTGTTTATCATGGACTTTCAGACATGAACTTTGAGGGTCCTACATAGCAGTTTTGGACTATCATCATATTAACTGTTTAATCATAGTTCACTTACTTTAACATTATTTTTTATTTCACTGATCATTTATGGTTCTTCATTGAGCATTTATATGATTTATCACTGTTGTTATTTGGATTTTTTCAATTATTCAGTGGTGGGCTTATGTTCACGGTCATAAGTTAGCGCAACTATATATATTTTTCTTATTTACATGCACTGATGATTGTTTTCAGAATAGTTGCTGCTTTCCCTTATTTCTTTTTTTCTAGGTAATTTTATCATTTACCTAGTTTTTATACTTAAGCGCAGTTTCTTTTCACTTTTTTCTAAGGTGTAATATGGTCAGGAGGCACACTCCGCCCGCTGTAAGTGCCGCAAAATCCTGTTTGTGTAACACACCAGGAAAAAGAAGCAATACAGGCTAAGTTAAGGTGTAATATGGTCAGGAGGTACACTCCGCCCGCTGTAAGTGCCGCAAAATCCTGTTGGTGTAACACACCAGGAAAAAGCAGCAATACGGGCTAACTTCAGGTGTATAATGTGCAGGAGGCTTAGCAACAATGACACTGACACTGTCCCCTGCCTATCCTTCTCTCTCCCTGCACACAAGGTTTATCAAAGTATATGACACTGACACTGTCCCTGCCTATCCTTCTCTCTCCCTACACACAAGGTTTAGCAAAGAATATGACACTGACACTCTCCCTGCCTATCCTTCTCTGTCCCTACACACAAGGTTTAGCAAAGAATAGATATGACACTGTCCCTGCCTATCCTTCACTTTCCCTGCTCCGGAACACACTACACAAGGCCGCCGCGCTGGCGGCCTTTTATAGTGTGGGGCGTGTACTAAACCCCCTCAGCTATAATTGCTCTCCTCGCTGCCGGCGCTGTGATTGGCCAAGCAATCACAGCGCCGGGATTACACTGCGATGGCGCAGTGTATTGTGGGCCGTTCGCGTCACTCGAATTTGGCGCGAACGGCCCAAATCGTTCGTTGTTCGCCGAACGCGCGAACAGCCGATGTTCGAGTCGAACCTATGTTCGACTCGAACACCGAGCTCATCCCTACTGCTTTCCCTCCTACTACTGACATCTTCTTGTTTGTTGAGAAGATGTTGGAATGTTGTTTGTCAGTGTCAGTCCCAGTATCACTCTTCCTTGTTAATAACCAGGCTGATTTGTTATCGTTTGCCATTATTAGTAAAAATGTTTAAAGAATAATATATTTAATAAATTTATATTTTTTTTTACTTTTTTTTGAACTGCCTAAAATGTTACACACTAAATGCTGCGAATACCAGAAAATTTATGTCACTGAGCCTGAAAACTGCACACAATTTACAGTTGCAGATTAGGACAATCTTTTCTATCACTAATAGATATTTGGAAAAAGATCAAACAGCAATAAACTGAGGTCTAGTAAAATTCAGTAAAGTACAATACAAATACAGGTTAATAGGGGGAGTGGCCGGCGATAGAGCAGCATGGACGCTTGACTCAGGAGCTCTGCACACAAGACTGGGATAACTAGCGACTAACAGCATTCTAAGGTGCTCTTTTCCTCTCTCCAAGTGCCCTTTAAACAGCACAACTGAGGCAGCATGTTTCCTAAAAGGAAAGAGGACCGACATCCACAGAAATTGATGGCCTTTTTTTTCCAGCAGGCAGAAAGGCACAGGCAAGATGATGAAAAAAAAAATGAAAAAGTGCAGCGCTAATAAAATGATTATAAATGATCACCAAAAATCAAAACTGATAAAATGATGATTAGTATGATAAATTAATGAAAAAGAGTGTTACAAAACACATATAAAAACCTATTAAGCATGTGGTAAAAATTGTAAATAAGTAAAAAAGCCTCTAGGTGAAAAGAAGGTGAAAACGAAAAACTAATGCAAGGTTTCAAAATATATAAATAAATATAGTATTTCAAAAACGCACTAAATATAAGGGGAAATGTGAATATATAATGGCTAGGTAAATAAGGGGAAAAGGGAGGAAATTGATGCACAATTACAAGTGAAGTGATTCTGCAAAAAATCAAATGCTAAAGAGTGCGGAATAAAATACAAAAAAAATTTGAATGCAAGTGATCCATTCAAAAAAAACATTGTGTAATAATATATGCAAAAAGAAGTCCCAAAAAAATGATAATTATCAAAGGGAGGAAGAGTTGATGTGAAGAAAAAGATGATATAAACCAGTCTTCCCAAGGAGAACTTGATAGCTGCAGGTGTGTCACCATGGTGAATAGTAATCTGCTTACCAGATTGCTGTGACTGTGATAAACAGTCTCACCCAGCACATGGAATAGGTTTCCCCACAACCCTTGTATCTCCATGGTAACAGTACGGTAATAGCAGTCCTCAGAAGCTCACATGAACAGAGATAAATGCATCTATGGTGTAGTATGTAAAACCAAGTGCTTTTATTGGTAATGAAATCACACTTACAAAAAGGTAGATGTCATACAGCAGTAGTGGTGATAAGAGATTGTGGCGTCTTAATGTTCCAATGTTTGCCTGTTCCTGTGTTGTCCACGGCACCTCCTCTCGTTCAGGTATTGCGTGATGACGCCAGCGGCTCCCTACGCGTTTCGTCACTAACAGGACATCAACTGGGGATTGGCCGTTGAGACTGTCATCACGTCTGGAGGTATAAATAAGCACAGCGCCATCTTGACTATTGGCAAACTGTGTAGATACAGCAGGGAAGGCGACGGCACCACCATTTTGAAAGCTGGCCGTAGAAGGAAATTGAACAAGCCGCAGTAAACAAAGACAAAAGGATAGCGCGGCAAGGCAAGATGATAACTTGGCCACGGCTCCAGTGGCCATCCCTGCTTACCTCCTGTTCTTGCCACCTGCCACAGATGAGGAAATACTGGTTGGCTCCATGGAGCTCACAGATCCTGCAGCATAGTCTCACTCCTCACCCCTGGTCACTTCAGTCACCAGCAGTCCTGCCAAATCTCAGATGAGGATGGATTTTCCCTCTGCTGGCATACGTGAGGTGAGACGATTACATGCTACTATTGGGGGCACTGGGACACAGATGGAGGCTATAGCTACCTTCCCTAATTCTAATCAGTCAGTTTTGGACACCATTCTCATAGACATTCTGATGTCTCTCAGAAGTTTCTTGCAGGCTGGCATGCTGACCCTCATGCAACAATTTAACACTGATATAAAATCACTTGGGGAAAGAGTGACCCATATCAAACAAAAAAGAGGGTCTTTGCGACCACTGTGAATGATCTTATTGATGCTCATATTGAAAATTTGGAAGAGCGTGAATGGATTAAAACAAACTGGCAGCCGCTGATTTTAGTGGGAGAACGGGAGGCTGATCGTCTGCGAGATGTGTCCCTGCACGGGGTATGGTCCAGTAGGACCAGGTCCTGCAGGGCTGTTTGTAGTTCCTCAGCTGTACGGCAGACATATTTGGTTTCCAGATGGGTAAAGCGTACCGAGAAAGGAAATCCCCAATGTTATGTGATCTGATGGCGTTGAAGAATCTGAAGATGGGGTTTGAGAGCACATCTCTTTGCCACTGTAAGTGGCGAAAGGTCCGCAAATATCTGGTATGTATGGCCTTGAAAGGACAGGGAATCTTTACCCCTGGCCGCTGTGAGTAGCTTTTCCTTAGTGCGGTAGTGGGAAACTTGGCTATAATGTCCCTTGGTGGACTGTTGGTTTTTTGGGGGGATAGGGTCCTGTGTACCCTGTCTATTTTTAATCTCTGCACGGGATGGCAGGTTGCAGTTCCTGGAACCGTAATTCAGCAATCATGATAGCTTGCAGATCAAGCACTAACTCAGGGATCCCCCTGATCCGTAGGTTAGATTGATGGACCCCAATCTCTTGGTCTTCTAAGCGTAACTGCAATACCAAGTTCTCCTCCCTGAGATTCTCAAACTTAGCGGTATAGTCCTGTGAGTGATTCTCCAGCTCATCTACCCTCACTGCTTAGCAGTTCTTTGGCCTAGCTCCCTGATCTCACGTGTCAGTTTGTCAGTGATATGGGCAGATGTTTGCTTTAACACTATCTGCAGCATTCGCTCAAACTGCTTGAACATTGTATTACTGTTTGTGTGCTGACCGTATCCGAATCTGACTCACTGTTAATGTCCAGGGGTGTCTGAACGTGCAGCATCTTGGCAGAGGGCCGGGACAGAGCGTCCATGGGATTTCTGGACTTAATCTTTGATTTAGAGCCTCCGAGGACCATGGCTGTATGAGTGGTGTTCTCTCTGTGCCAAAAGGCATCTGTGAGTGTTGTCTAGGGAGCTGATGCTTGTCAGATGTCTTGATTTATTTAAAAAATATCAGTTTTATACTATGGAAGCTTTCTTCTCTCTTCCCTCTTCATTGCTTGATGGTATGAGCGGTCTATATTCTATCATGTGAGCCAAGTTTACACTGTAGGGAGTTGTCTGGGAGAATGAAAGGAGATCCATTTAATATCTCTGACAGATTTTTATAATCTAATGTGCTTGTGGCTGATGTTTCATTTACCAGCAAATATTTCTAGTGAGTGTTTAGTGTGAAAAGAGGTGGCCTTCTTGCTCTCCCTGGGGGTCACCGCTTAGGGGTTGATCCCCCGGGAGAGCGAGGGGCTTCCTTAAACCTAAATACTTGGGTCTACTTCTAATTGCATATATTTTGTGCCTTACATGTTGAGTTAGATACTGTGCTTAGTTTACTTGTGTTAACTTTACTATATTAAGATGTCGAGTGGTTCGGACGGACCACTGCTCCCCCATTTGCCGGTACTTGGCCCAGACCCTAGTCTTGGCCAACTTCTGGCCCCCCTGTGGGCCCCTCGGCCCACACAGTGAAGCATTTATGCTTTGCCTGTTTGTTACGCTTCATGTACTACTTGGCCCTGAATCCCAGGGTCCACCTCTATTCTTTTCCTATCCACTTACCGTATTTATTTTCTGTTCTTTGTTTCCTTTCTCCCCCTTAAATCCACGGGGTCCCAGGGTGGTGTGATCATTTTCCAAATTGCTTTGTCGTTATGGCCTTGAACTGGTTGTCCCTGAATGTCCAGGGCATGAACTCTCCACACAAGAGGGTGAAGGTCTTTAAATATCTTCACAAACAAAAAGTAGACATTGCATGCCTGCAGGAGACCCACTTCTCCTCCTCCTCTTGCCCCAAATATTTTCATGCTATGTATCCCCAAACATACCTGGCTAACGGCCCGACTAAGCAGAGGGGCGTACTGATCTCTTTCCGTAAATCTGTGCCTTTCACTTGCAGTAGACAGATAGTAGATCCGAATGGCAGATACCTTCTGTTACAGGGTGCCATTCACGACACGGAGGTTACTATTTTAACGTACTATGCTCCAAATATAAGCCCAGGGCCCTTCCTGACCCATATTTGCTCCCTGATGAAAGCCCGCCAGAGGGGTACTCTCCTCTTGGCAGGGGACTCTAATGTGGTCCTGAACCCCGCGCTTGACCAATACCCTTTGGAGTACAAAGCACCGTCCTCGGATGCTAAAAAGTTCTTATGTTCACTGCAAAGTCATGACTTGGTAGATGTCTGGAGAGAGCTCCATCCCCTGGGCAAGGACTACACTCATTACTCTCACCCTCATCATTCCCATTCCCGTATCGATCATATGTTTATCACGGAAACATCTCCCCATAATTATATCCGCTTCCATCTTAGTGACTCCATGGTCTGATCATGACCCTGTTATGGTCGTTTGCCACTCATTGCTCTGCAAACCTCAACATTCCCCCTGGGTTATGAATGACTCCCTTCTCTCCTTCAAGGAGATATTATCAGATATTCACCAAGCTTCGGTAGACTACTTTCATCTTAATGTTGGTTTGGTATCCTCCCCAGCTACCCTCTGGGAGGCATACAAAGCAGTCCTTCGAGGCCGTATTATCCAACTGGCGTCCAAACGTAAGAGTGAACGCCTATTGGCTCGGCACGCTCTGGAGACTCGCTTGGAATCATTATCGACTTCCTTTAAGCAATCCCCTACTGCTACTAATGGCAAACTATTGGACCAAGCCCATACGTAGCTGGACCTATGTTTGACGGACGAGGCGGAACGAACACTTCGCTGGGCTCGTCAAAAGTGGTACGCTAAGGAAAATAAGCCCAACAAACAGCTAGCCAGTAGGCTGTGAGTCTTTTCTCCTGGCCATACTCCCATTACCTTGTGCACCCGTCATAATATACTCACAGGTAACCCCATGTGGGTCATGGACGAATTTCATCACTGCCTTACCACTCTGTACTCGCCCCCTAACCAGTCCTCCCCCCAGGGATTGGATGCCTTTTTGGATAACCTGACGCTATCCTCGCTCTCTGATACCCATACGGTATTAATGGACCGAGACATAAAGGCCTCCGAGGTATTACAATGCATTAAAGAATTGAAAGTGGGAAAGAGACCGGGCCCGGATGGCTTTACGGCACTTTTCTATAGGAAAATGGCAGACGTGGTAGCCCAGAAAAACAAAAATCTCCTGCGCTCTCGGTGTAATGTCAAAACACGGGTAGTGTGGTTCCGTCCAAAGGCAAAGTCTAAGGTCTTGTAGCCCTCCTCAGAACAATGGGTGTTCATATAGCTAGAGAAAAGAAAAAAGAAAGGAGGGTGCACCAACCTCGTGCATTACCGCTTAAAAGTTTTATTAAAATATGAATAAAAATGCAATAATCCTACTCACAGACGGAGCTTAGGTATAAGCTTATCGGACAATTGAGCTGGACGTTCTTGGCACCCACCGACTGAACTTGACGACAGAAGAGGTCAGACAGCACCTCAAACATCTAAATAGACGTGGTAGCCCCCCACCTGACGGCCATGTTTAATTCTGTAAAAAACGGCCAAACCTTTACTCCGACCCTCCTTACCGCTAATATTGTGATGATCCCGAATCCCGACCGGGACCATTCCTCTTGGGCCAACTTTAGGCCGATTTCTCTTATAAATATAGATATGAAAATCTTGAGAAAAATTCTGGCCAACCGTTTGAACTTTTTTTTACCACGTTTGATCAAAAAGGACCAGGTAGGTTTTGTCCCGAGACGGCAGGCGGGTGACGCCATACGACGGCTCCTTCAAATTCAAAATTTAGTCCGTAACAGATCCCTGGCGACTATGTTCCTGTCCCTCAATGTGAACAAGGCCTTTGACACCCTGTCCTGGCCTTACCTGATGTCGGTACTTCACCGCTATGGCTTTGGCACCTCATTCCTGAGCTGGATCTCAGCATTATACAACTTCCCTAAGGCCAAGGTCAAGTACTACGGCTTTGAATCGCCTCTCTTTCCCATCAGGAGGGGGACCAGACATGGGTGCCCTCTTTCCCCTCTCCTATTTATCCTCGCATTAGAACCCTTGGCAGAGGCGATTCGTTCTCACCCAGACATAACGGGAGTAGACATAGCGGGTACCTCTCATAAAATATCGTTGTTTGCGGACGATATCCTGCTGTCCCTAACTAACCTCCACATCGCCTTGCCCAATCTGTTCTCTCTTCTGGACACCTTTGCGATGTATTCAGGACTATCAATTAACTCCTCCAAATCGAAAGCCATGTCTCTCAATCTTTCACCCTTGGAGCTGGCAACCCTAAAAACTGCCTTTCCATTTCAATGGCTCACTTCTCTACCCTATCTGGGAATTAGGCTCACTCCGACGTACGAGGAGTAGGGATGAGCTCGGTGTTCGAGCCGAACACACGTTCGACTCGAACATCGGCTGTTCGCTCGTTCGATGAAGATCGAACGTTATGGGCCGTTTGCGCCAAATTCGAGTGATGCGAACGGCCCACAATACACTGCGCCATCGCAGTGCAATCCCGGCGCTGTGATTGGCCAAGCATGCACTGTGACCCCGCATGCTTGGCCAATCACAGCGCCGGCAGCGAGGAGAGCCATAATTGGCCATAGGCAGGGACAGTGTGTTCTGTGTTCTATTTTTTTTCTCAGGCATCTGCAGGAGTTAGTGGGTGTTGTGTGCCTCCTGGATCTAAACTTTATTGCTGTTCTCTTACCTAGGTAGGCAGGCAGGGAAAGAGATACATAGGCAGGGACAGTGTGTTCTATGTTCTATTATTTTTTCAGGCATCTGCAGGAGTTAGTGGGTGTTGTGTGCCCCCAGCACAGTATACACCTGTATATATCCGTCATTGCTGTTCTCTAATACAGGCATCTGCAGGAGTTAGTGGTAAAGTATACACCTGTATATACCCGTCATTACTGTTCTCTAATACAGGCATCTGCAGGAGTTAGCGGCACAGTGTACACCTGTATATACCCGTCATTACTGTTCTCTAATACAGGCATCTGCAGGAGTTAGTGGCACAGTGTACACCTGTATATACCCATCATTACTGTTCTCTAATACAGGCATCTGCAGGAGTTAGTGGCACAGTGTACACTTGTATATACCCGTCATTACTGTTCTCTAATACAGGCATCTGCAGGAGTTCGTGGCACAGTGTACACCTGTATATACCCGCCATTACTGTTCTCTAATACAGGCATCTGCAGGAGTTAGTGGCACAGTGTACACCTGTATATACCCGTCATTACTTTTCTCTAATACAGGCATCTGCAGGAGTTAGTGGCACAGTGTACACCTGTATATACTCGTCATTACTGTTCTCTAATACAGGCATCTGCAGGAGTTAGTGGCGCAGTGTACACCTGTATATACCCGTCATTACTGTTCTCTAATACAGGCATCTGCAGGAGTTAGTGGCACAGTGTACACCTGTATGTACCCGTCATTACTGTTCTCTAATACAGGCATCTGCAGGAGTTAGTGGCACAGTGTACACCTGTATATACCCGTCATTACTGTTCTCTAATACAGGCATCTGCAGGAGTTAGTGGCACAGTCTACACCTGTATATACCCGTCATTACTGTTCTCTAATACAGGCATCTGCAGGAGTTAGTGGGCGATGCGTGCCTCCAGCACAATATACACTACCTAATTGCTGGTTTTTCCCATCTCCCTGCAGGCCATTACTATGTCTGGAAGGCCAACAAAGAGAGGCAGACAGTCAAGAGCCAATAAAAGAGGGCAAGCAGGCTCTGTGTCTGGGGGCAACAGTGCTGGTCGTGGACGCGCTGCATTGTCATCAGCACATGGCCATGGGACACGCTAGTCCTTATTTTCAGCAGCTGGGCATGTTGATCCGCATCATGCCGAAGACTTGGTAGAGTGGATGACCAAGCCCTCCTCATCCTCCTCATCCTCCTCATCCTCCTCATCCTCTCTCACCCAGGTTCAGGGTACTGGCAAAGCAGCTGCCAAAGTGTCCTCTTCCCTTGTATCAATGTCATCATCGGTCTCTCCTTCCCTAGATCCACCATGTCCTCCTGAGGAGTCCCCGAACTGTTTGAGCGCAGTGTTGGGTACATGCTCCAGGAGGATGCCCAGCACTTCGAAGGGTCTGATGATGATACCCAACTAGAGGAAGGCAGTAGCGTGAGCGCAGAGAGAGGGGATGCTCAAGAAGGACAGCAATCTGGCAGTCATGTTCCAGCAGCTGCAGCATACTGCCAGATTGGCTCCAGTGATGAGGAGCGAGGGGATGATGAGGTCACTGACTCCACGTGGGTGCCTGTTAGGAGAGAGGAGGAGGATGAGGAGGAGGCACATCTCCAATGAGGCAGGATGCCCTCTGGGGGCCAGCGTAAGGGCAGCACACCGACTGAATCAGACCGCAGAGCTACGCCTGTGCAGGGTGCTGCCTCTGCTCGTTTTTCCAAAAGTTCTTTGGTGTGGGCCTTTTTTGAGTCGAGTGCATCAGATCGCACCGCTGCTATTTGCAACATATGTCTCAAGCGTATCTCGCGTGGCCAAAACATCAGCCGCTTGGGCACTACTTGCTTGACTAGACATATGTTGACCTGCCATGCAGCTCGTTGGCAAGCGTACCTTAAAGACCCACACCAAAGAACAAAGCGGACCTCTCCTTGCTCCTATACCCCACTATACCTTCAGTCCTCTCTGAAACCTGCACTGAGAGGAATGAAGGTGTAGAATTAGGTGTGTCACAGCCAAGTACTTGCGGGCACTCTGCTAGAAGTACACTGATGTCCGATTGTAGCAGGCAAATTTCCCTGCTCCAGCTGCTGGTCCATCGAAAGAAGTTCACTCCCAGCCATCCACATGCCCGGCGGTTGAATGCTAGCTTGGCTAAATTGCTAGCAAGTCAACTGCTGCCTTTCTAGTTGGTAGACTCAGCCCCCTTCCGTGAGTTTATGCAATGTGCGGTTCCTCAGTGGCAGGTTCCCAAACGCCATTTTTACTCACGGAAGACGATTCCGGCTCTCTACCGGCATGTGGAAGGCAATGTCCATGCCTCGCTGGACAGGGCGGTCAGTGGTAAGGTGCATATTACTGCTGACTCATGGTCCAGCAGGCATGGACAGGGACGTTACCTTTCTTTCACGGCCCATTGGGTCACTCTTTTGGCAGCTGGGAAGGATGCAGGACAGGGTGCAGTAGTGTTGGAGGTTGTTCCGCCGCTACGCCTCCAAAATGCTACTACTGGTTGTGACACACCTCTCTCCTCCACCCCCTCCTTTTCTTCTTCCTCCGTGGCCTCTTCCTGTGCTTTGTCCTCGGAACCAGCAGTGCTCCATAGGCGTTCAAGGGGCTACACAAGTACGCAGGCAAAAAGATGCCATGCCGTGCTTGCACTGGTGTGTTTGGGGGACAGGAGCCACACTGGGGCAGAGGTTCTGTCTGCTCTGCAGGGGCAGGCCGAGAGGTGGTTGACGCCACGCCAGCTTAAGCCAGGAATGGTGGTTTGCGACAATGGCACCAACCTCCTCTCCGCCCTCCGACAGGGACAACTGACCCATGTGCCCTGTGTGGCTCATGTCCTTAACCTGGTGGTGCAGCGGACCTTGGGCAGGTACCCGGGCTTACAGGATGTCCTGGGGCAGGCCAGGGAAGTCTGTGTGCATTTTCGCAGATCATATAATGACAGTGCTCGGCTGGCTGAGCTGCAAAAGGAGTTGAACCTGCCCAAGAACCGCCTTATATGTGACATGCCCACCAGGTGGAACTCAACGTTGGCCATGCTGCAGCGGCTGCACACGCAGCAGAGGGCCATCAATGAGTACCTGTGCGACTACGGCACCAGGACAGGGTCAGGGGAGCTCGGGTTTTTTTCACCACGCCAGTGGGGCATGATCAGAGATGCATGCACTGTCCTGGCACCATTTGAGGAGGCCACGAGGATGGTGAGCAGTGACAGTGCATGCATCAGTGACACTGTACCTCTTGTCCACCTGTTGGAGCATACGCTGCGTGGAATAATGGACTGGGCACTTGAGGCAGAACAGAGGCAGGAAGAGGAGGACTTCCTTGCCTCTCAAAGCCCCCTTTACCCAGACAGTGTTCCTTGTGTCCCACCCATCACACAGCTAGAGGAGGAGGAGGATTGTGTCAGCATGGAGGTGGAGCATGGCACTCAGAATCAACAGCAGCAGTCTTTTAGGGATGATTTACAGTCCCAACAAACCCGTGGACTTGTACGTGGCTGGGAGGAGGTGGCTGCGGATCATGTCGTCCTTAGTGACCCAGAGGACTCCGGACCAAATGCCTCAGCTAACCTACGCTGCATGGCCTCCCTGATCCTGCAAAGTCTGCGGAAGGATCCTCGTATTCTTCGGATCAAGGAGAGGGACCATTACTGACTGGCCACTCTCCTTGATCCACGGTACAAGGGTAAGGTTGCGGACCTTATCTTGCCGTCGCAGAGGGAGCAGAGGATGAGACAACTCCTGGAGGCCTTGCAGAAAGGTCTGTGCAATGCGTTCCCAGAGACTGGGAGGTCACAAACTCCTGGTCCTGGACAACGAGTTGCTGAGGCTTCGGTCAGTAGCAGAAGGAGCGGTGGAGAAGGTGGCCATCTGACCGATGCGTTCAGACAATTTTTTAGTTCGCAGCCCCAAGGTATGATCGGTTCCAGCAACCATCACCAGCGTCTGATATACATGGTGCAGGAATACCTAGGGGCAAGGTCAGACTTGGACACCTTTCCCACCGAAAATCCTCTGGCTTACTGGGTCTTGAGGATGGATCCCTGGCCAGAGCTTGCACAGTATGCAATTGAGCTACTGGCCTGTCCTGCATCCAGCGTTCTTTCAGAACGCACATTCAGTGCTGCTGGAGGCTTTGTCACGGATCACAGGGTGCGCCTGTCCACCGACTCGGTTGATCGACTGACCTTCATAAAGATGAACCAGTCTTGGATCACCACCAGCTACCAAGCTCCTGAAGCTGATATAACAGATTAATTTATTTTCAAATGTCACATCCCTTCAAGACTGATGCTGAGTGACTGTGCTGTTATGTTGACTGACTATCCTCCTCCTCCATGATCCGATTCTTGATGATAGCTTGGAAGAACTTTTTTGTTTCTGGGTGCCACCACCAGTGGCTAAGGCCCAATTTTTCAGCCCCTGTTTAACAGGGGCGTGTAATTAAAATTTTTGATGCAATACTTTGCAACAGGGCTCATTGCTGTGTTTCAAGTACAGTATCTGTGAGGGGTTGCAGTGTTGTGGCACCAGTGCCTAAGGCCCAATTTTTCTGCCCCTGTCCAACAGGGGCATGTAATTACAATTCTTGATCTAATAATTCACAGCAGGGCCCATTTATGCGCCCACCAAGAGTAACTGTGAGGGTTGACAGTGTTGTAGCACCAGTACCACCACCAAAGGCCCAATTTTTCCTACCACTGTTCAACAATGGCATGTAATTACAATTCCTGATATAATAGTTCACAGTAGGGCGTTCCAGCACCCACCAAGAGTAACTGTGAGGGCTCACAGTGTTATGGCAACACCAACATGTAAGGGGCAAATTTCAGCAGAGTATATACGGCAGGCCCCTACTTTCAAACATCCAACTTACAAACGACTCCTACTTGCAAACGGAAGGAGACAACAGGAAGTGAGAGGAAATCTACCCCTAGGAAGGGAAATTCTCTCCTGTAAGAGTTAATATGGGAAAAAGGTGTCTCCTCTCTACTGATGCTTTATCACCAATCCTTGTTTCAATAAAAACCCCACTTTTCAAAAACATTTGTCATTGGGACGGAAAGTGAGGTGAAATGTTCTGAACAGGTGCACAGACAGCAAAACAAATGTTACAGGGGTGATAACCCTTCCCTATGTTTTCCAAAAAGCTTAAAAAATATATTTTTTGGCTGAAGCTACACTTAAACAATGTACCTGTTCAAAATTACAAACAGATTCTACTTAAGAACAAACCTTACAGTCCCTGTCTTGTTTGCACCGCCTGTATACTGCTGTTCAGAGTATATAGGGCCTTTTTTTATTTTGGGTGCGGGGTTCCCCTTAATATCCATACAAGATCCAAAGGGGCTGGTAATGGGCTGGGGTAGGGGGGGGGGGGTGATTGGGGTAGCCATGCCATTTTTCTCAAATATTTTCATCAATATTACCGGGACCAGACATTACATTAAAGCCGCAAGCAGTTTTAAATGGCTTTTTTTCCTTTAGAAATGTCATTTTGTGCAGGGACAGTTCTATACACGGGAAACACATGCCACTTCACAGGTATACTTTAGACACCCCCCAGGTACGATATTTAAAGGAATATTTCACTTTTTTTTTCACTTTATGCATCATTAAAATGACTGCTCCCGAAAAACGGCCGTTTTTAAAACTTCGTTTTGCCTTGACACATGTCCCCTGGGACAGAACCCGGGTCCCCAAACCCTTTTTAGGACAATAACATGCATATTAGTAGTTATAATTAGCACTTTAGATTTCAAACGTTCGCGTCCATTGTATTTAATAGGGTTCTAACGTTCGTGCAAACATTCGGTCGTTCGAAGGTTCTGGTGCGAACCGAACCGGGGGGTGTTCGGCTCATCCCTAACGAGGAGCTTTACCAAGCCAATTTTCCCCCTCTGTTCAGGACATTATCGGAAATGCTGTCCTCCTGGTCCTACCTTCCATTATCCTGGTTCGGCAGGATAGTAGCGGTCCACATGACCTATCTCCCCAAATTACTGTACCTTTTTCGCGTCCTGCCGGTCCTGATTTCTACGTATATCCTCCACATTCATCAACGCAAAATTCTGAAATTTATCTGGGGCTCCACCAGACCCCGAATTAACAAACAAGTTTTATGTGCCCGTAAGATCAATGGTGGCCTCTCGGTTCCCAACCTCCAAGCCTACTATACAGCAGCAAACATAGCCCCACTTTCTCACCTACATGACCAATATCAAATGCCGTTATGGGCCACGATTGACATGGTGGACTCATCTCCAATCCCGGTGGCCTCCCTTCCCTGGCTTCCCCGCAAACACCGGCCTGACGCACTTGGGCCTTGCCTGACACATTCCCTTTGTGTATGGGACTCGATCAAATACTCGGCGGGTCTGCTTTCTCCCCATCTTCCTTTACTCCACCTCCTCCAGTGTCCTCTGTTCCCGCCGGGCTGCGATAACCCACAACAGTTTTCTTGGTGGAATAATAACGGTTTTGTTGATATCCATTCTTTATTCACCCCCACCAAGATTATAACGTTTGATATGCTGCGTTCCTCGCACGATATCCCACTTCGGGAACACTACAGCTACCTTCAGCTCCGCCACTTTTTACAGCAGCTCATCGGGTCCCGACCTACTCCATACACTCTGACCCCTTTTGAAAGCCTTTGTAGGTCCTGACCCCAATCTTCGGGACTAATCTCCTTAATCTATGCTGCAATTATTTCCCTAAAAAACCTCCGATTAGACCTTATCACCTCCAGTGGGAGGCCGATCTGGGAAGACAGCTTGATCCGGAGGATTGGCAGGTTATGACAATCGCCCTCTCTAAATGCTCCAAAAATGTTCTTATTTTGGAGAATGCATATAAAATACTATACAGATGGTATTATACCCCAGCCAGACTGGCCGGGTTCATTCCCACTTACTCCCCTCTCTGCTTCCGGGGTTGTTCTCAGGCCGGTACCATGGCACACATATGGTGGTCTTGTCCAAGAGCATGCAGACTATGGGTCAGGGTCTATGCCGTCCTCCGCACTTTATTTCATACCGACCTCAAGAGGGATCCTTATGAGGCCCTTCTATGCAAACCAATTGCAGAACTATTACGTCCGGAATGCCAACTGGTGCTGCATCTGTTTACTGCAACCAAACTAACCATAGCAAGAGCCTGGAAGACGCCCATACTTAGTTTTGAGGCTGTCAAACATCGTATGAACAATATCATGGTTAATGAAAAGCTGACAGCCATAGTTTCAGACACTCACGATAAATTCCTCAAGACTTGGCAGCCTTGGGTCACCTACATAAGACCTAGCAGATTCGATTCCACGCTCCTATCAATCTAGTACCGGCTTGCCCCCTACCCCGCGGATTCCCCCTTTTCCCTATTACTCCTACTTTTACCTGTTCTCCTGTTTAGCAATTTCTTTCTCCCCCTCCTATTTCCCTTTTCCTCTTCTTCCTTCCCCTTTCTTCTTTTCTTTTCTTATGCCCTCTTCTTTTTCTCAATCCTTCCACTTCTTCAGGCCTCCAGGCTTAAGCCTGGTTGATGCACTCATAGGATTAGTATTGAATACTGTTTTGTATTTCTCCATTATTATCTCCATGGGATTGATGGTGTGTTTAGGCGCTGTATGCATACACCCATATGGGTGCTACTTCTCCTTACCCTGACCAGCGTGCCTTGGGATGTTGTATGCTGTGTCTTTGGGAGGGGGCATCCATCCCCCGTTTACTTTACTGTGTACACATGGACATACTATCACACTCCTTTTGTTTGTTTTCATTTTTGTTTGTGATATCTTAAGTCTAGCTCCTATGTGATCTTGCATGCTATGTGCTGTACTTCTGAAGTGATTATTAATAAAAACCTTTGTACAAGAAAAGAGATGGTGGACATTTGGTTTGTGAAGGAGTCGGCATTCATCTTCGCATGGTGGAGTTGGTGATGAAAGATTTTCTGCATTTTGTGGACATTGGACACTTTTATATATATATGTAGGAATTAAGATTGCACTGGACACTTTATTTTTGCACAGGACACTTTAACATAAGAAATTAAATGGAACAGATAAATTACTGAAAGCAGATGTCACTTTTATTTGAAATTGTTTACATTGTTTTGGCACTTTTGCACATTTATAATTTTTGTGTAATTTTATGATATTGATAATTCACAATTTGGTGGTGCTAGTGCTGTTCTGTTATTTACTCATTTAAAATAAATTGCAGAACTGTTGGCCAGGTTTTCTAGAACTCCTCCTCTCTTTCATTAGATAAAGTTTTATTCAAGGTTTTACTACAAGTACAGTAGTTCAGACATGTATGTAAATTTGTATGTATGTATGTAAACTTGGGATTCCCTCAGAATTTTCCCATCCTTAGAAGTAGTTCCACCAAGAGCAGGTACCCAGAAAGCTGCAATAACTACAGAAAGCCAAGCTGGCAAAAGAGCTGTGAGGTGAAGATGCAACTGTTTGCAATGGCAATCATATTCAATGACATACAATAAATACAAGGAACTACCATTGGTGTTCTTTTTGGATTTGAAAAACTTCTGGCCACCCTCTGGCCCACGTTTTCAGGGTCTGTTTACTTTACAGTCAGTTCCAGTAATCTCCCTATTTCAGTCAGAAGCCCTGGTGAAGGGGTAATGTTGAGCCCCTGAAACATGTTGGATTTTTTCACCTTTCAATGTGTGCAAGAGAGATTTACTGGGATATGCTAGTTGAGAGCTGTCTCTATTTTTGCTTTAATAAAAACAAATCAGATATAGTAGTGCACAATGGCATCTTCTATATTTCTACCAAACATATTTCTAATCTCTGTTTTTTTTTATTAACTAATTTGTATTTGGAGGAACAAGTATTTTTTATTGTTCACAGAGATTTTCCAACAAGTTTAAAAAGAAGTTCCTTTCCCTTTCCTTTACCCTTTCTGCCTTTATTATTATTTTCTTAAAGTTGGCAATGAACTATAAATGCTAATTAGTTGCTATAGATTACAAAACCTTGCATTAATACCTTAGCTTGATCATATGTCTTAAAGTAAAAAAAAAAAAATTCAAACTAGCATGAAAATAAAGTAGCTTTTTTATTCAAATTATTGTAAATAAAGGCACAACTGCATGCAAGTCCTTAGCTATCTTCATTGATACAGTTATACAATTACCAGATAAATGAGTGTACAACCTATTACATTCTCTTTTATAAAATAGCATTTTTGTGGTGCAGTTTACTGTATATATTTTCAACCCAGAAATATTATTTCATCAATATATTACTTTGTGCTAGGATGGAACATGACCGACAAATAACCTCAGTAAGCAGTGGCATCTTGTACACGGGAGATGGGCAATTTGGATGTAGTCTTGATTTATGGGACAGCAAGTATTTTCCTCTGTTCTTTTTCTTCCTGGCATCAGCTACGTTCTATTTTTACCAATACTGATCAGAAGAGATGCAAGATTGAAGGACTGTTGTCTTGTAACCTAAAACAAGACACAGTCTGCATTTTCAGAGATCACACAGAGATGATAGAGGAAAATTGAAATTTTAGGACTAATTAAAGTGGTTTAAAGTTTAGATTACTCTGAGACCTTATCCTTAATAGATTATATAGATTTTTTTTATTATAATAAAGCCTCCTGAGAACTGTTTAAACTAGCAAGGTAGGAAAAATGTATTATGTATATACTTTAATTAAAACATTGACAAAAGGTTTGTGCTTCTTTGTTGGTGTAAATAGAAAAAAAAACATGTTTTTGCAGTTTAAGTTGTGTACTGTATGTAAGAATACATTTAACTTATATCACTATTTTACTACAGGTGCTGCTGTTCAATTTGGAAAATGTAGAAGAAATTACTTTATTGGCAGTACATAAATTTGTACTGCCAATCAAACATTATGCTATATGGTGACATTATGCCGCAATGGCATACAGTGTCACTGATCACTAACCAGAGCAGTACAATGTCAGCATAGTGAAAAAGCACTGCTCTGAAGACTGTGATCAGTGTAAGATAGCTGTTTTCGTTTTTTGTTTTTTTCTCCAATGTGTAGTACATTGCCCACCCAGTTGATCACTGTGTGAGGAGAGAATTGGCAGGCTGTAGTCAGCAGCCTCTGTTTTCACTGTGATCACATGGTATAGGACCTGTACCCCAATCTGTGATATGTTGTGTTCGGTGGTAGAAGTCCAGAGGTTGATTTCACTATTTGCCTATGCATATGACCCTTTATTAATGGTGGGGGGTGAATGTTTCATTTAAATCTACAACAGCCCTTTAGTGGGTGTCTGATTATTTAAATTGTATGATTTTTCCTCACTTCCTGTCTTGTTACAGGTTGTCATCCAATGAGAAAATGGGCGAAAATTTCTCTAACCGAGCCTGGGACAGCAGTAAAACATGATGGGGGTCTAATTCTTACCCACAAAATGTACAAACAAAAAAAAATTTTGGAATATAGATGCACTTTAACCCTTTAACTGCCGGAGAGCATAGTTTAACCACTGGATTTTTTTACCCCTTACAGTCCAGGACATTTTTTCATTTTCATTTCACACTTTGAATGACTATTACTCAGTCATGCAACATTGTACCCAAATTAAGCATATCATCATGAATTATATCATTCTTTTTAAACAGATTGAGCTTTTTTTTTGGTAGTGTTAATATTTGTTTTTTACTAATCAGTTTTACTATTGTATATAAAAGAAAAAAGACTGAAAATTTGGAAAAAAAAGGTTTTCTTATTTTTTTTTATAATTAACAATTTTATAAAGATTTTTCACAAATATACAAAACTGCATATAACATTCCTCAACACAAAACACAGAATAGATGACTGGTACTCATAAATCAAATAAATATAACAACAATAAGCCAATAATCAATCTCCAAATCGAATCATATAGTAGACAAGATACATTTTAAGTTGAATAGAATGACATTCTGAATTCAGATTTAAGATAGCAGGGTAAGCAGCATATGATAAGAATAGCCATAATCCAGTTAGCAAAATTAATTTCAATTGTGAGTGCTAGTTTGATCACCCAAGCAAGTATATAAAAAAAAACATAACACAAGCAAAGAAAGGATGGGGAAAATGAATAAATATACAGAGATAAGAAGAGAGAAAAAAAAGAATACACAAAGAAGGGAAAGTACCGATCTATCCACCTCCAGGAGCACCAGGCATCTGCCATGAAAAGGACATGTGTGTGGCAAGAGGTGGGTCTTCCTTGCTACTCTACATCTTTCACTGTCATGTACAAATGTTAAAGTGATGGAGGGTCTCTTTTTTCCAATGTATGTTTTTCCACATGTGTGTGGCTAGTGTAGGTCTTCCTTGCTACTCTACATCTTTCACTGTCAAGTACAAATCTAAAAGTGATGGAGGGTCTCTTTTTTCCAATGTAATGCTACTAAGCATCTTGTAGCCATAAGGACATGGCGCGTCCATTTTTTGGAATTTTTGGAAAGGGCAGGAGGTTATTAGCCTAAAATAAATATCCTAGGAGTAAATGGGAGGGTCACTTCAAGGAGGAACTGTATTAGCTGGTGGACTGACCTCCAGTAGGGTTCAATACAGTGGCACTGCCAGTACTGTTGGATGTATAGCATGGAGGAGCTAAGGCGTTAAATACCAAAAATAAGGAATCTTATAATAATTTTCTTTGTACAGGTAGAACTTTTTGTAGTCTGAGACAACACGACTTGCCAGGCCTCAAGAGTCAGATCCTCACCTAGAACCCTTTACCATTTACACATGTAAATAACATGCAATTACTGTCCTCTCAAACAGGTGATTTCTCTGACATCCATGGATGGGACATTGGAAAAGTCAGAATATCTAGCACCTTGGGATTAAAAAGAATAGTCATCATTAAAGAGGCTTCTGACATAAGTATATTTCCGTGCTTAAAAGTTCCCCACAAGTCAGGGAAGAATGACATTGCGTGATATAGATTGGAAAAAGGAATGGTTGCGTCTGCATTCCAAATCAAATTATTAGGATGAACTGGTAGGAGGCAAAGTTTCCATCCACCTATTATAGGCATAGAGAGTGGACCAAGAGGCTGTAGCCCGCAAATGGATAGCTTGATAGTATTTTAGGAAGTTCAGAAGCACTAGACCTTACATCCTTTTGTGAGGCAATAAGGACATAATTAGAAATTCTGTGCCTTTTGTAGTCCCAAACCAAATTCAGAATATCCATTTGGAGCTTTTTAAGCTGCATTGTTGGGGCAGGTATCCAGGGTCGGTGCAAAGATTTTTGTTTACTTAGGCAAAGGTGCCACCTTATGATAGCACCGGCCCTGCAGGTATCGGAAGTGTTTCAAAAAGATAAAGAAGCTTTGGAATTATGTTAATTTTAATGAGCGAGGGACAAGCAAATGCTCATAAGTAGTGACAGGTAGTTTTCTTTATATACAGTAGTGTCTCATAAGAATGATATTCACTCTCAGATATTTTAGTGCTGATGACCGCCACGCATAGGGAAAGAAATTAGACAGATGTCAAACCTTTGCAGAAGGCAAATTTAGTGAGAGGGCTCCAGACTTGGAGGAATTCATTTCATAGCCCAAAAGACAACCATATTCCTCCAAGGCCTTGTGGAGGATGGGAAGTGTCACACGGTATTGAGTTAGGGTAAGAAGGACATTGTCTGTAAACAATGACATTTTAAATGCCTTGCTTCTTACTGAAATGCCATGAATATTTGGGTCCTGGCTGATATGGGTGGCAAAGGGCTCAATACAGAGGAAGAGAGGGGGAAGCCCTGCCCCATCCTGTTTGAGATAGAAAAAGATGAGGAAGTGGCAAAGGGCATTTTATTCTTGCCGAAAGGCTCAAAGGAAATGTAGCCAGGAGCTGGCTATTATGCCTGCAATTCAGAGACATTTTGCTGTGTTATTAATGTGTGGTTGGCTCCCTCTAGTGTTGGCTGGACTCTGTGTCACTTCTTTTTTTTTTTCTTGTGACAAAACTCAGAGCAAAGCATCGTGGGATGTGTAGCTCAGAACTTTGAAGTTTAAATTCCAGCGGGACTGGCTTGAAATACAACATCCAGAGTGCTGGAATAGAAGAACAGACTGCTGGGAGAGGATATAAAAAGGGCTGGAACAGCCTGCATCACTCTCTTAGGATGCCAGATTGACTCTGCCAGCAGGAGGTCTGTGTGACAGTGAGCTGCAGTGATTCACAGCCTACACAGCAGGGAGTCGTTCAGCTATACCCAGAGGGACCTCTGTGGACAGTATCGCTTTTCCCCTACAGTGGACTGGAGGTTTTTTCAGGTTATCCAGTGATGCCTGCACTTCAGATCTGGGTAGGCTGTAGTGTGGCGCCACGGATGCCATTTCCCAGAGCCAGGATACAGAGAGAGAGTTCCTGGAAGAGTCTTCTTCATTAACTACATCGTTGCCAGCTGTTTCTGTGTCCAGTGTGGTGAGCAGACTTAGCCCATTTAGATGCTATAAGACACTGCTTACAGACATCATTTATTCATCTCCGCATGGTGGTACTTGTAGTGCCACTGGAAGTCAGTTCCTACATTATAACGAACACTGTTTGCAGACATCTACATATGCCTTGTTCACATTATTGCTTCTTTTAGTCTTATTGGATATAATACCACTAGAATCATACAGGAGGAGTTTAAAGTAAAATAAGGATACCCTAAAAGATCTGCCAAATTTGCTATACTATATTACCAAGGATTACCTTAATCACATTACATCAAAGCTAGCTGAGGACTTGTGGATTTCAAGGAATAACCCCTCCACTTTTTTGTATCCTTGCTTCATCTTCTCTAGTTCCTTTGGACTTTATTTAAAGGGGGGGGCAGCCAATTTGAATATAATAGTTTGCATATTGTTCTTTTCATGTTGTGAAATTCTTGATGACCTGTGGGCTGAGGAAACAGAAGGGAGTGACCCTGACATAGGAAATAAGGTGTCAGTCCCCTACCCTTCTGCTAACCTGTTCACATAGGTTTCTGTGATTGGGTTAAGATCTAGTTGAATTTGAATCCTACTGTGTTGATCTGTGTTCACTTACAGTTGAAGAGTTTTAAACCACTATATTTTTATAAATAGAGCTATAGTGTTCATATAAGTGTTCCTTTTCTTGTTGCAGTGTTGAAATCGACTTAATTTTGAAGCACCCCATATATTCAGGTACTTCGTGTGGCACCAAGCTTCACCTTTAGTGATGTGGTATCCCTAGCCCTTCCTTTCCTCTTCATGTTGTCTTTTCCCTTGCCCTTCTCTAGGGAAGTAGATGTAATAGCACTACATACAAATCCCAAATGCCTATGAAGGCAATGCTGGAATAAAGGTATTCTCTATACCCCCCTCTTGCTATATATGTCCCCCCACTAAATGATATAGTCTAAATGTATTTTATTATGTATTTGAATACTATAGGAAAGACATTTTTGTCTTTCCCTATAGATGTCTAAGAACTCTATATACTGTAGTCCGGTTTCAGCATCAGTGGATGTATGCCTATTGCTATGTGAGTAAAGGATAGCGCTAGTTAGCCCAAAATCTATTTATAAATGAATGCATCTATTATTATACACTGTGTATACAAGTAATAGGCACAAAAGAACTACAGTATGATATCCAATATCTAAATTATGCAAAACAATAATGTGCTGAGGCTGCAATGTGGGCATACACAAGAAAATGTTAGTCCATTCTCTGTTTAAAAGGAAGTCCATATAAAGTGCGAATGGCAATACAAGCACTATAGGCTTCAGTGTAAGCATAGGTGGTGGCGGACGGGGTACAGGGAAGAGAAGGACAAGTCCACAATCACGGCAGCCATCCAGGGGAAACAGAGACCATATTCCCAAATACTGTAGAAAACAAGAAAGAGAGGCGCCTCTGGGTGCAGACTGTATGGAATATTTAATGCATATAAGAATAAAAGTGATTACAACTCACATTTGCGAAGTAAAAACAGGCATGTATGAGTCCCATAAGGCAGGGGGCATCAGTGTAGTCCATCAGGCAATCGCTCATGGAATTGGCATCCTCAGCGGTATGCTCCTGTGCCGCTAGATGGTGCGCGGTCTGCTGTGTTGAATGAGCGCCAAACCGAGGCTTGGGGAGCAAGCTGAGATCCAGGTGAAGGGTAATGACGTCACTGGAAGTGCGACGCGTTTCTGAGCATGCTGGCCGCGATGACGTGACGGCCGCGCTCCTTTGTCAAGCAGGAAAATGGGGGACTGGTAAAACAAAGATATATAAGGGGAGGAAAGGGGGGAGTGGCCAGTAAATTAGTCCGGCCCAGACTGCTAATGTAACATGACATGGCGAATGGAGGCTAAATGGATCACATGGGCTCAGATTCTAGGACATTATAAAGAAACAACATGATAAAAGCATCTTGTGGCTTAGTACCTTTGGCACAAGTAAGTGTTGAATTTCCTGCTGAGCACTTTGCTATAAGTGATGTTTTGCATAAGATGTACACACATATACATTTGTATATATATAATTGTTAGTATATTTTTTGTATCCTAATTAAAGTATGTTTCTGCGATTAGAAATATTCAAGCTCCTGAAGAAGCGACTGTACAGGTCGCAAAACCTGTACAGCAGAATTTTTAATTATCCAAACCAATCTGAAATATATATATATATATATATATATATATATGTGTATATATATATGTGTATATATATATATATATATATATATATATATATATCAGTGTGGGCATATTTCCAGTACATCTAGTATTGCCTAACAGGAAGTATATTCCATTATATCCTCCAGAGGAACCACTTTGAGTCCTATGTATTTTTATTACATTATTGTCTGTATTGTCTGTATTTGATGTGTTTTTTATGTGAACTATTAAAATTTGAAATTAGTTTTATACATGCTTATAAGGTCCATTATTCTAAATTCCATATTATCTAGACTATTTAGGATGTGGCACAATATTATATCAGGTGTTTGATTGCCACCTACGGGCACTGCAATCTATTTCAGTACCTCATAGAAAAAAAGGTGTCAGTTCCCTACCCTTCTGCTAACCTGTTCACATAGGTTTCTGTGATTGGGTTGAGATCTAGTTTAATTTTTATCCTACTGTGATGATCTGTGTTCACTTACAGTTGAAGAGTTTTAAACCACTATACAGTGGAACCTCAGATTGCGAGTAACGTGGTTAACAAGCGTTTCGCAATACGAGCACTGTATTTAAAAAAAAACCTGACTTGGTTTGCGAGTGTTGTCTCGCGAAACGAGCAGGATTCAAGCCAAAGCAGTGTGCAATACCGCATTTGGCCTGAGGTGGGGCGCCATAGCGGATCAGAGCCGAACAACGCCGTTCGGAGCTGTTCGGAAATGCTCGGAAAATCGTGGAAATTCTCAGTTCTGGAGCCTTTCCGAGGTATTCCGAGTTCAGCCGAGGTGTCCTTTCCGAGTGTTTATGAGGCTCTCCGGTGCCCCCTGCCTCTGGCCGCATGCGGTATTGCATGCCATTGAAGTCAATGCGGAACAAATTATTTTCATTTCCATTGACTTCAATGGGAAAACTCACTTTGATATGCGAGTACTTTGGATTACGAGCATTCTCCTGGAACGGATTATGCTCGTAATCCAAGGTTCCACTGTATTTCCTTTTTTATAAATAGAGCTATAGTGTTCATATAAGTCTACCTTTTCTTGTTGCAGTGTTGAAATCTATGGTCTCACTAATACAGTAAACAAACTTGAACTGTTTACTTAATATTGTGTGAGTCTCTTATTATTAGTACAGTTGGTAAGATGACTGAACCCAGGGTGTCAGAGGTGATGGAGGATTTGCAGAGTCGAGGTAACCAGTGGGGTACAGATTCTATTAGCAGCCCTCATGGGAGTACCGCTACATTTGGAGGTTCCACTGAGATACCCCATCTGGGACGCTCAAGCAAGTCAGGTGACATTTCAAGGGTAGAAGAGAAAATGGACTTGGTCGCTGTCCCTGACTGGGGTCGATAACATGGGAGCCAAATGGAGCTACCCGCAGTCTTGAAACTGCCCGGAGTCTGGTGGTTCGACAAGGAGGTGCGACAGCTGATGAGAAAGGCTGTCCCAGGACAAGGGTCCTATGTCTTAGACTTAAAATATGAATATGATGACTATTGCACATATGTTCTCTTGGAATGGTGGGAGAGTGTTCCAGCTGAGTTTCAGAGGAGTGTTGTAAGTCTGGTGGAAGGCCTTGATGTTTAAGTGATCCCATTACAGTCAACAGGTGATCTGGATGAAGACCCCTCCCAGTTGCAACCAGGAAGTCCAGCTGCGGATGGCTCAACCACGGGTAGTCCAATGGCTGAAATGCCCCCAGCCTCGTTCTACATGGATATGAGTCGATTGGGTGACAGCCTGATAAAAAGTCATGCCATCTCAGCTAATCAGGGGTATGAGAAGTTGCAATTTTTCTCAGGCCGTGTTCCAACCCCAAGAGGAGAGGAAGAGTTTGACAGTTGGGTGGATCAAGCCATGCAGGCAATAGAAGATTGAAATTTGTCTGAGGCAGTGAAGAGACAACGGATCAGTGAAAGCCTCCAGAGTCAAGCAGTTGATGTTATTCAAAGCCTCAAGAGGGGAAACCAGACTGTGAGACTATAGTTTACATTGAGGCTTTGTGTGCAGTTTACAGAAGAGTGTAGAAACTACCTGATCTAATGAATAAATTTGAACATACCCATCAGTGTTGAGGAAAGAGGTTGTTGGACTATGTTAGAGTGGATCGAATTCTGCATCAAATCATTCAGAAAAAAAGGATTGATCATTGGAAAGCAGATAAAGTCTGACTTGAGAGGATCTTGCAAGGGGCTATGCCCAACCATCCAATCGTGCTCCGACTGTTACTGAAAGGAACACAAGAGGCTCCAACTTACCCAAAGTTAATGAAACTGGTTAGAGAAGAAGAAGCTTTGCTGGTTGAGAAAAATCAAGGGTCACGGGATGTGATGAAGACTCCCCAGAAGATGGAGAAATTCACAGCTCAGCCAGCTCAAGTGGATACCAGTGTGACAGAAAGTGACGAGGAGTTGGGGGAGTGCCCTAAGCCTCCCGTGGCACAAGCTACACCCAAAGTTACCCCAGTTAAGTTGCTAGACACTGGGGCCCAAGTTCAAGATCAGGTGCAACAGGCTTTGATGCATGTTATGGAGGCCCAAGCCAAGGCACAGGCCAAAAGGATCGGTATCCAAAAGTGTTTCCAGGGCACAGTACCCGCAAAAGGAAGGGAACACCAAATTGCTGTCAGAACTTATGAAATTGTTACACAACTTGCTCTCAATTCAGAAGGCAGGAAACTTTCAGGGGTCTTAATGAAGGAGCCAGCTGGAAACCCAGACAAGAAACAGAGCTCCAAGATTGGAAAGAGGAGGAAGGCCAAAAAGCAATACCAGAAGAAAGGCCTGGGGTCAACCTTCTTGCCACCTTTGCAGTCGTGTAACCCGTCATCAGGGTCAGGGACCCAGGCACAGGGGGTCAATGTCTTATCACCACCTAGGGCCACTGCTAGGTCCGCTCGGGGTACAAAGAGTGATTACAGACCCAACCTTACTAGAAACAACCTAGAGAGCTTCCCAGAGAGGTTAGTGGGGCCATCCTCAATTATGTCTGTACAAGTGGAGGGTATTTACACTGAAGCCTCGTACACACGACCGAGTTTCTCGTCGTAAAAAACACGTCGTTTTTTTCGACGAGATTCTTGTTAACCTTGTCGATTTTCTCGTCAAGCTTTCCATGCGTACACACTGACATTTCCCAATTTCCTTGTTGTTCTCCGCGGTCACGTCCAGCACGTACGACGGCACTATAAAGGGGAAGATCTTTTTTCTTGGCGCCACCCCTTGGGCTGCTTTTGCTGATCTCGTGTTACTGCGTGTGAAGTAAAAGTTTGGGAAGAGATGATTCGCGCTTTTCAGTCTTCGTACTTTTCAGATCGTTTTCTGCGGTTCAGTTTGTGCTTGTGGGTTTGTATCTTGACTTTCAGGGCGTCTAGGCAGGTCGTATCTGTTTTACTGTGCGTTCTTGCCTGTTCGTTTCTGTTTTTCAGTTCGTTATTCATAGGCCTTGCTGTTCTAAAGTGCGTTCTGTTCTGTACGTTCTGATAAGACGACCGTTTCCTAGCCATGTCGCCTCGACGTTCTCGTCGTCGAGTTCGTGCTGTGCGTGCGCTTGGTGTTGGTCTGCTTGTTTTGGACCAAGACCAGTCCATGAATGGTGTGAGGAGGAGTTCATGGACCAAGAATTGGTTGCTCCAGCGGGACCAATTCTGCCACATGCCTCTGCTGCGGGAGATAGTTGAGAATAATCCTGGGGACTACAGGAATTTTCTGCAGATGTCTGACCCCGTTTTTCAGGAACTGTTGGCTTTGGTGTCCCCCTATATTACCAGGAAGGACACCGTTATGCGGGAAGCCATCAGTGCTGAGCAGAGGCTCATCGCCACGTTACGTTATCTGGCGACAGGGAGAAGTCTTCAGGACTTGAAGTTCACGACAGGCATCTCCCCCCAGGCTCTGGGCCTCATAATCCCAGACACCTGTTCTGCTATTATACAAGTCCTGCAGGAGGACTATATTAGGGTAAGTTTTCTCCATTAACATCACATTTTATGTATTACATGTATGCTAATGTATTGTATTTCTTTCATCCTTCCCTAATTACCATGATTGTAATATGCTCAGAATGTCCCCTTTGTCCTCATGCATGCTTGAAGCTTTAGATTGCCCCTTTTTTCTCCTCCATGCATATTTTCCTTCACTAACCTTTCCAGCAGGGGCGCCTGTTGCTCCAAATGTTTGGGGGTTCAAACCCCAATTTAGGAAATAAACTTCCTCCTTTTTTGCTCTGGTGCCTATTAAACGCCCCCATTTGTTCCCTCCAATGCAGCCAGTTCCCCCCCAGCCCTGCACTTACCTTCTTGTGGTCAGTGCCATCCTTCTTCTGTCCTTGATGTCTTCTCCTTCCCTTGATGTTGCATCAGCCAATCATGTTACCATTAAACAGACTTGGTGAACATGATTGGCAGAGCAGCCTGTCAGTGTTTACCCAAGGAATGCCCCCCCCCCCCTGCGTCCCCTATTTAACTTTTCTGAAGCCAATTACATCCCTCAGGCTGTAATGTGCAAGACAATTTTTCTTACTGTTTCTGATATGCAATTTTAAGCGCATAAATGCCGCAGTTCTTCATATGTCGGTCGCTTAACAGGGGGCCATCCACCTGAATAGTGGGCGGCATAGACAATACATAGGTTAATGCAAGGCATGAACCTATGTATTGTTCTGAGTGACGGGCACAGGAGAGAGGGGGCAGTGCTCCAGCGCCCACTCTGGACGCACCGCCACTGCAATGCTATCCTGTGTCCAAACACATCTACCCCCCCTCCCCATTATAATTTATTAATGGACCATCATAGGGGGTGATGAATATGATACATGAGCCTTCCATTATACTTATTTAAAACACCTTAATAAACGTAGACTTTGCTTGATGTTGGCCTCTAATGTATTTTCTTAGAATATACTTGTAATGTTTGATTTGTGTATTCTAATATTTTTTCATCTTGTTTGACTCCACAGCTTCCTTCCACGCCACAGGAATGGCAGACTGTGGCATCGGAGTTTGCCACGTGGTGGGACTTCCCCAACTGCGGTGGTGCTATAGACGGGAAGCACGTCCGCATCGTGCCGCCACCCCATTCTGGGTCCTACTACTTCAATTACAAGGGGTTTCATAGCATTGTGCTGATGGCGGTGGTGTCAGCACGGTATGAATTCCTCTATGTTGATGTAGGGAAGAATGGCCGGATGTCCGATGGGGGATCCTTCATCCAGACGGAGTTTGCCCTCCGTCTCCAGAGTGACGACCTTGCATTGCCACCGGATGCAGGGAATATTGAAGGACTCCCATTTGTGTTTTTGGCTGATGAAGCCTTCGGGCTCGGACCACATCTTATGAGGCCATTTCCTCAGAGGACCCTGACCCCAGAGAAGAGGGTGTTCAATTACCAGCTGGCCAGGGGCCGAAGAGTCGTTGAAAATGCCTTTGGCATAATGGCCAGCCGGTTCCGCCTTTTTAGGACTTCAATACACTTGGCGGACTACAAAATAAACTATGTAGTATTATGCTGCTGTGTGCTACACAATTTTCTTTGCCGCAAATCTAATTCCTATATGGCCTCAGTTTTGCCTGAGGCTGGACTTTCCCCTGATAATCCCCTGCCGGGCCTGGAATCTGCCCGTGCTGGCTTGCCCCCCCAAAATGCCCGTGAGGTTCGGGACAAATACATGGACTATTTCACGGGTAGGGGGGCAATTCCTATGCCAGGCTATGTCTAAAGATTCCTGTCTAACGATCCAAATAAAAATCTTGTTTAAACTTCTAACTTTTGTTGGTTTCCTGTCTCCTAGTTTGTCTTAGTGCATTTGTAGTGCCAAGTGTATTTTCCTTTAGTAAATACCAACCATTTCACTATGTAACCTTTAAAAATGTACCAAATAAGGTTAGAGCATATTAGAAAAAGAAGCTACACATTGTTTGTGTTCAAATATTTTACTATGTGCAAATTCACACACCACTTTTTTTTTTTTATTTTACATTTTTTGTTTGCCTGGCCACAAACCGGCAATTGTTTTCTTAGGAAAATACAAAAACAACAGTTGCATTCCAAAAATTACAAAATTGGATACCTCGGAGCAATCTGAGACATTCACTTACACAAACTATATGTCTCTATGTGCCCGTCCTAATATGGGGTCCTGCCACCCCTTGCCCAGCCAAAAATTGAATATGCACACAATTGGGATTATTTTCCTATAGGGATTTTAGACTCCTGATCCCTATTGTCAACATGTGCTATCTGCCATCAGGGGTGATCAATGGACGTGTTTTGGGGGTGCAACCCCTTCCTCAGTTCACCTACTTTAGATACAAGGAAGGGGTTGCACCCCAAAAGACGTACATGGATATCCCCTGATGGCAGATAGCACATGTTGACACACTGTGTGCAGATTAAATTTTTGGCTGGTTTGATTGTCAAAAAGTTTTTTAAAAGTTGAAGAAGAAACATGAAAAAAAGGGGGTTGGGATGCCTTATTGAATTCTCCCCAAAACATCGAGAATGTCTTTAAATGTTTGATCCATCACATGAATTCTTTCTTTAATTTTGTCCAGTTCCGTGCTACATTCCATCACTTGCTGGATGAGGCGGAGGGCACTGTCAGCAGAGAAACCTGTACTATCCTTCACCCCAACATTCACATCCCCTAAAAACAAAATAAAAAGGTATTATAACTCTGCAGGCCTACCTCTCTTACCTGAAGCTGTGGTGACAGATACTGACCTGTTGTGGTGACCAGTTCCACAACTTCATCCACCTCTCCTTCCTGCACTTCTCCTTCCTCCACCTCAACTTCCTCCACATCTTTAAGTTGTTGGTCTTTTGGAGTTTGGGGTTGTTGTGAAGCTGTGGGGTTCCTGTGCTCCCTGGAGTGTCCTCCTCCCAGTCTTCTCTCCCCTATGAGAATCAAACAAAAGGTAGAGTTATCACACATAAATTCTGTACGTAAAAAAAAAAACAGGCTAAATTGCTTGGAAGTGGGGTACAAGTGTGTGTTTGGGCGGAAGTTAAAGATGAATGCATTATTTCTGACCAAGAATATGTTTAGTATTCACCTTTGTCTGTCATTTTTTAGACATGTAGGCAACACAAAAATTCTCTGATGCACCTGTGTGGGACACCCAAAAAAGGCGGGTCTGGTGGCCCACACTATAGTGCTCCAAAGTACAGATGTGGAAGCAGCTGCTGAGTGTCCTCTCCTTTACACAGTTTACAGTTTGCATTTCATTCTCTTTACAAACACATCATCTAGCCTAAAACTTGGTGCCCCAAATTTCCAAAAAAATGGCAGATGTCTAATTACTTTTGTGGCTGTAAAATAAGCCAAAACAGCGGATAGTGGCCGAACGAAGTGTCTGTAACATAACGAACGATTACTGTGGCCAACCAAGTTCAAAATATTACATTTTGGAAGGGAGTCCAATAAGAAAAAAAAACTAAACCAGCAACATGTCAGTTTAGAAAAGGATTAATAGCATAAAAGTGTACATTTTACTTACTTTTTGCGAGCATTCTCTTAATACTCCTTAACTGCTCTGGCTCCCTCAGTTTGAGGTCTGGCCACCTCTTTCTGAGCTGCTCATTTTAGCGTTTCCCCCCGAAATTCGTCTTCAGACTCTTCACGACTTTAGTGAGGATTTTGGCCTTCCTTCTATTTGGTTTGCTATACGGCCCATGTTTTGCGTCATAATCAGACTTGAGCAAGATGTCCACCATCTCCGCCATCTCGGCAAAAGACATATTCGATGCCTTGAATCTCCTCCTTGATCGTGACGTTTCCTCGGTCTCCGGGCTTGTCTCCTCCTCGTTAGTTGCGGAATTATCAGACACCTGCTGTAACTCCGCCATATCTGTCTGCGCGTCCAAAGAGAAGGGGCGGGGAAAAGATGTTAGTTAGAACGTCATGGGCGGGCGACGTGTTCGTATTTTGACGCATTCGTGGTGTGTATATAGCAAACACACATGTGACTATAGTACGTTCGGTGTGCGGAGAGAGGAGTTCAAGTGACGGACGTGCGAACAAAGGTATGTGATTTTGAGACTGTGCCAAATTGTTGGCCTATACTGTCTTGAGAATGTTGTAGGATATATATGGTGACTACGATGTTAAGGAGGTTAGACTGTTTGCCTCACATTAGTTATATATTATTTATTTAACTTGCAGATACAATATGAATGTCTTTATTAGCGACAAAGAGTTCCTGGTGGAATTTATTGACCGGGTAAGGGAGCTGCCGGCTCTGTGGGAGACGAAAAACCCCATCCACAAAAAAAAAGAGGGGTGAGAAAAGCAGCACTGGAGAAGCTGCTCCCATTTGTGCAGACCAAGGTGCCCACAGCCACAGCAAAACAAGTGGACACTAAAATTGGGAGCTTGAGAGGCACCTACAGGACTGAACGCTCTAAGGTCCTGGCTTCTCAGTGGTCAGGAGCAGCAGCAGATGATGTTTATGTCCCGATTTTGTGGTACTACAGCAGGATGTCCTTCCTGGATGACCACATTGAGGCAAGGCCATCACTCTCCACTCTTCCCCCCAGACTTCCCTGCAGCCAACCTGAGCCTTCTCTGGAGCAAGAGGAGGCAGCCATCCTGGATGATCCTGATTTGGCCATCTGGAGCCAGGTATAGTATTAAATGAAAATGTATTGGGATAAAATTAATGTTTGCCAAATATGTCAAGATGAGAAACATACAATATTTTGGCTTCCACAAGTGAAATCAAGATCTCGAGACATTAGTCTGCACTTAATTGGGTGCTAAATAGTCAATCTGATGTAGGTGTAAATTAGAAAAAATATTTCGTGGGCGGAGCCGGCGGCCGGAGCGGATGGTGGTGTGAGAGGAGAGCTCCGACGCATCAGGGGACCTTAAGCAACCTTTAGCGGCTTTTGAGGCTCAGAAACAGCACATCCGAGCGGCGGAAGACAGGAGGAACCCCGCTGATAGCATGGCCAAACACAAGAACAGAGAGGGGCCCAGAAAATTGACAGACTTCTATCCCTCCATGACAGGCCGGAAGGCCCAAGATGGCGCCGCAGCGGGACTGCATGCATCACACTGCCATGAGGGAGAGAACAGCGCGACATTCACTTTGCAGGGTGAGCTACCTAATGACACACTAACTCAGCCCCCTTATTCTTCCCCATTCAACAGCCCCCTCAAGCAGAAACGGAGGGTCAGTGCCCCAGGGGATGATAGCAATGAACAAGGAGGGGGGGGAGACGACATGGAGCAAGCTGCCTCATATGCCCAGAAGCTGGATGATATGCCTGTCTCTGGTCAGCCCATGACCGATACAATTATGAAGGATATGATCCTGACGCTAAGAGGGGCCATACAACAAGACATAGCTCACATCGCTCACTCCACACGCAGGGAGCTGAGTGCAATGGGGGATAGAATAGCCCATGTCGAAAACAAAATGGGGGATTTCTCTGCAGCCCACAACGAATTGGTGGATGCTCATGTGGATCTAGAAGATGAACTCACAGCACTACGCCTGAAGGTCTCAGATCTCGAGGACCGCGCACGCAGGAACAATGTGAAATTCAGAGGGATTCCTGAAACAGTTAAGCCTGCCGAACTGAGTTCATTTCTGCAGCAGCTAATGAAGACGGCAATTCCCTCGCTCACCACAGCGGATGTCATTATTGACAGAGCACACAGGCTGCACAAACCACAACATCTCCCTGAGAAGATTCCTAGGGATGTTATAGCCAGAATTCATTTCTTTCATATTAACGACCAGCTTATGAGGTTTTCCAGGCAAAACAACATCCTCCCAGACCCATATGCTGGAATCACACTGTATGCTGACCTATCACAGGCCACAATGAAGGCTAGAAATAATCTGATACCGGTTACAAAAATGCTGAGAAATCATAAGATTCTCTATAGATGGGGCTTCCCTGCAAAAATCATTCTGGAGAAAAACAACGAATGGTATTCCATTTCCTCCCTGGATAAAGGTCTGGAACTACTCCGCAAGTGGGGACTCCTTCCCCAGGAAGGTTTCCCTGAATCCATGGACCAGTCTTCACCCAGATCGGAACTTATCAACAACCGCAGTGCCAGGAACAACCGTGATAAATAACCACATCTGTACTACACTAATAATGGTCCTATGGTGCTGAACTTCCTATTTTCCAAATTAACCTTACTGCGCCTCTTTCGCCTTCTAATGCTGAACAGATGGTCCCCGGATGTTCGGCTGAACAGGTAATCACCTGAATGTTTTTACCCCAATACTGCTTTTGGGATTGTTCCAAATCCATCCTGTTGATGATAACGGTTATATGTTTTGATTTTCAGACCATTGACGTTGCAATGGTTACTTGTCTCTGTATAATTTTGAGACTCCAGGCTTCTGTAATGAAAACCAAATTACAGCTCCTCACTGCTCAGAAATTAATGCTCAGCTACAGCCAATTCTCATATTGCGCCACTAGATGTCACCGAAGCACCATGAATGAAACAAATGACACTTAAACTGCTATCTATCAACGCTAGAGGACTTAACAGCCCCTATAAAAGGAGAACCCTATGGAAAACTGCCCTGGACGAGAACTGTGATGTACTGTGTGTACAAGAGACTCATTTCCTGGACCAAAGTACACCTAAATGCTCCCATAAGAAATTTCCACATGTCTTCACGGCAAATAACTAAAAAAAAAACAATGGAGTAATGATCGCTATTAAGGACTCTGTATCTTTTAACCTCCTAGATGAACACTATGATAGTAATGGTAGGTATATCATCCTGATTACCGAAATTAACAATGAGGTATACACACCGGTGAACTTGTATGCTCCAAACAAAAGCCCGATTAGGTTTTTACGCAAAACCATACAAAAAGCAAAAGCAATGAAAAAAGGTAACCTAGTCATTTGCGGAGATTTTAATGTACTTATGAATAACATGCTTGACTCCTCCTCTGGGGAGCGGAGACGAGCGCCATCCCTAGGTAATTTCTGCCTGGGGGAAGATCTCTATGATCCTTGGCGCTGTCTCCGCTCCACAGAGAGGGACTACACCTACTTCTCACCGGTCCACAAGAGTTACTCTAGGATTGACTTCTTCCTTACGGACAAATATACTTTACAAAAGGTACTCAAAGCAAATATTCACACCATCACATGGTCTGACCACGCCCCTATCACCATTGATATAACTTCCACCAACAAAACTACAGCCTCTCCACTTTGGCGTAACAACACATATCTACTCTCCCAGCCCAAAATTAGGGAGGAAATTCAAGGGAAGCTAAATGAATTCTTTGAATTCAATGAAACCCCTGGCACTTCCCCCGCGACAATCTGGTGCGCCCACAAAGCCTTCACGAGAGGCGCCTTGATCCAGATAGCAGCTAGGGAAAAAAGGAAAAAAAGCAGATATATATCGCAACTCCATGACCGAATAGCTGACCTGGAAAGTAAGCATAAAAAAAATGGGGACCACTCCTTATTACAACAATTGAACTCCAGGAGGGAGGAACTGAGACTAGTATTGAAATCAGACTACGACCTTTACTATAAGAGACTTAAACTAACTTTCTACTCCCAGAACAATAGAGCGGGGAAGTTACTAGCATCCCAATTAAAGAAAAGACAAGCACAATCCAGAATATCTATAATTAAACATCCCACTAATAATACTTCATATCAGAACCCCAAAGACATAGCAAACGCGTTTAAAGACTTCTACGAGGTCTTATATAATCTGAACCAGGATAAGTCTACCCATCAACCCACAGAAACTGAGATTACTGACTTTCTTAAAAGGATTGACCTCCCGTCCATAGATAAGGGGACCTTAGGCATAATTAATGCGCCCTTTACAGAAGATGAAATCAAGGACGTAATTAAGAAACTTCCCAAACACAAATCACCGGGAGCCGACGGGTTCTCAGCCGAATACTACCAAACATTCTCATCTTTGCTCGCCCCCCGACTGGTAGATCTATACAATACGGCGGCACACACCTGTGCATTCCCAAAGGAAATGCTCCAAGCAATTATAGTGACTATCCCAAAACCCGGGAAGGATCCGGCCTACCCCCAGAATTATAGGCCCATTTCACTCCTGAACTCGGATCTAAAGATTTATGCAAAGATAGTAGCAAACAGACTACTCAATGTAACCCCTACACTCATTGGGCTAGAACAAGTGGGCTTTGTCAAGGGCAGACAGGCCCCAGATGGCACTAGGAAAATGATCAATCTCCTGAGACACGCGGAACTCAATCGCACGCCTAGCATATTTGTAGCCTTAGACGCGGAAAAGGCGTTTGATAGAGTTCACTGGTCATACCTGTCACACACGCTACATAAATTCGGCATAAGCGGATTCTTGCATTCAGCGGTCATGTCTTTATACACGAATCCCTCCGCCAGAGTATTTACGTCAGGGATGCTTTCTGATTCCTTCAACCTCACAAATGGAACGAGACAGGGATGTCCGCTGTCTCCGATTGTTTTTTCCCTAGCAATAGAACCCCTTGCAGAAATCATTAGATCCACTGGGGAGATCACAGGCCTCCGAATTGGTCACACGGAACACAAAATAGGTCTGTTTGCAGATGATGTGATTCTTACCATGACCAACCCACACATCTCACTAAGTAAAGCCACGGAAGTTATTAATGAATTTGGGAGGATAACATATTACAAAATTAACACCTCTAAATGTTTTGCCCTGCCACTTCATTTACCCCACAATATGGTCGCCAAACTAGAACTACTATTCCCTTGCACCTGGGATGCCCCCTCTATCACCTACTTAGGTATCCAACTCACCCACCCTACATCCAAACTATACTCTGAAATTTTTTTACCCCTCCTAGAGCAGACCAAGAAAGACTTTTTACAGATGTCCAAATTCCAACTGTCATGGATGGGGCGGATTGCGGCTTATCAGATGCAAATATTCCCCAAGATTCTATACCTTTTCAGAACCATCCCAATCCCTATACCCCACAAATTTTTCTCGGATCTCGCAAAGCTTCTGAATGCCTACATATGGGAGAATAAAAAACCTAGAATAGCGATGAAAATTCTTTACTTACACAAAAAGGTGGGGGGAGGAAGCTTACCGAACGCGTATGCCTACTATACTGCCTCTTTATTGGACCAGCTGAAATTTTGGTTCTCTAGTCAGGAAGATAATTTATGGAATCAAATAGAAAGGGAGGTTACACCAACTCATGATCTGATTGCACTCCTGATGGCATCCACCATACATCACAAACCCCTAATACCTGATTACCCTACAATTAGGGCCTCAATTGCTGCGTGGTCCCTACTCACCAAAATGAAATTCCCGGGGGAGACTACTCACAAACTAGAAAAGCCTCTCACGACCTACACATTCCTTATTCATAACTTCTCAACACATCACTGGAAACAAAAGGGCGTGCATTTTCACACTGTAGATATTACTCAACCTTCGGCACTTGACACCCTTATGCTACAGCAAATTCGGAGTTATAATAAAATGAATCCTCATGATACCACGGAAGTCCCACTAGTCCTATGGGAATTCTTCATGTCCAGGGGCAAGACAAACATAAGGGGTATATCTCTCTGCTATAGATTCTGTAACCATCAATTAAAGAACTCCAAAACCCCGAATATGCTCAAATGGGAGGCTGAACTACAGACAATCTTTACATTCCCACAATGGATGACTGCTATTAGATACAATAGGGTATCCTCAGCCTGTGTAGATCACTGGGACAATTCGTGTAAGTTACTGCATAGGTGGTACATCACCCCGACGCGCCTACACACAATGAACCCCATTCTTTCCCCACTTTGCTGGAGAGAGTGTCAGCACAGAGGTAACCTCCTACATGTTATGTGGCACTGTAGTATACTACATAACTTCTGGAGAGATGTATTTTCACTCATCTCAGACATTTCCAAAACGAAGTGTAAACCCACCCCAGAATTAGCACTTCTTACATTAGGGATAGACTCCTTCCCAAGCGCACAAAGGATTGTGATTGTACATATCCTATTTGCTGCCCGTATATCAATTGCAGCCAAATGGAGATCCCCAGACCCCCCTACTGTGTTGGAGGTCATAAATAGAGTAAATGCTCAATGTTTAATGGAGAAGATGCTAGCGTATAAATTGAACAAAATACATGTCCATCAGAAATTTTGGGGTCTGTGGCCCACCACTATATGACGTCCTCTAGTGTTGAGTAAACTGTTTGTTGATTTCTTATGTATATGCGAAGACATGTGGAAAGGCGCGGTAGCATGTTTAGAGCAGTGAACCTGGTAACATCATTATTCTTCCTGATAATCTAAATACAGGTATTGTTGTAGTGTTAAATTAGATATGGGTCATACTATGAATATTTTCTCAAGTACCGTGATACTCTGTCCCAATAATATAGTATCAATCTACACACATGTGCAATTGGGGTCGGCCAAATTCTGGGCTGCGCTTTCTATGCCTGGACCTTCATATAAAGGGCCTGCTCACAGAATATTCCCGAGAGGGGTGACAGGCTCCCTAGCCTAAGTTTACTGTTGATTATAGTTCCTGGACTGATGTTATGGAGCCAACGCTCCTGACCCATGATAAAGTCCCAAGAAGGCCGGAGTTGTATTATTTAGAGTGTTGTTAAGCCCTGCATGTGCAATACTTGGAGATGTATGTTGCTAAAGTAATGTATGTAACTTGAGACTGTACCTGTATGTAATGTCCATCTTATCATTAATTTAAAAATAAAGAATAAAAATTTTTAGTCAAAAAAAAAAGAAAAAAATATTTCTGGATTTACATTCTAATTGCTTCAATCATGCTTATAAAGTTTGCTGCAAAGATTAAACCAACATATTAAACTATGTCCCTTTTTCATACACAGGATGAAATCAGCCAGGAGGAGGGTCTGGAAACTGTCAGGCAGGAGGAGGAAGGGCCCAGTGGCAGCCAGGAGGAGGCAGGGCCCACTGTGAGCCAAGAGGAGGCAGGGCCCAGTGGCAGCCAGGAGGTGGCAGGGCCCAGTGGCAGCCAGGAGGTGGCAGGGCAAAGGAGAAGCACCAGATCCCAGGTGCCTCCCATCCGGCTTCCCAAAAGAGGCAGGAGGGACAGGACCACCAGTGAGGCAGCAATGGCCCTTATTAAAGAGGCCCATGCCACCCTCAAAGAGCCCACATCCCCTGAAGAGACCATTGCCGGCCTAGTGGAGGCAAAGTTCAAGGTGATGAGCATGGAGCAACGCCTCCTATGCGAGCCCCTGCTCATCACCTTGCTCAACAAGGGGGTGATGGGAAAAATTACCCCCAATACAGCCATTTGTGAGGTGGCACAACTGTCCCAACCTCAACCTCCTCCTCCACCTCCACATTCTTCTTCTGCCCCACCCCCTTCTCCTCCACCTCCACCTTGTTCTTCCGCCCCACCCCCTTCTCCTCCACCTCCACCTTGTTCTTCTGCACCACCCCCTTCTCCTCCACCTCCTCCTCCTCCTGACAGGAGTACCCCTCCAGTGGCCCAGCCTCCAGCCAAACGAAGAAGGAAGGCTGCAGGGAAGGCTTCAGGAAAGGTTGCAGGGAAGGTTGCCAGGAAGACGAGGAAGTGATGGTCTTGCTTCATTGTGGTCGGACAGAAGGCAGCCTGTTGTAGTACCACACACTTGGGACATATATCTCACCTGCTGCTGTTCCTGACCTCTGGGAGGCCAGCATCAGATTGTGCTCAGAAATGTTGGCCTTCTCTCAAGCTCCCAATTTTAGTGTCCACACAGGGTTGCTGTGTGCTCTGGGGTCCCTGGGATGCACAAATGGCAGCAGCTTCTCCAGCGCTGCCTTCTCTTTATTTTAGTTCAAACATGAATAAATGTTATTTTTCTTTAAGTTCATACTTGACTATGTGTATTTGTAAAAATGTAAAATCTAGCTTTGGAGTAAGCAGATACATTTGACTGACAAAAAAAGGGACAGATACCAACCCCCCAAAAAAATAACGAAATTGTATTTCCCAAAAAAGGGTGTAAAATTTAAATAATATATATTAAAAGATTCAATGGGAGATGACTACCAAAACATTGCGAAATTACAATTAACATCAGTTTGAAAAATATCAAAGTTTTAAATATTCCTAAAAACTTGCATGATATAATACACATAAATCTTCTTAAGAGCAGCATGAAAAAGGAGCGTGACGAATGTGCTATCTCCATTACGAAGGCTTGTTTTACCAGAAGATGCGCTCCCGTCTCATAGTTGCTTGTGAGCATGCGCGCTTTTGGAAGAGTCGTAAAAGCATACACACGAACCATTTTCTCGTCACAAAACAGGCCGTCGAGAAACACGACGAGGAAATCTGGAATCCTGATGAGAAAATAGAGAGCAGGTTCTCTATTTTCTCGTCGAGATTCACGGCAATTTTCTCGTCGTAAAACCATACACACGAACGGTTTTCTCGACAAAAAAGCTCACGCTGCACTTTTCTTGCCGGTTTTGGACGAGAAACTCGGTCGTGTGTACGAGGCTTGAGGCTCAAGTCACGCTCCTATACCAAGACTTTTATGACAAGTACCTGGAACACATTCCTTTACGAAAACTTGAAGAACTAGAGATCTGGGGAATTGGAACTGCCTAATTCCCATATGATGGGTATATCCCCATTCAGATATCATTTGGACCAGCAGCTGTTGGGAAAGTGGAAGCATTCAACACTTTGGCAGTTGTTTGCCCCCCCCCCCCACACCATGGGACGGATGGAATTCGATATTGATTGGGATGAACACTGACTTGGTTAGGGGCAAGATCCACCCTCAGCTACTTCAAGCCTGCAGACGTGTGGCAAAAGTACAGAGTGCAACTGCCGAGGGAGTAAAGGACACCTGTGGAAGCTGGAAAACAGGGAGAGAGTGTTGCATCCAGGAGAAGTTGCTCACTTGAAGGCCACAGTCAAGTTGACCTGGGACCAACCGGGCCTCTTTGTTGTGTTAGAAACTGATGACCAAGCCCAAGCTGTGGGATTCGAGATGGTACCTGAACTGGTTCCCACCAAGGACCTGTCCCGAATTGGAAAGAAGGTGCCAATTAGTCTTCAGAATGTCACAGACTACCACATTACATTAGGAGCACGTATGTTGGTGGGATGAGCGAGTGCAGCCACCCCGGTGCTTCCTGAAGAGGCTGCTGGGAGAGAGAGTTGTCAGCAGATGCAGAAGGAGTTCCAGCATTGTACTTAAGCTTTACCGCCTGCATGGCAGCAAAGAATGAAGAAAGAATGCAGAAAGAATGTCATAACTGGCTAGATGGCAGAAGATTTTCTCAAAGGATGATTTTGATGTGGGATGTGCCAAAAGTGCTCAGCGCCAAATTCGGTTACAAGAGGACAAACCCTTTTGAGAGCGAGCTAGGAGAATACTTATCAGTGACCTGGAAGATCTTTGTGAGCAGTTGGCTAAGTTAAAGAGATCGGGGGTTATTCAAGAGTCTAGAAGCCCCTATGCGTCTCCTATTGTGGTGGTGCGGAAGAATAATGGGTCACTACGCATGTGCATTGACTATTGGACTTTGAATCATCACACTATTCCTGATCAGTGTACAACCCCTCGCATTGAAGACACTCATCAGTGTCTTACTGGAGCCAAGTGTTTCAGTGTACTTGACTTGAAGAGTGGGACCTATCAGATCCCCATGCACGCAGAAGACAAAAAGAAGATTAATTTGCACCTTGGGGTTCTATGAGTTCAGCCGGATGCCTCAAGGATTGTCGGGGGCCCCAGCAACCTTTCAGCGATTGATGGAAAGAACAGTAGGGGACATGAACTTAATAGAGGTACTAGTGTATCTGGACGACATTATCGTGTTTGGGAGAACGTTAGAAGAGCATGAAGCCCGGATAGAGAAAGTCTTTACAAGGCTCCACGAAGAGGAATTGAAACTGTCATTGGAAAAGTGTCAGTTCTACAGGACTTCTGTTACATACTTAGGTCATGTTGTCTCTGCAGGAGGAGTTGCCACGGACCTGAAGAAATTGGAGGTCGTCACTACATGTTCTAGGCCAAGGACAGTGACAGAATTAAGATCATTCCTGGGATTCTGCTCCGATTATCAAAGATTTATAGCAAATTTTGCCAGGATTGCTCAGCCCCTTAATGAACTGTTACAAGTGGCTATGGGGAAAGGAGAGAATGAGTCCAAAGGGAAGAGGTGTGGCTGTCGTAGAAAAGGAGAATCAGTACAAGCTCAATGGACTTATCAGTGTGAAGAGGCCTTTTGGCACCTAAAGAGGAGTCTCACTGAAGATTCGGTTCTGGCCTATGCTGACCCTGGCAAGCCTTATGAACTTCATGTAGACGCCAGTAGAGATGGTGTGGGAGAAGTTCTCTATCAGGAACAAGACAGTGGTCTTAGACCAGTGGCCTATGTGAGTCGCAGTCTCACTCCATCAGAAAGAAAGTATCCTGTTCATAAACTGGAGTTCCTGGCTCTAAAATGAGCTGTAGTAGACAAATTGAAGGATTGTCTGTATGGAGCTGAGTTCGTAGTGAAAACGGATAATAATCATTTGACTTATCTTCTGACTTTGGCCAAATTGGATGCCACAGGACATAGATGGTTGGCTGCCCTCGCTGGGTTTCAATTCAGTCTAAAGTACCAATATGGTACCTGCCTTATCTTGTAGACCTCATAAGCAGGAGAAGGATCCAGGAGATTGGGCCTATGTGACTGCAGAAGGTGTGCGAGCCTTATGTCAAGGCATGACTCGAAGGCTGAAGGGGGATGTTGCAGCTGAATCCATCGGAGTCCACCCCTCGGGAATACCCAGGCGCTACTGTGGGCTGACACAAGTCCAAGGTGGGGGCCTTCCTCAGTTGTCTTAAAGAGATTTGAGAAATGATCAGGACCAGGATCCGCAATGCCATCTGGCTATCCAAGTACTGAACAAGCAGGATCCAGGCTTGCTGATGAAGACCTCTGTGGCTTGAGAGGACAGGTAGAAAGTTATTGTCACTCCTGTTTAGCATGAATTCAGCAGAAAACATTACCAGTTCTGGCTGCTCCCATGGGACATTTGCAGAGCCAGGAGCATTTAGAGTTGGTTTGCATTGACTTCCTGTGCCTAGAACCTGATACAGGTGGAAGGAATAGTGTCCTGGTGGTGACTGACCATTTCACCCGTTATGCGCAGGCCTATCCCACTAAAGATCAGTGAGCAACCACTGTGGCCAAGGTCCTCGTTGAGAAGTTTTTCGTGCATAATGGGCTGCCTGTCAGAATCCATTCTGACCAAGGAAGGGACTTTGAAAGCTGGTTAGTCTGCCAGCTATGCACTTTGCTAGGCATAAAGAAGTCTTGGACCACGCCTTACCACCCACAAGGGGATCCTCAACCTGAAAGGTTTAACCAAACTTTGTTGAATATGTTGGGGACTGTGCCCCCAGAGAAGAAACAGCACTGGGGATATGATATTGCAGCCCTTGAAGATGTGGCATCAAAATCACCTGCTTCCATTATCTGATGCAGTCAGGATGCCTCAAGTGCCTCCTTCACCTCCTCCGAAGCCAACACCACCTAAGACTCGCTCACAATGACAAGTTACTACTCCCACTGTGTTGCCAGAGGAAGAGGAAGATAAGGAAGAGGAAGATAATAAGGAAGAGGATGATAACGAGGAAGAGGAAGATAATGAGGAAGAAGAAGATAAGGAAATAGTGCCCTACTGGGTGTGGTTTACAGAACTGAAACTGATGCAAGATCAACAACTGCAAGAGAAGGAGGAGGGCTGCCCAAATCATTACAAAGATTATCCATTCCAGACGCTGAAATCCTACCTTCATTCAGGGAAGCTGACCAGATCAAGGTTGAGAGTACCAGTCCAATCTCTGAGAAAGAAGTAAGATTTGATTTGTTTTTTTTCTGAGGAACCCATGGTATTACCTGAACCAGATTGCCCTTCATAGACTGAAGTTTCCCGGATGGATGGTGAAAAGAAAAGAGGAATTCAGGTGTCTATCTCCGGACTCATTGAAGAGATTGATCTTTTCCCTCCACGGCCAAGTTCTGAGTCTGCAGCTATGGATCTCCCTTTGGAGTCAAGCAGTCCTGATCATGCCAGGTGCCCAGCATGAAATTCTGTTCAACCCTCTGAGAAGTATTCTCCTATTCGGTTGAGACAAAATGTACATCCCCGAAAAGACTCACTTGTGATACTTTAGGAGAGAACTCTAATTCATACCATTCAAAGGCAAGTTCCCATGCCTATTCCCTTTACCATTGATTGGGTAGGGGGCGACTCTGTTCTGACCTCTGACAACAATGGGTGGGACACAGCAATTGACTTGGCCTGTTCAAAGACTGATTTTGAATTAACTGATAATGTATATAAATGGTTTCAGCAAAACCAAGTCAGTCAATATTTGTTGCAGTTAGATTGTAGTTAATGTCATTATAGACCTGTTAATAGTCCTTTCTTTCCATGAAGTTGAATAAGTTTAACCACTTAAGCCCCGGACCTTATTGGCTAGTTAATGACCAGGCCCCTTTTTGCGATTCGCAACTGCGTCGCTTTAACTGACAATTGCACGGTCGCGCGACGTGGCTCCCAAACAAAATTGACGTCCTTTTTTTCCCACAAATAGAGCTTTCTTTTGGTGGTATTTGATCACCTCTGTGGTTTTTATATTTTGTGCTATAAACAAAAATAGAGCGACAATTTTGAAAAAAATTCAATATTTTTTACTTTTTGCTATAATAAATATCCCCTAAAAAATAAAAAATAAACATTTTCCCTCAGTTTAGGCCGATAAATATTCTTCTACATATTTTTGGTAAAAAAAAAATCGCAATCGGCATTTATTGATTGGTTTGCGCAAAAGTTATAGCGTTTACAAAATAGGGGATAGTTTTATGGCATTTTTTTTTTCTTAGTAGAAATGGCGGCGATCAGCGATTTTTTTCATGACTGTGACATTATGGTGGATACATCAGACACTTTTGACACATTTTTGGGACCATTGTAATTTTTACAGCGATCAGTGCTACAAAAATGCACTGGTTACTGTAAAAATTACACTGGCAGGGAAGGGGTTAACCACTAGGGGCGCTGAAGGGGTTAAGTGTGCCTAAGGGAGTGATTACTACTGTTAGGGGGCGTGGCTACGAGTGACACGTCACTGATCTCCGCTCTGATTACACAGAGCGGAAATCAGTGACAGTGTCAGTAGGCGAGCGGGGAGATGTTGTGTTTACACTAACAACTCCCCACTCCATCCCTCTGAGATGATCGCGGGGATCCCCACGTCGGGCAGTTAAAGGCGACATACAGGTACGTTGATGTGCCTGTACGTGCCATTCTGCCGATGTATATCTACTGGAGGGGGTCCTTGGGTGGTTAATGTCTCTGCCTCTTTGGGGACCAAAGAATTCAAGTGGGGGAGAATGTAGCTGGCTAATATGCCTGCAATTTAGAGACATTTTGTTGTGTTATTAATGTGGAGTTGGCTCCCACTAGTGTTGGCTGGACTCTATGTGTCATTTTCTTTCTTGTGACAAAACTCAGAACAAAGCATCGTGGGATGTGTAGCTCAGAACTTTGAAGTTTACATTCCAGCGGGAATGGCTTAAACTACAACATTCAGAGTGTGGGAATAGAAGAACAGACTGCTGGGAGAGGATATAAAAAGGGCTGGAACAGACTAAATCTCTCTCTTGGAAAGCCAGATTGACTCTGCCAGCAGGAGGTCTGTGTGACAGTGAGCTGCAGTGATTCGCAGCCTACACAGCAGGGAACCGTTCAGCTATACCCAGAGGGACCTCTGTGGACAGTATCACTTTTCCCCTACAGTGGACTGGAGGTTTTTCCAGGTTATTCAGTGATGCCTGCACTTCAGATCCGGGTAGGCTGTAGTGTGGCGCCGCGGACGCCTTTTCCCAGAGCCAGGATACAGAGAGAGAGTTCCTGAAAGAGTCTTCTTCATTAACTACATCGTTGCCAGTTGTTTCTGTGTCCAGTGTGGTGAGTAGGGATGGGTTTGAGTCGAACTCATGTTCGACTCGAACATTGCCTGTTCACCTGTTCGCCGAACAGCGAACAATTTGGGGTGTTCGCGGCAAATTCGAAAAGCCGCAGAACACCCTGTAAAAGTCTATGGGAGAAATCTAATGTGCTAATTTTAAAGGCTTATATGCAAGTTATTGTAATAAAAAGTGTTTGGGGACCCGGGTCCTGCCCCAGCGGACATGTATCAATGCAAAAAAAAGTTTAAAAAACTGCAGTTTTTGCGGGAGCAGTGATTCTAATAATGCTTAAAGTGGAGCTCCACCCTAAATAGCAACTTTTGCTATTTGGAACCCTCCCCCCCTCCGGTGTCACAATTGACACCTTTCAGGGGGGAGGGGGGTGAAGATACCTGTCTAAGACAGGTATTTTCACCCACATCCGGGAGTCCTCTCTCCGGGAATCTGCGGGAGTTACGTCACTTCCCGCAGACTTCCCTTGGTGTTCTGGGAGACACTCGGCTCCCAGAACACAGGAGCACCAATCAGAACGGCGCAGCGCGACTCGCGCATGCGCCGTAGGGAACCGGGCATGAAGCCGCAGGGCTTCACTTCCTGGTTCCCTCAGCGAGGATGGCGGAGGGAGCAGCAGAGCGACGAGCGGTCGCTCGTCCTCTGCTGCGGACGTCGCTGGACTCCAGGACAGGTAAGTGTCCAAATATTAAAAGCCAGCAGCTGCTGTAGCTGTAGCTGCTGGCTTTTAATTTTTTTTCCGGCGGAGCTCCGCTTTAAAGTGAAACAATAAAAGTGAAATATTCCTTTAAATTTAGTACTTGGGGGGTGTGTATAGTATGCCTGTAAAGCAGCGCTTGTTTCCCGTGTTTAGAATTGTCCCTGCACAAAATGTAATTTCTGAAGGACCACTCGCGGCTATAATGAATTGTCGGCTCCCCGGCAATACAGATCGAAGTCATTGAAAAAAACATCATTGAAAAAACGTCAGGGGTCCCCCGCCCACAGTCCATTACCAGGACCTTTGGGTCTGGTATTAATATTAAAGGGTCCCCATCAATACAGAGAAAAGTCATTGAAAAAAACGGCAGGCCCCCCCCTGCCTTTTTTTTATGATTTTTATCTGTATTGCCGACCCGACAATTCATTAATAGATACAGTAGTTTTAAATGACTTTTTTTCCTTCAAAAATTAAATTTTGTGCAGGGAACCAAAATTTTTAAAAAAAATGTGTGGGGGTCCCCCCCAAATTCCATATCAGGTCTGGTATGGATATTAGGGGGAACCCCGCACCAAAAAAAAAAAAATGGCGTGGGGTCCCCCCAAAAATCCATACCAGACCCTTTAGGTCTGGTATGGATTTTAAGTGGAACCCGGCACCAAAATGAAAAAAAATGGCGTGGGGTCGCCCCAAAAATCCATACCAGACCCTTATCCGAGCACACAACCTGGCAGGCTGCAGGAAAAGAGCGCCCCCCCTCTTGAATCGTACTAGGCCACATGCCCTCAACATGGGGAAGATGTCCCCATGTTGATGGGGACAAGGGCCTCATCCCCACAACCCTTGCCTGGTGGTTGTGGGGGTCTGCGGGCGGGGGGCTTGTCGGAATCTGGAAGCCCCCTTTAACAAAGGGGACCCCCAGATTCCACCCCCCCATGTGAATTGGTAACAGGTACATGTTGAGGGCATGTGGCCTGGTACGGTTCAGGAGGGGGGGCTTTCTCGTCCCCCCCTCTTTTCCTGCGGCCTGTCAGGTTGCGTGCTTGGATAAGGGTCTGGTATGGATTTTTGGGGGGGACCCCACGCCATTTTTAAAAAAAAAATGGTGCAGGGTTCCCATTAATATCCATACCAGACCTGAAGGGCCTGATATGGAATTTGGGGGGGACCCCCACGCATTTTTTTTTATTATTTTGGTTCCCTGCGCGAAATGTCATTTTACTACTGCATCTATTAATGAATTGTCGGGTTGGCAATACAGATAATATTGATGAGTGGAACATCAAGAAGATAGAAGGATCCTCTAATCGTGAAACAGGGTGATTGACAAGGATCATAAGTGAAGTCACTTCCGTGTGTAACCGCCACCAGGTGTACAGGCCGCTCACCTTAAAGCATGGACCTCTGTTTTACCAGAAGGTCAAAACTGCAGTCCCTTAGCAAGGGTAATAATAAAGATGAGAGGGTAGTCCTCATACGATCCTTCAATCACAGTCCTCACTCACTCGGTAATATCCAAAACGAACTCATACGTTAGCGTAGTTACATGCAAAATTCCAAAAGAAATACATAGTGCTCTCCATATAAAACACTTGATTTATTTGAATAAAAATTGGTTACTCACAAGCAATGCACAGATAGCCCTGTGCCAAGCTGATGTTCATGTAACAAAAGTATAAAACCAGGTAGATGGCTGTCCTGACGACATATGACCCCTCGCACGCGTATCGTCCATAGGCAAGGACTTCCTCAGCGAAATGTAATGGAGCCAGCATATCAGTTTCTTTATATAAGCCATATACCAGGTGTGTGCAATATCTAAAAAATGGGAATAATATCCCGCCCCTTCTATAAGGATTATGAGACAAGCGCCCCCATTGGATGTTATCAGATGAACCAAAGACATAGGTTGACCACAATTGGCTTAAGGGCATATGGGATACAGAGTGCTTTGAGGAAGCCTCCATCTGATCAACCACTATGCCTATCATCGGCGAGTACACAGGGGATAACGCCTCCCATTCAAATTACTTCCGGGTAGGCGCTCCCCACGTGATCCGCCGTCGCCATGACAGCGGTACAAACAAACTATATTCATTTTCGCCCATCGCGTCTCCGTGAAGTAGGGGGCGGGGCGCACTGATCACATGATGACAGGGCCTCAGCAAGGGATGCAGGGTAAAAATCCCCTTATACGAAGAGTGTTATAACCGCTGACTATAACATCAGAAAGGGTCAAACATCTAAGAAACATCCCCCAATCACTAACATAAATAATATATAGAAAGGGGCATGTATTGCTGCAACCGGACATTGGAATTAATGACATATCACTAGTGCTATACACCCAGTGCTGCCATCAAGTGTCCAAAGTCAGCAATACAAATCAAATAAAATTAAAAATAAAGTAAAAAGCACTGATGTCCATTAATGTCTAAAAACTAATGGGGGTACTATACCAATATGAAAATTAATATAAAATTATTGCGATCAACATATAAGTGGACCAAATGATCCGACCATATATAGGGCACAATAGTCAATAACTATGGAGATTCTGCAACATCCCCCCTCTATGGAGATAGAGCAAGCTTTGATAGGTTTGCTACTAAGCTGAATTCCAACAGTAAGAACATTGTTCTGACATGGAACATCAGTACAGATAGATTGGTGTTTCTGGATCTTGACCTAACTAAAAGTGGGGATAGGATCAATATGATCACCCACTTTAAGGTCACAGACAGAAACACCTTTATACCTATTGAAAGCTGCCACCATTCCAAATGGTTGTGCAATATACCGAGAGGTCAGTTTATCCGCCTAAGGCGCAATTGCACCAATGTAGATGATTTTGCTACACAATCTCAGGTGTTGGCCTCAAGGTTTATTGAAAAAGGATATGATATGAACAACCTAGGTATAGAAATTGAGAATGTTCGTAATCTGGACAGAAAAGCACTCGTGTCAAATGTCCCTAAGAATAATCAGAATGATCCCATTAAGACAAGAATGATTCTTGATTTTAATATCCAGTATAGAAAGTTCGAGAGGATCGTACATAAGCACTGGCCAATCCTCAAGCATGACAGGATTTTAGGCCCCCTACTTCCTGATCGTCCACAATTTATTTACAAAAAATCACCTTCATTAAGGGATAAGTTAGCCCCTGGGGTCATTGACCCCCCCACTCAATCTGAGAATAGGATCTTTGATTTTCTGACTGGCTTTCATAAATGTGGTCGTTGCCCACCATGTCGACAGGCCAGAAAGAATTTAAAGAAGCGGAAGGAATTTGTGGCATCAGCAACTGGAAAAAATTATAAGATCAAGGATCTAATTACCTGTGATACAACTGGGGTCGTGTATATGCTACAGTGTGACTGTGGCTTACAATATGTTGGCGGGACGTCCAGGCCCCTTCATGTCAGGATAGGGGAACATGTCAATAATATTAAAAGGGGGTTGGTTACACACAATGTTTCAAAACACTTCCGGCTCCACCATAACCGTAGCCCAGCTGGGCTACAGTTCTGGGGGATAGAGAAGGTGACGAACCACTGGAGGGGAGGGAACTTCATTCGGCATCTCAGCCGACGAGAGTCTTTTTGGGTGTATGAATTAAAAGTGGGGGTCCCATTGGGGTTAAATGTTGAGTTTGACCTCAATTGTTTTATTTATGACCGCTAGTATTTTTACTTTGTTTTAGTGTTTTCTATATGTTACATTTGTACACAGGTTAGATGGTTGTGCTGACGTCTATATTAATTTTACAGGTCTATTTATGACCGTTTTATTACTCTCAAAGCAGAGGTTGTCCTTTTTGTCACCATTGTTGGTATTATTAAGAGGACCTACCGGTCCCTTAAAGTAATTACTAGAGGGGGGATGTTGCAGAATCTCCATAGTTATTGACTATTGTGCCCTATATATGGTCGGATCATTTGGTCCACTTATATGTTGATCGCAATAATTTTATATTAATTTTCATATTGGTATAGTACCCCCATTAGTTTTTAGACATTAATGGACATCAGTGCTTTTTACTTTATTTTTAATTTTATTTGATTTGTAGTGCTGACTTTGGACACTTGATGGCAGCACTGGGTGTATAGCACTAGTGATATGTCATTAATTCCAATGTCCGGTTGCAGCAATACATGCCCCTTTCTATATATTATTTATGTTAGTGATTGGGGGATGTTTCTTAGATGTTTGACCCTTTCTGATGTTATAGTCAGCGGTTATAACACTCTTCGTATAAGGGGATTTTTCCCCTGCATCCCTTGCTGACACTCTGTCATCATGTGATCAGTGCGCCCCGCCCCCTACTTCACGGAGACGCGATGGGTGAAAATGAATATAGTTTGTTTGTACCGCTGTCATGGCGACGGCGGATCACGTGGGGAGCGCCTACCCGGAAGTAATTTGAATGGGAGGCGTTATCCCCTGTGTACTCGCCGATGATAGGCATAGTGGTTGATCAGATGGAGGCTTCCTCCTGGAAGCACTCTGTATCCCATATGCCCTTAAGCCAATTGTGGTCAACCTATGTCTTTGGTTCATCTGATAACATCCAATGGGGGCGCTTGTCTCATAATCCTTATAGAAGGGGCGGGATATTATTCCCATTTTTTAGATATTGCACACACCTGGTATATGGTTTATATAAAGAAACTGATATGCTGGCTCCATTACATTTCGCTGAGGAAGTCCTTGCCTATGGACGATACGCGTGCGAGGGGCCATATGTCGTCAGGACAGCCATCTACCTGGTTTTATACTTTTGTTACATGAACATCAGCTTGGCACAGGGCTATCTGTGCATTGCTTGTGAGTAACCAATTTTTATTCAAATAAATCAAGTGTTTTATATGGAGAGCACTATTTATTTCTTTTGGAATTTTGCATGTAACTACGCTAACGTATGAGTTCGTTTTGGATATTACCGAGTGAGTGAGGACTGTGATTGAAGGATCGTATGAGGACTACCCTCTCATCTTTATTATTACCCTTGCTAAGGGACTGCAGTTTTGACCTTCTGGTAAAACAGAGGTCCATGCTTTAAGGTGAGCGGCCTGTACACCTGGTGGCGGTTATACACGGAAGTGACTTCACTTATGATCGTTGTCAATCACCCTGTTTCACGATTAGAGGATCCTTCTATCTTCTTGATGTTCCACTCATCAATATTTTCCTACAAATTCTGAACTCTTGTACTGTTTGGACGTTTTTATTATAATGCGATTTTAGCGCTGCACTGCTTTTTTCATATACGTTTCATTTAAGGATTTTTTTATATTGACCTTCAGTGTTCAGCAGCATTGTGTTAGGTTGGTTTTGCGCTGTCTGGTTCTTTTTACTACTGGCAATACAGATAAAAAACATAAAAAAAAAATGGCAGGGGTTTCCCTTAATATTCATACCAGACCTAAAGGGCCTGGTAATGTACTGGGGGGGACCCCTGCCATTTTTTCCAATGACTTTTCTCTGTATTGACGGGTACCCAGGGATTCATTATAGCAGCGAGTGGTTTTAAATTACTTTTTTTCCTTCAGAAATGAAATTTTGTAAACACTAAACACTGGAAACACGCTCTGCTTTACAGGCATACTATACACACCCCTCAAGTACAAAATTTAAAGGAATATGTCACTTTTATTGTTTCGCATTATTAAAATCACCGAAAAAACTTCAGTTTTTAAAACTTGTTCACATTATTGCTTCTTGTATTGTAGTCTTACTGGATATAATACAACTAGAATCTTACAGGATTAGTTTAAAGTAAAATAAGGATACCCTAAAAGATCTGCCAAATTTGCTATACCCTATTAACAAGGATTACAATAATAACATTACATCAAAGCTAGCTGAAGACTTGTGGATTTCAAGGAATAACTCCTTTGGACTTTATTTAAGGGAGCCAGCCAATTTGAATATAATAGTTTGCATATTGTTCTTTTCATGTTGTGAAATTCTTGATGACCTGTGGGCTGAGGAAATAAATCGGAGTGAACTTACACAGGTCCCCCTACTCGGCCATCCCCCAGGTCCCGCTGACCTGGACCGCGGCAATCCCCGGTTCTAAGCCCCGTTATGTCCGCGTCAGGAGTCCGGGCTTAGAAACCCCCTCAGCATCCACGCGTCTTCTCCATAGCTGACAGGATAGGCTATGTGGCTGCTGATTGGTCGGCGCCGCCCATGTGACGGCGCTGATCAATTAGAATGCTCCAAAACATCCCTCCTGACAAGGGACATTTTGGACATTCAGCTCAGGGGATATCTAAGCCCCGGACTCCTGATGCGCATTTACCAGGGCTTAGAACAGGAGATTTCTGCGGTCCAGGTCAGCGTGACCCGGGGGGGCAAGGAGGGGTTCTGTGTAAGATCTCGCCTGGCCTATAGCAGATTGACGGCCAGACAGTAACTCTGCCATCCTAACTGGGCTGATCGATCCTGGATGAGGCGTGTCCCCAGGACACAGCCCATCCCTGATCAAGATAAACAACCAAAGAAATTGCTTGTTTACCACATGATCGGCTGTGTCCAATCACAGCTGGTCACAAGTGTAAACAATACAGTGGTTACTCGCTGTTCCTGGCTTTCTTCTCCTCACACACTGATTGTGTGAGGAGGAGAAGCGAAGGGATCAGTAAGTGACTGCTTTTTTTTACAGTTTTACACATTACTGTGCACAGTAATGTGTAAAACTGTAAAAAAAAAGCAGTCACTTACTGAGAACCTGTCATACAGCCCTATCAGCGATCTGTCAGCTGATCTGTGCCACCATCAGCGGATCTGTCACACAGTCCATTAGTGCTACCATCAGTGGATCTGTCACACAGTCTGTCAGCGGATCTGTCACACAGTTTGGCCAATTATGGCTCTCTCAGCAGAGCATGCTATAATTGGCCAAAGCATGCAGGTCAGGTGCATGTTTTGGCCAATGATCATACAGCAATGCACTGAGATCTCACACTGCATTATGGGGCATTCCGCGGCACTTGAATTTCCCACAAACGACCCTTACGTACGACTCGAACCATGGGCTCATCCCTAGCCATGAACATGAATGCCCAACCAAGGAGATCAAGCAAACAAATACAATTCTATGTCATTTATTAACTGAAATCTGAGGCAGGCCTTAGTGCTGAAAGGGCTACCTATTGACTTAACGGCTAAACTGAAGCCCTGTATAAAGCTTGGACCTTCGGCAATCCCCAGGAACTGATAGAAAATCTGCTCAAATTCAGACATGAATGAATCTGTCTGGGATGGGTTCATGAATGTTGCAAACCTTGATAAGGTTCAAGTTTGTAAACTTTTCTGCCAATCCCTTTACATTTTATGGAAGGCAAACCTATTACTCAGTTCTGGCTCTTTGTATTGTTAATAAGCAAAGTATTGTCAAACAAAAGGCATTGGTAGCCAGGCACTGTCATGAAGGACATGCGTCAATAAAAAAAAAAAAAAAAAAGACTGTATTTCTACCTCTAAAGAATTATCAGCTCTCCCTAATACTTCCAATACATATTTAGAATATGGCTGCTGTGAGCGCACTATTTTATAGAATGGGGGTTGGGTTATCCATTCTTTCAAATTATTGGCTCTTGTGTCTCAGCTTACTTAAAGGAAAATCTACAGTATATGATACATTACATTACAACTTAAGTTATTCCTTATTTTTAGCTGTGAACATGCAAGCTTTTTATGAACTTCACAAGTCCAAGAAATTTGATATGAGCTCATGGTAGTGGCAAACCCAAACCTTATCCCTATTCAATTTTCTTATAATGTCCAATCACATTGTATTTCCACTTTCGAAGCCATATTGGGATAACACATACTTTATATTTGTTAAATGTTCCTATTCACATAACATAGTGTAAAAAATGCAGCTTACCCTCTTAGAGTCTCTATTCTGGAACCTTGCAGCCCTGTAAAAACCTACTATTTATTTTTGCTATGAGCATGCTGGAGTTAGTGTTTACCATAATGCACCTGTCTGTACGGTGCAGGCAGATCTTCATTATCAGTTGTAACGAGATTTTAATACTGTTCTAACAAAGGGTTAAAGGTTTAGAAGCTAGGCTTCTTGCATTGTATTTTTAAAAGAACAACTTATACCTAGTACACATTATGACAAAAAATAATGCTTATGAACTGATCTACGATAATCTGATCGTTGGTACATAGCTTTCGAGAGACAGTCACGACAACAAAGGGACAAACATGAAATTTTTTCTTGTACAAAACCAGAACAAATGATTTTCGTTTAATTAGTACAGTATTCATTCGAAAAAAATTGAGTGACCAAGGCGCTGCATGCTCGGAAACGAAAGAATACATTACAATACAATACAATATATTGCATCACTACCAAAGTTGTATTTTGCCGTATGGTTATTTTTGTAACCTCTTCATTTTTGATAGTATGAAAAAAAAAATGATCGTTCATCTGATATTCTCATCATGTGTATGGGGCTTTAGAACAGACTCACTCTAATATTGTTAGAATATTCTCATATTCAGGATTAGAATTAGGATTTCCCAAATTTCCCAAATTTCCCAAATTTGACTGCAAAATTGGAAATATGCATTACACCTTTAAGTTACAAAGTACAAAAAAATTATCTTTCTGTATGTGGTAAAACAGTGATTTGTCTTTGTCTGAATTTTTTTGTTGTAGGCTGCTTAAAACAGCGTATTTTTGTAATATGATTAGGTTTTTCAACAATACCACAAGGTTATCTCTAGCCCTTAGGAAAATAATTGTCTGTAATGTTCTAGAAAGGCTGATGATATTGTGTTTACCCTGAACTCTGTTGTCTATAAAATCTGACTTTCTTGTTTTTTCCTGACAGAGATAAATATCAGGTTATACTTTTTACAATACAGTTAGAAAAATTCTGAGATAGGGTTTGAGTTTTGGCATGCAATAAAATATCTAAAGAGTTAAATTGCCTAAATTATCCACTATAGATAAATACTGTCAGAAACCAATCTCTTTACTAAATGCAGAAATTATTCTTTATTCAAACAATACAGATAAAATCAGTATTCATGCAGTATAGAAGGCAAATGAGTGACAATTAACAGCAATAAAAGGCTGGCACTGTATGTGGTTAGTCCTGCTCTTATCCAATTAGGAAAGGTATTCTCCACAAAATAAGCAAATACAATATAAACTGATTTAAAAATGAATTTACTAACCATTTGTTTTTGGTAAAGAAAACATTGTTTCATACTTCTTCGTTGGGGATTATCTTTAGATTCAGATCAAAATAGAATTCAGATTGAACAGGCATAAATGTTAAATGGGGTGTTGCTGAAGGAGAAAGTGATACTTTTTTGCAGGCCAAATATGAGTCTACTTCTTTCCTTTAACCAGCGAGTTCAAAAAAAAAAACTCTGCTGAAGAAGAGAATACTGGGATTATGGCAGCTATCTGCTGCCCTTAACAATGGTATTCCGCTTAAAACAGACAAAGTATTACGACGGCGGGCGGTCGGCAAGTGTTTTAAGGATGCTAAGAAGGGCCAATAAAATAGGGACTTTCTTATGTGCCAGCCCCCTCACTATAAAAGTTTGGGTTTCCAGTAGCCATACTGGTATGTACAACCCAACATATACAGTGCAGAAATCCAACATTCCTTTCTAGGACTACTTTTGTGTGTGTGTCAAAAACAATTCCCGTTACTTAACATTAGTGAAGTTCAAGAACCCTATTAAAATCATAAAGGACAGAATCTTAGAAAACATTAATTGCCATTTTATGGGCCAATAGGCAAGGGTTTTTCAAACAAATGTCATGAAGGGGGAGGGGGCAGCGCACTGCCCTGGGGGACATGTACTACTGCAAAAAAAAACAACATAATTTTATAAATGCTAAAAGTGAAATATAAAAAATGCGAAATACCTTTAAATAACATGACAAACATTACTGAAGTTTAATAAGTGATGACTCGGAACCAAGTCAAAAGGTAGTGGAAACTTAGATATCAATAATTGACATTTTCTACGCTAATAGGGATTAGGGATGAGCTTTATGTTTGAGTCGAACATGAGTTCGACTCGAACATTGGCTGTTCGCCCGTTCGGCGAACAGCAAACTATTTGTAGTGTTTGCGGCATATTCGAAAAGCTGCGGAAAACAGTGTGAAAGCCTATGGGAGAAATCAAAAGTGCTAATTTTAAAGGTTAATATGCAAGTTATTGTCATAAAAAGTGTTTGGGGACCTGGGTCCTGCCCCAGGGGACATGTATCAATGCAAAAAAAAGTTTTAAAAACCACAGTTTTTTCGGGAGCAGTAATTTTAATAATGCTTAAAGTGAAACAATAAAAGTGAAATATTCCTTTAAATTTTGTACCTGGGGGGTGTCTAAAGTATGCCTGTAAAGTCGCGCATGTTTCCCATGTTTAGAATTGTCCCTGCACAAAATGTAATATCTGAAGGAAAAAAAGTCATTTAAAACCACTCGCGGCTATAATGACTTGTCGGGTCCCCGGCAATACAGATCAAAGTCATTTGAAAAAAAATGGCAGGGGTCCCCCCCACAGTCCATTACCAGGCCCTTTGGGTCTGGTATGAATATTTTTTTTACAAATCTCTTTATTTTCCTTTCTTCTCATATTACATCATACATTTTACATCTTATACATCCTGTCTTCTCATATTAAATTATACATTTTACATCATACATTTCACATCTTACAATCACCGGATTCCTCCAAAACAAGACCGATTTCCTTACATTCACATACATAGGTTTGTATATTCTTTAACCCTTTCTTCCATTGGTGTAATTCTATCCCAATTCCACACCCCCTCCCCTGAAGCTGTCATAGCATTCTCTATCCAATTTGCCCACATTTTTCTATATTTCTCTTCCTTTCCTCTGTTACAGTATGTCTCCTTATACAATGTCAGGTTGCTATTTACTAGGTTTTTCCATTGTGTTAGTGGGGGAGCTTCGACCCTCTTCCAGTTTAGCACTATTGCCTTTCTTGCATAGAAGAGCAGCAGGCCAAGCTGTGTTCTTCTTTCTATAGAGAGCGTATTTTCCTCAACTAGTCCCAGCAGGCAAATCTCCGCCTCTGGGTCCAGCTGAACTGACGTCACTTTATCAATTATTCTCAGGACTTCTCTCCAGAATATCTTTATCTTTGGACAGGTCCAGAAAATATGGATAAAGTTTCTTGGGATGCCTGCACATCTCCAGCAGTTTTGAGAATTAGATGGTGATATTTTAGACAGTTTGTACGGCGTAAAATAACTTCTGTGTGTTATCTTAAATTGAATAAATTTGTCTCTAAGTGAAACTAAAATTGGAATGGAAATGTATATATCTTTCCCCAATTTTCTGCTGATAGTCTTGGAATATCTCTTAACCAACACTCACATAATTTATCCATAGCTGGGAATTCTGTCTTTAATAGGTGATTATATAGGATTGAAATCATCCCCCTTTCTCTTCTCTTTCTCATCAATTTTTCTAAACCTGTTTCTATTAACTGGGGAGTACCCTGTGGAAACTGGTCTGACAATGCATGTGCTAGTTGGATATATCTAAAAAGGTAGCTCTCTGGGACATTCCAGTTTTTTCTCATATCTGCAAATGAAGATATTTTTCCCTCGTGTATTACTCGTGATATTTTTTTTACTTCAAATTTTGTCCATACTCTGGGATCCGGAATGGAAGCTAAATGTCCAAACTCAGGATTTCTCCATAGTGGGGTATTTGGAGATACCTCTATTTTTAGGTTACTCTCTCTTATCATGCCAGCTTTCCATGCTTTTACTGTCGTTATCATTGATGGAGTTAAGTCTCGACTATTTTTTAACCCGCGGAATGGTAGTGCCTGCAGCGCCTCCAGAGACTGGACCACTGCAGCCTCCACCATTGTAGCGGGATCATGTCTATCGGGATTCAGCCACCTTACTACTGTTACCAGCTGTGCTGCTAAATAATACCTATGTAGGTCAGGAAAAGCCAACCCCCCCTGTGACATCGGTCGCATAAGTGTGTTTAATTTTATTCTGGCCAATTTATTTTGCCATATAAATGAAGATAGCAGACCATGTAGCTGTGCAAAAAAACTTTTGGTATCCATTGTGGCAAGTTTCTAAACAAATATAGCAGCTGAGGGAGAATCTTCATCTTTATCAAATTTATACGTCCTAGTAGGGACAGGGGGAGCATCTCCCACATCTTTAGTTTTTTCTTATTTTCCTGTAACACTGGATCTAAATTTAACATTTTACATTTTTCAGCCTGTCGCGATATCACTATGCCCAAGTATTTAAATTCTGTTACCCATTTTAATGGCAGGTTTGGAGTCGCTGTATCCTGCGCTCCTTGATCTATAGCAAATGGCAGGGATTTACCCCAGTTTACTTTAAGTCCTGTAAATAATGAGAAGGTATTTAATAACTCCAACGCCCCATTCAGTGACGGACCCGCATCCCTCAAAAACAACAACATATCGTCTGCATACAGAGCTACCCTCTCCTCCAGCCCTCCTATTCGGAGTCCCTGAATCTCTTGTGGTGTCCTCAGAGCCTCTGCCACTGGTTCTATTGCCACTGCAAAGAGTGTTGGAGAGAGAGGGCAGCCCTGTCTTGCACCTCTGTGCAGCTCAAAGAAAGATGACAACCTTCCCCCAAATTTAACCACTGACATGGGTTTTCTATATATTGTTTGAACCCAATTGATAAATTTTAACAGGAATCCCATTCTTCTGAGTACTTCCCATAGAAAGGGCCATTCTATAGTATCGAAGGCCTTTTCTATATCTAGGGAGGCCACCATCCTAGATCCTTCACAATTATGATGCGCATATATGTTCCTAAATAATCTACGAAGATTTACATCTGTCGTTCTCTTTGGCATAAATCCCGTCTGATCTGAATCTATAATGGATTTTAATAGGGGCTGTAATCTAAATGTTAATATTTTGGTTAATATTTTAAAGTCTATATTCAGTAATGCTATAGGCCTATATGAGGGGCATAGTTTTGGATCTTCGCCATTCTTATATATTAAGGTTATATGTGCCTGTCTGATTGAGTCTGGCAATATCCCCTTCAGCAATCCCTCTGAATATACCTTTGCCAATTTTGGCGCTAATAGGTCTTTATATTTTTTGTAGAATTTGACAGGGATTCCATCTGGACGTGGTGTTTTTTCCCCTGGGAATGTATTTATGACCTTGATTATTTCTTCACTTGTAATTGGGTCCACCATGCCTCCCTCTCCCTATCCGACAACCACCCGGTCCAACAAGTTTGACATGGCCCTTCGGATGGAAGCCGGAGGGGAGAGAGGAGGCATATAGCCCAGCATAATAATCGCTAAAGGCCTTCACAATCTCATCTGGTTCTTTTACTCTCATTCCTTCTAATGTTTCTATTTCTGCTATAGTTGTAGATTTATATTCCTGTTGTGCCAGTCTCGCCAAGAACCTCCCACTTTTGTCCCCTAATTCAAAGATATTTTGTTTCTTTTTGTATAACGCTAGTCTTGTTATCTCCTCCATATGTAATTGTAGTTCTCTTTGTGCGGCCATCGTTAAATCAAAATTAGGATTACTTGGGTCTTGACTGTATTTTTCTTTTCACTCTACCTATGTTTGTAACTCCTGTACCTTAACCTTCTGTTTTTTCTTTATTGCTGCTATATTTGAAATGTATTGACCTCGTAGATATGCTTTGAACGCATCCCAGACTATATCTACTGAGGATGATCCCTCATTATTTTCCCAGTATTCATTTATTATGATTATCATCTTTTCTGATATCTCTGGGTATGTCACCCATTGGGGAGGTAACCTCCACAGTGCTGTGTCCCTAAAAGTGGGAATGCATATTGACACCCATAGGGCAGCGTGGTCTGACAGGCCGCTCGGTATATATTCAGCATCTACAATGTCTGTTAACATTGCAGAATCCGCAAATGCCAGATCTATCCTAGACGCTGTTTTATAAGATGTAGAATAGCAGGCATACATTATTTTTTCCGGATTTCTCCATCTCCATATCTCCATTACCCCCATCGCTTGTGCCCAATTATATAAATCGAGTGAGTGATTCTTGGAGGGTTTCGGTCTGTCTAATTCAGCAGACATCACCGAATTAAAATCTCCAATGAGCATCAATTTTGCTGGAAGATATTGTCTGGTATAATTATTAAGGGGAACCTGAACCAAAAAAAAAACGTGGGGGTCCCCCCAAATTCCATATCAGGCCCTTCAGGTTTGGTATGGATATTAAGGGGAACCCCGCACCAAATAAAAAAAAATGGCATGCCCCCCCAAAAATCCATACCAGACCCTTATCCGAGCATGCAACCTGGCAGGTTGCAGGAAAAGAGGGGGGGACGAAAGAGCGCCCCCCCTCCTGAACCGTATCAGGCCACATGCCCTCAACATGGGGGGGCCGTCCCCATGTTGATGAGGACAAGGGCCTCATCCCCACAACCCTTGCCCGGTGGTTGTGGGGGTCTGCGGGCGGGGGGCTTATCGAAATCTGGAAGCCCCCTTTAACAATCCTTAATTTGTTTCTGGATAATCATAAGTTAGCCAACCAACCATGGCCGCCACCATAAAGGAGACATTTCTCCGACAAAATTGCCGCTGGGCCACTTCTGACTTTTCCAGATAAAAGACAGGGTAATCAGCCAATCCGACACCTCTGATGAAGTCACGTGATGTTACGTAACATGTAAGGGCCGGATATACCCGAAAAGACGGAAGTGACGTGTAACGCAGAGATAGATGTACGCATCGTGTTGCTGTTTTTATCTATTCCTTTGCTTGATGTCAAGCATCCTATTTTTTTAAATAAATTCCCTTATTTTTAACTTTACTACGCTATGGGAGGCTATTTTTGTTTATCTTCACTCTCATGTTGAGACATTCACCCACGGAACCCCCGGACACCGCAGAGATCTACAGAACCATTTACACCATTGAGGAGAGGAGTAGAAAAGAAGGACAACCAGGACCAGATCCCTGAGGAGTCAGGACACCCATTAAGGCGTTATTTCACCAGGATTGAGGTAAGCGCTCTGAGAGCACTAAGATCTGGGGAAATCTGTCAGACAAGAAAACTCATAAAGGATCATATGTTTGAAGACACCCTTTTACATTTTATACAAGAACTTTTTTGCATATATATTTGCACATTAACTTTTGTTATTCATTGGCACTTTTGCACATCCTGAGTACATTGGATTTAGTTTATTGTGTTTGCACATTTGCACAGTTTATATATTTATGTAGGTAGTTGCGCTCATCACTTTTTATTCTATTTATCTTGGTGTGTATAGTATGCCTGTAAAATAGCGTGTGTTTCCCGTGCTTAGAACTGTCCCTGCACAAAGTGTCATTCCTGAAGGAAAAAAAGTCATTTAAAAGCATTCGTGGCTATAATGAATTGTCGGCTCCCGGCAAAACAGAGAAAAGTCATTGATAAAAAAAAAAAAACGTGTGGGGGTTCCCCCAAATTTAATTACCAGGCCCTTCAGGTCTGGTATGGATATTAAGGGGAACCCTGCGTCAAATTAAAAAAAAAAACATTTACGTGGGGTTCCTCCCAAATATCCATACCAGACCCTTCAGGTCTGGTATGGATTTTAAGGGGAACTCCACGCCAAATAAAAAAAAAATGGCGTGGAGTTCCCCCCAAAAATCCATACCAGAACTTTTATCCGAGCACGCAACCTGGCAGGCCGCAGGAAAAGAGGGGGGAAGAGAGAGCGCCCCCCCTCCTGAACCATACCAGGCCACATGCCCTCAACATGGGGAGGCTGTCCCCATGTTGATGAGGACAAGGGCCTCATCCCCACAACCCTTGCCCGGTGGTTGTGGGGGTCTACGGGTGGGGGGCTTATCGAAATCTGGAAGCCCCCTTTAACAAAGGGGAACTCCAGATCCCGGCCCCCCTATGTGAATTGGAAACGGGGTAAATTGTACCCCTACCATTTCACAAAGAAAGTGTAAAAATTTGTAAAAAACACAGACACAGTTGGACAAGTCCTTTATTTAAAAAAATAAAATAAAATAAAATAAATTCCAGCGATGTAATCCTGTCGATGTCCAATGATGATCCATTCTCTAGTGACGCTGCAGTCTCCCCTCTCCAGCAGGAATAAAATCCCCATGATGTGCAAGAGGGGGCGGGGTCACCTGTCCTTATCATAGGGAACCCCCGGGGTTCCCTATGATAAGGACGGGTGACACCGCCATGTGATGCGTCATGGGGGTTTCGTTCCTGCTGGAGAGGGGAGGCTGCAGCATCGCTGGAGAATGGATCATCGTTGGACATCGACGGGATTACATCGCTGGAATTTTTTTAAATTTTTTTTAAATAAAGGACTTGTCCAACTGTGTCTGTGTTTTTTACAAATTTTTACACTTTCTTTGTGAAATGGTAGGGGTACAATGTACCCCGTTACTAATTCACATGGGGGGCTGGGATCTGGAGTTCCCCTTTTGTTAAAGGGGACTTCCAGATTTTGAAAGGCCCCCCGCCCGCAGACCCCCACAACCACCGGGCAAGGGTTGTGGGGATTAGGCCCTTGTCCTCATCAACATGGAGACAGCCTCCCCATGTTGAGGGCATGTGGCCTGGTACAGTTCAGGAGGGGGGGCGCCCTCTCATCCCCCCCTCTTTTCCTTATGGATTTTTGGGGGGACCCCACGCCATTTTTTTTTCTGGTGCAGGGTTCCCCTTAAAATCCATACCAGACCTGAAGGGCCTGATATGGAATTAGGGGGGACCCCCACGTTTTTTTTGGTTCAGGGTTCCCCTTAATATTCATACCAGACCCAAAGGTCCTGGTAATGGACTGTGGGGGGGACCCCTGACGTTTTTTTCAATGCCTTTGATCTGTATTGCCAGGGAGATGACAATTCATTATAGCCGCGAGTGGTTTAAATTACTTTTTTCCTTCAGAAATTACATTTTGTGCAGGGACAATTCTAAACACGTGAAACATATGTGATTTTACAGGCATACTTTAGACACCCCCCCAGGTACGAAATTTAAAGGAATATTTCACTTTTATTGTTTCTCTTTAGACATTATTAAAATCACTGCTCCCGAAAAAACTGCCATTTTTAAAACTTTTTTTGCATTGATACATGTCCCCTGTGGCAACACCTGGGTCCCCAAACACTTTTTATGACAATAACTTGTATATTAGCCTTTAAAATTAGCACTTTTGATTTTTCATGTTAGTGTCCCATAGACTTTAATGGTGTTCGAACAAATTTTTTGCCTGTTCGCATGTTCTGGTGCGAACCGAACCGGGAGGGGTGTTCGGCTCATCCCTAATAGGGATGAGATTTTCAGACAAATGTAAAAAGAATAGGTAGCTGCAATTTTAATAATGCTTAAAGGGCAACATTAAAATGCTAAATTCCTTTAAATATTATGCTTGGGGGAAGCCCTGAACATGCCTGTAAAGTGGTACATTTGTACAATATATACAACCTACTACAGCAAAACTGATATTCCATAGACATGTGCGATTTGTTTAGCTTCTGAATCGTTTTTCACTAATTTAGAGAAATTCGTTAATTCCGAAATTTCCGAATTTCCAAAAAAACAAAACGAAAAAAACGAATTTTTCGAATTTCCGAATTTCCGAAAAAATCAAAAAAACTAAAGAAAAAGAAAACAAATTTTTCGGCAGTGCACATGTCTAATATTCAAAGAAAAAAATGTTGTTTAAATTATCCGTAAATGACAGCTACCAACCACTCAATACTGTTTTAGACAAAGCGGCTGAGGATTCCTTTATCTATGCCAGACCATTCTCCTAGATAATGTTCTCATATACACTATATTGTAAAAAGTATTGGGACACTTGCCTTTACACTCACATGAACTTAATGGCATCCCAGTCTTAGTCTGTAGGGTTCAATATTGAGTTGGCCCACCTTTTGCAGCTATAACAGCATATAACACACAGGAGTGTGTCTATGGGAATGTTTGACCATCATTCCAGGAGCACATTTGTGAGGTCAGGCACTGATGTTGGATGAGAAGGCCTGGCTCACAGTCTTGGCTCTAATTTATCCCAAATGTGTTCTATCGGGTTGAGGTAAGGTGCAAATAATATGGTGGAGGGGGATTATGGTGTGGGCTTAGGCTTGGCCCATTAGTTCCAGTGAAGGGAACTCTTAAGGTGTCAGCATACCAGGACATTTTGGACAATTTCATGCTTCCAACTTTATTGGAACAGTTTGGGGATTGCCCCTTCCTGTTCCAACATTAATGCACACCAGTGCACAAAACAAGGTCCTGACCTCAACCCGTTAGAACACCTTTGGAATGAAATTAAGCGAAGACTGTGAACCAGGCCTTCTTGTCCAACATCAGTGCCTGACTTCACAAATCAAATTGGATTCTGAAAGAGCTGTCAAACATTCCCATAGGCACACTCCTAAACCTTGTGGTCAGTCTTCCCAGCTGTTATAGCTGCAAAGGGTGGGCCAACTCAATATTGAACCCTATGGACTAAGACTGGGATGCCATTAAAGTTCATGTGTATGTAAAGGCAGGTGTACCAATACTTTTGACAATATAGTGTAGCTGGTAATAGGGAAACACGCACACACAAAAATAAATGCCAATTGGGCTCCCGCTGCTGTCTCAGCCAATGAGGAGGGAGAGTCCTGGGACAACCGAGGCTATTGTGAACATTGCTGGCTTAGATGGAGCTCAGGTAAGGATTGGGAGGGCTGGGGCACTACACACAGAAGCCTTTAGAACCACTTTAGTTGCCGCCATCAAATATATTTATAATCTTTACAGCTGATCTGTAAAATGTGTATCCCCAAAATATAACATTAAAATGTAATATAGTTGACTGAAATATGACTTTGCTGTGCTCTGATTTTAACCTGTTTGTAAAAATTAATTACTGTGTATTTTATTGTTATGTCTGTATTAACATAATATGTTCTCCAATTAAAAGAACAATTTAGTGCATAACATTCATAACATTAATATATAAAGTCCATCAGGAAGAAGACAGCACTACCATAATATCATAAATCCAATGTAATTAATTTGTGAATAAAGTGCTCTTAAACCATTAATCTAGTTTAATATCATCAATCCATAATAATGTGCATTCTCACCAATTAAGAAAACACACACACCTCACTCACCAGATGTTGTTGACTTCCAAATTAAAAGAAGTAAAATAGCTTTTTCCATTGGCGTGTCATGTGTATATAAAAATGGTGGTCCTTGGTTCCTTTAAGTAGTAGCCACTGGATCCTTCTCCCTTAAGATCTCCATGATGCTTTAGTTAATTTAAGGGTACTTAATAGACATGTGCATTCGTTTTCGTCCGAATGCATTTTCGTCCGAATTTCAGCTATTTTCGTTATCATTTTAACAAACGAAAACGAAAGCACAGAATCCGAAAACCGAAAGATCCGACATAAACAAATGCTGTATTTTCGTTTTTGTTGCTACAACAGTTCGATATAGATAGGAGATTCGACGTGACGCTGACAATAACAATCTGTGTCTATCGAACCTGTGGTCGAATGTGCCTAACTTTAACTCTATTAGTCCAAGATTATTCTACATAGGAGAGAAAAGATTCGACATTATAGAGAGAAAAGATTCGACATAGGAGAGAAAGATTCGACATAGGAGAGAAAAGATTCGACATAGGAGAGAAAAGATTCGACATAGGATAGAAAAGATTCGACATAGGAGAGAAAAGATTCGACATAGGAGAGAAAAGATTTGTTATTATAGAGAGAAAAGATTCGACATAGGAGAGAAAAGATTCGACATAGGAGAGAAAAGATTCGACATTATAGAGAGAAAAGATTCGACAAAGGAGAGAAAAGATTTGTTATTATAGAGAGAAAAGATTCGACATAGAGAGAAAAGATCACTGCTGGAATTGGGTGGGGGAAGTAAAATAAAAATAAAGTTGATGATGAATGTTATTGGCTGATTGTAACCAAAGAGGAGGAGCAGTAAAATAGCTAGAATGACGAAGATTCGACAAAGCATCGAAAGTTAGAAGATTCGACGGTGCAGCAAAACTGTACGACGCTGCAATCGTACATTTCCGGTCAAAAGCATCCGCCCATAGGCTATAGAAGAATTCTAATGTTGGTTGACTAGTAATAGTAATGAATAAATATAATTATTACTAGTCATACAACATTAGAATTCTTCTATAGCTTGTGGGCGGAACATTCGACCGGAAATGTATGATTGCAGCGTCGTACAGTTTCACTACTCCGTCGAATCTTCTTTGAACACCATAAGCCTTCAATGACAGATTCGACCTTAATTAATTCAGATTTTCGGACGAATGCAATTTCTAACGAAAAACGAAATATATAAAAACGAATTTCGGGAGTAACTAAATAAATTTATTTTTCGGACAAAAACGAAATTCCGAAACGAAATATTTCAGTGTGCACATGTCTAGTACTTAAAAGAAAGTGGGCAAAAACGCATATAGTGTAGTATTTTTTATTATAAAGTCATTGGGGAATAGTATTGCACTTACATTACCATTGAAAATGAAAAGCCAACGGAAACTGAAACCAGGAATGCCGGTTTGCATTAAACCCGCATTCCAAACAGTGGAAGTATCATCACTGGAAGCTCCACCCTACTCATTACTTCATCAAAGTGTGCTATCATCAGCCTCCTTTCCTAATGAAATATGCTTCACCTTGCCTCTACAGTACACTATTGGCCTTTCCAAAAGGGTATAAAAGCTGTGCTACAATGAATTATATTGTTTTTCTCCTCTGTCTCTCTTTTGCCTGGGAAAATAACCCTATTTGCAATCTGTTTGTTGTATGGCTGTCATTTAGTAACCTGTCCAAACAGGCTTAAAAACTCTGGTGCTAATCTGTTAACATGTACCGCCTTGATTCATTCTTAAAAAAAAAAATTACTTACGGTTTTTCAAGCTGCAATCTACTTGTTCTATCCCTAATAATGGTCTGACTGAAAAGACTGAAAAGGATTACAGACTTAGCAGGAAATCTGTTAATTTTTTATTTTTTTATTCTGTGAAAAGAAAGGCAACTTTTTTCTTGCAGACGCAATCTGCTCTCACTGTCCATCAGAAATTGCGGCCTATTCCAAAGAAAAAGAAGTGAGCGTGGTGCTATTCTTTTAATTTTTTTTATTTTCAAATGTACACAAAAAGAACCTACTTTTTTGATCCATTGGGTAGATATATATTCCTTAACCACTTGAGGACCGCCGCACGCTGATGTACGTCAGCAGAATGGCACGGCTGGGCACATGGGCGTACAGGTACATCCCCTTTAAGAGCCGAGCCGTGGGTCGCGAGCGTGCCGCTGGTGGCATTCTCGCGACCCGATCCTCTTCTCCATGACCGTCCCCACGGGAACAGAGAACCTGATCTCCACTGGTGTCTCGTGATCGGGTCACAGAGAGGAAGAAAAGGGAGAGGTAAATGTAAACAAACCTCTCCCTGTGCTTCCTAGTGAGCCTGTCACTGATCGTCTGTTCCCTGTCACTAAATTTTGTTTTGTTTCATTTCGTCTCGTTCCGTAGATTCGTAAAGATTCGTAATTTCATAAGATGCGAGTTTTCCTATTCGGACTCGTTCGTATTTTCGTAACAGTTTTATTTTCGTTGATACTGAATGATTCGTAATTCTGTCTAATTTATTTTCTAATTATTTTCTAATTATTTTCTAATTATTTAGTAATTGTTATTACTTATGTGAGATTGCCTTTTCCGTTGATTCGAAACATTGTTTTGTTTTCGTTGATTCGTGTCTACTACCGTGCTTCGAATGGATTCGTAATTTTGTACTTTCGTAAATACATTGCGACGCGATCATTCGCAATCTCGTATTTTGGTTTTGTTTTCAACACACGGCTACATCCCGTATTTCGAATGCATTCGTACTTCTCTAAATACATTGTGGTCATTCACAATTAGGGATGAGCTTAACACCCCCCAGGTTCGGTTTGAACCAGAACTTGCGAACGGACCGAAAGTTTGCTCGAACGTTCAAAATCAAAAGTGCTAATTATAATGGCTAATATGCAAGTTATTGTTATAAAAAGGGTTTGGGGACCCGGGTCCTGCCCCAGGGGACATGTATCAATGCAAAAAGAAGTTTTAAAAATGGCAGTTTTTTCGGGAGCAGTGATTTTAATGATGCATAAAGTGAAAAAAAAAGTGAAATATTCCTTTAAATATCGTACCTGGGAGGTGTCTAAAGTATGCCTGTGAAGTGACACGTGTTTTCCGTGTTGAGAACTGTCCCTGCACAAAATGACATTTTTAAAGGAAAAAAAGTAATTTAAAACTGCTTGCGGCTTTAATGTAATGTTTGGTCCCGGCAATATGGATGAAAATCATTAATAAAAATGGCATGGGTACCCCCACCCCCCTCCCCCAGCCCACTACCAGCCCCTTTGGGACTTGTATGGATATTAAGGGGAACCCCACACCCAAGTTAAAAAAGGCCCTATATACTCTGAACAGCAGTATACAGGCAGTGCAAACAAGACTGGGACTGTAGGTTTGTTCTTAAGTAAAATCTGTTTGTAATTTGGAACAGGTACATTTTTTAAGTGTAGCTCCAGCCCAAAAATCTATTTTTAAGCTTTTCGAAAACATAGGGAAGGGTTATCACCCCTGTAACATTTGTTTTGCTGTCTGTGCACCTGTTCAGAACATTTTACCTCACTTTCCGTCCCAATGACAAATGTTTTTTGAAAATGTGGGATTTTTATTGAAACAAGCATCAGTGGAGAGGAGACACCTTTTTTCCATATTAACTCTTACAGGAGAGAATTTCCCTTCCTAGGGGTAGATTTCCTCTCACTTCCTGTTGTCTCCCTCCATTTGCAAGTAGGAGTCGTTTGAAAGTCGGATGTTTGAAAGTAGGGGCCTGCCGTATATACTCTGCAGAAATTTGGGCCTTAGGTGTTGGTGTTGCCACAACACTGTAAGCCCTCACAGTTACTCTTGGTGGGCGCTGGAACGCCCTGCTGTGAACTATTATATCAAGAATTGTAATTACATGCCAATGTTGAACAGTGGTAGGAAAAATTGGGCCTTTGGTGGTGGTGCTGGTGCCACAACACTGCAAGTCCTCACAGTTACTCTTGGTGGGTGCAGGAATGGGCCCAGCTGTGAAAATTAGATCAAGAATTGTAATTACATACCCCTTTTGAACAGGGTCAGAAAAATTGGGCCTTTGGTGGTGGTGTGGTGGTGTTGCCACAACACTGTAAGCCCTCACAGTTACTCTTGGTGGGTGCAGGAACGGGCCCTGCTGTGAAATATTAGATCAAGAATTGTAATTACATGCCCCTGTTGGCCGAAAAATTGGGCCTTAGGCACTGGTGCCACAACACTGCAACCCCTCACAGATACTGTACTTTGAACCCTGCTGCAAAGTATTGCATCAAAAGTTGCAATTGCACACCCCTGTTAAACAGGGGCTGAAAAATTGGGCCTTAGCCACTGGTGGCAGTGCCCAGGACCAAAAATGTTCTTACAAGCTATCAGCATGATCATTTAGGAGGAGAAGGATAGTCACTCAGCATAACAGGATAGTCACTCAGCATCAGCATAGGCAGTCTTGAAGGGATCTGACATTTCTAAAAAAAAAAATCGGTTACATCAGCATCATGTGCTTGGTAGCTGGTGTTGATCTAAGACTTATTCATTTTTATGAAGGTCAGTCGATCGCCCGAGTTGGTGGACAGGCGCACCCTGTGATCGGTTACAAAGCCTCCAGCAGCACTGAATGTGCATTCCGAAAGAACGCTGGATGCAGGACAGGCTAGTACCTCAATTGCATACTGTGCAAGCTCTGGCCAGTGATCCATCTTCAAGACCCAGTAACCCAGAGGATTTTCGGTGGGAAAGGTGTCCAAGTCTGATCTTGCCCCTAGGTATTCCTGCACCATGTAAACCAGATGCAGGCAATGGTTGCTGGAACCGATCATACCTTGGGGCTACGTACTAAAAAATTGTCTGAACGCATCGGTCAGACGGCCACCTTCTCTACCGCTCCTTCTTTGACTGATCGAAGCCTCAGCAACACGTTGTCCAGGACCAGGAATTTGTAACCTCCCAGTCTCTGGGAACGCGTTGCACAGACCTTTCTGCAAGGCCTCCCGAAGATGCTTCATCCTCTGATCCCTCTGCAACGGCAAGATAAGGTCCGCAACCTTACCCTTGTAACGTGGATCAAGGAGGGTGCCAGCCAGTAAAGATCCCTCTCCTTGATCGCACGAATACAAGGACCCTTGCGCAGGCTTTGCAGGATCAGGGAGGCCATGCAGCGTAGGTTTGCTAAAGGCATTCGGTGCAGAGTCCTCTGGGTCACTGAGGATGACATGATCTGCAGCCACCTCCTCCCAGCCACATACAAGTCCATGGGTGTATTGGGACTGTAATTAATCCTTTGAAGACTGCTGCTGATGCTGAGTGCTAGGCTCCACCTCCATGCTGACAAAATAATCCTCCTTTTCCTCCTCCTCCTCATCCTCTTCCTGTGTGATAGCCGGGCCAGCAGGAACACTGTCTGGATAAAGGGGGCATTGAAAGGTAAGGAAGTCCTCCTCTTCCTGCCTCTGTTCTGCCTCAAGTGCCCTGTCTATTATTTCATGCAGTGTGTGCTCCAACAGGTGGACAAGAGGGACAGTGTCACTGATGCATGCACTGTCACTGCTCACCATCCTCGTGGCCTCAGAGAAAAAATGGGAGGGTAGACTCAAGGAGGATGAATACCCAGAGAGGCCGGACTTTGAAGGCAATGACACAGTAGATAGACAGAAAATAAAAATGTATTTATAAAAGACAAAAAACAGTAACTACATGATTAGAAAGAATTTAAAAATGTAGCAAGATGGAATGTACAAATGTGGTCCCTTTTGCGTCAACGCTCTCGCCGCAAGGTTTGTTCAGGACGACTAAAGGATAGCAAGAAAGAACAGGACTTGCTATCTTGGGAATGGCGGGGTATTTATTAACCCTTGTATTGTATGGGGACCTCAGTAGATAGACCAGGGCTATCTGCACAAATGCAGCCAAGCATAAGGACAATTATATCCTCAAAATAAGTCAGGTATATGCCAGATAAGCAGGAAAATAGCCATGCAATTGTGGCCGCAACTGGTCTAAACAAACGAATGTCCCCGGAGACAGCTACATGCCCTGGTCTATCTACTGAGGTCCCCATACAATACATCTTTATATATGTACTACTGGGTGCTCTACTGGTGTGCTGAGTTATATGACTCCTCTTTACAGCCACCTTCCATTGTAAGAAGTACCTTGAACTTCATTCTGGCACCACTGAGATGTGAATGATTCCCACTTTTATTATATTGGATCTGTGCATGACTGCACTCTTTCTAAACAAGGGTTAATAAATACCCCACCATTCCCAAGATAGCAAGTCCTGTTCTTTCTTGCTATCCTTGAGTCGTCCTGAAGAAGCCTTGCGGCGAAATGTGTTGACGCAAAAGGGACCACATTTGTACATTCCATCTTGCTACATTTTTTAATTCTTTCTAATCATGTAGTTACTTTTTTTTGTCTTTTATAAATACATTTTTATTTTTTGTCTATCTACCATGTCATTGCCTTCAAAGTCCGGCCTCTCTGGGTATTTCTCCTCCTTGAGTCTACCCTCCTATTTTGTCTCTGAAATACTATTATGGATGTGGCTTTGTGAGTGCTTCCCCTTCCCCCTATTAATATTCATCCTTGTGGCCTCCTCAAATGGTGCCAGGACAGTGCATGCATCCTTGATCATGGCCCACTGGCGTGGGGAAAAAAAATCCAAGCTCCTCTGACCCGGTCCTAGTGCCATATTGCAACAGATACTCATTGCTGGCCCTCTGCTCCAGTGTGAACTCAGCCAAACATAGAGTTCCACCTGGTGGGAATGTCACAGATTAGGCGGTATTTGGGCAGGTTGTAATCCTTTTGCAGGTCAACCAGCCAAGCACTGGCATTATATGGCCGGCGGAAATGCCCACAGAGTTTCCTGACCTGTTTCAGGACCTCCTGTAAGCCCGGGTACCTGCCCAAGAACCGCTGCACCACCAAGTTAAGGACGTGAACCAAACAGGGCACATGGGTCAGTTGTCCCTGTCGGAGGGCGGAGAGGAGGTTGGCGCCATTGTCGGAAACCACCTTTCCTGGCTTAAGCTGGCGTGGCATCAACCACCTCTGAGTCGGCCCCTGCAGAGCTGATAGAATCTCTGCCCCAGTGTGGCTCCTGTCCCCCAAGCACACCAGATCAAGCACTGCATGGCATCTTTTTGCCTGCGTACTTGCGCAACCCCTTGAACACCTATGGAGCACCGCTGGTTCTGTGAACAAAGCACAGGTAGAGGCCATGGAGGAAGAAGAAGAGGAGCAGTTGAAGTGCTAGCAATTTAGCTAGGTTAGCATTCAACCGCTGGGCGTGTCCCACGGCCACGTGCTGATGAGGATGCACCGTGTCCACGACCAGCAGCACTGTTGCCTCTAGACACAGAGCCTGCTTGCCCTCTTTTATTGCCTAGTGACTGTCTGCCTGTCCTTATTTGCCTTCCAGACATACTAATGGCCTGCAGTGAGATGTAGATGCACAAAGGTGGGATGTATATATATATATATATCTGTACTGATAATTCAGCTATCAGAATCAAGTTTCCCATCAGGTCCGCTCCCTCGTATGTCAGACCCCGCCTACGTCAATGGCTGAGCGGACCTGATGGGGAACTGCCTCCGCAGTGTAATAAATGAATAGACCCGCCCCTTCTCACGTTCCGCATCTGGTCCGCTTAGCCTTACACCTACGTCATTGGCTGAGCGGACCTGATGGGGAACTTTAGAAGGGGCGGGTCTATTCATTTAATACACTGCCGAGGAAGTTCCCCATCAGGTCTGCTCAGGCTCAGCCAATGACGTCTCATATGGACAGCGCTGGACATCGGATCGCCGCGGGACACTGGATTTCATCGCTGGAATGTTTTTTTTCTTTTTTCTTTCTTTATTTTTAATAAAGGACTTTTCCAAGGTGTCTGTGTGTTTTTTTTACATTTTTTTTTACACTTTGTTCGTGAAATGGTAGGGGTACAATGTACCCCTTACCAATTCACATAGATGGGGCAGGATCTGGGGGTCCCCTTTATTAAAGGGGTCTTCCAGATTCCAATAAGCCCCCTGCCCGCAGACCCCCACAACCACTGGGCAAGGGTTGTGGGGATGAGGCCCTTGTCCCCATCAACATGGGGACATTCTCCCCATGTTGAGGGCATGTGGCCTGGTACGGTTCAGGAGGGGGGGGCGCTCTCTCGTCCCCCCCTCTTTTCCTGCGGCCTGCCAGGTTGCATGCTCGGATAAAGGGTCTGGTATGGATTTTTGGGGGAAATCCACGCCATTTTTTTTTACATTTGGGGTGAAGTTCCCCTTAAAATCCATACCAGACCTGAAGGGCCTGGTATGGATATTTGGGGGAACTTCACGCATTTTTTTTTTAAAATTTGCGGCAGGCTTCTCCTTAATATCCATACCAGATCTGAAGGGCCTGGTAATTGAATTTGGGGGGACACCTACGCTTTTTTTTTTTTTTTTATCAATGACTTTTCTATGTATTGCCGGGAGCCAACAATTCATTATAGCCGCGAGTGAGTTTTAAATGACTTTTTTTCCTTCAGAAATTACACTTTGTGCAGGTACAGTTCTAAGCGCGGGAAACAAGCGCGACTTTACATGCATACTATACACACACCCTAGGTACGAAATTTAAAGGAATATCTCACTTTTATTGTTTCACTTTAAGCATTATTAAAATCACTGCTCCCGAAAAAACTTCGGTTTTTAAAACAAAAATTGCATTGATACATGTCCCCTGGGGCAGGACCCGGGTCCCCAAACACTTTTTATGGCAATAACTTGCATATAAGCCTTTAAAATTAGCACTTTAGATTTCTCCCATAGACTTTTTGAATTTGCCGCGAACACCCAAATTGTTCGCTGTTCGGCGAATGGGCGAACAGGAAATGTTCGAGTCGAACATGAGTTCGACTCGAACTCGAAGCTCATCCCTAATATACAACACCTAGGATGCATATATATCCTCTACACACTGTAACTGCAGCTAACTGACTTGCCTGCCTGCTCTATCTAATTCAATATAAATGACACTGTCTCTCTCTGATATCTCTCTCTTTTAACAACTCCAACACACTACACAAGGCCGCCAAGCCGGCGTCCTTATATAGTGCGGGGCGTGTACTAAACCCCTGAGCCATAATTGGCCAAAGCCACACTGGCTTTGGCCAATTACAGCTATCCGTTTTTTTCGCGCTGTGATTGGCCAAGCATGCGGGTCATAGTGTATGCTTGGCCAACCATCAGCCAGCAATGCACTGCGTTGCCGCAGTGAATTATGGGCCGAGACGCGCCACTCGAATTTGGCGCAAACGGCCCATAATGTTCGCAATTCAGCGAACAGCCGTTGTTCGAGTCGAACATGGGTTTGACTCTAACACGAAGCTCATCCCTATTCGCAGTCTCGTATTTAAGTTTCGTTTTCAACACGCGGCTAGCTGGCTATATCCCATGCTTCGAATGCATTCGTATTTTCGTAAATACATTGGGGTCATTCGCAATCTCGTATTTAAGTTTAGTTTTCAACACGCGGCTATAGCCTCCGCCCCTGTACGCCATTTTGAGAGGGTGTACAGTGGTGTGGTGAGGGAGGAGCAGAGCAGAGAGTGAGATTGTGGTTTTTGTAGTTGTTTTTGTGTGGTTTTCGTGGTTTTGTTGCAATTAGAATGTCTGGGAGTGAGAATGGACATGTGAGTCTTGTGAGTGAGAATGTTGGTGTTAGTGAGTGTGTTGGTATGAGAGTTGTTGTTGGTGTGACTGAGAGTGGAGGGGAGCGGAGGAGTGGAGCAGGGGACTCAGGGGAGAGTAGTGGAGGTGAGGGGAGGCATGGAGGTGAGGGGAGGCATGGAGGGGAGGAGAGGAGTGGAGGGGAGGAGAGGCGTGGAGGGGATGGGAGGCGAGGAGGGGACGGGAGGTGTAGAGGGAAGAAAAGGTGTGAAGGGGAGAGGCGTAGAGGGGAGGAGAGGCATGGAGGGGAGAGTATTGTTGGGGAGAGGAAGAGTGGAGGGGAGAGTAGTGGATGTGAACGGAGGCGTGTAGTGGAGCCAAGGCCTGGAAGGGAGTGTGGAGGTGGAGTGGAGAAGAAGCATGGCCAAAAATGGAGACATGTATCCCAACCTACATCAGAGAGTGCTGAATCAGAAATGCAGCAACCCCTCCAAAGCAAACGAGAAAGATCAAGGGGGCCTGTATATACCCAAGAGGAGAATGCTGCATTGGTTGCTGCAGTTCTAATAGAAAAAGTGACACTCTTCTGCCAAACCGTGCCAACATCCGAGAAGGCAGCAGGCTGGGGGCAAGTCCGGGACTCCGTGAATGCGGTCTCCAAGTTTTGCAGGCCCACCACTGGCGTCAGACACAGGTAATTATTCCAATATTAAGGAGAAAAAACTGCGCTTAAAGGCAAAAATAAAAAGATGGACCAGTCTGTCAGCAGCAATAATAAGTGGGATAAACACAGTAACAAATAAAGGAGAAAAAATTGCGCTTATTTTAATGTCCAGAAAAAATAATAATCCAACAGATGGTACACTTATTGTTGAAACACCCAGTGAGTAGGTCTAGAACAAGTGCATCACTCCCAGATGAATAAACCGCTTACCAGATAGTAAGCTAGGTAAGCAGATGGCTTAAACCCAGCCAGGGCCTATATCCCAATGGAGAATCACAAAAATCTTGTATGGATGATGTTGACTCCCACGTCACAGTATATATGGATTCCTGGGTCCCACAGGCTCCGTATACATACACTGCACAATAAATCAAAGATAAAGCAAAAAAAGGACATAGCGTGACACCTTTTAAACAAAGGCACAATAGGTGTATATGCCTTTAAGGCACAATTAACACTGATATGTGCACAAAACCCAGTGAGTGAATATTAAAGTAAGTGCACCACCACCACATGAATGTCCTGCTTACCAGATATCATTCAATTTGTACAGATGGCTAAACCCAGCCAGGGCCTTGGACTTAGCAGGAATGTCAGCTAGTGCTGGTATGTTGATACCGACTCGATCTCAAGCGGGTAACCCAGGGTACATGATGGTAGCCAAAAAGGAAGTAGCACTACTACTAGTAGTACATCATCTGGAAAGAAACACCATCATCATCATTCATCTACGTACAGATTATATACACACAGGCATTATCATCGAATACACATAAAAGGTCCATTCCACAATCCACTTTAATTCACCTCAGTGCACTTTTTTACGCTTTGATTATCAAATATGTCGTTGTCGTCCAACATATACCAAGCAAAAATAATAAATAAAGCTGTTGCCTTTATCTTGAACATTACCTTAACTCTTGTCTTTTCTTCCGTCTTTAACAGAAAGCACGATTCGTATCCCGGACTCTCCAGTAGCATCAACTTTTGGCAGGAAGCAGCGGACCATTAGGCCTCAGGGTAAGTAGTGTACATAATCTGGAAAGAAACAGGACACACCATCATCATCATTCATCTACGTACACATTATATACACACAGGCACTATCATCTAATACACATAAATGGTCCATTCCACAATCCACCATCCACTTTAATTCACCTCAGTGCACTTTTTTGTGAATAGAGAGTATAGCCCGAAGCCCAAAAAAAAAAAAAGTAGCGTAGTGCTAGCATGATTAGGGGCATTGGGAAGCCGGGCAAGTTGGGATTAAAACATGTTGTCAGGCAACAAGGGGCAGCAGGGGATTGGGCAGCCAGCATGGGGAAGGGACTGCAAAAAGCCAGGAGTGTGGGGGACAAGGTGAAACCAGACATCCTGGGAGTACACGAGGAGGAGAAGCATTCCCGCCCGCTCTCCCTACATTGGCTTGGTTAGTTCTATGCCTACTTTTTTGCTGTGTTGGTTTTTTATTTTATTTTACAGGGTACGTTCGGTTGGGTCTTTGGAGGCATTTTAAAATAACTTGCTGTGATCAGATGATTGGGACCCATCTAAGGTATGGGTCCCCGGTGGAATGCCAGTTATGGTGGATTAACTGGTAGTTACAATGGTGTATCTGCAGAATGTGGTTCGTCCCCGAGTCGGTGCAGAGCGGTAGGGAGGGACCGTGGAAGAAGTTTGCGCAGATACAAGGGAAACATTTTTGATACTTAGTGTTCCAAGGATTGTCAACCAAAAGTGTTATGTTTTTGTTTGTTAATATTGGTTTACATAATTGTTAATTTTAATAAAGGGGCCGAAAACAGACATTTTACTCCGACCTTTGTGTCTGTATATTTTTGGGCAATTATAGTTGGGGCAATAAGATGGGGATACAGTAATTTATGATACAAAGAGTCAGGATACATCTGGGGTACCTTTTTCATAATGCTTTGATGTTTTTAGTACAACTTATAACAGACAAAAATAAATAGCGCTGTTGACTTTATCTGGGACATTACCTTGACTCTTTTCTTCTGTCTTTAACAGAAAGCCAGAGCCGTATCCATCCTGTGTCATCTGGCATAAAACAGTGGCCTGATACTCCTCAGGGTAAGTACACAAGCTGCCAATATAAAAAAAAACGACACACCATAATCAGCTACACATTACACACAGGCATTATTATTATGTAAAAGCTATTACCATCCATTTTCAAAATCATACGCACAACTCATACTTCTATCACTTCTCCATGAAATCATACAGTGAAGTGTTGAGTTTTAAAGTAGGAAACAATTAAGTTCATTTACAAAAAATTACATTACAAAATCTGGTGCAGCTCTGCGAAGAAACCAATCAGCTTCCAGGTTTTTTGTGAAAGCTTAATTGAGCTACAGTTAGAAGCTGATTGGTTTCTGCATAGCTTCACCAGAGTTAGCACTGTCCAATGTTAGTAAATCAACCCTAATGTTTGTACTGTATGTGTAGCCTAGAATTGTTTATGAATGCTATCGTAAACATTTGCTATCTCATCTATTTCAGATCAACAAGACCAGCCTGAGGGGAGAGTGCAGTGCAGCCCGCACTCGCCTGTCCTTATTTTGGAGGGTTACAGAGGTGCAGAATAAGCCAGAACTGACCCCTGGAATGCCACAGACTCCTGCCTTCTCCCCATGGCCAGAGGAGGAGGTCAGGGCCCAAGGTTCCGGCATGCTGCCACCATGTAATGCTGCCCCCAGTGTGCATGTACTGCAGTCGCCACAGCAGTTGCCATCTCCTGCCCAGGTGCCACCTGCTGTACCGCCTGGCTTAACTGTGCAACTTGCGAGGATCCTTAGAGAGGTGAGGAGATTGTCAAGTGAAAATAGTTCAGTTCGTGGAAAGGGGGGGGATTCCGGCGCTCCTAGCGATGTGATGCCTTTAAAATGAATGTAATAGTGACTCTAATGGCACTTCTAAGTCAATCTGTATATTAAAAAACAAGAGGAGGCAGCCATCCTCAGAGGGTGTCCATGTCCTCTGTCTGCAAGAAGTGTAAAAAAGAAGGGGGTGGAGGCGCCAACTAAATTAATCCTACTGTAATCATTAATGTAAGTATAGTATATATACTTACAGGTTCACTTGAAAATGATATCCATCGAGGATGGGGGTGTTCTGAGGTCTGTTGGTGCTGCTCTGCTGGCTCTGGCAAAGTTCCCCTTGGCCGTGAGGTGTAGGAGATGTCGATTTTCGTTTGCACAGGCTTCTCTGCGGTGTCACATGACAGGAAGCTCCATGCTAACCAGTCTGGAATGTGGAAGTGATGTCATACAGCAGGGCAGTCCTCCAAACATAGAGTGGGATGTTTCACAGGCTACGCGCTCAAAGCTCAAGGCTCCTTCTACTGGCCTGTTTGCTCTCTGGAGGAGAGCAGTTTAAATACATTGACAGGAAGTAGGAAGTCCGTGGCTGTGGAACCATAACAGCCAGCGGACCCACACTATGAAAAACAGTCTTTTGTAATTAAAAACGATTGTTTTAATGGGAATATAAAGATTAAAAACGTGGTTCAAAAAATCATTGCAATAAGAATAAAAAATGACAATGGAATAGTAAAAAAAAATAAAAAAAAAAAAAAAAAACGCACTGTACAAAAAAAGTGGTAAGGAAATAATAAAAAAAAAATTATAATAAGCAATGGGACACTTCGTTTATGGATAAAAATCTGAATCAGATCTAGGTAATACAACAGAAATGGGGGGGGGGGGGTGGGCTAGAAAAAAAACAAACAAAAAATATAATAAGCAATGGGACACTTTGTTTATGGATAAAACAAAATTGAATCAGATCTACGTATAACAACAAGAATGGGGGGGGTTGCTGAAGTGGGAGAGGGAAAGGGGCTTTATATATGTATAAAGAAGCGGTGGATGAGGGCAATATTGGTAAACTATAAAATAGTTTTTAGAAGATGAGTAATGGGTAGAAAAAAAAATAATAAAAAAAATGAAAATATATTATATGCAAAAGATTTTATAGAAAAAATTGAGAGGGAAAATGTAATTATATTGGGTGGTGTTTGTATATTTTGGACAGATAGTCACTCACTGTACATGTGACAGAGTACCGTCCCCAGACAGCAAGTGACCTGATGTCCATAGTTGGTCAATACAAAATCCTTCGCTGCAAAAAACACCAAAAAGAGAAAACATGGGAATCATACAGAAAGAAAAAGGTAAAGAGGGGGGACTACAATAAGGAATGGGTCTCTATTTCCTCGTTGAGTCCCCCCGGCGAGAGAGTGTTTAATAAATATATCCAGTAGGTCTCCTGCTGACATAAGCGTTTGAAGCGTTCTGCAGCAGGAAGATCTCTGGGAATGGCCTCAATGACCCAGACTCTGAGGCCCACAGTGGATTTGCGATGTGTTTTCAAAAAATGAAGAGGGACACTGTGTTTGTCACAGCCCTTCTCAATGAAACGTCTATGTTCGCCAAAGCGTTGGCGCAGGGTGCGTATGGTCCCCCATAGTGTGGGTCCGCTGGCTGTTATGGTTCCACAGCCACGGACTTCCTACTTCCTGTCAATGTACTTAAACTGCTCTCCTCCAGAGAGCAAACAGGCCAGTAGAAGGAGCTGTGAGCTTCGAACGCGTAGCCTGTGAAACATCCCACTCTATGTTTGGAGGACTGCCCTGCTGTATGACATCACTTCCATGTTCCAGACTGATTAGCATGGAGCTTCCTGTCATGTGACACCGCAGAGAAGCCTGTTCAAACGAAAATCGACATCTCCTACACCTCACGGCCGAGGGGAACTTTGCCAGAGCCAGCAGAGCAGCACCAACAGACCTCAGAACACCCCCATCCTTGATGGATATCATTTTCAAGTGAACCTGTAAGTATATATACTATACTTACATTAATGATTACAGTAGGATTAATTTAGTTGGCGCCTCCACCCCCTTCTTTTTTACACTTCAAGTGAAAATAGAAGGCTGTCATGGGACATGAGAAGGCTTTCCTGGACCATACATCTTGTAAGCAGACAGCAAACTGACCATTTTGACTTAAAGGGGAGTTCCAGCCTTTTTTTATGTTTATTAAAAGTCAGCAGCTACTAAAAGTGTACCTGCTGGCTTTTAATAAACATACACTTACCTGTTCCACTGTCCAGCGACACGTCGCCCGGAGCTCCGCTCCTCTCCACCCCTTCTCCACCGGCGCCTCCATTCATAGTGTGGGCACCCGGCCGTGACAGCTTTTGGCTTCACGGCCGGGCACTCACTGCGCATGCGCGAATGCCGCAGTGCTCTCTGAGTGGACAGGGGATCGCCTGGGACCTGTCACGTCCCAGGTGATCGCCTACAGGGAGGGGCCACCAAAAGGCGATATGACAAATCGCCTATGCGGCCCCAGGGCGGAAAGAGGAAGTGGGACAGAAAGTCCCACTCCTACTGAAGCCCCCACTCCCCCCCCAAAAAAAAATACATGCCAAATGTGGCATGTAAGGGGGCGAGGAGTGGATTAAGCGGAAGTTCCAAATTTGGGTGGAACTCTGCTTTAATGTTGACCCGGGTAAACCAACAGCACAACCAGACAATGGAGCAATTGAGGATTTTGTTACTTGAAGCTATGTCCCACCACAGTGCTCCAATGCCTGGGAGCTCCTCACCCTCTGCAACTGTAAGAAGATTCTCCCTCTGAAAGCTGAAGGAAGGCTAGTCTAGATCGTACTCCACCCCAGGACCCAAGCCATTTCAGTTGACCTTTTTATGTCAACATCTGTAATGTACATGTAAATGAATAACAATCCTTTATACATATATTGGCACTGTACATAAAAATATTTTTTGTGTAATACTTTGATTGTTTGGTTATTATTATGTGTTATTTTATTTTTTTACCATACATCACATATCTGGTTAATTAATAACTCATTCACAAACACACATGGTAATCATTCAGAACTTCACACAATAGTTAAAGGAACCCAGTTTCTACTTCCTTAACTATTCATTTCGATTTTATTGTGCCCGCTGCTCCTATTGATCTTTTGAAAACCAAATTTTTTGACCTACACCATTGGAGCCCCTATTTTTTCTTCTCTTTACATGACCTTGTGGAAGATAAGTTTTTGAGTTCTCACCAGTTGGTTTTTATTACCCTAATCAGGGTTGCTGCTTACCCGCACCGGGTTGTGTTTGGATGTCTGGCAGACCCACATGATTGCCTTACCTACAATCCAGTTGGGTCACCTATACAAGGATAACCTGCGGCCCTGGAACATCGGATCCAGTCGCCATACCTCGGGTTGATATCACCTGGATGCCAACGTCGTGGATTCCATCTCCCTTTGGATTCTCGCTGATGCCCCTGTGGAACAGCCTTCTGGGACACCTTAAGCTAGATTGTTCCGTTGTCGTATGATAGTCGGGTCCAACAGTTCCGGTAAGCGCATTTGAATTACATCACTCATTTGAAGATTCACGTTGGGATGTTCGTTGTAATTTCATGACATCTTCATCACGTTTATTTTTACACATGATGGACAATATATCACATTGAATGTTGTATATTTTGGTCTCTTTGTGGACTGACTTCACGTTTTTGTTCACACCTGCTCAGTACTTTGCTTAGCCCCCATTTTCTTATGTTACACCTTTTGGTTACATTTTGCTGGGTACACATTGTTGAATGTCACTTGGTTTAACACGTAGCGCTACACATTTATCCCCACTCCTTTTGAATTTTGTCACATTCCTGTGCAGCTGCTTCTTTCCTTTGTTTGCGTTTTTGTTTTGTTTTCATTTTTGGGTAGCGCATTTATTCCTTTTTACTTACTGTACTTACTTATCGTCCAGAGCAGCCTTAACCACAAGATGCAGGACATGTGCTGAGCAGCAAACTCCTACAAATCGCCCATCACGCAGAGCCTTAATCATATTTGCTGCTCCATCTGTTACCACAAACCCTAACTTTGGCTGCATGCCTGCTTGGTCTCCAAGCCACTCTGCCACCATTTTTTGGAGTGCATTCTAAATATTATGAGCACTGTGTTGCTCATCTATAACCTCTGCATGCAAGAGGAATGCACGGTGCCCCTACTTAACAATTACTGTCTCAGCTCCTGTGATTCTTGCCCCTGGTTTTGGTTTCATAGGTTCTGAGACAGTGGGCTGCCACCAGTGCGCGGTCAATGACAAAAAGGCATGCTGGCCACTGGGAGCACTCCACAAGTCGGAGGTAAAATGCACAGACTGGCCAGCAGCTCTGCCCAACTCCTCTTTCAATACCTGCACGCATGAATTGTATAAAGAGGGTACTACGTTACGGCTGAATGTAGTACGGGAGGGTACAATATACTGAGGTGTGACTTCCTGCATTAGCTGCGTAAATGGCTCCCCTTCCACCAAATTATAAGGTGCTCCCCCGATAGCTATTAATTGCCCAATAAGGTGGGTAATTTTGCGCGACTGCTGCCTAGACATCCCCCTAGAATGAAAGCCGCTAAATTTCTGCAGGGTAGGCTGATGACTGGGATGCCTAACAGTTGCACAAGAGGTGCATGGATCCCGTTGTCCCTTGTCATGCCTATTGGTGGTAGCACTAGTACTGGTGGTTCCACTCTTTTTAGTAGGTGGAGCTGCCACCCCATTTTCCTCTCTCAACAGCAGAGGCTTATGCTGAGAGTGCAAATGATGACCAATCCCAGAATTTGTGAGATGCCCTAGAGTTCTCCCATGGCTCACTTCCCTGCCACATAGTTTTCATTTGGCTATGTGGCCATCCCCAACATAAACAAAATGATCCCATATTTTTGACCGCAGGTTGCAGTTACCACTGCCACTGGGTGGGGAAGAATCTTCTACAATTTGTTTATGTTCAGGGTTATGGCTTTGAGATTGAGTAGCTTTAGGGGTGATGGAACAATTTGGTGGTGGCCTAAAACTGGTTACCGTGGCACTGGCTTCTGGGGTGATAGAAGAAGATGGTGGCCTAACACTGGCTAAGACAGGAGAGGCGGGTGATGGTGACTGCATTGTGTGTGTGAATAACAGAGGAGACAGAGGAGGACCAATATCTGATGCTGGACTACACACTTCATATTGTTGTAGATATTGGTCTTCCTCTAAACCCAATCCTTTTCCTAAATCAAAACCTTCAAAGGTGGGACTTAAAGGTATGTCATTGTCATCATCTTGTTGTTTAGCAGCAGGTTCAGGTGGTAAAATATTAGCTGCCACTTCTTCTCTATCTGTAGAGCTGCTGCTAGCACTTTTGGTGTTGGGAGTGGCAGAAATGATTTTATCTTGAGCAATTTCCTCCTGCTGTAAATGAAAAATCTCAATTTTTGGCTGCTTATAACTGTGGCCACTAGCAACAGCATTTGCAGGAAATGTAAAAAATAGGATTTTTATAACAGCTTACCTGTAAAATCCTTTTCTTGGAGTACATCACGGGACACAGAGCGACATAGTCATTACTAATGGGTTATATAGATACCGTCAGGTGCTGGCACTGGCAACTTCCAAAACCGGAAGTACCCTCCCCTATATAAGCCCCTCCCATCCGGGAGCACCTCAGTTTTGTAGCAAAGCAATAAGTGTCCCCAAAGAGGGGCGGGAGCTCTGTGTCCCGTGATGTACTCCAAGAAAAGGATTTTACAGGTAAGCTGTTATAAAAATCCTATTTTCTTTCTCGTACATCACGGGACACAGAGCGACATAGTCATTACTAATGGGATGTCCTAAAGCAATGCCAAATGAGGGGGGGGATACACCATATATAAGCTGAGCGCTATCAGACATGAGGATCTTTTGCGGCCTGCAACACACTGCGCCCAAAGGCGACATCCTCCTGACTTCTAACGTCCACCTGGTAGAACCTAGTAAACGTGTGAACTGAAGACCATGTTGCGGCCTTACAGATTTGAGCCAGGGAGGCCTGGTGATGCACTGCCCATGAAGTTCCAACTGCTCTCGTGGAGTGCGCTCTAACTTTGAACGGAGGCGGTCTCCTTCTCAAGCCATAAGCTTGCATAATGACCTGTCGAATCCACTTGGCTAAAGTAGATTTTGACGCTGCCTGACCCTTTCTGGGGCCTTCCGGGAGAATAAACAAAGTATCCGTTCTGCGAATCTGAGCAGTGGCTTTTAGATAAGCTTTAACTGCTCTTACTACATCCAAAGAATGCAATAACTTTTCCTCTACCGAAGTAGGTTTGGGGAAAAAAGAAGGAAGAACCACATCTTGGTTCAAATGAAACCTCGATACCACCTTAGGAAGAAAGGCTGGATGAGGATGTAACACTACTCTGTCCTTATGGATAACCAGATATGGCTCCTTACAGGACATAGCTGCTAATTCCGATACTCTTTTAGCCGAACAAATGGCTACTAGAAAAATCAATTTCCTGGTGAGAAGCACCAAGGAAATATGCTGTAATGGTTCAAATGGTTGTTTCTGTAGAACCGACAGAACCAAGTTTAGATCCCATGGACATATGGGAATATTAACCGGAGGACTAATACGCATCACTCCTTGTATAAAGGCTTTGACTAGTGAATGCGAAGCCAAGGGCCTTTGAAAAAATATTGACAAGGCCGAAATCTGACCCTTGATAGTACTCAAGGCAAGCTTCCTATCTACAGCCCACTGTAGGAAGTCCAGAATCCTACCTATTACGTACTTATGTGGATGCCATTTCTTGGCCTCACACCACGCGATGTACGCCTTCCAGATTCTATAGTAGATCTGCCTGGATACCGGCTTCCTGGCATTGATCATGGTAGATACCACAGCATTAGAGAGCCCTCTCTTTTTTAGAATGTGGGCTTCAATAGCCAGGCGGTCAAACCTAGGGCTGGTAAGGAAGGGTGGTATATCGGTCCTTGCGAAAGCAGGTCCAGACGACGTGGGAGAGTCCAAGGACTCCCCACTGAAATTTTACCATCTCCGCGTACCACGCTCTTCGGGGCCACGCTGGAGCCACCGGAATCACTGGTTTCTTTTCTACCCTGATTCTGCGGAGTAATCGAGGTAACCATTGTGGCGGTGTGAATGCATATATCAGCTTAAACTGATCCCAAGGGAACACTAGGGCATCCGAGCCGCAAGCTAGGGGATCCCTTGTCCGAGAGACAAACCTGTCCCCCTTTGCGTTGAATCTGGATGCTAGAAGATCTACATCCGATGTTCCTCACCGCTGACATATTGTCCAGAAAACCTCGGGGTGAAGGGACCCTTCCTCTGGGCCTAATTGCTGGCGACTTAGAAAGTCCGCCTTCCAATTCTCCACTCCTGGAATGAATACCGCAGATATGGCTGGGACATATTTTTCTGCCCATTTCAGGATGTAATTTACTTCCCTCTGGGCTGCACGACTCCTGGTGCCCCCCTGATGATTGATATATGCCACTGCTGTGGCATTGTCTGATTGAATTCTGACAGGGGACCCTTGGAGTTTGGATGTCCATGCTACTAGGGCATACCGGGCTGCTCGTATCTCTAAGAGATTGATGGGCAGGGCCTTTTCTGCATCCGACCATCTGCCCTGGAGAGACTATTGCTCCAGTACTGCTCCCCAGCCTATAAGGCTGGCATCTGTAGTGACCACCTTCCAAGAAATCGGACTGAAGGATTTCCTTTTTTCCAGATTCTGGGGAACCAACCACCAACGGAGGCTCTTGCGAACGGAAGGGGACAAGGATATTGTAAGTCTAGGGCCTGAACTTTTTTGTTCCAGGCTGACAGTATGGCCCCTTGCAAATTCCTTGAATGGAATTGACCGTAGGGTACTGCTTCAAATGATGCCACCATTTTTCCCAGCAGCCTCATATACAGGCGTATGGACGGCTGTCTTTTTTGTACCCACTAAGTGGATCAAATCTTTCAAAGACAACACCTTTCCTCGAGGCAAGAATATTTTTCTCTGGCCTGAATCCAACCTTAGCCCCAAGTATTCCAGACTTTTGACTGGTTTTTAGGGCTGACTTGTCTCGGTTGATAATCCAACCGTGAGATTCCAGATACTTGATTGTCTTGTGAACGACCACGTCTAGTTTTTTCACTGAGTGGTCTATCAGCAACAAGTCATCCAGATATGCCATTATCATTACACCTTGTGTTCTTAGATTGGCCAATAAAGGGCCAGAATTTTTGTAAACACTCGTGGTGCTGTGGCCAAACCGAAGGGTAAGGCTCTGAACTGAAAATGGCGCCCTTCTACTGCAAAGCGTAGAAATTTTTGGTGGACTGGAAAGATGGGAATGTGCAAATAAGCATCTTTGATGTCGATCGCGGCTAACCAATCCTCCCCTTGTAGGGCAGTGGCCACCGATCGGATCGACTCCATCGGAAAGTCCTGATATACAGGAATTTGTATAGCCCTTTTAGAATTAATATGGGCCTCCCGTCCGCGTTTGCTTCGGGACTGTAAAGAGGTTTGAGTAAAACCCGAATCCTCATTCTTCCAGGGGAACCTCCATAATTACTCCTTGGAGCAATAGTTGTTCTAGTGCCAACAGGAGGGACTCTCTCTTCCGGGGATCCCTTGGCACGTTTGACCTCAAAAATGGGAAGGAGGAGAGTCTTTTAACTCCAAACTGTATCCCAAACCTACTGCGGAGAGCACCTATCTGTCTTGATCGTGTCCCGCCAGGTCTCTTGCGAACAACTGGAGTCCTCCCCCCACCCGACTGAGTGGGGGCTTCAATGAATTTAACTTTGGGGGAGGTTTTGTACCTCCCCTGACCCAGGGTTTCTCATTACCCTGCTACTGTCCCTGTTTTTTACCCCCGGGATTTGACCGAGGAGGCCGTCGGAACTGTTACACAGCCGATGCCCCAGGGACTGGAGAAGCAGGCCTCTTAAAGAGGGCCTCTAACTTTGTTTTTAACCGGCAAGAGCGTATTTTTACCGCTGGAAATTTTCTGGATATATTTGTCCAGGTTTTCCCTGAATAAGCGTTCACCATGAAATGGGACGCTAACCAGCCATTCTTTACAGGGAGCTTCAGCAGACCAGTTTTTGAGCCATAGGAGCCTACGCATATGTACTATAGACAGCGTAAGGCGGGAGGCCTGATGGACTGAATCCTTTATGGCGTCAACCGCAAAGCCTAAGGCTCTAGGTAGATCAGCTAGGGCAAAGCCTGCTGATCTGTCAAGTCCCTCAAGACCTGTTTCAACTGATCCTTCACTGCTTAGCAGACCCCAATAGCTGCTACTGCTGGTTGTATCACCAAGCAGATTTTCATAAGGACTCCAATCTTTTATCTATTGGGTTCTTGAACATTTGGACATTATCCCTGGACATGTCAGTGATTTATACATACAAGAGATGGCTGCGTCCACTGTAGGGACCTTCCATTTTTTTTTTTTGATGAACTTATCCTCCATGGGATAGACCACCGGAAATCTCTTGGGGGAATAAATATTTCCTCAGGACATTCCCAATCCTGGTAAATGAGCCCTTTCAGTAAAGGGTGAAGTGGAAAAGAACAAACAGTCTGGGGGCTTCTAGCGACCCCAACGAGGATACAGTAGTGGTTGATGGTTCCGCAAGGTGCATTTTTAAATGCTGATCGGACCATGTTAGTCAGAGACTGAACCCATAATCTTTCAGCTTGAGATGCTGAGAAAACGTTCCCCCACTGTTGATTCCTCTATAACAGAATCAACCTCATCCTGATCCCCTTCAGGCAGGTCGATCCCTGTATGGGACTGTTGCTCTGCTAACAGGCACTCTGAAGGAGGAGACGGAGATCGGGCGTGCTTTCCCTGACAGGGAGGCAGCGATCAATGTTGACAATCTCTCTCTAATCCTCCCAGAGCTGAGGAAAAAACCTCCCTTGTTACATACACAGGAGCAGGTGAACTGAGGACAGCCACAGTACCAAGTACCCCTGCGGGGTCTCTACGGTCACTTACCTCTGAACTTCAGGGGAGACTGGTGCAGCAGAAGTATGCCCAAGATCCTCCGAGCCCGATGAGACCCACTTCGCTTCCTGGAAGATTCAGTTCCGGAGCTTCTGGACGGCATATTCCTAAGCCTAAAGCTGAGGTATTCCAGCCGTAATACACCACTTTTACTGAGAATAGTCTAGCACAATTGCTGCTATATCACAGTTGGTGTCTACTAATGTGCCTTTCTAGGGGATGCCTGTATCAACCGCTTGCTGTATGCCCTTTTTTTAAATGTTGCCAGCTCTGTCTCTGTACTTCATAGCCAGCTCACCACACAAAACTGTGGTTTTTACATGCTGGGACGCCCGCACATGCGCAGAAGCGCTGCGGCGCACACAGAGCGTCATCCCCCAGGCTCCGCCCCCTTTCCTGGCTCACCTCTATATATAGAGGCGCGTGCACGCGCACGCGCGTGGCCACGTGCGCCTTCGGCGCTAATTTTGAAAAATGGAGACTAGGGACAAGAGCCAGGGCCCCTCTTTGCCGCAGGCCGGGGGATGGACGAGCATTGCAACATGGCAGAGGAAGCAGTTTCCCATAAGAGAACTCACCATCTGCCTGGACTTGCTCTGCTGAGAAGAAACTAGTCCACATGACAAGAAAACATTCCACAGCGGCCTCTAGTGGACAAACACAGGTACCGCAGTCTAATATCTTAAATATATACAGGTCCTTCTCAAAAAATTAGCATATTGTGATAAAGTTCATTATTTTCTGTAATGTACTGATAAACATTAGACTTTCATATATTTTAGATTCATTACACACAACTGAAGTAGTTCAAGCCTTTTCTTGTTTTAATATTGATGATTTTGGCATACAGCTCATGAAAACCCCAAAATCCTATCTCAAAAAATTAGCATATTTCATCCGACCAATAAAAGAAAAGTGTTTTTAATACAAAAAAAGTCAACCTTCAAATAATTATGTTCAGTTATGCACTCAATACTTGGTCGGGAATCCTTTTGCAGAAATGACTGCTTCAATGCGGCGTGGCATGGAGGCAACCAGCCTGTGGCACTGCTGAGGTGTTATGGAGGCCCAGGATGCTTCGATAGCGGCCTTAAGCTCATCCAGAGTGTTGGGTCTTGCATCTCTCAACTTTCTCTTCCCAATATCCCACAGATTCTCTATGGGGTTCAGGTCAGGAGAGTTGGCAGGCCAATTGAGCACAGTAATACCATGGTCAGTAAACCATTTACCAGTGGTTTTGGCACTGTGAGCAGGTGCCAGGTCGTGCTGAAAAATGAAATCTTCATCTCCATAAAGCTTTTCACCAGATGGAAGCCTGAAGTGCTCCAAAATCTCCTGATAGCTAGCTGCATTGACCCTGCCTTTGATAAAACACAGTGGACCAACACCAGCAGCTGACATGGCACCCCAGACCATCACTGACTGTGGGTACTTGACACTGGACTTCAGGCATTTTGGCATTTCCCTCTCCCCAGTCTTCCTCCAGACTCTGGCACTTGATTTCCGAATGACATGCAAAATTTGCTTTCATCCGAAAAAAGTACTTTGGACCACTGAGCAACAGTCCAGTGCTGCTTCTCTGTAGCCCAGGTCAGGCGCTTCTGCCGCTGTTTCTGGTTCAAAAGTGGCTTGACCTGGGGAATGCGGCACCTGTAGCCCATTTCCTGCACACGCCTGTTCACGGTGGCTCTGGATGTTTCTACTCCAGACTCAGTCCACTGCTTCCGCAGGTCCTCCAAGGTCTGGAATCGGTCCTTCTCCACAATCTTCTTCAGGGTCCGGTCACCTCTTCTCGTTGTGCAGCGTTTTCTGCCACACTTTTTCCTTCCCACAGACTTCCCACTGAGGTGCCTTGATACAGCACTCTGGGAACAGCCTATTCGTTCAGAAATTTCTTTCTGTGTCTTACCCTCTTGCTTGAGGTTGTCAATGATGGCCTTCTGGACAGCAGTCAGGTCGGCAGTCTTACCCATGATTGCGGTTTTGAGTAATGAACCAGGCTGGGAGTTTTTAAAAGCCTCAGGAATCTTTTGCAGGTGTTTAGAGTTAATTAGTTGATTCAGATGATTAGGTTAATAGCTCGTTTAGAGAACCTTTTCATGATATGCTAATTTTTTGAGATAGGAATTTTGGGTTGTCATGAGCTGTATGCCAAAATCATCAATATTAAAACAAGAAAAGGCTTGAACTACTTCAGTTGTGTGTAATGAATCTAAAATATATGAAAGTCTAATGTTTATCAGTACATTACAGAAAATAATGAACTTTATCACAATATGCTAATTTTTTGAGAAGGACCTGTATAAAAAATATATATATTTTTTTTTTTTCTTGACCACCATTAAAAATTATTACATTTTTTTAGTAGTTACAGGCATGCACAGAATTTTGCGGGAATACCATTAGGTAACAGACAGAAAGACAAATTAGGCTTGGGGGTCCCCCAATAGAACCAAGTTCCTGGGGGCCCCCACTTACCTGTTCCCCGCCGCAGGACTTTGTTTGGTCCACAAAAGCCCAAACTTCACCTATCACGGCAGGCATTGTAATCAAACCTTCAGGGACCGGGTTCCCAAGGATTCCACTCCCCTGGACCTGTATAGCACCCTGCACAGAAAACATCTTGGTCGTGGGTATGACCAGAGCTCTGGATCCCAGGGTCCAGCTCTCCTAAGAGAAGCATTACAGGCAGAACCTTGCTCTTCTCTGCAAGGCCCGGGTACCGACCGTTTAGCTATGAAGCTTTTTTGGTCGGATCCGGAATAGCTTACTGAGGCCCAAAAGAACCTGTACGCAAGCTCAGTGAAAAACACATGTTTCTTCTTGGCCAACACCTTAGACACTGGCAAAAAACTGAGGTGCTCCCGGATGGGAGGGGCTTATATAGGGGAGAGTACTTCCGGTTTTGGAAGTTGCCAGTGCCAGCACCTGACGGTATCTATATAACCCATTAGTAATGACTATGTCGCTCTGTGTCCCGTGATGTACGAGAAAGAAAAGAGCAGGTGTTACAAGAGAGTACCATCTTTTTTGGAAGTTGTTGCTGACGCTGTATCATGTACATTTTCCACTCTTGCTTCCCTCATGGGGAGAGGAGGAGAAGTATCCATTATTATAGTTATTGTTAAAGAAAAAAAATGGCGTATTACACCTTTAAAAATGCAACTGCAAAAAAAACAAAAGCATAAAAAATTACAATTGCAGGAATTGCAAATAAAGAATGATAATCCTTGCTTATAAGTCCTGTACTTACTCCCAGTCCACTCCCTCAGTCACGACGAGACCTGACTCAGTCTCCTCCTCAACTGAATCTAAGAAGATTGAGGAATGCAATGCATTGCATTGTGACTCAGCAAAAAAGAGATATAAGCTGATTGGCTAAGATATTAAGTAAGATCACTCACTCACTAACTACACTGCCCATTCAAAAGAACAATTTGAGAACACAAATTTACAAACAGACAATAACATTTTTTTTTACAAACATACGAATGAAAATACGAACATACAAAATTCAAATTACAAACATACATATTAAGATAGACTTTCTTTTCTTACACTGTCCATTCAAAGGAACGATTCAAGAACACGAACAAACAAAATTACGAACATACAAAGAAACAAAATTACGAACACATAAATTAAATACGAATATACGAACCTATGAACAGACAAATAATTTTAAATACGGAATGCAAATTATTCGTTATAGTTGTCATTTTCGTTCTTTTGCTGTTTTGGTGTTTCGTATTTTAGTCAGTTTGTCCAATCGTAAGTTGGTATTTTCACATTTTCGTAATTTTGCTTATTCGTAATTACGTCATTTTCATATTTTGGTTCTTTCAGCTATTCGGATGTTCGAATTGATCCGAATGTACGAATACTAACAAATTTGTACGAAAATACATTTGTTACGAACCAAATCGCACATGTCTAGAATTCAATATGAGAACGAGAAGGCAATAAATCCTCAGACATAAAATATATTATGAACAAGATAACAAGAGTGGCAAGTTGTTAACAAAGGCGGTAGAAAACAAAAAAATCGCTACCATGCTACACCAAATTAGAGATAAACAAGGCAAATGACACTCATCCAATGAAGAAAAAGCCAAACAATTTGAACAATACTATCAATTCCTATACAATATTCCTTCCAACCCCAAATGTCCACAAAATTTAGAGAAAGGGACACATCTCATTCAAAACTTTTTACAAAAATACAGCCCATCTCCAATCTCGGTAGATGCCGCACAAGAATTAGGATCTCATATCTGTGACGTGGAATTTGATAAAGCAATTAAGGACATGAAACTGGGAAAAGCCCCAGGACCAGATGGTCTCCGTTTACAATATTACAAAACATTCTCAAATATCTTGAAACTACGCTTCCTTGCAGCCTTCCACTAGCTTCAGACAGAAAAAAAACACAATCCCAACTCTTATGCCGTGTACACTTGATCGATTTTTCCGATGAAAAAAGGCTGATGGACTTTTTTCATCGGAAAAAACGATCGTGTATGGGCCCCATCGGTCTTTTTTTCATCGGTGTAAAAAAATAGAACATGTTTTAAATTTTACCAATGGAAAAAAAAAACAATAGGAAATTCTGATCGTCTGTGTGGAATTACATCGGAGAAAAAACCCACGCATGCTCAGAATCAAGTTGACGCATGTTCAGAAGCATTGAACTTCATTCTTCTCAGCACGTCGGAGTGTTTTACGTCAATGCGTTTTGGACGGTCGGAATTTTGTCTGATGGTGTGTATGCAAGACTGATGGAAGTCAGCTTCATTGGAATTCCGACGGAAAAATCCATTGGATTTTATTCCATCGGAAATCAGATTGTGTGTACAGGGCATTAGAAGCACACACAACGGTAATCCCTAAAGATGGAAAAGATGAAACTCAGGTCACAAACTATCGACCAATTTCACTCATAAACGTGAATGTAAAAATCGATGCCAAAATACTAGCAAATAGACTTATACCACTACTTACATCCCTTATATCATTAGATCCAGTCGGATTCATTCCCGGAAGAGAAGGATGGGACAACACAATAAAAGCACTTAATATTTATCATTGGCTAACATCCAATAAGAAACAGGGCTTCTTTCTCCCACTAGACGCAGAGAAGGCAGAGTGGCTTGGGACTACATGGATGCAGTGTTATACTCTATAGGTATTCCACCCCAAATGAGAGCAAGCATCCGTGCACTATATTCCAATCCAACAGCAAGAGTATGAGTCAATGGTCACCTGTCGAACGCCTTTAATTTGCTCAATGGGACGAGACAAGGCTGCCCTCTATACCCATTATTGTTTGTCCTTACGTTAGAACCTTTGTTAAACAAAATACGACAAAATCCAGATACTGTATAAAAGGCATTCAAGTACACAATCAAACATATAAAAGTGCAGCTTTTGCAGATGATATGCTCCTATTCCTATCTGAACCACATGTAACACTCCCTAATCTCATGCATGACCTGGAACATTTCCAATCGATATCAAATTAAAAAATTAATCATTCCAAATCAAACGCTCTCAATATTTCTTTAACACCAGACTCAGTGTCACTATGCCAAAAAAACTTCCTACCAATATGTCAGACCTTTTTAAACTCAATTACACACTTATCTTAAAATAAACATACAATGATTTAAAACATTGAAATTCTCTAAATATTTCTTGGTTTGGCATAGCATTCTTGATTAAGATGACTATTCTCCTGCGCTTTCTTTGTCATGCAGGCAATTCCCACTTGAGTGCCAAATTCATTTTTTACATCCTTTTGTCACACCTGCTCAACCTTCATATGGAGAGGCAAGCCTCCCAGAATAAAACATACACGACTAAATCTACCAATATATTAAGGAGGAATTGCCCTTCCTGACTTACGAAAATATTACCAGGCCTCTCACTTAGCAAGAACACATACAAATCCCACAACCCGTAAAAACCCTTCTTTGGATACATCCAAAAAATCATCTATCAGCAGCTAAATCCCACCCTTTAATAGGTCCCACTTTGGACATATTTTGCGAAGTCTCAAAAACCAGCAATCCAACACCTTGGTTGGGTCCTCTGACTCCGCTGAAAGACAACCCAGATTTTACCCCAGGACTAGAACAAAACTTTGTCTTCAGAGAGTGGCCCCATAAGGACATTCTAACTAAGCACTTTTTTAGAGGGAACACTCTCAAATCAAGAGACAATATTTATAAAGAAATGACCCCAAATGCCATATCACAATGGAACTACAGTTAAGCCTCGGATTACGAGCATAATCCGTTCCAGGAGTATGCTCGTAATCCAAAGTACTCGCATATCAAAGCAAGTTTTCCCATTGAAGTCAATAGAAACGAAAATAATTTGTTCCACATTGACTTTAATGGGATGCAATACCGAATGCGGCCAGAGGTGGGGGGTGCCAGAGAGCGCCGAAAACGGCCGAAAAGGCCCGAGAACACTTTGGCTCGGCTCCTGCGCAACCCATACCTCGGGCCAAATGAGGTACTGCAGGCCAATGTTCAGCTTTTCTCGGCTCCTGCACCCCCATACCTCAGGCGTGGTCTGGTATGGATTTTAATGGGAACTCCACGCCAATTGTTTTTAAAAAAATGGCGTGGAGTTCCCCCCAAAAATCCATACCAGAACCTTTATCCGAGCACGCAACCTGGCAGGCCGCAGGAAAAGAGGGGGGGACGAGAGAGCACCCCCCCCGCACCTGAACCATACCAGGCCAAATGCCCTCAACATGGGGAGGATGCTTTGGGGGTCTGTGACCCCTCAAAGCACCATGTCCCCATGTTGATGGGGACAAGGGCCTCATCCCCACAACCCTTGCCCGGTGGTTGTTGGTTGTGGGGGTCTGCGGCTGGGGGGCTTATCAGAATCTGGAAGACCCCTTTAACAAAGGGGACCCCCAGATCCCGGCCCCCCCTATGTGAATTGGTAAGATGTACATTGTACCCCTACCATTTCACAAAGAAAGTGTAAAAACTTGTAAAAAAACACACAGACACCATTGGGAAAAGTCCTTTATATAAAAAAAAAGATTCCAGAGGTGGCAATCCACTCTCGGTATCCTGCAATGGATGATCTCTCCTCTCTGGGGTCCAGCGATGGATGATCTCTCCTCTCTGGGGTCCAGCGATGGATGATCTCTCCTCTCTGGGGTCCAGTGATGGATGATCTCTCCTCTCCAGGTCCAGGCTCCAACGATGATGTCCAGCGCAGTGAGGAACAGCAAGCATTCAGTCTCCACCGGTGACACTCCAGGAATCCCGGCAGCCTGACAGGTCTCTTATGTAGCTGAGGACGGGGCCACCCATCACGTGACCCCGTCCCCCTCTGACGCAAGGGGAAATCCGGGCTTCCCCAGTGACTTGCGGGTGACTCTGCCCCCCTCTGATGCAACGGAAACCTGGGTTACAGGAGACAGGATGCTTGCTGTTCTTTGCTGCGCTGGACATCTCATCGTTGGAGCCTGGACCTGGAGAGGAGAGATCATCCATTGCTGGACCCCAGAGAGGAGATCACCCATCACAGAATACTGAGAGTGGATTACCACCTCTGGAATCTTTTTTTATTTTTAATAAAGGACTTATCCCAACGGTGTCTGTGTGTTTTTTTACAATTTTTTACACTTTCTTTCTGAAATGGTAGGGGTACAATGTACACCTTACCAATTCACATGGGGGGGCGGGATCTGGGGGTCCCCTTTGTTAAAGGGGTCTTCCAGATTCCGATTAGCCCCCTGCCCGCAGACCCCCACAACCACCGGGCAAGGGTTGTGGGGATGAGGCCCTTGTCCCATTCAACATGGGGACATGGTGCTTTGAGGGGTCACAGACTGCCAAAGCATCCTCCCCATGTTGAGGGCATGTGGCCTGGTACGGTTCATGGGGGGGGCTCTCTCTCATCCCCCTCTTTTCCTGCGGCCTGCCAGGTTGCATGCTCAGTTAAAGGGTCTGGTATGGATTTTTGGGGGGAACTCCATGCCATTTTTTTTTTTATTTGGTTGGAGTTCCCCTTAAAATCCATACAAAACCTGAAGGGTCTGGTATGGATACTTGGGGGGAACCCCACATCATTTTTTTTTTAATTAGACGCAGGGTTCCCCTTAATATCCATACCAGACCTGAAGAGCCTGGTAATTGAATTTGGGGGGACCCCCACGCATTTTTTTTTCTTTTATCAATGACTTTCAATGACTTTTCTCTGTATTGCCAGGAGCCGACAGTTCATTACAGCCGCGAGTACTTTTAAATGACTTTTTTCCTTCAGAAATGACACTTTGTGCAGGAACAGTTCTAAGCACGGGATACTATACACACACCCTAGGTACGAAATTTAAAGGAATATTTCACTTTTATTGTTTCACTTTAAGCATTATTAAAATCACTGCTCCCGAAAAAAAATCAGTTTAAAAAAAAAAATTGCATTGATACATGTCCCCTGGGGCAGGACCCGGGTCCCCAAACACTTTTTATGACAATAACTTGCATATAAGCCTTTAAAATTAGCCCTTTAGATTTTTCATGTTCGAGTCTCATAGACTTTAACAGTGTTCGGATGTTCGAACAAATTTATTGCCTGTTCGCAAGTTCTGGTGCGAACCGAACAGGGGGGTGTTCAGCTCATCCCTAGTCTTTGCATTGTGTGTCTGTGTGTGCCACACTAATCATGGACAACATAAAGAGGAGAAGAGAACTGTCTGAGGACTTGAGAATCAAAATTTTGGAAAAATATGGCCAATCTCAAGGTTACAAGTCCATCTCCAGAGATCTAGATTTGCTTTTGTCCACAGTGCGCAACATTATCAAGAAGTTTGCAACCCATGGCACTGTAGCTAATCTCTCTGGGCGTGGATGGAAGAGAAAAATTGATGAAAGGTTGCAACGCAGGATAGTCCGGATGGTGGATAAGCAGCCCCAAACAAGTTCCAAAGAAATTCAAGCTGTCCTGCAGGCTCAGGGAGCATCAGTGTCAGCGCGAACTATCCGTCGACATTTAAATGAAATGAAACGTTATGTCAGGAGACCCAGGAAGACCCCACTGCTGACACAGAGACATAAAAAAGCAAGACTACAGTTTGCCAAAATGTACTTGAGTAAGCCAAAATCCTTCTAGGAAAATGTCTTGTGGATAGATGAGACCAAGATAGAGCTTTTTGGTAAAGCACATCATTCTACTGTTTACCGAAAACGGAATGAGGCCTACAAAGAAAAGAACACAGTACCTACAGTGAAATATGGTGGAGGTTCAATGATGTTTTGGGGTTGTTTTGCTGCCTCTGGCACTGGGTGCCTTGAATGTGTGCAAGGCATCATGAAATCTGAGAATTACCAAAGGATTTTGGGTCGCACTGTAGAGCCCAGTGTCAGAAAGCTGGGTTTGCATCCGAGATCTTGGGTCTTCCAGCAAGACAATGACCCCAAACATACGTCAAAAAGCACCCAGAAATGGATGACAACAAAGCGCTGGAGAGTTCTAAAGTGGCCAGCAGTGAGTCCAGATCTAAATCCCATTGAACACCTGTGGAGAGATCTTAAAATTGCTGTTGGGAAAAAGCGCCCTTACATTAAGAGAGACCTGGAGCAGTTTGCAAAGGAAGAGTGGTCCAAACTTCCGAGTGAGAAGTGTAAGAAGCTTATTGATGGTTATAGGAAGAGACTGAGTTCAGTTATTTTTTCCAAAGGGTGTGCAACCAAATATTAAGTTAAGGGTGCCAATTTGCTTTTTTTCCTCCCATTTTTTGTTTTGTTCCAATACACGAAAAGGGAATAAACATGTGTATAGCAAAACATGTGTTACTGCAATACTTTTCTGTGAGAAATACTTGATTTTTTGGAAAAATTTCTGGGGTGCCAACAATTTCGGCCATGACTGTATATACTCGAGTATAAGCCGAGATTTTCAGCCCTTTTTTTAGGCTGAAAATGCCCCCCTCGGCTCAATGATATATACCCTTCCATACTGACCTGGGATTTCCATGACCATCATGTTCTGCGAGATCACCTGTTAATTGGCTTAATCTTCTTCTGTGGCATATTCCATCCTGTTGGCGTTTGGTCACTCTCGATACAGCAATTGGAGAAACACACAGGATTGTCCTGGTTCCATCGTGGTTCCACCACATAAAGCCCGTTTGACCCATTTGAGCGTATGCTTTCCTGGGTTCAAACATTCTGGTAAGCCCCTTACCTATTGTGGTGTTTTTTTTCACTTCAAGTCACTTCAATAATTGTTCACTTTCAGCACTTCAATCTTGAATTTATCACTAAGTTTTGCATTGTGTCAATACTCAAGTTTGATCACTCTAAAGCCCCATACACACGGTCTGACTTTTGGCCAACAAACTTCATTTTGAGCAAGTTGTACCAACAATCCAACCGTGTTTATGCTCCATCGGACAAACTTTTTTTTTTTTTTTGTGTTTTCATCGGACAAAAGTTGGGTCTGCAAACGGACAAACTTTTGCCCAACAAAAGTCCGATGGAGCAAAGTCCTACCGTGTGTACAGAAAACCATAGGACTTTTGTCCGATGGACAAAACAACTAATGTTAAAATCAACCAACAATAGCAGAAGTTGACCAAAGGGTGGCGGTAAAGAGCAGAAAAGAGCAGAAAAACCACGTGATGTTGCAAAAAGTTTTGGGAAAGTTTGCAGAAAAGTCCTGTGGTGTGTATGCTATGGGTGTGCCTGGCTAACTCCGTTCGGACAAAAATCCAGGGAAAAGTCCAATGGAAGTCCGACCATGTGTATGGGGCTTAAGGATAGACATTTGTGTAATTTTTGCACTTTTTGAATCTTCTACATATGGACATTTAATTTGCATTTATGTGGACATTCATTCATTCATCATTTGAGATTTGAGCACTATATTAATTTATGTTTTCTGGTATTCATTTATTTTGATTAGCGCTATACTTTCTTTTCCCATGCTAACAATTTCATACATGGCATTAGGAGGGGAGACGGCAAACTAGATGTGACCACTGAGGCTTTAGCGAAACATTTCTATGACTTTTACACAAAGCTGTACAACCTATCACCCCAGCACAGGCAGGAGGGCATGTAGGGGGAGCGGATACAAATCATCCGGGATTACCTAGAGAAAAGTGGAATGCCTGTCCTGTCGAACTCAGACATGTCACTTTTGGAGGACCCAATAACGGCCTCCGAGATTAAACTTGCCATTAACCACTTAAGCCCCGGACCATTTGGTAGCTAAAGGACCAGAGGTGAATTCAGAATTTTGCACTGCGCTGCTTTAACTGTAAATTGTGCGGACATGCAATGTTGTACCCAAACGAAATTTGCGTCCTTTTCTTCCCACAAATAGAGCTTTCTTTTAATGGTATTTGATTGCCTCTGCGATTTTTATTTTTTGCGATATAAACGGAAAAAGACCGAAAATTTTGAAAAAAAATGATATTTTCTACTTTTTGTTATAAGAAAAATCGAATAAACTCAATTTTAGTCATACATTTAGGCCAAAATGTATTCAGCCACATGTCTTTAGTAAAAAAAATGTCAATAAGCGTATATTTATCAGTTTGCGCAAAAGTTATAGCGTTTACAAACTAGGGTACATTTTCTGGAATTTACACAGCTTTAAATTTATGACTGCCTATCTCATTTCTTGAGGTGTAGAAAGTAGACACCCCAAGGAAATTGCTGAGAGGCATGTTGAGCCCATTGAATATTTTTTTTTGTCCCAAGTGATTGAATAATGACAAAAAAAAAAATTACAAAATGTTGTCACTAAATGATATATTGCTCACACATGCCATGGTTATATGTGGAATTGCACCCCAAAATACATTCTGCTGCTTCTCCTGAGTACGGGGATACCACATGTGTGGGACTTTTTAGGAGCCTAGCCACGTACGGGACCCCGGAAACCAAGCACCGCCTTCAGGATTTCTAAGGGTGTAAATTTTTGATTTCACTCCTCACTACCTATCACAGTTTTGAAGGCCATAAAATGCCAAAATAGCACAAAACCCCCCCAAATGACCCCATTTTAGAAAGTAGACACCCCAAGGAAATTGATGAGAGGCCTGTTGAGCCCATTGAATATTTTTTTTTGTCCCAAGTGATTGAATAATGACAAAAAAATAAATAAAAATAAAAATTACAAAAAGTTGTCACTAAATGATATATTGCTCACACATGCCATGGTTATATGTGGAATTGCACCCCAAAATAAATTTTGCTGCTTCTCCTGAGTACGGGGATACCACATGTGTGGGACTTTTTAGGAGCCTAGCCGCGTACGGGACCCCGGAAACCAATCACCGCCTTCAGGATTTCTAGGCACAAATTTTTGATTTGACTCCTCACTACCTATCACAGTTTCGAAGGCCATAAAATGCCAAAATAGCACAAAACCCCCCCAAATGACCCCATTTTGGAAAGTAGACACCCCAAGCTGTTTGCTGAGAGGCATGGTGAGTATTTTACAGCTCTCATTTGTTTTTGAAAATGAAGAAAGAACATTTTTTTTTTCTTTTTTTTTTTCAATTTTCAAAACTTTGTGACAAAAAGCGAGATCTGCAAAATACTCACAATACCTCTCAGCAAATAGCTTGGGGTGTCTACTTTCCAAAATGGGGTCATTTGGGGGGGTTTTGTGCCATCTGGGCATTCCATGGCCTCCGAAACTGTGATAGGCAGTGAGAAGTGAAATCAAAAATTTACACCCTTAGAAAGCCTGAAGGCGGTGATTGGTTTTTGGGGTCCCGTACGTGGCTAGGCTCCCAAAAAGTCTCACACATGTGGTATCCCCGTACTCAGGAGAAGCAACAGAATGTATTTTGGGGTGTAATTCCACATATGCCCATGGCATGTTTGAGCAATATATCATTTAGTGACAACTTTGTGCAAAAAAAAAAAAAAAAGTTGTCTTTTTTTCGCAACTTGTGTCAACATATAAAATATTCCATGGACTCGACATGCCTCTCAGTATATAGCTTGGGGTGTCTACTTTCCAAAATGGGGTCATTTGGGGGGGTTTTGAACTGTTCTGGCATTTTATACACAACATTAGGAAGCTTACATCCACTCTTCTAACCACTTGAAGACAAAGCCCTTTTTGACACTTTTTGTTTACATGAAAACATATTTTTTTTGCAAGAAAATTATGTTGAACCCCCAAACATTATATATATTTTTAAAGCAAAGGCCCTACAGAATAAAATGGTGGGTGTTGCATTTTTTTTTTCTACACAGTATTTGCGCAGCGATTTTTCACACGCATTTTTTGGGGAAAAAATACACTTTTTTTAATTTTAATGCACTAAAACACACTATATTGCACAAATGTTTGATGAAATAAAAAAGATGATCTTAGGCCGAGTACATAGATACCAAACACGACATGCTTTAAAATTTTGCACAAACGCGCATTGGCGACAAACTACATACATTTTTAAAAGCCTTTAAAAGCCTTTACAGGTTACCCCGTTAGATTTACAGAGGAGGTCTACTGCTAAAACTACTGCCCTCGATCTGACCTTCGTGGTGATACCTCACATGCATGGTGCAATTGCTGTTTACATATGACGCCAGACCGACGCTTGCGTTCGCCATTGGGCAAGATCAGGGCAGGACAGGGGTGCTTTTTTTTTTATTTATTTTTTTATTATTAATTTTGCTTTTTTATTTTTTTTTAAAACGGTTGCTTCCATATTTTTTTTTTTTTTTATCATTTTTATTGTTATCTCAGGGAATGTAAATATCCCCTATGATAGCTATAGGTAATGACAGGTACTCTTTTTTGAAAAAACTGGGGTCTATTGGACCCTAGATCTTTCCTCTGCCCTCAAAGCATCTGACCACACCAAGATCGGTGTGATAAAATGCTTTCCCAATTTCCCAATGGCGCTTTTTATATCCGGGGGGGGTCATTCCCTCCCACTGCTTGTAAAAGCAGTCCAGAGGCTAATTAGCCACTAGGATTGCTTTTACATGAAAGCTGGCCGCTGGCTGAAAAGAATGATACCAAGATGATACCTAAACCCGCAGGCATCATTCTGGTATAAACATTCAAAGTCCAGCAACATACCAGTACGTTGCTGGTCCTTGTTGGACATGTATTGTAATCTTTTTTTTCATGCAGCCTGTTGGCTGAACGAAAAAAAAAGATTGATCGGTGGGTATGCCCACCATTAGAATACCGCTCTTCATCCACCCACTTCTAATGATGGGCATACATGCACCATTTATATATGCCAAAGCATGGGGGCATCTTCCCGCAAAAGTTATGCCGCGTACACATGGTCAGACTTTTCCACGGGCAAGCCTCCGTCGGAATTTCAACTGTATGTACGCGGCATTAGGAGCAAAATCGCTCCTCCGCCCCTGCTGCCCCAATGCTTCGGCATATATGCTTTTTTTTTTAACTGTGGTGGCGAAATCACCTCCTACAGCACTGGAGTCGCAGGGATCAGGCCTGTCTCTGCGAACGCTGCAGTTATGTGTGTTGTGTTTTGCAAGTGACAGTGATCGATCGATACTGCACTTGGGTGGCCTGGGCTGGACGGAGGGGCAAAACGCAGGTGCTAGCAGGTATCTGGGCTGATTCCGCTAACACTGCGTTTTTGGGAACCCTAAACTGCTGGGGACGCTAGTATAGATCTGATCAGATCAGATATTGATCTGTTGAGATACTATACCACTAAGGGGGGTGTATGCTTCACGCATGGGTGTTAGCATTACTGGCACTAACCTGACGCTGCCTGGGGTGTGACGCAGACCCTCTCTGACGCTAAAACCTTATTGATATCACCCGCCGGGCGATCAGGGGGTTAAACCTTTATTGGGTTATATACGGCGGGTGCCCTGACACTATAAAAAGCAAACTAACTAACCAGCGTCACCCGTAACACTTATATGGTGATTTCTGGTGAAAAGGTTAACTAGGGGCAATTAGGGGGTTAAAACCTTTATTAGGTAATATATGGGGGTACCTGACGCTATATAAAAACCTGACGGCGAACCTAAAAAAAAATTACTGGCTACATATCTGCATCACCGACACTAAGACAACGATCATAAAAACGATCGCTTAGCGACAGTGGTGATAGGGGGTGAAAGGGTTACCTGGGGGGCGATCAGGGGGTTAAACCTTTATTAGATAATATATGGGGGTACCTGACGCTATAAAAACCTGCGGCGAACCTAAAAAAAATTACTGGCTACCGATCTGCATCACCGACGCTAAGACAGCGATCAGAAAAATGATCGCTTAGCGACAGTGGTGATAGGGGGTGAAAGGGTTACCTGGGGGGCAATCAAGGGGGTTAAACCTTTATTAGGTAATATATTGGGGTACCTGACGCTATAAAAACCTGCGGAGAACCTAAAAAAAATGACTGGCTACCGATCTGCATCACCGACGCTAAGACAGCGATCAGAAAAATTATCGCTTAGTGACAGTGGTGATAGGGGGTGAAAGGGTTACCTGGGGGGCGATCAAGGGGGTTAAACCTTTATTAGGTAATATATGGGGGTACCCGACGCTATAAAAACCTGCGGCGAACCTAAAAAAAATTACTGCCTACCGATCAGCATCACCGACGCTAAGACATTGATCAGAAAAATGATTGCTTAGTGACGGCGGTGCTAGGGGGTGAAAGGGTTACCTGGGGGGTGATCAAGGGGGTTAAACCTTTATTAGGTAATATATGGGGGTACCCGATGCTATAAAAACCTGCGGCGAACCTAAAAAAAATTACTGGCTACCGATCAGCATCGCCGACGCTAAAACATCGATCAGAAAAATTATTGCTTAGTGACCGTGGTGATAGGGGGTGAAAGGGTTACCTGGGGGGCGATCAAGGGGTTAAACCTTTATTAGGTAATATATGGGGGTACCCGACGCTATAAAAACCTGCGGCGAACCTAAAAAAAATTACTGGCTACCGATCAGCATCACCGACGCTAAGACATCGATCAGAAAAATGATCGCTTAGCGACGGCGGGTACTAGGGGGTGAAAGGTTTATCTGGGGGTGATCAGGGGGTTAAACCTTTATTAGGGGGGGTTAGGGGGCTACACTGGACCTAAAACTAAATGTACTGACACTTTTACAGTCACAAATGTCACTGATTGCAGTGATCACTAAATAAATGGTCACTGCAATCAGTGACACTGTGACTGGGGGCTGGGGGGTGATCTGGGGGGTGATCTGGGGGTGTCTGGGGGGGCCTGGGGGGGCGATTTATGTACCTATGTGTACTGGTGTCAGTGTAGTGTTGTGTGCACTAACCTGCATCTTCTCCTGTACGGCGCTCGGTATATGTGAGCGCCGCAGGAGAGATGACATCACTTCCTCCAGCCTGTGTAAACAAGTACACAGGCAGGGGAAGCTCTCATTCGCCGGGAGCGATCGAGAGGGGGTGGCCGGAATCGAACGGCCGTCCCCTCATGCCGGATCGCTCCCGAAGGTAAAACGACCGCTCACTGTAAAGAAGGGGGGTCCGATCGGACCCCCCAACTATACAAAGGCAATCACGTACATATACGTGATTCTGCCTGTCGGTGCCATTCTGACGACGTATATTTACAGTGGGCGGTCGTTAAGTGGTTAAGCACCTAAAATCTGGTAAAAGCCCAGGACCGGATGGATACACATCCATCTATTACAAGACTTTTGCACATATCCTCGCAGACCCACTCAGCGCTGGACTCTATGTCTGAACCCAGAAAAATTACCACAGACTTTCTTTCGGCCCACATTACTGTACTTCCCAAGGCTGGTGAAGACCCAGCGGAATGCGCTAGCTACCGCCTTATCTCCTTACTAAATCTAGACGCTAAGTATTACGCAAAGATCCTGAACTCCAGATTGAGCCCTCTACTGCCGAACCTGATTGGTCCAGAACAGGTGGGCTTCATGCCTGGTCGAGAAGCCAAAGATAACGTTATAAAGGCTATGCTACTGACTCACGCGGCATGTGTGGGGAACATCGAGGGCCTTCCCCTTCTCCATACTCGTGGAGAAGGCCTTCAATCGCGTAGCATGGGATTACATACTGGCCATCTGTGCAAAGGTGGGACTGGAACCCCGCATTATGGCCAGGATCTCTGCGTTATATCAATCCCGACAGCAAAACTAAAGATAAATGGCACCCTGTCCCGTGGCGGCTGGTGAAGTTTTAGGATGGGGGGGCGCAAGACTCCGCCCCTCCACGGTTGGTCCCTCCCACTTCTCATAAGCCACACCCCTTATATAATCCACCCACTCCGTCCCCTGTATTCCACTTGCTTCCACTCATAGTTTCAGCATTTTACACCAGGCTCTGCACATCATATACCAGGCTGCACATTATACACAGGGCTCTGCACATCATATACCAGGCTGCAGATTATACACCGGGCTCTGCACATCATATACCAGGCTGAAGATTATACACCGGGCTCTGCACATCATATACCAGGCTGCACACATTATACACAGGGCTCTGCACATCATATACCAGGCTGCACACATTATACACAGGGCCCTGCACATCATATACCAGGCTGCACATTATACACAGGGCTATGCACATCATATACCAGGCTGCACATTATACACAGGGCTCTGCACATCATATTCCAGGCTGCACATTATACACAGGGCTCTGCACATTATACACAGGGCTCTGCACATTATACACAGGGCTCTGCACATCATATACCAGGCTGTACATTATACACAGGGCTCTGCACATCATATACCAGGCTGCACATTATACACAGAGCTCTGCACATTATACACATGGCTCTGCACATCATATACCAGGCTGCACATTATACACAGGGCTCTGCACATCATATACCAGGCTGCACATTATACACAGGGCTCTGCACATCATATACCAGGCTGCACATTATACACAGGGCACTGAACATCATATACCAGGCTATATTAATTAGGGGAAGATGAAGCCATTATCCAGCAGATACAGGGCAAGTTACCATTTTTACCAATCACATCCCGGTAATTTTGAAAAAATTGGAAAAGGGGTGCCCCTGGGATTGTGTGGATTGGAGTAAATTATGGATTGCCACCAAGTATATATAGAAAAATATAAAGAATTTTATTTATACATAATACACTTATATATCAAAAATGGTTTAAAATCAAAGAGAGGAACAGACATATACAGTCATTGAAAAACAATTGCATGAGGACACCTTACTACTTGAGACATATAAGTCATATAGCTAGTGGTGACACAACCGACATGTTTCGGATACTCGAGCTATATCTGTGATAGCCTCCATTATTTCCTTCTTCAAGGTTCATGCAATAGTTTGAAGACAATTTAGTCTCTATATAAGAGAAAAAACAACATAGTATGTGATAGCTATATAATACACAACAGTGTATTGACATGATTAAATTATTTTGAATTTCTCCCATATGTGGGCAGCTAGAAGATAGACATTGTTGCAAAGAGAAAATAAAATAAACTAAAATAAACAATAAGAGAAAAAGAAAAAGGCGGGGAAGAGAAACAAAGGAAGAGAAAAAGAAAAAGAAGAATAAATATACATGGAGGTTCATTTAAGAATACATGAATGCATATATACATTGTATAATTGTATGTCTATAGGATAGAGTACATCTATATCAAATAGTGTTGCATACATACATTTCCAATGGTGATATAAACATCAGCCGTTTGGAGGAATTATCCCGGTGATATAAGGCCCAAACGTATATGGTGCGAGTTTGCTGGTCGCATAAAGACAAATACAGCGGCCAAAGAAACACTGCAGGCAAGATGACAGAGCCACGGGGAAATATGTAGGAGGACCAACCCAAAAACGCCCCTCAAAGCTCACAGGGAAGCCTCAAATTGCAGCGGAAAAGCTGCCACGGCCTCTCTGTAAAAACATACACAAATGGATTATAGTTTATAGGTCGCAGACTAGCCCTGTAACTAGGCATCCCATAACTATGATGAAGTGTTTGAAAAAAAGGGGCTTGGTACCTGTCGATGTGGCGCAAGGACATCCACACTCTGGCTGTGCAGCAATTGGCCAAGTCAGGTGGGACTTTTTATAGAGCTGTCGCTGGTGTTGCAGCCAATCAGCTCAAATGGCGCCAAGGGTGAAGCTGTAAAAGGAAGGAATTCAGCCAATGAGGTAGAGCGTGGGAGGCCACAACAGGGCTAGACTGTGCGTCCGGGTAGAAACCCAATTAACTACGTATTGAAAATGAATAGAGAGGCTCTTACCGGACAGGCACCGCATACAGAGGCCGCCCTCGATCCCGGCGGCGTCCGGCGTCATCGCGCACCCACACAAATGTGAAGGACGTCCACGACGCCGGCGCGGTGACGTCAGACGTCGACCCGACCGCCAGCACAACGAAAAGGGCGGAAGTGCTAAAAGAAAGATCACTCCGTTGCCCGCACCAGACCCAAAAAGGTCAGCGCAAAGGCAGCACAATTGTGTGTGCTGCGCCAAACGGCGCCATCGGAGGAATGGGGAAAAATGACTAATCCAAAACCCCATGGGTAGTAAACAGTGTAACATGAATGCCCTCCGTCCCATATGTGTGTGATTCTTAGGACAGGGAGAGAAATTTATTTATATGCACATAGCCGTCCATTTGCTCAAATATGAGCAATCAGCCCCTGATTATCAAAATAGCCGGGGGCTGTTTTTGTGCTGGGGAGCGTCAGTGGGCCCAATGGGTGGTCCCCAAATCCCCGGGCTCCAATATGTCAAAAAGTGCAGGATACAATTATCGTTTGATTAATTTCTAAATAATGAACAATGATCAACAATATAATAAATAAGCACTAATCTCCAGTGGGCAAATCATCAGGTAAAGTTCCACCAATTGGATCCAATCTTGTTTACTTAAAAGGATTTTTTAGTTTTTACATGAATATCTAACCGGCATACATCAGAAACATTAGTACACATGTTATACAGCTGGCATAATTCATACATATTTATTTATTTTTCCTAAAAAAAAAAAAAAAAAATACAAACTAGGTATAAACAGCTTGTTGAGCTCAGTTTAGCAGATCCCTATCAAACTTAGCAGATGTAAAACCTGGTAGGAAGGGTTTAAAGTTAATTGCCTGGTTCAAGCCAGGGGGTGAGGTGGCGTTGAGGATCGAGATCCATCTCAGCTCCCTTTGAAGAAGGTGCTTGTTAAGGTCACCTCCGCGGGGGCTGCGGTGGACCCTGTCCAAAACTAACACCTCAAGGTTTGGTACGCAATCTCCATGAACTTGGGCAGCATGTCTGCCAAGAGGGAGATCAGGATTTTGTTCCTTCATCCCTTTTAGATGCCGGTAAATTCTCTGCCACAATTTTTGTATAGTTTTCCCTACATAAAAGCAGTTACAACTGCAAATAATGAGATATACTACGTCCGTAGTTTGACAGTTTGCATAGTGTTTTGGTCGAAATTTTTGGCCATTCGGTAACCGAATGTTCTTTCTAGTGTTCATATATTTACAGTATGTGCAATTACCACATTGGAAAGTTCCCAGGTCCTTACATGGATCTCCCCTATTGGTGTTCTCAAATTCACTCTGCACTAGCATGTCCTTCAGGGACGTTGCTCGTCTATAGGTAATATTTGGCCTGGGGGGTACTAGTGGTCCTATCACAGGATCTGCTGTAAGTAGATGCCAGTGCTTTTGGTAGATTTTAAGAAGTTCAGCGTGATCATCAGAATAAGTATTGATAATACGATGATCACTTTCACTTTTTTTAGATTTAGATATTAGTAACTCGTGTCGATTTAAATTTGAAGTGCGTTTAAAGGCCTTTTTGAGGCATTTATGGCTGTATCCCCTTGCTAGAAGTCTTTGCCTTAAGTTATTGGCTTCTCTTTTATAATCGACCTCGTTAGAGCAATTTCTTTTTATTCTCAAATATTGTCCATAGGGAATAGATTCAACTAGGGATTTAGGGTGAAAGCTAGAAGAATGTAAGATTGTATTGCCTGCACTTGGTTTGCGGAACAGCTTACATGATAACATGTTTTGCTTGTCTCTGAAGATCTCCACATCAAGGAAGGTTATGGTATTTGGGTCCGATATCATTGTAAACTTAAGATTAAAAGTATTTAAGTTTAGGGCGATGAGACACTCATCCAGACATTGCTGGGAGCCCGTCCATACGATGAAGATGTCATCAATGTACCTGTGCCATAGAGCTACATGGCACAGGTACATTGAGAGATCCCCGCTGGAGAAGATTGCATGCTCCCATTCCCCCAGGTACAGGTTGGCGTAGCCAGGGGCACAACTGGTGCCCATGGCTACGCCCTGTACCTGGAGGAAACATTGACCATCGAAAGTGAAGACATTGTGTCTCAGTATGAAATCCAAAGACTGGGTTATAAATTCATTGAACAAACGTTCATGGTGGCTGGTTTGTGATAGAATATGTCTAATACAAGCAATACCTAAAGAATGAGGAATCGAGCTGTAAAGTGCCTCCACGTCGATACTGACAAGTATCGAATCTATAGGAATTTGTACTCCCTCGATGATGCGTAATAAGTGAGGTGTATCTTTAACATAAGAGGGGATGCTCTGAACAAAAGGTTTTAGATGCTCATCAATGAGTCGTGAAAGATTTTCAATAATGGCTCCGTTTCCAGATATAATAGGACGTCCTGGGGGATTTAGGGGATCCTTGTGGATTTTGGGGAGTGAGTAGAATGTTGGTGTGCAGGGAAAGGAAGTGCGAACAAATTCCCAAGTTTGTTTAGAAATGACATTATTTTGAAAAGCTTCATCTACCAAAGTGTAGAATTTTTTATTAAAGGCATCTACAACACCCCTACTGACAGGGCGATACCACTCATGATTTCTTAATATGTTGAAGCACATTTCAAGATATTGGGGGTTGTCCATAATGACAATGTTTCCTCCTTTATCCGATAATTTAATCGTAATTTGATGATTTTTGGATAGATTTTTTAAGGCCATCTTTTCAGTAGGAATAAGATTTGTATGTCTAGGTGTTATAGGTACTAGGTTATTTATTTCTTGGCTAATATTTTTAAGAAAATTAGATACACCTGGATTTGAGCTAGGCACTGGGTAAAAAGTTGATGTTTTTTTAAGGGAAGTTTGTTTTAGGGTACTGGGGATCTCGGTGTCAATTGTGCTGGCATTAGCCAAAAGTAAGTCAAGGTCTAGGGTGTCGATGAGGTCTTTAGATTCATTTTCCTCAAGTAAAGATTTGAGATTACCCAGAGCTTGACGTTCACTATACGTGTGAAATTCCCGTGTATCTGGGTCGCTCTTTTCAAAAATGCTTTTGAGTAGCAATTTGCGGGCGTATAAATGAAGATCTTTAATGGTCTCAAATTTGTCTATAGGTTTATTAGGGCAGAAAGTTAATCCTTTTGAGAGGACTGAGATCTCATCGACACTCAGGACATATGATGACAAATTTATAATATTAAAAGCCGAGGCTATGTCGTAGTCGGGTTGTGGGGAGTGAGTGAGTTTCCCGAGTTCTTAGAGAACATCAAGGGAACCTTAGGCGTGACAAAAGTGCCCATATTTTCAAGTGATTCATGTGCACTGACGGTGACATCCGAGGCCGTCAATGTGGAAGTGTTGGGGACTGATGAGAGCAGAGTACAAGGGTACTGTTTAGGGGGACGTTTTTTAGTAGTATTACTATTGGAGGAATTTTCAAAGTCACGATTTCTTTTAGATGGTTTTGTGCGTTTTCCTTTCATCGGTGCATATGACATGTTAGACGAAACCGAAGAGGTATCAGACGTGTCCAACTGTGTGGAACGATGATTGTCGTTCTTATATTGGACTCTAGGTCTAGTTGAAAAAGCCCATCTATATGCTCTGCCTTCTTCGAAGGCTTGTTTATCCCGCATATATTTAAACTCTTTTTTTGCTAAGATCGATTTGTTGAATAGTTCAATATGGATTTTAAGTTTCTCATTTAGATCTTTGTATGAGGAATGGGCTTGTAGGGGTTTAATTCTAGAATAGATTTTTTCAATGTTCGTGTTGATATAGACGAGACGTCTCCGATATTCATCAGAAAGAAGCCTCATCATACCAGCCGAGCATGATTTTAAATTCGTTTCCCATGCTTGTTTGAACGTCGGGTCCAGATCCTCAAAAGTTGGGAAGATCTGGACTCGAAGTCCAAGTGGGTTTAAATCATCTCTTATGTACTCATCAAACGTTTTTATATGCCAATGCATGGAAGATTTCCTCTCCAACCATTTAGTTAGGTTGGAGAAAAGAAAGGTTAGCTCAGATTCCAAGGATTCATTTTTACCATAGTTTGATTGTAATTGTTCAGTGAAAACCTCCCATGATTCACTGTAAAGTTCAGCCATGATGATGGTGTCACTGAGCTCTACACAAATGGGTATACCAACACAATAAGACAATAACAAAAAAAAAAAAAAAAAAGAATTGCAGCAATGCGTTTTCAAAATAATTGCTCATACAATAGGGAGCAAGCAAAAAATTAATTCAGTAAATTGTTTATGTAGATACCGCTGGAAAGCTTCAAATATGGATGGGGACTAAGGGGTATTTGCTACCCAAAAATAGAATATATTAATTAGGGGAAGATGAAGCCATTATCCAGCAGATACAGGGCAAGTTACCATTTTTACCAATCACATCCCGGTAATTTTGAAAAAATTGGAAAAGGGGTGCCCCTGGGATTGTGTGGATTGGAGTAAATTATGGATTGCCACCAAGTATATATAGAAAAATATAAAGAATTTTATTTATACATAATACACTTATATATCAAAAATGGTTTAAAATCAAAGAGAGGAACAGACATATACAGTCATTGAAAAACAATTGCATGAGGACACCTTACTACTTGAGACATATAAGTCATATAGCTAGTGGTGACACAACCGACATGTTTCGGATACTCGAGCTATATCTGTGATAGCCTCCATTATTTCCTTCTTCAAGGTTCATGCAATAGTTTGAAGACAATTTAGTCTCTATATAAGAGAAAAAACAACATAGTATGTGATAGCTATATAATACACAACAGTGTATTGACATGATTAAATTATTTTGAATTTCTCCCATATGTGGGCAGCTAGAAGATAGACATTGTTGCAAAGAGAAAATAAAATAAACTAAAATAAACAATAAGAGAAAAAGAAAAAGGCGGGGAAGAGAAACAAAGGAAGAGAAAAAGAAAAAGAAGAATAAATATACATGGAGGTTCATTTAAGAATACATGAATGCATATATACATTGTATAATTGTATGTCTATAGGATAGAGTACATCTATATCAAATAGTGTTGCATACATACATTTCCAATGGTGATATAAACATCAGCCGTTTGGAGGAATTATCCCGGTGATATAAGGCCCAAACGTATATGGTGCGAGTTTGCTGGTCGCATAAAGACAAATACAGCGGCCAAAGAAACACTGCAGGCAAGATGACAGAGCCACGGGGAAATATGTAGGAGGACCAACCCAAAAACGCCCCTCAAAGCTCACAGGGAAGCCTCAAATTGCAGCGGAAAAGCTGCCACGGCCTCTCTGTAAAAACATACACAAATGGATTATAGTTTATAGGTCGCAGACTAGCCCTGTAACTAGGCATCCCATAACTATGATGAAGTGTTTGAAAAAAAGGGGCTTGGTACCTGTCGATGTGGCGCAAGGACATCCACACTCTGGCTGTGCAGCAATTGGCCAAGTCAGGTGGGACTTTTTATAGAGCTGTCGCTGGTGTTGCAGCCAATCAGCTCAAATGGCGCCAAGGGTGAAGCTGTAAAAGGAAGGAATTCAGCCAATGAGGTAGAGCGTGGGAGGCCACAACAGGGCTAGACTGTGCGTCCGGGTAGAAACCCAATTAACTACGTATTGAAAATGAATAGAGAGGCTCTTACCGGACAGGCACCGCATACAGAGGCCGCCCTCGATCCCGGCGGCGTCCGGCGTCATCGCGCACCCACACAAATGTGAAGGACGTCCACGACGCCGGCGCGGTGACGTCAGACGTCGACCCGACCGCCAGCACAACGAAAAGGGCGGAAGTGCTAAAAGAAAGATCACTCCGTTGCCCGCACCAGACCCAAAAAGGTCAGCGCAAAGGCAGCACAATTGTGTGTGCTGCGCCAAACGGCGCCATCGGAGGAATGGGGAAAAATGACTAATCCAAAACCCCATGGGTAGTAAACAGTGTAACATGAATGCCCTCCGTCCCATATGTGTGTGATTCTTAGGACAGGGAGAGAAATTTATTTATATGCACATAGCCGTCCATTTGCTCAAATATGAGCAATCAGCCCCTGATTATCAAAATAGCCGGGGGCTGTTTTTGTGCTGGGGAGCGTCAGTGGGCCCAATGGGTGGTCCCCAAATCCCCGGGCTCCAATATGTCAAAAAGTGCAGGATACAATTATCGTTTGATTAATTTCTAAATAATGAACAATGATCAACAATATAATAAATAAGCACTAATCTCCAGTGGGCAAATCATCAGGTAAAGTTCCACCAATTGGATCCAATCTTGTTTACTTAAAAGGATTTTTTAGTTTTTACATGAATATCTAACCGGCATACATCAGAAACATTAGTACACATGTTATACAGCTGGCATAATTCATACATATTTATTTATTTTTCCTAAAAAAAAAAAAAAAAAAAAAAAAAATACAAACTAGGTATAAACAGCTTGTTGAGCTCAGTTTAGCAGATCCCTATCAACCTTAGCAGATGTAAAACCTGGTAGGAAGGGTTTAAAGTTAATTGCCTGGTTCAAGCCAGGGGGTGAGGTGGCGTTGAGGATCGAGATCCATCTCAGCTCCCTTTGAAGAAGGTGCTTGTTAAGGTCACCTCCGCGGGGGCTGCGGTGGACCCTGTCCAAAACTAACACCTCAAGGTTTGGTACGCAATCTCCATGAACTTGGGCAGCATGTCTGCCAAGAGGGAGATCAGGATTTTGTTCCTTCATCCCTTTTAGATGCCGGTAAATTCTCTGCCACAATTTTTGTATAGTTTTCCCTACATAAAAGCAGTTACAACTGCAAATAATGAGATATACTACGTCCGTAGTTTGACAGTTTGCATAGTGTTTTGGTCGAAATTTTTGGCCATTCGGTAACCGAATGTTCTTTCTAGTGTTCATATATTTACAGTATGTGCAATTACCACATTGGAAAGTTCCCAGGTCCTTACATGGATCTCCCCTATTGGTGTTCTCAAATTCACTCTGCACTAGCATGTCCTTCAGGGACGTTGCTCGTCTATAGGTAATATTTGGCCTGGGGGGTACTAGTGGTCCTATCACAGGATCTGCTGTAAGTAGATGCCAGTGCTTTTGGTAGATTTTAAGAAGTTCAGCGTGATCATCAGAATAAGTATTGATAATACGATGATCACTTTCACTTTTTTTAGATTTAGATATTAGTAACTCGTGTCGATTTAAATTTGAAGTGTGTTTAAAGGCCTTTTTGAGGCATTTATGGCTGTATCCCCTTGCTAGAAGTCTTTGCCTTAAGTTATTGGCTTCTCTTTTATAATCGACCTCGTTAGAGCAATTTCTTTTTATTCTCAAATATTGTTCATAGGGAATAGATTCAACTAGGGATTTAGGGTGAAAGCTAGAAGAATGTAAGGTTGTATTGCCTGCACTTGGTTTGCGGAACAGCTTACATGATAACATGTTTTGCTTGTCTCTGAAGATCTCCACATCAAGGAAGGTTATGGTATTTGGGTCCGATATCATTGTAAACTTAAGATTAAAAGTATTTAAGTTTAGGGCGATGAGACACTCATCCAGACATTGCTGGGAGCCCGTCCATACGATGAAGATGTCATCAATGTACCTGTGCCATTGGGTTGGTCCTCCTACATATTTCCCCGTGGCTCTGTCATCTTGCCTGCAGTGTTTCTTTGGCCGCTGTATTTGTCTTTATGCGACCAGCAAACTCGCACCATATACGTTTGGGCCTTATATCACCGGGATAATTCCTCCAAACGGCTGATGTTTATATCACCATTGGAAATGTATGTATGCAACACTATTTGATATAGATGTACTCTATCCTATAGACATACAATTATACAATGTATATATGCATTCATGTATTCTTAAATGAACCTCCATGTATATTTATTCTTCTTTTTCTTTTTCTCTTCCTTTGTTTCTCTTCCCCGCCTTTTTCTTTTTCTCTTATTGTTTATTTTAATTTATTTTATTTTCTCTTTGCAACAATGTCTATCTTCTAGCTGCCCACATATGGGAGAAATTCAAAATAATTTAATCATGTCAATACACTGTTGTGTATTATATAGCTATCACATACTATGTTGTTTTTTCTCTTATATAGAGACTAAATTGTCTTCAAACTATTGCATGAACCTTGAAGAAGGAAATAATGGAGGCTATCACAGATATAGCTTGAGTATCCGAAACATGTCGGTTGTGTCACCACTAGCTATATGACTTATATGTCTCAAGTAGTAAGGTGTCCTCATGCAATTGTTTTTCAATGACTGTATATGTCTGTTCCTCTCTTTGATTTTAAACCATTTTTGATATATAAGTGTATTATGTATAAATAAAATTCTTTATATTTTTCTATATATACTTGGTGGCAATCCATAATTTACTCCAATCCACACAATCCCAGGGGCACCCCTTTTCCAATTTTTTCATCATATACCAGGCTGCACATTATACACAGGGCTCTGCACATTATACACAGGGCTCTGCACATCATATACCAGGCTGCAAATTATACACAGGGCTCTGCACATTATACGCAGGGCTCTGCACATCATATACCAGGCTGTACATTATACACAGGGCTCTACACATCATATACCAGGCTGCACATTATACACAGGGCTCTGAACATCATATACCAGGCTGTACATTATACACAGGGCTCTGCACATCATATACCAGGCTTCACATTATACACAGGGCTCTGCACATCATATACCAGGCTGCACATTATACACAGGGCTCTGCAAATTATACACAGGGCTCTGCACATCATATACCAGGCTGTACATTATACACAGGGCTCTGCATATCATATACCAGGCTGCACATTATACACAGGGCTCTGCACATCATATACCAGGCTGTACATTATACACCAGGCTCTGCACATCATATACCAGGCTGCACATTATACACAGGGCTCTGCACATCATTAAGGATGAGCTCTGGCGTGTTCGCATACTCCACGTGCAGAGCCCACCAGGAATTTGGCACAGCGTTGCACTAATCACAGACAAAAAGGAATAGGGGCCCCAAGGGATAGTATGGGTGGGAAGATGAATTCAGAATGACTCAATAGATAGTATAAAAGTATATATTTAATTGATAAAGCAAGTACTAAAAACAATCACAGAAACAAAGATAATACAAAACAGCTGCTCTGAGGCGTATTGTATGGATACACTGGTGTAAATCAGGGATAACTAATACATACGACCAATCCTACACGTTTCGGAAAAGCATAAAGGCATATTAATCCTGTTATGATAGGTATATTCCTTCTTCAGGGATTTGAATCAAGCTTGCTGGTGTGTTTCTATAGAAACAGGGGATTTAGAAGTAAGTAACATGTGCAGGTAATATTTAATTATTTACCCCAACCAAAAAAGAAAAAAAAGAAAAGAGAGAAAGAAAAAAAAAGAAAAATATATATTTTTTTTTTTTCAATAATGTTTATTGGATTTTACAGGATTACATGAAAAATATTTTACAAACATACTCACAAATCTTTTACAAAACATACTTACTCTGGCAGAGACTGTATCGCCACATAAAGGCTATGCAAACTGCAAATCCTGATTTGCCACTTGGCAGACACGTTGCACAGACACATGCTGGAATTTGTCCCAGAATATCCATACTTGTTCTGGACCATATCCACCCAAGCACCAGGGGGGGCGACCTGAACAAAAGTCTCCTCCAACGGGAACTTCGGTGGATATCAAACCTCAATGCCACCTATCCGCCAGGCCTCAATGAGGCATTTAACCTTAGACCCTTTCTACCTGGATTTGCAACTGGAGGTTTCGATAGGGACCAATAATAGATACAGGGTTCATCTGTGTAGCCCCCCAATTTCCCCTTTTGCTTTTTTCCTCCCTGGTCGGTCTTCACTTTTTTTTTCCTTCGCCCCCCCCCCCCCAGCCCCACCAGTCATTGTTTGTCGATTGGGTTTCTTTCTCTATATATCTCTGGTATATATATTTCTCATATATATTTCATGTACCCATGCATTAACTATTTGGTTGATTGTGTATATACTGTATTATATGTACGTCTATAACCAATCATTACTCTATGTACAATTGATGTATATGTAAAAACTGTCAATACTAGGGATGAGCTTCGAGTTCGAGTCAAACTCATGTTCGACTCGAACATTGCCTGTTCGCCCGTTCGCCGAACAGCGAACAAATTGGGGTGTTCGCGGCAAATTCGAAAAATCTATGGGAGAAATCTAAAGTGCTAATTATAAAGGCTTATATGCAAGTTATTGTCCTAAAAAGTGTTTGGGGACCTGGGTCCTGCCCCAGGGGACATGTATCAATGCAAAAAGAAGTTTTAAAAACGGCCGTTTTTTCGGGAGCAGTGATTTTAATAATGCTTAAAATGAAAAAATAAAAGTGAAATATTCCTTTAAATTTCGTACCTGGGGGGTGTGTATGATATGCATGTAAAGTGGCGCATGTTTCCCGTGCTTAGAACTGTCCCTGCAAAAAATGTCATTTTTGAAAGAAAAAAATGCATTTAAAACTGACTCGCGGCTATTAATGAATTGTCGGCTCCCGGCAATACATACAAAAGTCATTGATAAAAAATAAAAAAAAAAAGCGTGGGGGTTCCCCAGAATTCAATTACCAGGCCCTTCAGGTCTGGAATGGATATTAAGGGGAACCCCGCCGCAAATTTTAAAAAAAATTGACGTGGGGTTCCCCCAAATATCCATTCCAGGCCCTTCAGATCTGGCATGGATTTTAAGGGGAACTCCACCCCAAATTTAAAAAAAAAATGGCGTGGAGTCCCCCTAAAAATCCATACCAGACCCCTTATCCGAGCACGCAACCTGGCCGGCCGCAGGGGAAAAGGGGGGGACGAGAGAGCGGCCCCCCCTCCCTCCTGAACCGTACCAAGCCACATGCCCTCAACATGGGGAGGATGTCCCCATGTTGATGGGGACAAGGGCCTCATCCCCACAACCCTTGCCCGGTGGTTGTGGGGGTCTGCGGGCGGGGGGCTTATCGGAATCTGGAAGACCCCTTTAACAAAGGGGACCCCCAGATCCCGCCCCCCCCATGTGAATTGGTAAGGGGTACATTGTACCCCTACCATTTCACGAAGAAAGCGTAAAAAAATGTTTAAAAAAACACACAAACACCTTGAAAAAGTCCTTTATTAAAAAAAAAAAAAAAAAACATTCCAGCGGTGAAATCCAGTGTCCCGCGGCGATCCCGATGTCCAGCGCTGTCCTTCATTGGTTGTGCCTGAGCGGACCTGATGGGGAACTCCCTCTCAGTATTTTAAAGTTATAGACCCGCCCCTTCTAAAGTTCCCCATCAGGTCCGCTCAGCGGACCAGATGCGGAACATGAGAAGGGGCGGGTCTATACATGTATTACCAAAGTGAGAGCAGTTCCCCATCAGGTCCGCCCCCTCGGTATGTCGGACCCGCCTACGTCATTGGCTTGAGCGGGAACTTCCTTCACTGTGTAATTTAAATTTACATAGTGAAGGAAGTTCCCCGCTCAAGCCAATGACGTAGGCAGGTCCGACATACCGAGGGGGCGGACCTGATGGGGGACTGCTCTCACTTTGGTAATACATGTATAGACCCGCCCCTTCTCATGTTCCGCATCTCGTCTGCTGAGCAGACCTGATGGGGAACTTTAGAAGGGGCGGGTCTTTACATTTAAAATACTGAGAGGGAGTTCCCCATCAGGTCCGCTCAGGCACAACCAATGAAGGACAGCGCTGGACATCGGGATCGCCGCGGGACACTGGATTTCATCGCTGGAATGTTTTGTTTTTTTGTTTTTTAAATAAAGGACTTTTTCAAGGTGTTTGTGTGTTTTTTTAAACATTTTTTTACGCTTTCTTCGTGAAATGGTAGGGGTACAATGTACCCCTTACCAATTCACATAGGGGGGGGGGGGCAGGATCTGGGGGTCCCCTTTGTTAAAGGGGTCTTCCAGATTCCGATAAGCCCCCCGTCCGCAAACCCCCACAACCACCGGGCAAGGGTTGTGGGGATGAGGCCCTTGTCCCCATCAACATGGGGACATCCTCCCCATGTTGAGGGCATGTGGCTTGGTACGGTTCAGGAGGGAGGGGGGCCGCTCTCTCGTCCCCCCCTTTTCCCCTGCGGCCGGCCAGGTTGCGTGCTCGGATAAGGGGTCTGGTATGGATTTTTAGGGGGACTCCACGCCATTTTTTTAAAATTTGGGGTGGAGTTCCCCTTAAAATCCATGCCAGATCTGAAGGGCCTGGAATGGATATTTGGGGGAACCCCACGTCAATTTTTTTTTTAATTTGCGGCGGGGTTCCCCTTAATATCCATTCCAGACCTGAAGGGCCTGGTAATTGAATTCTGGGGAACCCCCACGCTTTTTTTTTTTTTTTTTATCAATGACTTTTGTATGTATTGCCGGGAGCCGACAATTCATTAATAGCCGCGAGTCAGTTTTAAATGCATTTTTTTCTTTCAAAAATGACATTTTGTGCAGGGACAGTTCTAAGCACGGGAAACATGCGCCACTTCACATGCATATCATACACACCCCCCAGGTACGAAATTTAAAGGAATATTTCACTTTTATTTTTTCATTTTAAGCATTATTAAAATCACTGCTCCCGAAAAAACTGCCGTTTTTAAAACTTCTTTTTGCATTGATACATGTCCCATGGGGCAGGACCCGGGTCCCCAAACACTTTTTAGGACAATAACTTGCATATCATCCTTTATAATTAACACTTTAGATTTCGAACGTTCGAGTCCATTGTATTTAATAGGGTTCTAAAGTTTACACGAACATTTTGTCTGTTCGCAGGTTCTGGTGCGAACCGAACAGGGGGGTGTTCGGCTCATCCCTGGTCAATACATGCCATTCTGTTATGATGATTTTTTGTCATTCTTTTATTTTATTCTATTTATTTTCTCACCTATTTTTCAATATTTTCAATATATGTTCTTACAATATATTATTTTTTTGTAAATATATGTCTACTAAATCCTAAAATATAACATTACAACCTATGTGTGTACATAGATATATTCCTTATGATACGAATTTTGATGCACTTGGATGGTGTCTTTGGATTAGTGCTTTATACGATATGAACTCTACCATTGTGCCATTTTGTTCTCCTTTATTTGTGGCTGGGAGCAGGGGGACCTATGGCGGTGGCGACGCGTCGGATCTCCCCGGCACAGGTAAGCCTCTATGCCCTTCGGAGCTGGAGGCGTTTACCTGTGGATTGCGGCCTTTGCTAACATGCGTCGATTCTTTGATGCATGCGCTCTGGTCTTTCCACCCACCGACACAATGGCCGCGCCCCCTTCTGTGCCGGCGGCCGTGTCGACGTCTGACGTCATTGCGCATTGTGTCGCGGTGGCGCCGGACGCCGCATTCGGCCGGGGAGCGTCAGTGGCAAGGTGGATGGGAATCGGCCGCCACGCATATGTGACGCGCAACTGCTAATCTATTCCCCACAGGTGTATGTATCCTAAACGAGCTAACTGTGACACAAATGTGTCTGATTGGCCACTTCTCCAACACTACAGGTATATAATCAAGGCTGATGCAGCTCACAGTTGCTGCACAGCCAAGTGTTATTCGATACGTATTTTGAATGAACTACTCCATGAGGTAAGACACACCATCCTGCTCTCTTCCATGGATACACTCTAAGTAAAACCTGTGGCATTTTCAATGTTCACTGGTTTTGTTAAATACTCCCTAATTTTTATTTTTTTATTTTTGCTTTTTGCCCACTAGGTCCCTTTCCCATTCTGCCATTGTCATTTGCTCCTGTGAGCCCTGACGCTGTTGCCGCTGTCCCTCTGGGCCCTTCATTCCCAGCTATTATCACAATCATTGCGCTACAAGGAGATCTAACATATAAGCATCGCTTACAAGATCCAATTATCTCACCGGTTGATAAATGAATGCGAACCTAGCATTCTCCCGGATTTCGAAGATGATGAGAAACTAGTATTGGTTTGGTCCTCCTTGCCCATATCCGCAACACTATCCATCTGTATTAACACTGTGCACTGTTTTTCCATATGGAATACAAGATTTGTGAGTATGTTTGTAAAATATTTTTCTTTTTTTTTTCTTTCTCTCTTTTCTTTTTTTTCTTTTTTGGTTGGGGTAAATAATTAAATATTACCTGTACATGTTACTTACTTCTAAATCCCCTGTTTCTATAGAAACACACCAGCAAGCTCGATTCAAATCCCTGAAGAAGGAATATACCTATCATAACAGGAATAATATGCCTTTATGCTTTTCCGAAATGTGTAGGATTGGTCATATGTATTAGTTATCCCTGATTTACACCAGTGTATCCATACAATACGCCTCAGAGCAGCTGTTTTGTATTATCTTTGTTTCTGTGATTGTTTTTAGTACTTGCTTTATCAATTAAATATATACTTTTATACTATCTATTGAGTCATTCTGAATTCATCTTCCCACCCATACTATTCCTTGGGGCCCCTATTCCTTTTTGTATACAAAATTGGGATGTGGTGGGAATCTTCAGTAACCACATATGTCTCCAACATAGTTTCCTCCACATATTTTTGACACTAATCACAGAAAGGGAGACATTTCCCGATCCCTGCAGCCGAGCATCGGGACAATGTCTCCCTGCCTGTGATTAGCGCAGCGCTGTGCCGACTTCCTGGTGGGCTCTGCACGTGGAGTATGCAAACACGCCAGAGCTCATCCCTACACATCATATACCAGGCTGCACATTATACACAGGGCTATGCACATCATATACCAGGCTGCACATTATACACCGACGAAGCTTCAATTTGTTTTAAAACCCAGATGGTATCTGGAGATCACAGACTAGGAAATGGTTTAAACTTGCATTTTAAATTCTGACTTTATTAACCCATTGCATAGCCTCTCTACATCATTAAACGTTAGACAACAGGGGTTGCATTTAAAAAGTAATTTTGCTTTTGATAAGAAAAAAATTTAAGTACTACACTACATTTTGTATTTTTACAATTACAATTACCTATGTAGTTTCATCTGCTGCCCGCTATGACTCATAAAACTGGCAAATGTTTAAACATGGTGTACATGTAGGGTGGTGTTTTGTACACGGTCAATGTACAGAACACCAACTGTGTTATGTAAGTTTCAATACAAGCAATAACAAGTAGGGCTCTGCAATGACATTTGCCAACTTACAACCTTGAAATATGCTTCGTTTTAGGTCCAAATGCAGGCAAAAATTCAGGCCCGATTCATCCCTGAAATGGAGAACAGGGACGTATCGGACCCATGCTTTGAGCCTCTCTGCACAACAGTGTGACTCTAGCCTGAACGGGGCCTTAAACTTACTCTGAAGCATGAATCGGACTGATCGTATATCGAGCACAGAAAAAAGACTTGTGATGATCGCTTAGGAATATGGCTACATGAGATTACAAAGGGCTCCGATTAAAGCTTAAAAAATACTGGCATTTGACACTGTTTTTCTCAACCTGTAAAAGCACCTGTATGTTAGCTTATGTGTCCATGTGCACACAGGCGTTTACAGACATATTAGAAGCAAAGCAATTACAACCCATGGAAAGCATGTTTAGGAGAGGAGGTGAAGCGCAGAAAAAAACTAAACACACTGAAACGCTAGACGCATTTAGGCGCATTTGAGAGGTAACGCATTTAAATGGCCAGGAAAAAAAATATTTTGGCCAATAGGATACATTTACGATAAAACGCATGACGTGCCTGCAGTGGGCTTTTCTCCTGCCAGGAGCTCTGATGTTTAGAGGAGCAAAGCAAACACCCTGTGTGCATGAGGTCTATTGGGTAGAATATGAAATTTTATGGACATTAGACTATTATTAAAGAAGTAGGGAATCCGCGCTCAGGAAAACACCAGAGGTTGCAGCCCTCCTAAAAACTCCCTAGGGAGAATAGGATATAATATAAAAGAATGGGGTGTTGGCGCTACCTCCCACTATAGAGACCAGGTCTAAGTGATCTCAAGTAAATGTATAAGGACAGGCTGTACTGAGTTCCAGGGTCTGTACACCTACGGTGCCCATTATGAGGGGTTAATTTTGTTTAATAAAAATCTTACAAACAAAAACTTATATACAATAAAACCATATTAAATAAATAAAACATATTTACAAAATAATTGAATAGGACTATACAAACAGAAAGAACAAGAACAAAAAAACGATGCAAACCAAATTGCGCACAACATAATCCCTACGAGAGAGCCAGACTAAGGAACATCACCATCACCATGCATGTAGCCTTTTATCAAAAATATATTTTGATCTGAAAATCTAGGGGAGTGAAGCAAGGACAGAAAGAAAGCCGCACACCCCGAGATCAACAGGCAGCAGCTACAGAGTCCTGATATTCCTCCACGCCCTAATCCAGGCCTCCTGCTGCCACCTGTCTTTCTCAAGACCCCAAATCTTCCCAACCTCACCCAGAATGTCCTGCATCACCACTTCGACAGGGAGGATTTTACTCCGTAAGGATACCTGACACCGTGCACTCCACGTGAAATAACGGACTACTAGACTAACAAAAAAAAGTGTTTCCAAATCATAGTCCCGACGAGTCTGGAATGCCCCATACACCCACTCTGCATAACTCATATGGGAGAGGAAGGGTATACTCAGAGCCCTCCCCACCCTCTTGTACACCTCTATATTAAAAGGGCACTGAAGTAGAAAGTGATCCATGGACCCCACCACTCCACCACACTCCACTCTCGGGCAGCCCCGATCACTCATGGAAAGAAACCTCAAGTTGCCCTTCACATATATTTTTCCATGAAAGGCAAGCCAAGCCTGATCCCTAAACTTCATTGGGATTCTCTCCAAATGAATCAATCGCAAACCCGCCCCCAAAACCAGGCTTGGGCAATCCCTTAAGGCCAGTGGCTCGCAAAAATCAGGGCTCATGATCTGCTTCTCAAGAAGTTTCCTTGGAAGAGATCTGACTTCTCCTGCCGGTACTTGCCACTGCTGAAGCATTTTCAAACACGGGGCAACATAAGCCAGGAGCTTATCATGTTTGACCCTCAGGCTTTTCACTGGCCGACCATTTTCCCAGTCTCGCAGAAAGGGCCTAAACCAGGACTGGAAAATACCAACCCACCCAGGCGGTCTCTCTGCCAACATGTTACCAAGATTGTACTTCACAAACATCAGAGAGAAAAAGACTACAGGGTTGATCATCCCTAGACCACCCTCCTGCCTAGGAAGGTAAGTCACATTCCTTTTGACGAGGTTTATTCTGTTTCCCCATAACAGCTGTAAGAAAAAACTATAGACCCTGGTATAGAAAGAAACTGGCAAAACGCAAACAAAACTAACATACAGAAAAATCAGAATCAGGTAAGTCTTGATCAGGTCAACCTTTTCCCTCAAGGAAAGCCGCCAACCTTTCCAGCTTGCCACCTTGGTATCGTCATTCTCCAGCCTGTTCACCCAATTTGCATGACCATAGTCACCTGGGCCAAATTCAATGCCTAGAACTCAAATTTTTTGTTGGGGCTCCGCAAAGTCATCCGGGAGAACAAAGCTCTCACCTTCCATGCCCATCCAGAAAGCTTCACACTTGTCCTGGTTGACTTTTGAACCTGATGCCTATGTGTACTGCCTTATCACTGAGACCTCCTGCGCCTCCCCAGTCCCAGAGACAAAAACAGAAACATCATCAGCATAGGCCACAACCTTCAAAGGAGGCTCACCAGTGATGCCCAAAGGTACCCCACACAATGGTTCGCTCTCTAGCCCTCTAATGAAGGGGTTGATTGCAAACACATATAGCAGAGGACTCAATGGGCACCCCTGACGCACGCCCAAGCCGACTACAAAGGGCTGCCCGACCCAACCATTAACCAGAGGAAAGCTTTCAGCCCCTTTGTACAAAATCTTGAGCCAATCAATGAAACCCCCCTCCAGGCCATAATTGCCAAGAAGGAGCCATAAGTACTCATGATTAACCCGATCAAAGGCCTGATGCCGTGTACACACGACCGTTTTTAATGACGAGAAAAATTTAATTTTTTAAAATGGTCATTAAAAATGATCGTGTGTGGGCTTCAGAGCATTTTTCACGACGTGAAAAACGGCCATGAAAAAATTGGAACATTCTCTAATTTTTCACGTCGTTTTTTACATCGTCGTTTTTTTCGGCATGAAAAACGCCCGTGTGTAGGCTTTAACGATGTGAAAAAAAATACGCATACTCAGAATCAAGTATGAGACGGGAGCGCTCGTTCTGGTAAAACTGGCGTTCGTAATGGAGATACCACATTCGTCACGCTGTAACGGACTGAAAAGCACGAGGCTGAAAAGCACGAATCGTCGCTCAACAAACTTTACTAACATTAAGGGTGGCGCCATCCGAATGGAACTTCCCCTTTATAGTGCCGTTGTACGTTTTGTATGTCACCGCGCTTTACTCAAGCATTTTTTTCCACGATAGTGTGTAGGCAAGGCAGGCTTGAGAGGAATCACGTCGAGAAAAATGCCGTGTTTTTCAATGACATTAAAAACGGTTGTGTGTACGCGGCATCAGCCTGATCCAATGTCAGCAAAAATGTACCCCAACCAGCAGCCCTACAACGCTCCAAGGCCCCCTGGACAACTAACACTGCTGAGAAAGTGCTTCTACCTTGGACCAAGCAGTGCTGGTGGTGGGATAACAAACTGCCTGCCACTGGTGATAATCGCCAGAAAAAAATCTTTGCCAGTATCTTTCTATCGACATTAAGAAGGCTAATGGGGCGCCAATTCCCAATCATCGAAGGATCTTTACCCTTTGACAGAAGGATCACTGCAGACTGCTTCATGGAGGGAGGGAGAGAACCCTCTTGCAAACAGCCATTAAAAACCGCTGCAAGGTAAGGAGCCAGGGTCGTCTTAAAACATTTATAAAATTTGGCTGTCAAACCATCTGGCCCTGGCGTTTTCTTGATGGCCAGTTTATCAATAGCCTGAATTACCTCATCTGCAGTGATTTCATCTGTCAAATTCATCAAAGGAACATTACTTTCCAGTCATGGTGTAGAGGCCAAAAAACCCAACATCCTTGTCCAATCAAGGTTCCTTCCTCCCAGGAGATCGGCATAGTATGACCTGACAACCTCCAGGATCCCTGACCTAGACTTCGTCAGAGAGCCCGTACCATCCTTCAGGCCATTGAACATCTTAACTGCTACGCTCTGTTTACAGTTAGTTCTGGTAAGGGTCAGGCGAATGGTATTTCCCGTAATCCCTCTCCTGAACCAAAGAGGCGTGCCGGTCATATTGATGTCTCCTAAGGAGGAGCTTCACCTCAGAGATCGCCCCAGAATCTCCTCCATTTGAAGCAAGGTGGTCAAGTTTCCTCCGCAAACGCTTGTAGGCGATATACTTATCCTGCTACTTCTTTCTTCCTATGGCCTTGAAAAGCCCAACAGTCCGCTGTTTTACAAGCTCCCACCATTCTGACTTGCTGTTGCAAAAGTCTAGGATAGTTACCTGTGCTTGAAAAAAATCCTCAAAGGATTGTCTTACTCTCTTGTCTTCCAGGAGGGCCAAATTCAATCTCCAGATACCCCTCCCCCTAGGTGGCATGTCTGAGGCATTCAGAGTCACAGATAGAATACAGTGATCAGAAAACTCCACTGCCCAACACACAGGTGCCGAAAAAGCAGAGTCTCCCTTAAAAAAAAAACTATCTATCCCACTCTGACTACTACCTCGCTGAAAAGTGAACCCCGTGCTGTCTGGGCAGCGCTTAATGTGCGCATCTACCAGACCTGCTTCCCTAACTATCGCATTGAGAAAAAGGGTGTCATAGCCCAGCTTATCTCTGACACCTCTCCTGTCTTTAGACCTAGTAATGGTGTTGAAATCACCTCCAAAGATAACCTGCTGGGCCGTAAAAAGGAAAGGCTTAATTTTTGTAAAGAGGCATTTCCTGTCCCACTTCATCTGGGGACCATAGATGTTAATCAGGCGCAGGTCCTACCCCCTCACAGAGACGTCCAAGACCATGCGTCTCCCTATCTCTACCTCAATTACCCGCCGGCACGTTACCATACCAGAAAAAAGGACTGCAACCCCGCTGTAAGGCTCGGCCGCAAGTGACCAAAATGAGGGACCACACCTCCACTCCTTCTTTGCCAGATGTATATCGGCCAGACTACTCAGATGGGTCTCTTGCAAAAACAAAATGTCAGCATCAAACTCGCTGAGCATAAATAAGGCCATATGACGAGCACTTACTGATCTTAAGCTGGCAACATTAATGGTTGCCACTTTTAACAGAGTGGGAACTGCCATTAGGGTAGTTGAGGCAGCCGTTTCTTAGCCTGGCTACTCCCTCTCCCTGGAGAACCAGCGCGCTTCGTTGAACCCTGGCACTCATCTTCCATAGAAGATGCTGAACTGAGTCCCATTCATCATCATCATCATCATCTTCATCATCATCATCAGACAGTATCTTAAATTTATTCGCCAAAGACAAAACCTTAGGACTTAAGGTAACTGTACCTCCTTTTTTTTTCCTTTTGCCCCTCCTCCTTTTATCCTCCAACCACTCCATATCATCCTTAGACAAAACTGAGTCAACAGCCTCCCCACACCTATCCTCCCCTTCACCCACCTCCCCCCCACACTCTCTTCCCTTATCTACCACGAGGCCAGCCTCTTCACCATCCTCCCCACTCCTCTGCACCCCACGATCCTTAACAGGAACCCTGCAGCGTCGAGGGAGGGAGACTGGCACCGCACTTGATGCACCTGCCTCAGCAACTCTTGCTGCCTCTGCAATTTTAGAAGACACAGACACAGAAGGATTGGACACATTCTCTGCAACTGACACCTTACCTACAGACTGAGAAGACATGGGCACACTAGGTAAACACACAGACTGGGGCACCACAGATTGGGAAGACATGGGAACACTAGGTAAACGCACAGACTGGGGCACCACAGATTGGGAAGACACGGGCACACTAGGTAAACGCACAGACTGGGGCACCACAGACTGGGAAGACACAGACACATTGGGTCCTTGCACAGACTCAGATGGACTCACAGGCACTCCAGCAGCTGAGCTCTGAGCATCCTCCATGTCCAGGCGGAAGAACTCTCTCATGAGCTCAGGCTTGTTGTGCATTGCCTCAGTACACTGACTGTAAGGATGTCCCACTGCATTGCACAGATTACACCTTATAATATTACAGTCCTTAGCCAAATGTCCTACACCCTGACACAGAGAGCACTTCATCACTGAACAAGAGGATGCAAGATGACCTTTATCTCCACATTTGTTGCAGGGCTTTGGCTGGCCCAGATAAAAGATGGTCAGCCTGTCCCTCCCCAGGAAAGCTGAGGATGGCAGATGCTGAACAACATTATCAATGACCTTTAATTTTAGTTGTACAGACCATCCCCCCGTCCATATTCCCCGATCGTCCAAAATCTTTTTTAGGGGGCTCAGGATGTCTCCATACCTCCTCAAACAAACACATAAATCCCCCTGTGGTATGGACTCATTACGGACCAGAATTGTCACCATTTTAATGAGCGGTTGGCGGGATATAAGCTTGGGGATGAGCCCTTTCCAGTCCGGCAGGCCCCTACACACATGTTCATATTTTTCCCAAAATATGTCCAAAGACTCCGGACGGAAAAAGGACAAATCATATTCATAGGAACCTGCCGGACTGATCAGGGCGAAGATATCTGTGGGCATAAACCCCATCTGCAGGATTTTATCCACCACTGCCCTCCTATGTGGGGAAATTCCACCGCCTTCCCATTTCAACTGGACAACATTTCTTCTTTTAAACAGGGAGAAAGATTCCCATATTCCTTGCCTGCTTGCTCCCCCTTCCCAGATCCTGTAGCAGCAACACCAGCATATGTTTTTTTAGCACCCCCAGTATTTGCAGTCTTGTCCTTAGACACATTCAAAGCTGTTGGCAGAGAGTCTAATTCAGCTGGAATAGCAGTCTTCTGATTAGCAGAGGCAGGACCCGCCCTCTGCTCTGAACACACAGCCCCAATCCTGTCCACTGCAGACTCCTAGAGGGTTGTGGCACTACTGCACCCAGCATCTCCTCCACCATTCACAGAAACAGCCGCTGTGCCTGGTTCAGGCAAAGTCTCTGTATTGTCCATGGACTTCTCTGCAGATTCTTCCCCCAGAAGCTGACTATTGCTCACACCAGTTTCAGCTGAAGCTTTGTTTTCAACAGGTAAATCAGACTGCATTGTATGTTGTACATTGTCAATGGGATTGGGCTGACTGCCTGCAGCACTACAACCCCCAGCAAGCCCATTTTCACCAATAAAGTTCACACCACCATCCTTCACACACACTGTACCTGCTTGCTGGGTTGTTACCTTTACAATGTTATGGCTGACGGTGGGATCAGACTTCTCCTCAGCTGCTGCAGATTTTATGGTGGATCTTGCTCTCGCCATAGGTTTGTCTTTCACAGGGCTATGAATGGTGTCCATCTTATCATCACCATCCAGGGAAGCTGCACCCAGAGGGGATTCCAGCTTGGTGATGAACTCCAGTATACCAGAATCTTCACCCTCCCGAGATGTTCCACATTGCTGGGGTGGGAAGGGGACAGAGGCCTCCGCCATTGAGGGCTCAGCAGATGTCTGAGGTGTTGAAGAGCTGGGCTCATCCTCCGGGCCCACTTTCTCACTCTCTGCTGAGTCTGTCTGTTCCTGCATCTCCTCACTGGTCTCCTCACCCTCCATGCAGGAAGCGGCTCCTCTCCTCATGCAATTAAATCGCTCCTCATTCCTATATTTCTCTTTAAATATGCCGCTATTCTCCTTCAGAGAACTCACCAAATCCTTCTGCTTCCTTACAGCTTGTTCCAGGTCCTTCAGCTCAGGCCTCAGAGCCGGTCTTTTCTTGCTGTACACCAGGAATGAGCCGAACATCCCCCTGTTCGGTTCGCACCAGAACCTGTGAACAGACAGAATGTTGGCGTGAACTTTAGAACCCTATTAAATACAATGGACTCAAACGTTTGAAATCTAAATTGCTAATTATAAAGGCTTATATGCAAGTTATTGTCCTAAAAAGAGTTTGGGGACCTGTATCAATGCAAAAATTTTTTTTTTTAAATGACGTTTTTACGGGAGCAGTGATTTTAACAATGCTTTAAATGAAAAAATAAAAGTGAAATCTTCCTTTAAATTTCGTACCTAGGGGGTGTGTATAATATGCATGTAAAGTGGCGCATGTTTCCCGTGCTTAGAACTGTCCCTGCATAAAATGTAATTTTTGAAGGAAAAAAAGTCATTTAAAACTCACTTGCGGCTATTAATGAATTGTCGGCTCCCGGCAATACATACAAAAGTCATTGATAAAAATAAAAAAAAGAGCGTGGGGGTCCCCCCAAATTCAATTACCAGGCCCTTCAGGTCTGGTATAGATATTAAGGGGAACCCCGCCGCAAATTTAAAAAAAATTTGTGCGGTTCCCCCTAAATATCCATACCAGGCACTTCAGATCTGGCATGGATTTTAAGGGGAACTCCACCCCAATTTTTTTTAAAAAATGGTGTGGAGTTCCCCCAAAAATCCACACCAGACCCTTATCCGAGCACGCAACCTGGCAGGCCGTAGGAAAAGAGGGGGGGACGAGAGAGCGCCCCCCTCCTGAACCGTACCTGGCCACATGCCCTCAACATGGGGAGGATGTCCCCATGTTGATGGGGACAAGGGCCTCATCCACACAACCCTTGCCCGGTGGTTGTGGGGGACTGCGGGCGGGTGGCTTATCGGAATCTGGAAGGAAGACCCCTTTAACAAAGGGGACCCCCAGATCCCGGCCCCCCCTATGTGAATTGGTAAGGGGTACATTGTACCCCTACCATTTCACGAAGAAAGTGTCAGAAAATGTAAAAAAAAACCACACAAACACCTTGGAAAAGTCCGTTATTAAAAAAAAAAAAACATTCCAGCAGTAAAATCCAGTGTCCCGCGGAGATCCGATGTCCAGCGCTGTCCGTCATTGGCTGAGCCTGAGCGGACCTGATGGGGAACTTCCTCCGCAGTCTATTACATGTATAGACCCGCCCCTTCTAAAGTTCCCCATCAGGTCCGCTCAGCCAATGACTAGGTGTAAGGCTGAGGACCTGATGCGGAACATGAGAAGGGGCGGGTCTATACATGATGAATTACACAGTGAAGGAAGTTCCCTATCAGGTCTGCCCCCTCGGTATGTCAGACCCGCCTACGTCATTGGCCTGAGCGGGGAACTTCCTTCACTGTGTAATTTACACAGTGAAGGAAGTTCCCCATCAGGTCCGCTCAGGCCAAGGACGTAGGCGCGGCCTGACATACCGAGGGGGCGGACCTGATGGGGAACTTCCTTCACTGAGTAATTCATGAATAGACCCGCCCCTTCTCATGTTCCGCATCAGGTCCTTAGCCTTACACCTATTCATTGGCTGAGCGGACCTGATGGGGAACTTTAGAAGGGGCGGGTCTATACATGTAATAGACTGCGGAGGAAGTTCCCCATCAGGTCCGCTCAGGCTCAGCCAATGACGGACAGCGCTGGACATCGGATCTCCGCGGGACACTGGATTTTACTGCTGGAATGTTTTTTTTTTTTAATAACGGACTTTTCCAAGGTGTTTGTGTGGTTTTTTTTTACATTTTCTGACACTTTCTTCGTGAAATGGTAGGGGTACTGCTGGAATGTTTTTTTTTTTTAATAAAGGACTTTTCCAAGGTGTTTGTGTGTTTTTTTTTACATACCCCTTACCAATTCACATAGGGGGGGGTGCCGGGATCTGGGGGTCCCCTTTGTTAAAGGGGTCTTCCATATTCTGATAAACCCCCCGCCCGCAGACCCCCACAACCACCGGGCAAGGGTTGTGGGGATGAGGCCCTTGTCCCCATCAACATGGGGACATCCTCCCCATGTTGAGGGCATGTGGCATTGTACGGTTCAGCAGGGGTGGGGGCCGCTCTCTCGCCCCCCCCCCCCTCTTTTCCTGCCAGGTTGTGTGCTCGGATAAGGGTCTGGTATGGATTTTTGGGGGGACTCCACGCCATTTTTTTTAATTTGGGGTGGAGTTCCCCTTAAAATCCATGCCAGATCTGAAGGGCCTGGTATGGATATTTGGGGGAACCGCACACATTTTTTTTTAAATTTGCGGCGGGGTTCCCCTAAATATCTATACCAGACCTGAAGGGCCTGGTAATTGAATTCTGGGGGACCCCCACGCTTTTTTTTTTTTATCAATGACTTTTGTATGTATTGCCGGGAGCCGACAATTCATTAACCACTTAAGCCCCGGACCATTTGGTAGCTAAAGGACCAGAGGTGAATTCAGAATTTTGCACTGCGCTGCTTTAACTGTAAATTGTGCGGACATGCAATGTTGTACCCAAACGAAATTTGCGTCCTTTTCTTCCCACAAATAGAGCTTTCTTTTAATGGTATTTGATTGCCTCTGCGATTTTTATTTTTTGCGATATAAACGGAAAAAGACCGAAAATTTTGAAAAAAAATGATATTTTCTACTTTTTGTTATAAGAAAAATCGAATAAACTCAATTGTAGTCATACATTTAGGCCAAAATGTATTCAGCCACATGTTTTTAGTAAAAAAAATGTCAATAAGCGTATATTTATTGGTTTGCGCAAAAGTTATAGAGTTTACAAACTAGGGTACATTTTCTGAAATTTACACAGCTTTAAATTTATGACTGCCTATCTCATTTCTTGAGGTGCTAAAATGACAGGGCAGTACAAAACCCCCCCAAATGACCCCATTTTGGAAAGTAGACACCCCAAGGAAATTGCTGAGAGGCATGTTGAGCCCATTGAATTTTTTATTTTTTTGTCCCAAGTGATTGAATAATGACTAAAAAAAAACAAAAAAAAAAAAAAAAGTTGTCACTAAATGATATATTGCTCACACATGCCATGGTTATATGTGGAATTTCACCCCAAAATACATTTTGCTGCTTCTCCTGAGTACGGGGATACCACATGTGTGGGACTTTTTGGGAGCCTAGCCGCGTATGGGACCCCGGAAACCAAGCACCGCCTTCAGGATTTCTAAGGGCGCAAATTTTTGATTTCACTCCTCACTACCTATCACAGTTTCGAAGGCCATAAAATGCCAAAATAGCACAAAACCCCCCCCAAATGACCCCATTTTAGAAAGTAGACACCCCAAGGAAATTGCTGAGAGGCCTGTTGAGCCCATTGAATATATATTTTTTTGTCCCAAGTGATTGAATAATGACAAAAAAAAAAATTACAAAAAGTTGTCACTAAATGATATATTGCTCACACATGCCATGGTTATATGTGGAATTACACCCCAAAATACATTTTTCTGCTTCTCCTGAGTACGGGGATACCACATGTGTGGGACTTTTTAGGAGCCTAGCCGCGTACGGGACCCCGAAAACCAAGCACCGCCTTCAGGATTTCTAGGCACAAATTTTTGATTTCACTCCTCACTACCTATCACAGTTTCGAAGGCCATAAAATGCCAAAATCGCACAAAACCCCCCCAAATGACCCCATTTTGGAATATAGACACCCCAAGCTATTTGCTGAGAGGAATGGCGAGTATTTTACAGCTCTCTTTTTTTTTGAAAATGAAGAAAGAAAATATATATATATATATATTTTTTTTCAATTTTCAAAACTTTGTGACAAAAAGCGAGATCTGCAAAATACTCACAATACCTCTCAGCAAATAGCTTGGGGTGTCTACTTTCCAAAATGGGGTCATTTGGGGGGGTTTTGTGCTATCGTTGCTGGTCCTTGTTGGACATGTATTGTAATCTTTTTATTTCATGCAGCCAGTTGGCTGAACGAAAAAAGAGATTGATCGGTGGGTATGCCCACCATTAGAATACCGCCCTTCATCCACCCACTTCCAATGATGGGCATACACGCACCATTTATATATGCCGAAGCATGGGGGCATCCTCCCGCAAAAAAGTTATGCCGCACACACATGGTCGGACTTTTCCACGGGCAAGCCTCCGTCGGAATTTCGACCGTATGTCCGCGGCATTAGGAGCAAAATCGCTCCTCCGCCCCTGCTGCCCCAATGCTTCGGCATATTTGCTTTTTTTTTTTAACTGTGGTGGTGAAATCACTTCCTACAGCACTGGAGTCGCAGGGATCAGGCCTGTCTCTGCGAACGCTGCAGTTATGTGTTTTTTTGTTTTGTAAGTGACAGTGATCGATCGATACTGCACTTGGGTGGCCTGGGCTGGACGGAGGGGCAAAACTCAGGTGCCAGCAGGTATCTGGGCTGATCCCGCTAACACTGCGTTTTTGGGAACCCTAAACTGCTGGGGACGCTAGTATAGATCTGATCAGATCAGATATTGATCTGTTCAGATACTATACCACTAAGGGGGGTGTATGCTTCACGCGTGGGTGTTAGCGTTACTGGCACTAACCTGACGCTGCCTGGGGTGTGACACAGACCCTCTCTGACGCTAAAACCTAATTGATATCACCCGCCGGGCGATCAGGGGGTTAAACCTTTATTGAGTTATATACACGGCGGGTGCCCTGACACTATAAAAAGCAAACTAACTAACCAGCATCACCCGTAACACTTATATGGTGATCACTGGTGAAAGGGTTAACTAGGGGCAATCAGGGGGTTAAAACCTTTATTAGATAATATATGGGGGTACCTGACGCTATAAAAACCTGCGGCGAACCTAAAAAAAATTACCAGCTACCGATCTGCATCACCGACACTAAGACAGCGTTTAGAAAAACGATTGCTTAGCGACAGTGGTGATGGGGGTGAAAGGGTTACCTGGGGGGCGATCAAGGGGGTTAAACCTTTATTAGATAATATATTGGGGTACCTGACGCTATAAAAACATGCGGCGAACCTAAAAAAATTACTGGCTACGATCTGCATCACCGACACTAAGACAGCGTTTAGAAAAACAATTGCTTAGCGACAGTGGTGATAGGGGGTGAAAGGGTTACCTGGGGGGCGATCAAGGGGGTTAAACCTTTATTAGATAATATATTGGGGTACCTGACGCTATAAAAACCTGCGGCGAACCTAAAAAAAATTACCGGCTACCGATCTGCATCACAGACACTAAGACAGCGTTTAGAAAAACGATCGCTTAGTGACAGTGGTGATAGGGGGTGAAAGGGTTACCTGGGGGGCGATCAAGGGGGTTAAACCTTTATTAGATAATATATTGGGGTACCTGACGCTATAAAAACATGCGGCGAACCTAAAAAAAATTACTGGCTACGATCTGCATCACCGACACTAAGACAGCGTTTAGAAAAACAATTGCTTAGCGACAGTGGTGATAGGGGGTGAAAGGGTTACCTGGGGGGCGATCAAGGGGGTTAAACCTTTATTAGATAATATATTGGGGTACCTGACGCTATAAAAACCTGCGGCAAACCTAAAAAAATTTACTGGCTGCCGATCGGCATCACTGACGCTAAGACAGCGATCAGAAAAATGATCGCTAAGCGACAGTGGTGATAGGCGGTGAAAGGGTTATCTGGGGGGTGATCAGGGGGTTAAACCTTTATTAGGGGGGGTTAGGGGGCTACACTGGACCTAAGACTAAACTTTGGTGACACTTTTACAGTCACAAATGTCACTGATTGCAGTGATCACTAAATAAATGGTCACTGCAATCAGTGACACTGTGACTGGGGGCTGGGGGGGTGATCTGGGGGGTGATCTGGGGTGTCTGGGGGGGCCTGGGGGGCGATTTATGTCCCTATGTGTCCTGGTGTCAGTGTAGTGTTGTGTGCACTGACCTGATGTCTTCTCTTGTACGGCGCTCGGTATATGTGAGCGCCGCACCAGAGATGACATCACTTCCTCCTGCTCCCTCTGTCTGACACAGACAGAGGGGGCATTTCCATTCGCCGGGAGCGATCGCGAGGGGGTGGCCAGAAACAAATGGCTGCCCCCTCATCCCGGAACGCTCCCGGACACTTAGCCACCGCTCACTGTACAGAAGGGGGGTCCGATTGGACCCCCCAACTATACAAAGGCAATCACGTACACTCTACGTGATTGTGCCTGTCGGTGCCATTCTGCCGACGTATATATACAGTGAGCGGTCGTTAAGTGGTTAATAGCCACGAGTGAGTTTTAAATGACTTTTTTTCCTTCAAAAATGACATTTTGTGCAGGGACAGTTCTAAGCACGGGAAACATGCGCCACTTTACATGCATCAATATGTGTACAATGACTAAAATAAAGTGCAACGTGCCAAAATGTTATAACTAAGCTCGTCAAACAATGCTGGCTAATAATTCTGAAATCCCAGTGTTCACATCTGTGCAGAAAAAACAACGGTGCAAAAAAGCAAATATAGAAAAAAGTCCCCAATAATAAATGAATAGGGATACTCTGTGAAAATCCCTATTCATTTATTATTGGGGACTTTTTTCTATATTTGCTTTTTTGCATGTATGATTGCACGTTGCACTTTGTTACAGTACTTTTGCACACATTGATGCACTATTGTAGTTATTAATAGAAGGGTTTTGCGCTTATCACCTTATTTCTTACAGGAGCAAAGGAACCAGCAACCGCACACCTCACTGACAAGGAGCAGAATGGCAGTTTTCCACCATCCCTGTGCTGAGTTCCTGGGTCTGTACACCTACTGTGCCAATTATGCGGGGTTCCCACCATCCCTGTGCAGAGTTCCTGGGTCTGTACACCTGAGGTGCCCATTATGAGGAGTTCCCACCATCCCTGTACTGAGTTCCCAGGTCTGTACACCCTCTGTGCCCATTATGAGGGTTCCTCCCACCGTCCCTGTACACCTACTCTGCCTATTATGAGGGGTTCCCACCATCCCTGTACTGAGTTCCTGGGTCGTTACACCTACTGTGCCCATTATGAGGGGTTCCCACCATCCCTGTAACGAGTTCCTGGGTCTGTACAACTTCTGTGCCCATTATGAGGGGTTCCCACCATCCCTGTGCTGAGTTCCTGGGTCTGTACACCTGTTGTGCCCATTATGAGGGGTTCCCATTATCCCTGTGCTGAGTTCCTGGGTCTGTACACCTAGTACACCTACTGTGCCCATTATGAGGGATTCCCACCATCCCTGTAGCAAGTTCCCGGGTCTGTAACCTGATGTGCCCATTATGGGGGTTCCCACCATCCCTGTAACGTGTTCCCGGGTCTGTAAGCTGATGTGCCTATTATGAGGGGTTCCCACCATCCCTGTGCCAAGTTCCCGGGTCTGTACACCCGCTGTGCCCATTATGAGGAGTTCCCACCATCCCTATGCTGAGTTCTTCTTTACAAGTGTGGTCTCAGATCTGGGCATTCCTTTTTAGGGGTCAAATCACTGACAGACACTCTCTCCATTCCACATTACTTTTTATCTATTCCAAACTGTTGAGCAGATCAGTACATTCTGCACTCATAGAATAGAGGATTCCTTTTTAATGTCATTCCTACAGCCACCTTAAATGACTGCATTGCAGAGAATGTTCTGATCTGCTAAACAGTTTGGAAGAGATAAAAAGTAATCTGGAATGGAAAGGGTGTGAGGCAGTGATTGGAATGGTCAGATCTGAGACCGGGAGGCTGCAGGATGCGAGCAGTGAATATCTACCGTATTTTTCGCTCCATAAGATGCACCTGACCATAAGACGCACCTAGGTTTTATAGGAGGAAAATATGAAAAAAAAATCTGAACCAAATGGTGGACTAAAATATTTAATAAAATATAACCAACTAATATTTCTACACTGACAACCAATGTAAGGGGGCACCCTAAACTGATCCCCAATGTAACTGGGACATTTACACTGACCCCTACACAACAGGAGTATTTTTATCAACCACCAATGTAATTGAGACATTTACAGTGACTAGCCATATAACAGGTGTATTTACAGTAACCCCCCATCGTTTCTCTCCCCATGGAGAGAGGTGAAGTAAAGTTGGAGATTAAAATGCTACTGTACAGTCACTCAGGACACAGTGATGATAGCCCCTTCTGCCCCTCCCCCCTCCAGTCCTGGCATGTAGTGTACCTAAAGATTTCTGTGTGCACTGCTGGATGCCGAGTCTGTGTCATAGGGAGATGAATGGAGCTACCTCTGCACATCGCTCCCTGTCTGCCCTGACCAGTTCTCTTCTGCTGGTGATTCCCGCCTCACTTACTGAAGGGGACAGGCCGCCTGTGAGCCAATTACGCTGCAGGTCTGATTAAAGCCCCACCCTATGGACCCAATCAATTACAAGCACTGGAAACCTAATGCTAGAGGTGGAGTTTTCGTGGCTACAAGCTTTGCGCCCCGAACACACTCTAAACTACGCCAATAGAGCTTCTTAGCCCCAATCACGTGTTTATACACGGGTCATGCCTCCAATAGCACCATGTGTCCTGCGCTCTTAACACACCCACTTAAAGGGACACTTTAAAAAAACAATTTTTTTTTCAATTTTTTTTTCATTTATTTTTTAATAAGTAGCTTTGGGGGGGCGGCGCCCCCTATTGACGGACCGGGTCCCTGTCGGATAAAGTACTAACAACTAACGGCATCAGACAGGGGTGTCCGCTATCCCCTCTCTTGTTTATACTCTCCCTAGAACCATTTATCAGAATAGCTAAAGCAAATACCGACATTCAGGGCTTCAAGGTGCAAAAAAAGGAATATAAGATAGCTGCCTATGCAGATGACTTGCTTTTCTTTCTAACCAACCCAATAACCTCCTTGCCCAACCTTATGAAAGAGTTTGCCCATTACGGCAATTTTTTTAATCTTAAGATCAATTTTTCCAAGTCGGAAGCCATGAATGTCTCCCTGCCGGACAGAATACATAAGCAAGTGAAAGCTGCCTCTCCCTTCAGATGGGAATCTAGGGCTTTAAAATATCTGGGAATCTGGCTCACACGCACATTAACAAACACATATGGACAAAACTTCCCCATGTTCATTAAAAACGTGGGGGAGGACTTAAACCGGTGGCAGTCCGGATATTTCTATTGGTTTGGCCGCGCGGCCATAATCAAGATGACCATTCTCCCCAGACTGCTCTACCTCCCACTCAAAATTCCCATGTCCTTCTTCTCCTCACTAAGAACCATCATATTAAAGTTTCTTTGGAACTCACAGAGGCCAAGAATCAAGTATTCACTACTGACTAAACCTAAAGAACAAGGTGGTATGGGTATCCCGGATTTAAGATACCATTACCAAGCTACTCACCTAACTAGAATCATTGATTGGCACTGCCATGGTGCAGCAAAAGACTGGGTATCCCTAGAAGCGGCTTTGAGCCCAATCCCACTGAAATATTCCCCATGGGTTCCCTGGGGAAGCTGCCCACCTATCCTAAGACGGCATCCCCTAACTGGAACTACACTGGAAATCTTCCATAAACTAGCCAGAACTCTAGATATTTCCTCCCAACCAAGCCCTCTGAAGCCATTAAAAGATAACCCAGACTTCAAACCAGGCATGAATAACCCCGACTTTCAATCAAGGGAGAAACCGGAACCCCTTTTGGCTGAAGATTGCTTTACTAAAGAAGTAGTAAAAGAGTGGTTCTCACTCAAAGAGGGGGCGAGCTTAATGCATATGCCTTTTTGGGCGTACTTGCAGTTGCGCAGCTACCTAGGGGGGAAAGCAGATAAAAGTCACTTTCACAGACCCCTCACGGCTCTGGAGTGAATTTGTTTCGAATGGTGCTCAATGTATCAAAACCACGTCCATGGCTTATTCCTGGCTACAAAACTCAAAGCATACTGACACAGACGGACTCAGGGGGAGATGGTCGGAGGAGCTTCGGACGGAGATCATTGCCAAACAATGGAGGTACGCTTGCTTTCTAACACACAAATGCTCTATAAGCACTAAGATGCAGGAGACAGTTTACAAGCTCATGAAACACTGGTACAACACTCCGGCCAAGATGCATAGATGGAACCCACAGATTCCAGACACCTGTTGGAGGTGCCAACAGTAAAGGGAACATTGTACCACATATGGTGGCAATGTCCGCTAATAGTGCAGTTTTGGGATAAAGTTAAACTCCTAATCAAGCAAATAACAGAAACCAAAATCACTCTGAATGCGGCTTCATGCCTGCTTCACATGACAAATGTCTCACTGAGGAAGTACAACAACTCCTTATCAAGACACCTATTAAACGAGGCAAAGTCCCAAATCCCGCTATACTGGAAATCTCAGAAGGTTCCATTGCTGAATGGCTGCGAAGGGTCTCTGACATTTATGAAATAGAAGAGACTTTGACTCAGACAAATGATAAGGTTGATAGATTTCATAAAATGTGGCAACCATGGCTGATCTTCAAATACTCAACAGCATATGTAGATAACTTAACACAACTTCCCACCTAGAAAACTTACCTCAGATTTTCCTGGGAGGCCTTTCTCCCTAGATCTCATTTACCTCTATGTACCCAAAATGTTTCCAAAACAACCATGTCTCACAGTCATCTTTTTGTTCACTCATAGCTCAGAATATTCCATGTATGAATATTCTTGACTTTGCCTGCAATGTTTCCATTCAACCCTTGCTTGGGTCCACAATCCACTTGGTTTGTATGGCCCACCATGTCTAAATGCTGCTAAGAACAATAGGTTTATGTATAGCTGATACATCCTATACTTTTTTGATGCAGGCATGGTTATTTGGTTGATACATATTGGAAGGCCAAGCTACCTATACCCACAATTCTTTCAAAAACCAAAGCTGAATCTTTTCAAACCTGTTTTCTGTGCCAAATTGTGGAGCAACTGGACAGTCCTCTATATTCCTGATTGGCTTTTACTTCTAAGCTTAACCGGGATACATTGGAAACTGACTTCTTTTTGAATTCGGACCATTTTTGCAAATATTACAGGAGTTTGAATTTCAGTATACTGATCTCCATTTGCTCCATGTTTAAATAATGCTGAATTACACTACTTAGCCTTTACTGGTTCCCTCATTCTGCCAGATTTTCAGGCCACTTTATATGGGCAATTTGTGTCCTGACTACCCTCTCTCACTATTAATCTGACTCTTATGCTGGGGACTTTGGGTTTTACTGATAGAGATTATGTATGGTGGTCCATCCCTTAATATATCAATATCAATTTGAACCATGTATGGGCAGGCTGAATGTGCCCAAGTTTTCCAATCAATCAACTTGGTTACAACCAGCCTGACGGATTTTACAAGTGATTATTGCAAGCGGCTGTTATAGCCCCTAACAATAATCACTGTGTTCTCCTGACGGGGACAGCTTCTCCCACCCAACTGCTGGGAGAACACTATGGCTCAGTGGAGGGGATTCCCCTGTCAGCACTGTCAACCCATGGTTGCAGGAAAGCAATTTGCTTTGTCTATGGCTGGCCTTAATGAAACACTCTTACAGGATCCTGAGATTAACAGGTTTCCGACCGGCTCACGTAGATTTACTGTGGCACAATGGGGCTCTGAGGAAGAAGGTAGAAGGTATCCCTTTGAAACGCGTCAGCTGGCAGTGGTCCTCAAAGTCTTCTCTATTACCATTTGGAGACTGTTGTCGTCAGAACGATTGCCATCATCTGAAGGTTATTTTATATTGCGATTTTCTTTCACATGTTTGTGAGTAGTTTTTAATTTATTCTTTTAATAAAATATATCTAAGGATAATGAACAAGTTTGGTGCGCCCTCTTTTTTCTATTTCTCTTTATACTATCTGTGACGGGAGTCACTTTGGATGGGGGGTTTGTGCAACCCAGCTTACCTTGGAGAGCTCTGGAAACTCTTTGTCCAGCTTCCCCGGCCCCTCTTATGTGTCCATTAGGGGCACAGGGTGATTGAGAACCCCACTATGACCTGTGCTAGTCGGACTCACTGTACAGCCACACTGGAATGTTGTATATATGTATATATTGTGTCTGTCTGCCTTGGAAGTAAAGTATATTATGGAATGGATGTTTTGTATTTGTGTTCCTGGCATGTGGACAGAGGGCAGGATGGAGAGGAGATGAGAGGGGCAGATTCCTCCAACACCTCTCCCTGCTGATAAGACTGTTTACTGATGAGAAGTTTGAATACACCTGGCCTGTGTGTCTATTGTTATTGGTTATTGGACAGTTTACCACGCCCTCTCTGAGTTGTATATCTGTTTGTAACATTTGCTTGAATAAAGAGTCTGCTAGTTAGAGCTACTATTTATTTCACAAGTGTCATGTCTGTAATGTGGTTATGACTAAGGCCTTAAAGGCTGAAATGCATCAACCTTTCCTATTTGCGTTTGTCTACTGTGGCTTGTCCAAAAATATGTCAATTGTTTAAGAGCAACGACCGGAATGCGGATCATCTTTTTCTCATTATTCTACGCAGCCAGCGACTGTGGATCGAGCACCCTGGAGCTCTGCTTTCCATGTGATGTATGGGTAGTAGCACTGACTTTTTTGTTTATATTCTACTGGTTTTCACCCTACACTGAAGTACGGCAGGTGAATGTGTGGGTTAAAGGGTCTTGAATAGTGCTTGTTCTGGACAAAGGAAGCATTTATGGCGGACATACCCCTGTTGAGGACAAGGGCTCATCACAACTGGTTGGCAGTGGTGGGATCGTGCTTCCTGGCTGTGAACACGTCCAAAGCACCACCTGGATCCAAGATCGGGATAGCAGACTTCGGTCACTCCAGTGGAGATATGGATCTGGCATCAGAGTTCCCGGGGCTGTTGCGGATTGTCCTTTCATCAGTCTCCAGGACTGTGTCTGTGGATGAATACCTGGAGCTCAGGCAGCAGATTTGGGTAGGACTCTAAATTAGAGCCCTCCAGGTTGCTGGTATGCAACAGGTCAAGTGCTTTCCAACCCCAGAGCAACAGGCCAGTGAACAACGGGAGTTACAGATGCAATTCCTGGGAGAGCGGCCCTAGGAGCAATGGGTGACTGAGTTGGACAGGCTGGTCCAGCAGGAGATAGAGCTGGACAATCGTTATTGGGCTCTGCAATGGTATGCAGAGCAGTAATATTTATGGGAGACAACAGAATGCTCTCTGGAGGGATATGACTTTGACGGCTATGGCGGATATGACTTGTTGCTGTGGGAGAGCCTTACAGATTGTTTTGTGTTTGGCGATGAAGGGGAACCTACCCTTGAAGACCCGCGGGAATACAGAGAGGCTATGCTCGCAGGTCTTGCAGGGGTCTCAGAGCTTAAACCTGACCTGGACTATTTGCTAAGGCAGGAACAGCATCTGGAAAGGGCATACAGAAAACATACAGAAAACTGCTAGAACACGTTCAGAAGCACGCCAGAGAATCGGCAGTAGAAACTCCGGAGATTGCCACCTCCAAAGCTGAAGTGCTGACAACAGGGCAGAGCTCTGCTAATCTCTGCCCAGCACCAACAGCAGCTTCAGCATTCCTGAGAGAAGAGGCAGTTGGCCTTTCTCCCACAATACTGTCAGAGACATGGGATTTTCTGCCAGCAGCATCTGTGGAGTTATCAGAAACTTCTGCAGCTGAAGCGCTGACAACTGAAGACCTCTGTCCCACACCTGCAGTGGTTCCGGAGGCCCAGGATGAGAAGGATATGGTCACTTCCCAGCAGCAGATTAAGATCCAGGGGGAGAAGGGAGAGGAGGTGTTCATCTGTAACCATCAGGGCCAGGGGAATTGTGGGCCGGTAGATACTTCAGGACCTGCATGAGTTCTTCACGGAAAATAGCCGCATTTAATAGCCAACGACAATTTGGGAAGTTTTGGGTGGCACAGAAGGCATCAAATGCTTTCTGGTAAAATTATAATTATTGGCAGGGGTAAGGCAATTATAAAGTGTGTGATAAAAATCACCAAAGACAATGGACATCTTTTGAGGACAGTATGTGTGGTGCTGTCCGATTGGGAGAGGTACTCAGGGAAAGAGTGAAAGGGGAAGGGTTTTAGTCTGTTTACTAACATTTTATGAGGTTTGTTAGAGTACTCATAACATTTCTGTCTAGACCACATAAGGGATCTGGCCACCAAATGCATATGTAAAGCTTTGAGTTGTTCACGGAGAGGGGTCACCTCTCGAAGACGAGCCACCGTGTGGAACTGGAGCAGTTGCCTCTCCAAGACTTGTAACTTGTCCAGAATAATATTTTTTTTTGCATAATAGTCTTTTTTCAGACCTGAGTCTATGGGGATGTTTTGGAGAACGTGGCTGACAGGGTCAGATCTAAAAAAATGGGGGAATGATCAGACCAAGTGAGGGGGCCTATCTCTGAGGACACCACCTTGATCAGGAGGGGGGTGGAAACTAGAAGATAATCCAGCCTAGAGTACATTTTGTGGGGAGGTGAATAAAACGTATACTGTCTGCTGGTAGAGTGTTTAATGCACCAAGTGTCTAAAAGGCGGCGAGAACGAAGAAGCTGGCAAAAGGAGGTAGACAGAGCATGCACCCTATTGGAAACACTGGTATTGAACAGAGTCTGTCTATCCTTTGATGCAGAGTAAACAGCATTAAAGTCCCCACCTAAAATCGTGAACCTATCAGACCGGAGTTAGGAGCGTATACATTCATAATAGTTAGGGGGTGGTCATGTATTCACAGGAGAGGATCACAAAACACCTGTGAGGGTCCAGGTGGGAGAATTTAACCCTAAGAGGACAAGAGCGCCAAATCAAAATTGCTACTTCTGCCTTACCTATGGAATCCGATGACACGTAAGTGGTAGGATAATGTTTAGAGGCGAATTTGAAGGACCCTCCTAACTGGAAGCGCGTCTCCTGGACCATGACCACATCCGCCCCAGAACTCCTAAACTCTTTCAAGGCCAGCTATCTTTTCTTTATAGAGTTCAAACCTTTGACATTAAAGGATATTATCTTCAAAGCCATAGCAAATTGTTAATAAATAGCAAATGCAAGCTTTGACAAAGCAGGAATATAGTTCTGAATAAGCGGTTGCAGATCAAAGCATCTCTCAAAGCGATCGAATTATAGAGAAGAGTACAACATTTTGAGTAACAATGTGCAAAAAAAAGCATTATTGTGAACTGGTGGTTAAATAAAAAGGTTAAACAAAGGCCTGGAAAGTAAAAAAAACAATGTTATTAAGCCTGAGACATATTTGTGTCTCAGGAAGCCAAGACCGCAGTCCTGGGTAGGTTGGGGGGACATGAGGACCTCCATAGGTGGCAGCTTAGGTCCTTCCCCACTCTCCAGAGTAGAAGGTGCTAGAAACATATCATAACCTTTGAAATAAATGTAATTGTACATCCCATGGGTTGATAACTGGGCCCTACTTGGGTAAATAAAAATATTAGTATAATAGGAACTTGTCACACATGCAAAGAAAATCAAGGCTCTCAGGGGGGTTGCTTGGAGGAACGTTGACATTGAGGGGTGGTAAAAGACTTCTTGGGTTTCCCTTTATCCGGGGTCCAGATCCGAGATGGAATATTTGGTGGACATGGGGGTCGTAGGAAGAGGAGGGAGATCTTCCTCTGGAAGAGGAGGTAGGTCCAGATTTCCGAGGAAAGCTTCTCCTTTATGTAGATCCCGAAGAACATGTTGGACGCCATTTTTTATAGCTACTAGACGACATGGAAACCCCCAAAAATAAGCAATACGGTACTTTTGTAGGTGAGCGGTAATTGGTTTCAGATTGCGTCTCTTTGCAAGGGTAATAGGTAATAGGTCGCTGAAGATTTTGATCCTATCACCTTTGTAATTCCATTTGGGATCTATTGCGATTAGCCAGAGTGAGGGCCTCCTTGCTGTCATAGTAGTGAAAATGAACAATTATGTCCTTGGGCCAGCACTGACTGGTGGTTTGGGGGCCAGGGACCAATGAGCTCTGTCTAGCAACCAGTCAATATCTGCTATATCGGACGCTAAAACATTGAACAGGCCTAGCAGATAGGGACGTATATTATTGTCACTCACTGTTCCTGGTACTCCCCTTATGCAGAAACTTTGGCATCTCTCCCTGTTCTCTAGGTCCTCCTGTTGTAGCTGAATTTGGGAAACTGTATATTTAAGAGCAGAATTTTCCTCCTCAATTTGTCCAATATGGACATTGTAAGGTTGTGCGTTAGACCACTTCTATCCCTTAGAGCCTAGGCCGGACCAATGGGTGTATGGATGCGCTCTATGACCGGTCAGGTAATTAAGACACACACAAAGATGGTGGTTCAAAAATTACAATGGTGTATTGATAGCTCTGCATACTTATAGTCCTACAACAGGGAGTTTCCTCCCACAGTCTCAAATGTACAGTATATGAAGAGTATATTGCAAAAAACAAGTTACAAGACATATCTATCAATAGCTATTATAAGATATTCTGCCTGGAGACAGTAATACAGTAATATCTGTCTATAAAGCTGCAAAAAATATAGGTGCTAAGACCATAATCCAGGCGCTGAGCCAGATCTTGAAGTCTGTGAAAAAGTAGCTTGACCACTAGTCTTATATCCTGTCATTCTTAACAAGTTCTACAAAAATATCTGTAAGTGTGAACATCAGAGAGTCTGACATTAGCTAACTTAATATCTTACTGCAAAAATACAAATATACTTACTGTACTTACATATTGACTTGGTATTGCTAAAACTTATGAAAGCTGAAATGTAATGAAGATCAATAGAGACCCCCAATAATCTTACAAACCCTCCTTTGATCAAGGCAGATAAAAAAAATTATCTGCCGTGATCATTATACCATCTGTGTGTAGTAACGAACATTGCCATCCGGGTGGAGGAATCATTTCTCTCCTTTTCCCCTAGGCTGTTCATTTTCCCAATAGCACAGAACACTAGTTTAATTACCAAATATATAATGAGAATCAAAAGCAATATGACTATAATTGCCATAGCTATATCTTTCATCCAGGAAAATATTCCTTTGAGGCCAAATCCCTCCCCTCTAAGAGGATCCCAGGTCCTGGCAATGTCCCTTGCTTCTTTTTGTAGTTTAATAACCTCATTCCTGTGTTGTGCAATAATGTCATAATAGTCAGGTATCTCTACAGATGTATTGTGAATCCATGTGCAACATTCATAATCCTCAGTAACTTCACACAATCGTGTGAGTGCAGCACTCATGGATTCAATGGCAAAATCATGGAGTTCTAACTGCTTCCTAATTGCCCTAGTCTCAATGTTTAAGCTATTAATGTCATCAGAATTATTTTCCAGTATCTCATCAATAATTCCTGTGTAATTATTTATCCTTTTCATCATATCAATTCCCCATCCTGTCCAGGAGGGAAACCAAGCCCAGCTCATGTCTTTTTCCAAAAATAGTTCTCACTTATTGCGATGTTTAAGGTGGTAGCGGGGATGGGGCTAGCTTTTATAAGGTGTTCCCCTCTAACCCCCCCAATATTCCCATTACTGGGACCGGGGCGGTTACATAACACCATCCCTGTGGACCCGCTGGGATCCAGGGGTAGCAAACCTTTCCACAGCATATGTATGTATTATTCCCCAGCCCAAAACGCTTTGTTTTAATATTCTGTACTTGACCCCCTTCATTGAATGTGACTGACATAAGACGGGTTAATAATTTCCCAAACTTTGTGTTCTTGTTGACTGAGTTAATAGCCGTGTTTATAGACTGATTGGCAAAACTATACATTGGCCCGTCGAAAATAGTGAAGTTGAATGTACCATTCCTGATGACTCTCTTATAAGGAGCTCCCCTAGTTAGGTTAAAGACTGACTTGGAACAACTACCTGCGTTTCTAGTTGAATTGCCCAGTTGGATACACCACTCAGGTTTATGTGTTTTTCCTGTTGCAAAAAACGTTATGTCCTGGCTTTGTTGTTTAAGTGAGATGTTCTGTATTACCAACCCTGCAGTGTCATTAAGGAGAGGTTTAAGATTCACTGGTGCTGACAAGAGGGGGATTCTAGCTGTTTCTGGGTGAAGTTTACTACATATCCGGCATCTGTCATACCCTGATTTTCTAGCATAAGCATATTTAAATTTCAGTAACAGCATTTTGTCAGTAAAACCTCCAACCAATTCCCTTTTTGTCCTAGTGTGGTTATATTTTTGAGCTGACTCACCTTGGGAATCCTGGGAAACCATTCTGCATGACTGGTAAAAATAGCAAACCCACACAACTAGTGATGAGCCGAACACCCCCGGGTTCGGTTCGCACCAGAACCCGCGAACGGACCGAAAGTTCGAACGAACATTAGAACCCTATTAAATACAATGGATGCGAACGTTCGAATTCTAAAGTGCTAATTATAACAACTATTATGCATGTTATTGTCCTAAAAAGGGTTTGGGAACCCGGGTTCTGCACCAGGGGACATGTATCAATGCAAAAAGAAGTTTTAAAAACGGTCGTTTTTCGGGAGCAGTCATTTTAATGATGCATAAAGTGAAAAAAAAAAGTCAAATATTCCTTTAAATATCGTACCTTTGGGGTGTCTAAAGTATGCCTGTGAAGTGCCACGTGTTTCCCGTGTTTAGAACTGTCCCTGCACAAAATAACATTTCTAAAGGGAAAAAAGTCATTTAAAACTGCTTGCGGCTTTAATGCAATGTCTGGTCCCGGTAATATGGATGAAAATCTTTAGGAAAAATGGCATAGCTACCCCATCAACACCCCCCCCCCTACCCCAGCCCATTACCAGCCCCTTTGGGTCTTGTATGGATATTAAGGGGAACCCCGCACATAAAATAAAAAAGGCCCTATATACTCTGAACAGCCGTATACAGGCGGTGCATACAAGACAGGGACTGTAGGTTTGTTCTTATGTAGAATGTGTTTGTAATTTTGAACAGGTACATTGTTGAAGTGTAGCTCCAGCCCAAAAATCTATTTTTAAACTTTTTGGGAAACATAGGTAAGGGTTATCACCCCTGTAACATTTGTTTTGCTGTCTGTGCCCCTGTTCAGAACATTTCACCTCACTTTCCGTCCCAATGACAATTGTTTTTGAAATGTGGTGTTTTTCTTGAAACAAGGATTGCTGATAAAGCATCAGTACAGATGAGACCCCTTTCTCCCATATTTATTCTTACAGGAGAGAATTTTCCTTTCTAGGGGTAGATTTCCTCTCACTTCCTGTTGTCTTCTTTCGTTTGCAAGTAGGAGTCGTTTGTAAGTTGGATGTTTGAAAGTAGGGACCTGCCGTATATACTCTGCAGAAATAGGCCCCTTAGTTGTTGGTGTTGGCACAACACTGTAAGCACTCAGTTACTCTTGGTTGGTGCTGGAACGCCCTGCTGTCAACTATTATATCAGGAATTTTAATTACATATAATTGTTGAACAGTGGTAGTAAAAATTGGGGCTTTGATGGTGGTGCTGGTGCCACAACACTGTAAGCCCTGACAGTTACTCTTGGTGGGTGCAGCAATGGGCCCTGCTGTGAATTATTAGATCAAAAATTGTAATTACATGCCCCTTTTGAACAGGGGCTGAAAAATTGGGCCTTTCGTGGTGGTGGTGGTGGTGGCGTTGCCACAAGACTGTAAGCCCTCAGAGTTACTCTTGGTGGGTGCAGCAATGGACCCTGCTGTGAATTATTAGATCAAGAATTGTAATTGCATGCCCCTGTTGAACAGGGGCTGAAAAATTGGGCCTTAGGCACTGGTGGCACAACACTACAACCCCTCACAGATACTGTACTTGGAGCACAGCAATGAGCCCTGTTGCAAAGTATTGCTTCAAAAATTGTAATGACACGCCCCTGTTAAACAGGGGCTGAAAAATTGGGCCTTAGGCACTGGTGCCACAACACTCCAACCCCTCACAGATACTGTACTTGGAGCACAGCAATGAGCCCTATGGCAAATTATTGCTAAAAAAATTGTAATTACACGCCCCTGTAAAACAGGGGCTGAAAAATTGGGCCTTAGCCACTGGTGGCGGCACCCATAAACAAAAATGATCTTCCAAGCTATCATCATCAATCGTATCATTGAGGACTCGGAGGAGGAGGATATCCAGTCAACATAACAGCACAGGCACTCAGCATCAGCATCAGTCTTGAAGGGATGTGACATGTTAAAATCAATTAGTCTGTTATATCAGCATCAGGTGTGTGGTAGCTGGTGGTGATCCAAGACTGGTTCATCTTGATGAAAGTCAGTCGATCAACCGAGTCGGTGGACAGGCGCACCCTGTGATCCGTGACAAATCCTCCAGCAGCACTGAATGTGCGTTCCGAAAGAACGCTGGATGCAGGACAGGCCAGTAGCTCAATTGCATACTGTGCAAGCTCTGGCCAGTGATCCATCCTCAAGACCCAGTAAGCCAGAGGATTTTCGGTGGGGAAGGTGTCCAAGTCTGACCTTGCCCCTAGATATTCCTGCACCATGTTTATCAGACGCTGGCGATGGTTGCTGGAACCGATCATACTTTGGGGCTGCGGACTAAAGAATTGTCTGAACGCATCGGTCAGACGGCCACCTTCCCCACCGCTCCTTCTTTGACTGGCCGAAGCCTCAGCAACTCGTTGTCCAGGACCAGGAGTTTGTAACCTCCCAGTCTCTGGGAACGCGTTGCACAGACCTTTCTGCAAGGCCTCCCGGAGTTGTCTCATCCTCTGCTCCCTCTGCGACGGTAACATAAGGTCCGCAACCTTACCCTTGTACCGTGGATCAAGGAGAGTGGCCAGCCAGTAATGGTCCCTCTCCTTGATCCGAAGAATACGAGGATCCTTCCGCAGACTTTGCAGGATCAGGGAGGCCATGCAGCGTAGGTTTGCTGAGGCATTCGCTCCGGAGTCCTCTGGGTCACTAAGGACGACATGATCCGCAGCCACCTCCTCCCAGCCACGTACAAGTCCACTGGTTTCTTGGGACTGTAAATCATCCCTAAAAGACTGCTGCTGATGATGCTGAGTGCCAGCCTCCACCTCCATGCTGACACAATCCTCCTCCTCCTCCTCCTCCTCCTCCTCTTCCTGTGCGATGGGTGGGACAGAAGGAACACTGTCTGGGTAAAGGGGGCCTTGAGAGGCAAGGAAGTCCTCCTCTTCCTGCCTCTGTTCTGCCTCAAGTGCCCTGTCCATTATTCCACGCAGCGTGTGCTCCAACAGGTGGACAAGAGGTACAGTGTCACTGATGCATGCACTGTCACTGCTCACCATCCTCGTGGCCTCCTCAAATGGTGCCAGGACAGTGCATGCATCCCTGATCATGCCCCACTGGCGTGGAGAAAAAAAACCAAGCTCCCCTGACCCTGTCCTGGTGCCGTAGTCGCACAGGTACTCATTGATGGCCCTCTGCTGCGTGTGCAGCCGCTGCAGCATGGCCAACGTTGAGTTCCACCTGGTGGGCATGTCACATATAAGGCGGTTCTTGGGCAGGTTCAACTCCTTTTGCAGCTCAGCCAGGCGAGCACTGGCATTATAAGATCTGCGGAAATGCACACAGACTTTCCTGGCCTGCCTCAGGACATCCTGTAAGCCCGGGTACCTGCCCAAGAACCGCTGCACCACCAGGTTAAGGACGTGAGCCACACAGGGCACATGGGTCAGTTGTCCCTGTCGGAGGGCGGAGAGGAGGTTGGTGCCATTGTCGCAAACCACCATTCCTGGCTTAAGCTGGCGTGGCGTCAACCACCTCTCGGCCTGGCCCTGCAGAGCAGACAGGACCTCTGCCCCAGTGTGGCTTCTGTCCCCCAAACACACCAGCGCAAGCACGGCATGGCATCTTTTTGCCTGCGTACTTGCGTAGCCCCGTGAACGGCTACGGAGCACCGCTGGTTCATAGGACAAACCACAGGAAGAGGCCATGGAGGAAGAAGAAGAGGAGGGGGTGGAGGAGAGAGGTGTGTCACAACCAGTAGTAGCATTTTGGAGGCGTGGCGGTGGGACAACCTCCAACACTACTGCACCTTGTCCTGCATCCTTCCCAGCTGCCAAAAGAGTGACCCAATGGGCCGTGAAAGAAAGGTAACGTCCCTGTCCATGCCTGCTGGACCATGAGTCAGCGGTAATATGCACCTTACCGCTGACCGCCCTGTCCAGCGAGGCCAAGACATTGCCTTCCACATGCCGGTAGAGAGCCGGAATAGCCTTCCGTGAGAAAAAGTGGCGTTTGGGAACCTGCCACTGAGGAACCGCACATTGCACAAACTCACGGAAGGGGGCCGAGTCTACCAACTGAAAAGGCAGCAGTTGAAGCGCTAGCAATTTAGCCAAGCTAGCATTCAACCGCTGGGCATGTGGATGGCTGGGAGTGAACTTCTTTTGACGGTCCAGCAGCTGGGGCAGGGAAATTTGCCTGCTAGAATCGGACGTCGGTGTACTGCTAGCAGAGTGGCCGCAAGTACTTGGCTGTGACACACCTAATTCTACACCTTCATTCCTCTCAGTGCATGTTTCAGAGAGGACTGAAGTTATAGTGGGGTTGGAGATCCCAGCTGATGCGGTGCAAGGAGAGGTCCGCTTTGTTCTTTGGTGTGGGTCTTTGAGGTAGGCTTGCCAACGAGCTGCATGGCAGGTCAACATATGTCTGGTCAGGCATGTGGTACCCAAGCGGCTGATGTTTTGGCCACGCGATATACGCTTGAGACATATGTTGCAAACAGCAGCTGTGCGATCTGATGCACTAGCCTCAAAAAAGGCCCACACCAAAGAACTTTTTGAATGACGGGCAGAGGCAGCGCCCTGCACAGGCGGAGCTCTGCGGTGTGATTCCGTCGGTGTACTGCCCCTACGCTGGCCACCAAAGGGCATCCTGCCTCGTTGGAGATGTGCCTCCTCCTCATCCTCCTCCTCCTCCTCTCTCCTATTAGGCACCCACGTGGAGTCAGTGACCTCATCATCACCTCCCTCCTCATCACTGGAGCCAATCTGGCAGTATGCTGCAGCTGCTGGAACATGACTGCCAGATTGGTGTCCTTCTTGAGCATCCCCTCTGTCTGCTCTCACGCTACTGCCTTCCTCTAGCTGGGTTTCATCATCAGACCCTTCGAAACGCTGGGCATCCTCCTGGAGCATGTACCCAACACTGTGCTGAAACAGTTCGGGGGACTCCTCAGGAGGAGGACATGGTGGGTCTAGGGAAGGAGTGACTGATGATGAGTCTGACATTGATACCAGGGAAGAGGACGCTTTGGCAGCTGCTTTTCCAGTACCCTGAGCCTGGGTGAGAGAGGATGAGGAGGAGGAGGAGGGCTTGGTCATCCACTCTACCAAGTCTTCGGCATGATGTGGCTCAACATGTCCAGCTGCCGAAAAGAAGGACAAGCGTGTCCCATGGCCATGTGCTGATGACAATGCACCGCGTCCACGACCAGCACTGTTGCCCCCAGACACAGAGCCTGCTTGCCCTCTTTTATTGCCTCCTGACTGTCTGCCTCTCCTTGTTTGCCTTCCAGACATTCTAATAGATGGCCTGCAGGGAGATGGGAAAAAAGCAATAAGGGCTACCTTCAGGTGTCCTTCTCTGTCCCTTGAAACAAGGACTTGCACAGTGAAAGAAACTGACACTCTCCCTACCTACAGTTTTCTGTCCCTAGAAAAAATGTTTTTTTTAAGCACAATTTAGCACAAGGAGAATTCACTCACTGTCCTTCCAGGTCCCTGGAAACAAGGACTTTCACAGTGAAAGAAACTGACACTCTCCCTACCTACAGTTTTCTGTCCCTAGAAAAAATGTTTTTTTTATGCACAATTTAGCACAAGGAGAATTCACTCACTGTCCTTCCAGGTCCCTGGAAACAAGGACTTTGACAGTGAAAGAAACTGACACTCTCCCTACCTACAGTTTTCTGTCCCTAGAAAAAATGTTTTTTTTAAGCACAATTTAGCACAAGGAGAATTCACTCACTGTCCTTCCAGGTCCCTGGAAACAAGGACTTTGACAGTGAAAGAAACTGACACTCTCCCTACCTACAGTTTTCTGTCCCTAGAAAAAATGTTTTTTTTAAGCACAATTTAGCACAAGGAGAATTCACTCACTGTCCTTCCAGGTCCCTGGAAACAAGGACTTTCACAGTGAAAGAAACTGACACTCTCCCTACCTACAGTTTTCTGTCCCTAGAAAAAATGTTTTTTTTTAAGCACAATTTAGCACAAGGAGAATTCACTCACTGTCCTTCCAGGTCCCTGGAAACAAGGACTTTCACAGTGAAATAAACTGACACTCTCCCTACCTACAGTTTTCTGTCCCTAGAAAAAATGTTTTTTTTAAGCACAATTTAGCACAAGGAGAATTCACTCACTGTCCTTCCAGGTCCCTGGAAACAAGGACTTTCACAGTGAAAGAAACTGACACTCTCCCTACCTACAGTTTTCTGTCCCTAGAAAAAATGTTTTTTTTAAGCACAATTTAGCACAAGGAGAATTCACTCACTGTCCTTCCAGGTCCCTGGAAACAAGGACTTTGACAGTGAAAGAAACTGACACTCTCCCTACCTACAGTTTTCTGTCCCTAGAAAAAATGTTTTTTTTAAGCACAATTTAGCACAAGGAGAATTCACTCACTGTCCTTCCAGGTCCCTGGAAACAAGGACTTTGACAGTGAAAGAAACTGACACTCTCCCTACCTACAGTTTTCTGTCCCTAGAAAAAATGTTTTTTTTAAGCACAATTTAGCACAAGGAGAATTCACTCACTGTCCTTCCAGGTCCCTGGAAACAAGGACTTTGACAGTGAAAGAAACTGACACTCTCCCTACCTACAGTTTTCTGTCCCTAGAAAAAATGTTTTTTTAAGCACAATTTAGCACAAGGAGAATTCACTCACTGTCCTTCCAGGTCCCTGGAAACAAGGACTTTGACAGTGAAAGAAACTGACACTCTCCCTACCTACAGTTTTCTGTCCCTAGAAAAAATGTTTTTTTTAAGCACAATTTAGCACAAGGAGAATTCACTCACTGTCCTTCCAGGTCCCTGGAAACAAGGACTTTGACAGTGAAAGAAACTGACACTCTCCCTACCTACTGTTTTCTGTCCCTAGAAAAAATGTTTTTTTTAAGCACAATTTAGCACAAGGAGAATTCACTCACTGTCCTTCCAGGTCCCTGGAAACAAGGACTTTGACAGTGAAAGAAACTGACACTCTCCCTACCTACAGTTTTCTGTCCCTAGAAAAAATGTTTTTTTAAGCACAATTTAGCACAAGGAGAATTCACTCACTGTCCTTCCAGGTCCCTGGAAACAAGGACTTTCACAGTGAAAGAAACTGACACTCTCCCTACCTACAGTTTTCTGTCCCTAGAAAAAATGTTTTTTTTAAGCACAATTTAGCACAAGGAGAATTCACTCACTGTCCTTCCAGGTCCCTGGAAACAAGGACTTTCACAGTGAAAGAAACTGACACTCTCCCTACCTACAGTTTTCTGTCCCTAGAAAAAATGTTTTTTTTAAGCACAATTTAGCACAAGGAGAATTCACTCACTGTCCTTCCAGGTCCCTGGAAACAAGGACTTTCACAGTGAAAGAAACTGACACTCTCCCTACCTACAGTTTTCTGTCCCTAGAAAAAATGTTTTTTTTAAGCACAATTTAGCACAAGGAGAATTCACTCACTGTCCTTCCAGGTCCCTGGAAACAAGGACTTTGACAGTGAAAGAAACTGACACTCTCCCTACCTACAGTTTTCTGTCCCTAGAAAAAATGTTTTTTTTAAGCACAATATAGCACAAGCACAAAACACACTGACACTCTCCCTACCTATCCTTCTCTTTCCCTAAACTAAAGGAATCCAGGTTAAGCAAGAAAGAAATAAAAGTCACTGTCCCTACCTATGCTGCTCTATCCCTGCTCCGGAACACACTACACTAGGCCGCCGTGCTGGCGGCCTTTTATAGTGTGGGGCATGTACTAAACACCCTCAGCAATAATTGGGCATCCTGCCTGTGGCCAATCATTGCTCTCCTCGCTGCCGGCGCTGTGATTGGCCAAGCATGCGGGGTCACAGTGCATGCTTGGCCAATCACAGCGCCTGGATGACACTGCGATGGCGTAGTGCATTGTGGGCCGTTCGCGTCACTCGAATTTGGCGCGAACGGCCCAAATCGTTCGATCTTCGTCGAACGATCGAACAGCCGATGTTCGACTCGAACGTATGTTCGACTCGAACACGAAGCTCATCCCTACACACAACTAATATACTAATGAGGACAGTACAAGAGAGAACGAGAAGTAATAACATTGTGACCTTAAATTTTTCCCTGGAGGCTTCTGGAATAGTAAACTGGCAACGTATTTTAGACACTCTAGAGTTCAAGGGGGTCACAGGACTGGGGACATTGCAAGGTCGAATGAAGCTCCAGTCTCTTTCGGGGGTGTTTGGTCTGGTGATGGGGGGGGTTGCTATTTTTACCAGTCATGCGGTCTGGAGCAGCTGCCATCCACATAAACATTTTCCACATCTGGATGCGGAATATCTGTGAGGTCTGGTCTTGGAGGGTAGTTTCTGTAAGTACCTTAGTGCAATCGTGTTCCAGAATTGGTGTGTCTTCTGACATTAATTTTAGCAAAGAGTGTAGAAACCTAATGGGCTGTGATGTTTCTGAACATGATTTTATGGTGAGACTGTGCTGTGGGTTTTGCTGGGGGTACTGTCTGGGTGGATAGTTGGGTCTTGGATACCCTCCCCACCCTGGTTGTCCACTGCCTCTTCCCACATTACCCCTGCGGTTTGCTCCCCTCCTACGTGGGCAATCTGCCTTCCAATGTCCCATGTCCCCGCATGTGAAACAGTCCTGCTGGTTATCCTGAGGATATGCTTGGTATTCTGCTCGTTGGGATTGTTGGGAACTGGTTGTGTATAAGGGACAACCATTTGTGCAGCAGCTAACTGCGGGCTTTCTATCTGTTTGGGATTAAAAGAGGGAAATACCCCTCCTTTTGTGGTGAATAAGCCGGAGGATTCACGTTTTTTAATGTCTTCGAGAAAGGCATCAGGTTTTAATGTTGACCAATTGGGGTTAATTAATTTAAGTAACTGTGTTGTTTTGGGATCTCCCCTAGACATGACTGTGCTCACATACAGTTCAGGGTTCTCCATTCCTGTATCATTGTATAACTGGTATACCCGTTTACAAAATGAATAAAAGTTTTCTCCCGGTCCCTGCTTTGCAGTGCACATTATCTGCAAAGCGCTCTCTCCTTTGTAACTTTTCTGCCAAACAGCTGCCACAGCTGCCCAAAACGATTCCCATCCCTTTGCTTTTTTAAAGGGGTCATTATCAGCAAATAGTGTTTTAACTTCTACATCGCAGGTTGGATCTGGATCCACTGTCTGTATTATTATTTCACAGTCATCGGCATTCATGCCAGTGCCCGCGCAATGTCTCTGTAAAAACAGAGCTGCCTCTCTGGGGTGTTTGCGTGGCTTTAGGCAAAGATCTTTAATATCCCTTAACGTCCCAAGGGGAAGTGGGATATGAACTGGGGTGTCTCCCATGTGAATAACGGGAATTTAAGGGCTTCTATTCCTGTAGTCAAGCCACCCACTGCCTCATCATCCTTATCTTCCTCAGCTTTCTTTCTCCTCTCTTCCTCCCTTCTTTCTGCCGCTGATCTTGTTACAGTCTGTCCTTCCTGTTCAGTTAACTGTAAAAATTCTCCTGTTCTTTCTTTTTCTTTTGGACTTCTTTCTTAGCCTCATCCACCTGCTTGGCTAACTGTGATAATTGTTCTTTTTGTCCCTTTAATATTTCTTCTTCTGTTTCTAATAACTTTCTCTGTTCCTTAATTGCGTTTAACCTTTTTAAACTCTCTTCATATTCTTCTTTTTCTTTTTGGCATTGTTTCTCTCTATCCTTCCTTATCCTTTCATTCTCTCTGTCTATGCTTTCCTGTCTCTCTCGTTCTTCCTGTTCTCTACCCTCTTTTTCTCTTTGTTCTCTTCCTCCTACAGCCTTCTGCTCTCTCTCTTTCTCTTCAAGCTCTGCTTGCCTTTCTGCCTCTATATTAAATTGTTTAGTCCAATATTCCCTGTCCCATTCCTGTCTTTGTTTGTCTGATGCACCTGTCCATAATAATGCAGCCATAGTGGCGTTATCTAATAGAGGGTAAAGTTTCTTTGGTTTTGGTTTTTCTACGTTTAACATTAAATAAATGACGGATTTGGGTCAGGAGTAGGGGAATATGGGGAATATGGTGGTACTTTTCCTGGTTGTTTTATAATAGGGGGAAATTTTTCTGGTACTCTATCGTAGCTCTTTTCCACTTTTTACAACATTTGCTCATATAACTCTGATCCCATTTTCCTTCAGGATAATTATTTTTATCATGTATCCCACATATCTTCTGTACCTCCTTCCAATCCTCCTCACTACATGGCCCTGCTGGCCCTAAACCAGAAATTTGCAAACATTGTGATCTTTGTATTACTAAAGTCCAAAATGGTTCAACAACATTAGGGGCTAAGGTTCCCCTTGCAAAATCATACGGGGAGGGCTGGCCGTGCTCACCTTCAAAGCCATCCTTTCCCTGTTTATTTCCCATTATGCCAAATAGAGTGCCTCGTAACCACAAATTCTGGCTGATTTGGGGCAAATAGCATAAGCCTCTCCGTTCTGATAACAGAGAGATTGTATTTCCCACGGAGTTAAACCTTCTGCAAACCTCCCGTTACAGTTGTGGTTATGCAGATTAGATTTGAGAAACCCGAAGTTTGGGGTCTCATCGGGTTTTTGTCTTAGACGGGTCCTATAACCACCCGGGAGGATATAGGAACCTTTCCCTAGGAGGGTCTTGTATCCACCCGGGACTGTAGCCAACAGGATGGGTACTTGTTCCCTTAATATAAACCGGACACCCGTTAAACACTCTGGGCAATTTTGTAGCGGCATTCAGCGTATGGCAAAATGGTTCACAAACAAACAAATCAATATTCACTTTAAATCTTAGCACTCTTTGCAGAGATCAACATTTAACAGTCTTATAACTCTATAGCATGTTAACCATTGAATAATATCCAATATCAAATCAACATGTATTTCAAACACAAACACAATGAAACATATATGTATTTTATCATACAATACTATCAAAATTTCCCATTACACCTTAGAGCTCCATAAACCTTAGAACCTTAGAGCTCCATACACCCGTCCTTCTAAACCCGGGAGCAATATTTGCTACCCTATAATATTCCTAACCTTTCCTATACTATAATAGTTTATAGTCAGGCCAACACCTGGTCGGACTCCTTAGTTTATAGTCAGGGCAACACCTGTCTGGACTCCTTAGTTTATAGTCAGGGCAACACCTGTCCGGACTCCTTAGTTTATAATCAGGGCAACACCTTTCTGGAATCCTTATCTGTCTAACCTTTGCATTCCTATATGTCCCAGGAAGCCAGCCTAGCAATCTTCGAGACAACTTAAATACAACTAAAATATTCAAAATCAATCGTAAGTGAAATTAGCTTTGCAAAATTTCTTCCACAAAGTTCCACTTACCTGCTAATCAATGATCCTCACACGGGGCACCAGTTGTAAGGTTGCGCATTAGACCACTTCTATCCCTTAGAGCCTAGGCCGGACCAATGGGTGTATGGATGCGCTCTATGACCGGTCAGGTAATTAAGACACACACAAAGATGGTGGTTCAAAAATTACAATGGTTTATTGATAGCTCTGCATACTTATAGTCCTACAACAGGGAGTCTCCTCCCACAGTCACAAATGTACAGTATACGAAGAGTATATTGCAAAAAACAAGTTACAAGACATATCTATCAATAGCTATTATAAGATATTCTGCCTGGAGACATATAGGTGCTAAGACCATAATCCAGGCGCTGAGCCAGATCTTGAAGTCTGTGAAAAAGTAGCTTGACCACTAGTCTTATATCCTGTCATTCTTAACAAGTTCTACAAAAATAGCTGTAAGTGTGAACATCAGAGAGTCTGACATTAGCTAACTTAATATCTTACTGCAAGAATACAAATATACTTACTGTACTTACATATTGACTTGGTATTGCTAAAACTTATGAAAGCTGAAATGTAATGAAGATCAATAGAGACCCCCAATAATATTACAGACATATTGGGTTAGATCGTTAAATTTAGTCTTCAGGGTGTCAGTGAGTTCCCCCAGTTGATCAATTTCCCCTCTTAGTTCCTGTAATATCTTACCCACTGCCTGGGAGATAGTATGTGTCAGCTGCTGCAATAAGGCCTGAAGCTTCTCATCTAGGATCTAAGGGGTTAAAATGGAGGGGGCTGAGTGAGGTGCTGGATTGCTATCAGCAGCGTCGTCTGGAGCCTGGGATGCCCGTTCCAGAAAGTTCCCCAAGTGCCCCGTCGGGTCTCTCTGAGTACTCAAGACCGGGGATGTGGGCCTGGTTAGGAATATCTCCATAGTGGAGGAGGGCTGTGGCTCGTGTAGCGGTGGAGCAGTGGATTTCTGCCACCCGATTTTCACCATGGGATGCGCTGGTGCTTTAGAGTGTAGTGGAGCTTACCCCTGGAGTCATTGGAGCTGTAGGAAGCGGATCAGGGGCCATGGAGAGCAGCTGTGAATGCGCCCTCTATATAAAGGACTTTACTGCTTCATATCCTCTGATAATACATTGAGGAAAGACTTTATAATATATATCACTATTTTGACAAAGCAACATTTTTTGTTTATTTATATAACTTACCGTATTTTTCGGACCATAAGACGCACTTTTTTCCCCCAAAAATATGGGGAAAAATGTCTCTGCGTCTTATAGTCCGAATGTACATCATGCTCCGCCCCCCCGCCGCCGCGGTCAACGCCCCCGCCACTGCCAGAAACCCCCCCCCCACCTGTACTCTGGAGTCCTGGTTCCCGCGGCCTCCTCCCGCACAGATGCCCAGATAATTGCTCCAGCCGCCGCTGCAGCCACGGAGGTGACTGCCTGGCCAGTAATCTGCAGCCTTGTGTGCTGCGGGTAGGAGAATTATGGTATACAGAACACCGGGGTCTCTGGGAGCAGGGACATGTCTTAGGAGAAGGGGAAATCCTGTCCACTGCCCCACTATGCAGCGCGACATGCCGCCCAGACTCAGGTAGGAAACTATTGTAAGGGGAGAGTGGGGAGGAGTGGATGGAAGGCTGTGCAGTCTCCTAATGCTGTGTTTGGAGAAGAGGTGACAGCCTGCTCTGCTGGGACTTGTAGTGCCTCTATGGGGGGGCTGAAATATGGCAACCTGCTGTGCTGGGACTTGTAGTGCCTCTGTGGGGGGGCTGAAATATGGCAACCTGCTCTGCTGGGACTTGTAGTGCCTCTGTGAGGGGGCTGAAATATGGCAACCTGCTCTGCTGGGACTTGTAGTGCCTCTGTGAGGGGGCTGAAATATGGCAACCTGCTCTGCTGGGACTTGTAGTGCCTCTGTGAGGGGGCTGAAATATGGCAACCTGCTCTGCTGGGACTTATAGTGCCTCTGTGAGGGGGCTGAAATATGGCAACCTGCTCTGCTGGGACTTGTAGTGCCTCTGTGGGGGGGGCTGAAATATGGCAACCTGCTATGCTGGGACTTGTAGTGCCACAGGTCAGGCCGCATTGTTGGCACAGGTCAGGCGCATTATTGGCAATGGTCAGGCTGCATTTCTTTGGCACAGGTCAGGCTAAATTTCATGGGCACTGGTAAATATTTTAGTAGACCATTTGGTTCAGAATATTTTTTTTTTCTTGTTTTCCTCCTCTAAAACCTAGGTGCGTCTTATGGTCAGGTGCGTCTTATAGAGCGAAAAATACGGTATTTGAGCAAGCATAACTGTATAAGCATGTAACAACGACTTGGCAAGTATTCACCTTTTTTTTGTTATAGAGCAATAAAACAAAATCTATGTCTATTTGTCTGTCTGTCTATCCATCTAATCAGCCCACACCCCATTAGGAGATGCAGTAACTTATTTTACTATGAAACACATGGGGTTTTTCAAAATTCTGATTTTGTACTGACATTTACATTTTCTTTCCTTGGAATAGCTGCAAAACTACATATCACTGTTATCTGTACCCACATTAGGTTATCTTGCATGTTTCCCACTGCTAAGTTAATGTATTGTGACTTAACTATGCACGTACTTATATCTCATTGGAACAGTTTTTTTTATATTTTCATTCTCCAAATCATAAAAATAGCTTGAAATATTATTTTAAAAAGACATTTTCGCAACATGTTAAAAGTTCCCTATTGAGATATATATAGTAGCTCATTTTCATTTTTTTGCACTTCTGAATATTTGAGGGCAAGATAGCAATGCAATTGTAATGTTATCTTATTTAAGAAAATATTGTCATAATATTTCAAGCAGAGAAGCTTTGTCCTATAACAGCTGTTTTTAGTAATCATTAGGTTTATAATAAGATTATAATATACAAAGAGACGTGTGATAAGTGTGATGATCACTGTAGGTTTCTGTTCTTTGCACCACCTTAATAAATAATCTTGAACCTGGATGGTTTCCTGTCATACTTCTAACCGGTTGTTTAACACTTTCCTGCCTGCACTATAGCCAAAAAGCAGCTAGCGTGTGGCTCTCCAGTTCTAAGAGGGCTCCATGAATGTCCTCCCAGAACCGTGACTCCCCCCCTCTCCCCTGGGGCACGCATCGGGTGCACTCTGTGACCTTTGGTGAAGGGCCAATCACAGCAGCCCTTTACCATGTGATCAGCTTTGTCCAATCACAGCTAGTCAGCTAGACTTGCCAGTTATCAGCATTCCTTTCTTCACATGCTGTCTCTGCGTGAGGAAAGGAGAGCTGATAACTGGCAAGGCTGACAGGGCACAGTGAGTACATTGTTTACACTGATAATCAGTCCAGTCCCATCAGTGCTCATCAGTGCAGATCAGTGCAGGTTATCATTGCTCATCAATGCAGCTTATCAGTGCCCATCAATGCCGCATATCAGTGCAGCCTCATCAGTGCCTCTTCATCAGTCCCCATCAGTGCAGCCTCATCAGTGCACATCAGTGCAGCCTCATCAGCGCACATCAGTGAAGAAGAAAAATTACTTATTTGCAAAATTTTATAACAGAAAAAAAAAAAACTAAATGTTGGGTCCTCTATATGGGGTAAAAAGAATGCAAAAAAATAATTGGGTACAGTATTGTATGGCAAGGCAATTGTCATTCATAATGTGACAGCGCTGAAATCTAAAAAATGCATCTGAGCAAAAAGAAGGTGAAAGTGCCCGGTATTAAAGTGGTTAACGTGAACTGGGGTTTCAAAAATAATATATATTGAGCATTTAAAATTATTAATGGTAGTCGTCCAGAAATAAGCTCATCTTATTATCAATATGTGTACTATTACACAAAAATGTAATATATTGTGACTCACTAGTTCTTAGATGGTAGTAGTGGCTGAATTCGTTTTAGGTTAAGAACATTTTCAATAAGTACAGAAATTAGCTGATGATCTTTCGAGAAATGCAATGTTCTTGTCACTTCCTGTGATCTGAACTAAAAACACCAACAGTGTTAAATTTCTTCTATAAATGACTAATCCCCCACCTCCATGTAATGGAGATGAAGAAAAAAAGGCACGTTTGAAGTCCAGCCTGAGTTAAACTATTGATTCCTCCATAAATACAATGTAGAGCATTGTTGTCCTAGGACAGTGTTGTGTGTGAAGTGAGTGCTTGATTTTCAAGATGACCAGGTAAAACTAAATGAGAAAAAAAGCCTGAAAAAAAAAAAGAAAATAAATGCAGCCACCTCCTCTAAAGACTGATAGTATGCAATATATGTAATTTCTGATTTGGGTTTTTAAATATGCTTTAAAGTAAACATGTTACATATACACAACTTCACAATAATATTGTTAGATCAGATTGTGCTGAGATTGTGTCTTACAGTTGCATTATTTCTGATATTCTCTTGTCTCCAAAATTATAATGTTAGCATTTATGAAAGAATATTTGTCATCACCCTTTATTGACACTGCACGTGCTTATTATTCCTCTGACAACCGTCATTGATATTGTTCAGAACATCTCTGTGCTCAGAAGATACCACTTCCTGCCCAAGGTACATCATATGACGTCATGAATAGAGTCGAGCGGACACCTGGATGTTCGGGTTCGACGGGTTCGGCCGAACTTCGGTAAAAAGTTTGAGTTCGGGACCGAACTTGACCCCGAATCCCATTGAAGTCAATGGGGTCCCGAACTTCTGAGGACTATTAGCGCTTGTTTCCCGTGCTTAGAACTGTCCCTGCACAAAGTGTTATTTCTGAAGGAAAAAAAGTCATTTAAAACTCACTCGTGGCCCTTTAGGTCTGGAAAGGATTTTAAGGGGAACTCCACCCCAAATTTTAAAAAAAATGGCGTGGCGTACCCCCAAAAATCCAGACCAGACCCTTTATCCGAGCGCGCAACCTGGCAGGCTGCAGGAAAAGAGGGGGGGGGACGAGAGAGCGCCCCCCCTCCTGAACCGTACCAGGCCACATGCCCTCAACATGGGGAGGATGTCCCCATGTTGATGGGGACAAGGGCCTCATCCCCACAACCCTTGCCCGGTGGTTGTGGGGGTCTGCGGGCGGGGGGCTTATCGGAATCTGGAAGACCCCTTTAACAAAGGGGACCCCCAGATCCCGGCCCCCCCTATGTGAATTGGTAATGGGGTACATTTTACCCCTACCATTTCACAAAAAAGTGTAAAAATTGTAAAAAAAAATACACAGACACCATTGGGAAAGTCCTTTATTAAAAATAAAAAAATAAAAAATTAAAAAAACATTCCAGCGATGAAATCCAGTGTCCCGCGGCGAATCTGATGTCCAGCGCTGTTCAGACGAAATGTCATTGGCTGAGCCTGAGCGGACCTGATGGGGAACTTCCTCGGCAGTGTATTAAATGAATAGACCCGCCCCTTCTAAAGTTCCCCATAAGGTCCGCTCAGCCAATGACGTAGTGTAAGGCTGAGGACCTGATGCGGAACGTGAGAAGGGGCAGGTCTATTCATGTATTAAACTGTGGATGAAGTCCCCCATCAGGTCCGTCCCCTCGTACGTCAGACCCTGCCTACGTCATTGGATGAGCGGACCTGATTGGGAACTTCCTCCGCAGTATAATACATGAATAGATCCGCCGCTTCTCACGTTCCGCATCAGGTCCTCAGCCTTAGGCCTCGTACACACGACCGATTTTCTCGTCGTAAACAGTCAAGAAAAGTGCCGCGAGAGTTTTTTTGTCTAGAAAAACGTTCGTGTGTATGGTTTTACGACGAGAAACTTGACGAGAATCTCGACGAGAAAATAGAGAACCTGCTCTCTATTTTCTCGTCAGGAGTCCAGATTTCCTCGTCGTGTTTCTCGTCGGCCTGTTTTGTGACGAGAAAATGGTTCGTGTGTATGCTTTTACGACTCTTCCAAAAGCGCGCATGCTCACAAGCAACTATGAGACGGGAGCGCATCTTCTGGTAAAACAAGCCTTCATAATGGAGAGAGCACATTCGTCACGCTCATAAATATTTCATCGTTTAAATGTTCTGCATTGAATTCTTCGTTAGAATGTTACATTAATCAAAACGAGAGACCTTCTTTTGCTGCTGATATTCACACAGAGTTATGCCTTATTTTTAACCTTTTTCATGCTGCTCTTTATAAGATTTATGTGTATTATATCGTGCAAGTTTTTAGGAATAATTTAAATGGTTAGATTTTTCAAAATGATGTTAATTATAATTTCTCAATGTTTTGATAGCGATCTCCCATTTAATTTTCTAATCTATATTTTTAAAATTTCACACCATGTTTTTGAGCTAATCAGATTTAGTTATTCTTTTGGGGGGGTGATATCTGTGCCTTTTATTGTCAGTCAAATGTATCTGCTTACTCCAAAGCTTGTTTTTTTTTATTTAAAAATACACATAGTCAAGTATGAACTTAAACAAAAAACACATTTATTCATGTTTATAAATTAAATAAAGAGAAGGCAGCGCTGGAGAAGCTGCTGCCATTTGTGCATCCCAGGGACCCCAGAGCACACAGCAACCCTGTGTGGACACTAAAATTGGGAGCTTGAGAAGGCCCACATTTCAGAACACAATCTGATGCTGGCCTCCCAGAGGTCAGGAACAGCAGCAGGTGAGATATATGTCCCAAGTGTGTGGTACTACAACAGGCTGCCTTCTGTCCGACCAGTGCGACCACAATGAAGCAAGGCCATCACTTCCTCTTCTTCCTGGCAACCTTCCCTGCAGCCTTTACTGAAGCCTTCCTTCTTCGTTTAGCTGGAGGCTGGCCCACTGGAGGAGTACTCCTGTCAGGAGGAGGAGGTGGAGGTGTAGCAGAAGGGGGTGGGGCAGAAGAAGAAGGTGGAGGTGTAGCAGAAGGGGGTGGGGCAGAAGGTGGAGGTGTAGCAGAAGGGGGTGGGGCAGAAGGTGGAGGGGTAGCAGAAGGGGGTGGGGCAGAAGGTGGAGGGGTAGCAGAAGGGGGTGGGGCAGAAGGTGGAGGGGTAGCAGAAGGGGGTGGGGCAGAAGGTGGAGGGGTAGCAGAAGGGGGTGGGGCAGAAGGTGGAGGGGTAGCAGAAGGGGGTGGGGCAGAAGGTGGAGGGGTAGCAGAAGGGGGTGGGGCAGAAGAGGAAGGTGGAGGTGGAGGTTGAGGTTGGGTCAGTTGGGCCACCTCACATATGGCGGTATTGGGGGTAATTTGCTCCATCACCCCCTTGTTGAGCAAGGTGATGAGCAGGGGTTCGCATAGGAGGCGTTGCTCCATGCTCATCACCTTGAACTTAGCCTCCACTAGGCCGGCAATGGCCTCTTCAGGGGATGTGGGCTCCTTGAGGGTGGCATGGGCCTCTTTAATAAGGGCCATTGCTGCCTCACTGGTGGTCCTGTCCCTCCTGCCTCTTTTGTGAAGCCTGATGGGAGGCACCTGGGATCTGTTGCTTCTCCTTTGCCCTGCCACCTCCTGTCTGCCACTGGGCCCTGCCACCTCCTGTCTGCCACTGGGCCCTGCCACCTCCTGGCTGCCACTGGGCCCTGCCACCTCCTGGCTGCCACTGGGCCCTGCCACCTCCTGGCTGCCACTGGGCCCTTCCTCCTCCTGCCTGACAGTTTCCAGACCCTCCTCCTGGCTGATTTCATCCTGTGTATGAAAAAGAAACATAGTTTAATATGTTGGTTTAATCTTTGCATCAAACTTTGTAATCCTGATGGAAGCAATTAGAATGTAAATGCATAAATCCTTGCTTTAAATTTACCACTACATCAGCTTGACTATTTACCACACAATTAAGTGCAGAATAATGTCTACAGATCATGATTTCACTTGTTGAATACAAAATAATGTATGTTTCTCATCCTGACATATTTGGGAAACATTAATTTTATCCCACTACATTTTCAGTTAATACTATACCTGGCTCCAGATGGCCAAATCAGGATCATCCAGGATGGCTGCCTCCTCTTGCTCCAGAGAAGGCTCAGGTTGGCTGCAGGGAAGTCTGGGGGGAAGAGTGGAGAGTGATGGCCTTGGCTCAATGTGGTCATCCAGGAAGGACATCCTGCTGTAGTACCACAAAACCGGGACATAAACATCATCTGCTGCTGCTCCTGACCTCTGAGAAGCCAGCACCTTAGAGCGTTCAGTCCTGTAGGTACCTCTCAAGCTCCCAATTTTAGTGTCCACTTGTTTTGCTGTGGCTGTGGGCACCTTGGTATGCACAAATGGGAGCAGCTTATCCAGCGCTGCTTTTCTCACCCCTTTTTTTTTATGGATGGGGTTTTTGGTCTCCCACAGAGCCGGCAGCTCCCTTACCCGGTCAATAAATTCCGCCAGGAACTCTTTGTCGCTAATAAATACATTCATATTGTATCTGCAAGTAAAATAAATTATATTTAAATAATGTGAGGCAAACAGTCTAACCTCCTTCACATCCTAGTCACCATATATATCCTCCAACAATCTCAAGACAGTATAGGCCAACAATTTTAACAAGTCTCACAAAATCACATACCTTCGTTCGCACGTCCGTCACTTGAACTCCTCTCTCCGCACACCGAACGTACTATAGTCACATGTGTGTTTGCTATATACACACCACGCATGCGTCCAAATTGGAACACGTCGCTCCGCACACGTCGCCCGCCCATGACGTTCTAACTAACATCTTTTCCCCGCCCCTTCTCTTTCGGCGCGCAGACAGATATGGCGGAGTTACAGCAGGTGTCTGATAATTCCGCAACTAGCGAGGAGACAAGCCCGGAGACCGAGGACACGTCACGATCAAGGAGGAGATTCAAGGCATCGAATATGTCTTTGGCGGAGATGGCGGAGATGGTGGACATCTTGGTCAAGGCTGATTATGATGCCAAGCATGGGCCGTATAGCAAACCAAATAGAAGGAAGGCCAAAATCCTCACTAAAGTTGTGAAGAGTCTGAGGGCGAAGTTCGGGGTGAAACGCTCAAATGAGCAGCTCAGAAAGAGGTGGTCAGACCTCAAACTGAGGGAGCCAGACCAGTTGAGGAGCATAAAGAGGATGCTCGCTAAAAGTAAGTAAAATGACGACCTTTCTGCTATTAATCTTTTTAGAAACTTACTTTTTTTTATTTTTAAAGCATATTGGACTCCCTTCCAAAATGTATTATTTTGAACTAGGTTGGGCACAGTAATCGTTCGTTACGTTACCGACACTTCGTTCGGCCACTATCCGTGGTTTTGGCTTATTTAAGACCCCCAAAAGTAATTAGACATCTGCCATTTTTGATCAAGTATTGTGGATAATTTTTAAGTCTAGATGATGTGTTTGTAAGGAGAATGAAATGCAAACTTTAATCAGTGTAAAGGAGAGGACACTCAGCAGCTGCTTCCACATCTGTACTTTGGAGCACTATAGTGTGGGCCACCAGATCCGCCTTTTTTGGGTGTCCCACACAGGTGCATCAGAGTTTATTTGTGGTGCCTCCATGTCCAAAAAATTACATCCAAATGTGAATAATAAACATATTTGGGGTCATAAAGAATGCATTTTTCTTTAAATTCCGCACAAACACACACTTGTACCCCACTTCCAAACAATTTAGCCTGTTTTAAGTTTAAAAATGAGATTTTTACAGTGTGATAAATAGACCTTTGGTTTTATTCTCATAGGGGAGAGAAGACTGGGAGGAGGACACTCCAGGGAGCACATGCACCCCACAACTTCCAAGCAACCCCAAACTCCCAAAGATCCACAACCGAAAGATGTGCAGGAAGTTGAGGTGGAGGAAGGAGAAGTGCAGGAAGGAGAGGTGGATGACGTTGTGGATCTGGTCACCACAACAGGTCAGTATCTGACACCACAGCTTAAGGTAAGCGAGGTAGGCCTGCAGAGTTTTATTAATTTTTTTTTATGGTTTTTAGGGGATGGAAATGTTGTGAAGGATAGCACACCGTTCTCTGCTGACAGTGCCCTCCGCCTCATCCAGCAAGTGATGGAATGTAGCACGGAACTGGACCTAATTAAACAAAGAATCCATGTGATGGAACAAACATTTAAAGACATTCTCGATGTTTTGGGGAGAATTCAATAAGCCATCCAAACACATTTGTTTTTACATGTTTGTTTTTATATTTTTACTAATTTTTTGAGTAACAAAGCAGCCAAAAATTGAATATGCACACAGTGTGTGAACATGTGCTATCTGCCATCAGGGGATATCCATGTACGTCTTTTGTGGGTGCAACACCTTCCTCGTATCAAAAGTCGGTGAACTGAGGAAGGGGATGCACCCCCAAAACACATCCATTGATCACCCCTGATGGCAGATAGCACATGTTGACAATAGGGATCAAGATTGTAAACTTCCTATTTGCAAAAAAGTAAAAATGTGTGCATATTGAATTTTTGACTGGGCAAGGGGTGGCAGGACCCCATATTAGGACGGGCACATAGAGACATAGTTTGTGTAACTGAATGTCTCAGATTGCTCAGAGGTATCCAATGTTGTCATTTTAGAAATGCAAGTGGTATTTTTGTATTTTCATAAGCCAAAATTTGACGGGTTGTGGTCAGGCCAACCCCAAAGTAAAACAAAAAAAATGTGCAGAGAGTAAAATATTTGAACACAAACAACGTGTAGCTTCTTCTTATAATACACTCTAAGCTTATTTGGTTCTTTTGTAAGGTAACATAGTGAAATTGGTTGTTATTTACTAAAGTAAAATACACTTGCCACTACAAATGCACAAAGACAAACTAGGAGACAGGAAAGAACAAATAATTAAAGGTTTAAAGAAGATTTTTATTGGGATACTTAGACATAGGCTGGCATAGGAATTGCCCCCCTACCCGTGAAATACTCCATGTATTTGTCCCGAACCACACAGGCATTTTGGGGGGGCAAGCCAAGACGGGCAGATTCCAGGCCCGGAAGGGGATTTGCAGGGGAAAGTCCAGCCTCTGGCAAAACTGAGGCCATATATGAATTCGCTTTGCGGCAAAGAAAATTGTGTAGCACACAGCAGCATAACACTACATAGTTTATTTTGTAGTCCGCCAAGTGGATGGAAGTCATAAAAAGGCGGAACCGGCTGGCCATTATGCCGAAGGCATTTTCAACGACTCTTCGGGCCCTGGCCAGCCGGTAATTGAACACACTCTTCTCTGGGGTCAGGGTCCTCTGTGGAAATGGCCTCATAAGATGCCGTCCGAGTCCGAAGGCTTCATCAGCCAAGAAAACAAAGGGGAGTCCTTCAATATTCCCTGCATCCGGTGGCAATGCAAGGTCGTCACTCTGGAGACGGAGGGCAAACTCCGTCTGGATGAAGGATCCCCCATCGGACATCCGGCCATTCTTCCCTACATCAACATAGAGGAATTCATACCGTGCTGACACCACCGCCATCAGCACAATGCTATGAAACCCCTTGTAGTTGTAGTAGTAGGATCCAGAACGGGGTGGCGGCACGATGCGGACGTGCTTCCCGTCTATGGCACCACCGCAGTTGGGGAAGTCCCACCGCGTGGCAAACTCCGATGCCACAGTCTGCCATTCCTGTGGCGTTGAAGGAAGCTGTGGAGTGAAACAAGATGAAATAATATTAGAAAAACAAAGGCATACATTACAAGCAAATTCAAGACCAAAAAATTAGAGACCAACATCAATCTAATTATACGTTTATTAAGGTGTGTAAAAAAAGTATAATGGAAGGCTCATTTATCATATTCATCACCCCCTCTGATGGGCCATTACTAAATTATTTTGGGGGGGGGAGATGTGTTTGGCCACAGGATAGCATTGCAGTGGCGGTGCGTCCAGAGTGGGCGCTGGAGCACTGTCCCCTCTCTCCTGTGCCCATCACTCAGAACAATACATAGGTTCATGCGTTGCATGAACCTATGTATTGTCTATGCCGCACACTATTCAGGTGGATGGCCTCTTGTAAAGCGACCGACATATGATTAATTGCGTCATTTAGGGGGTTAAAATTGCAGAGCAGAAACAGGTATTAAAAAAGTCTTGCAAATTACAACCTGAGGGATGTAATTGGCTTCCTCAAAGAAAAATCGGGGACGCAAGGAGGGGGCATTCCTTGTGTAAACACTGACAGGCAGCTCTGGCAATCATGTTCACCAAGTCTGTTTAATGGTAACATGATTGGCTGATGCAACATGAAGGGAAGGAGAAGACATCAAGGACAGAAGAAGGATGGCGCTGACCACAAGAAGGTAAGTGCAGGGCTGGGGGGAAACTGGCTGCATTGGAGGGGACAACTGGGGGCGTTTATTAGGCAACAGAGCAAAAAAGGAGGAAGTTTATTTCCGAAATTGGGGTTGTAACCCCCCAACATTTGGAGCAACAGGCGCCCCTGCTGGAAAAGTTAGTGAGGGGAAATATTTAGGGAGGATAAAAAAGGGGCAATCTAAAGCTTCCAACATGCATGGGGACAAAGGGGACATTCTCAGCATATTACAATCATGGTAATTAGGAAAGGATGAAAGAAATACAATACATTAGCATACATGTAATACATAAAATGTGATGTGAAGGGAGAAAACTTACCCTAATATAGTCCTCCTGCAGGACTTGTATAATAGCAGAACAGGTGTCTGGGATTATGAGGCCCAGAGCCTGGGGGGAGATGCCTGTGGTGAACTTCAAGTCCTGAAGACTTCTCCCTGTCGCCAGGTAACGCAACGTGGCGATGAGCCTCTGCTCAGCACTGATGGCTCCCCACATAACGGTGTCCTTCCTGGTAATATAGGGGGACACCAAAGCCAACAGTTCCTGAAAAACGGGGTCAGACATCCTCAGAAAATTCCTGTAGTCCTCAGGATTATTCTCGACGATCTCCCGCAGCAGAGGCATGTGGCAGAATTGGTCCCGCTGGAGCAACCAATTCTTGGTCCATGAACTCCTCCTCACACCATTCATGGACTGGTCTTGGTCCAAAACAAGCAGACCAACACCAAGCGCACGCACAGCACGAACTCGACGACGAGAACGTCCAGGCGACATGGCTAGGAAACGGTCGTCTAATCAGAACGTACAGAACAGAACGCACTTTAGAACAGCAAGGCCTATGAATAACGAACTGAAATTCAGAAACGAACAGGCAATAACGCACTGTAAAACAGATACGACCTGCCTAGACGCCCTGAAAGTCAAGATACGAACCCACAAGCACAAACTGAACGGCAGAAAACGATCTGAAAAGTACGAAGACTGAAAAGCGCGAATCGTCTCTTCCCAAACTTTTACTTCAGACGCGGTAACACGAGATCAGCAAAAGCAGCCCAAGGGGTGGCGCCAAGAAAAAAGATCTTCCCCTTTATAGTGCCGTCGTACGTGCTGGACGTGAGCGCAGAGAACCACGAGGAAATTGGAAAATGACAGTGTGTACGCATAGAAAGCTTGACGAGAAAATCGACAAGCTTAACAAGAATCTCGTCGAAAAAAACGACGTGTTTTTTACGACGAGAAAATCGGTCGTGTGTACGAGGCCTTACACTACGTCATTGACTGAGCGGACCTGATGGGGAACTTTAGAAGGGAGGGTCTATTCATTTAATACACTGCCGAGGAAGTTCCCCATCAGGTCCGCTCAGGCCCAGCCAATGACTTTTCGTCTGGACAGCGCTGGACATCGGGATCGCCGTGGGACACTGGATTTCATCGCTGGAATGTTTTTTTATTGGATATTTGGGGGGAACCCCACGTCATTTTTTTTTTTATTTGATGCAGGGTTCCTCTTAATATCCATAGCAGACCTGAAGGGCCTGGTAATTGAATTTGGGGGAACACTTTTTTTTTTTTCTTATCAATGACTTTTCTATGTATTGCCGGGAGCCAACAATTCATTAATAGCCGTGAGTGAGTTTTAAATGACTTTTTTTCCTTCAGAAATGACACTTTGTGCAGGGACAGTTCTAAGCACGGGAAACAAGCGCGACTTTACATGCATATTGCCGACCACCGGACCCGAACCCGAACATACAGTCAATTGTTCGGGTTCAGGTCCGGGACCCCAAAACCCAAAAGTTCGGTACGGACCCGAACTTTACAGTTCAGGTCCGCTCAACCCTAGTCATGAACTTTGAGTGGGGATATCTGGATGATGCCTGCAACTACAGGCATCATTCAGATATCATCTTTTTCAGCCGGCGATTCTGTGCACTGTAAGAACAATCATAGAGGCAGTTCAGCTGCTTGATTGTTATTACAGGTGGTGGGTGGGGGCATCCCCCCTCCCGCCGCCCCCCTCCCTCCACCCTCTGGTGCTTCTCTGGGCTCGCTGTACAATCAGCGAACCGGAGAACTAATTGGTCCCCTCCGGAAGCTTACCATAGAGATTTCTGGTGACCAGATGGTCCCCAGTCATCTCTATGAAACTCGGAAGCCCGCGGAAGTAAACAAAGACGAGGACGCGGCTGGAAAGGCCGAGAGAGATTTTTTTTTTATCTCAGCCTTTTCAGCCTGGAGTAGAGATTTGTGGTCTTATTGACCCCACATCTCTCCATAAAGAGGACCTGTAACGCACTATTCCTATTACAAGGGATGTTTACATTCCTTGTAATAGGAATAAAAGTGGTCAGATATTTTTTTTTAAAGAAAGTGTAAAAATTTAAAAATAAAAGTAAAATGAAGAATAAAAAAAAAAAAATAATTTAAAGCGCCCCCATCCCCGTGTGCTCTCCCAAAGAAGCAAACGCATACGTAAGTTGCGCCCACATATGTAAACAGTGTTCAAATCACACATGTGAGGCAAAAGCAACAATTCTAGCCCAAAACCTCCTCTGTAACTATAAACATGTAACCTGTAAAAAAATTAAAGTGTCGCCTAAAGAGATTTTTAACCACTTCAGCCCGGACCATTTTGGCTGGTTAAAGACCAGGCCCTTTTTGCGATTCGGCACTGCGTCGCTTTAACTGACAATTGACCGGTCGTGTGACGTGGCTCCCAAACAAAATTTACATATTTTTTTTCCCACAAATAGAGATTTCTTTTGGTGGTATTTGATCACCTCTGCGGTTTATATTTTTTGTGCTATAAACAAAAATAGAGCAACAATTTAAAAAAAAAATCAATATTTTTTACTTTTTGCTATAATAAATATCCCCAAAAAATATCTAAAAAAACATTTTTTTTTTCCTCAGTTTAGGCCGATACGTATTCTTCTACATATTTTTGGTAAAAAAAATCGCAATAAGTGTTTATTGATTGGTTTACGCAAAAGTTATAGCGTTTAGAAAATAGGAGATAGTTTTATGGCATTTTTATTAATTTATTTAAATTAATTGTTTTTTTCGTGACTGCGACATTATGGTGGACACATCGGACACTTTTGACACATTTTTTTTTCACAGCGATCAGTGCTATAAAAATGCACTGAATACTGTGAAAATGACACTGGCATTGAAGGGGTTAACCACTAGATAGCGCTGTAGGGGTTAAGTGTTCCCTGCATAGTGTTTCTTACTGTAGGGGGGACGGGCTGTGTGTCACATGACACTGATCTTTGCTCCGAGTACACTGAGCCGAGATCCGTGTCATTGTCACTAGGCAGTAGGGATGAGCTCGGTGTTCGAGTCGAACATACGTTCGACTCGAACATCGGCTGTTCGACCGTTCGACGAACATCGAACGATTTGGGCCGTTCGCGCCAAATTCGAGTGACGCGAACGGCCCACAATACACTGCGCCATCGCAGTGCAATCCCGGCGCTGTGATTGGCCAAGCATGCACTGTGACCCTGCATGCTTGGCCAATCACAGCGCCGGCAGCTAGGAGAGCCATAATTGGCCACAGGCAGGTTGCCTGTGGCCAATTATAGCTATGTGGGTTTAGCACACGCCCCACACTATAAAAGGCCGCCAGCGCGGCGGCCTTGTGTAGTGTGTTCCGGCGCAGGGAAAGAGAAGGATAGGCAGGGACAGTGTTGATATTCTTTGTGCTATTCTTGTGTGCAGGGAGAGAGAAGGGTAGGCAGGGAGAGTGTCAGTGTCATATTATTTGCTAAACCTTGTGTGCAGGGAGAGAGAAGGATAGGCAGGGGACAGTGTCAGTGTCATATTCTTTGCTAAACCTTGTGTGCAGGGAGAGAGAAGGATAGGCAGGGAGACTGTCAGTGTCATATTCTTTGCTAAGCCTTGTGTGCAGGGAGAGAGAAGGATAGGCAGGGGACAGTGTCATATTCTTTGCTAAACCTTGTGTGCAGGGAGAGAGAAGGATAGGCAGGGAGAGTGTCAGTGTCATATTCTTTGATAAACCTTGTGTGCAGGGAGAGAGAAGGATAGGCAGGGGACAGTGTCATTGTCATATTCTTTACTAAACCTTGTGTGCAGGGAGAGAGAAGGTTAGGCAGGGAGAGTGTTAGCGTCATATTCTTTAATAAACCTTGTGTGCAGGGAGAGAGAAGGATAGGCAGGGGACAGTGTCAGTGTCGTTGTTGCTAAGCCTTCTGCACAGTATACACCTGAAGCTAGCCCTTATTGCTGTGTTTTCCTGGTGTGTTACACTAACAGGCATTTGCAGCACTTACAGCGGGCGGAGTGTGCCTCCTGCACATTATACACCTGAAGCTAGCCCGTATTGCTGTGTTTTCCTGGTGTGTTACACCAACAGGCATTTGCAGCACTTACAGCAGGCGTAGTGTGATTCCTGCAAAATATTCTCCTGAAGCTAGGCCTTATTGCTGTGTTTTCCTAGTGTGTTACACCAACAGGCATTTGCAGCACTTACAGCGGACGGAGTGTGCCTCCTGCACATTATACACCTGAAGCTAGCCCGTATTGCTGTGTTTTCCTGGTGTGTTACACCAACAGGCATTTGCAGCACTTACAGCAGGCGTAGTGTGATTCCTGCAAAATATTCTCCTGAAGCTAGGCCTTATTGCTGTGTTTTCCTAGTGTGTTACACCAACAGGCATTTGCAGCACTTACAGCGGGCGGAGTGTGCCTCCTGCACATTATACACCTAAAGTTAGCCCGTATTGCTGTGTTTTCCTGGTGTGTTACACCAACAGGCATTTGCAGCACTTACAGCGGGCGGAGTGTGCCTCCTGCACATTATACACCTGAAGCTAGCCCGTATTGCTGTGTTTTCCTGGTGTGTTACGCCAACAGGCATTTGCAGCACTTACAGCAGGCGTAGTGTGATTCCTGCAAAATATACTCCTGAAGCTAGGCCTTATTGCTGTGTTTTCCTAGTCTGTTACACCAACAGGCATTTGCAGCATTTACAGCAGGCGTAGTGTGATTCCTGCAAAATATACTCCTGAAGCTAGGCCTTATTGCTGGTTTTCCCATCTCCCTGCAGGCCATTAGAATGTCTGGAAGGCAAACAAGGAGAGGCAGACAGTCAGGAGCCAATAAAAGAGGGCAAGCAGGCTCTGTGTCTAGAGACAACAGTGCTGGTCGTGGACACGGTGCATCGCCATCAGCACGTGGCCATGGGACATGCTTGTCCTTCTTTTCGGCAGCTGGACGTGTTGAGTAGTGATGAGCCGAACACCCCCGGGTTCGGTTCGCACCAGAACCCGCGAACGGACCGAAAGTTTGCACAAACTTTAGAACCCTATTAAATACAATGGATGCGAACGTTCGAAATCTAAAGTGCTAATTATAATGACTATTATGCATGTTATTGTCCTAAAAAGGGTTTGGGAACCTGGGTTCTGCACCAGGGGACATGTATCAATGCAAAGAGAAGTTTTAAAAACGGCCGTTTTTCGGTAGCAGTCATTTTAATGATGCATAAAGTGAAAAAAAAACAGTCAAATATTCCTTTAAATATCGTACCTGGGGGGTGTCTAAAGTATGCCTGTGAAGTGCCATGTGTTTCCCGTGTTTAGAACTGTCCCTGCACAAAATTACATTTCTAAAGGAAAAAAAGCCATTTAAAACTGCTTGCGGCTTTAATGTAATGTCTGGTCCCGGTAATATGGATGAAAATCTTTAAGAAAAATGGCATAGCTACCCCATCACAACCCCCCCCCCCCTATCCCAGCCCATTACCAGCCCCTTTTGGTCTTGTATGGATATTAAGGGGAACCCCGCACACAAAATAAAAAAGGCCCTATATGCTCTGAACAGCCGTATACAGGCGGTGCATACAAGACAGGGACTGTAGGTTTGTTCTTATGTAGAATCTGTTTGTAATTTTGAACAGGTACATTGTTTGAGTGTAGCTCCAGCCAAAAAATCTATTTTTAAGCTTTTTGGAAAACATAGGGAAGGGTTATCACCCCCGTAACATTTGTTTTGCTGTCTGTGCAGTGTGCACCTGTTCAGAACAGTTCACCTCACTTTCCGTCCTAATGACAAATGTTTTTTGAAAATTTGGGTTTTTTATTGAAACAAGAATTGGTGATAAAGCATCAGTGGAGAGGAGACACTTTTTTCCCATATTAACTCTTACAGGAGAGAATTTGCCTTCCTAGGGGTAGATTTCCTCTCACTTCCTGTTGTATCCTTCCGTTTGCAAGGAGGAGTCGTTTGTAAGTTGGATGTTTGAAAGTAGGGGCCTGCCGTATATACTCAGCTGAAATTTGCCCCTTACATGTTGGTGTTGCCACAACACTGTGAGCCCTCACAGTTACTCTTGGTGGGCGCATGAATGGGCCCTGCTGTGAATTATTAGATCAAGAATTGTAATTGCATGCCCCTGTTGAACAGGGGCTGAAAAATTGGGCCTTTGGTGGTGGTGGTGGTGGTGTTGACACAACACTGTAAGGCCTCACAGTTACTCTTGGTGGGCGCAGGAATGGGCCCTGCTGTGAATTATTAGATCAAGAATTGTAATTATATGCCCCTGTTAAACAGGGGCAGAAAAATTGGGCTTTAGGCACTGGTGCCACAACACTGCAACCCCTCACAGATACTGTACTTGGAGCACAGCAATGAGCCCTGTTGCAAAGTATTGCATCAAAAATTTTAATTACACGCCCCTGTTAAACAGGGGCTGAAAAATTGGGCCTTAGCCACTGGTGCTGGTGCCACAACACTGCAACCTCTCCCAGATACTCTAGTTGGAGTGCAGGAATGAGCCCTGCTGCAAAACATTGCATAAAAAATTGTAATAACATGCTCCTGTTAAACAGGGGCTGAAAAATTGGGCCTTAGCCACTGGTGCTGGTGCCACGACACTGCAGCCTCTCCCAGATACTCTAGTTGGAGTGCAGGAATGAGCCCTGCTGCAAAGCATTGCATACATTTTTTTAAATACATGCCCCTGTTAAACAGGGGCTGAAAAATTGGGCCTTAGCCACTGGTGGCGGCACCCAGAAACAAAAATGTTCTTCCAAGCTATCATCATCAATCGGATCATTGGAGGAGGATAGTCAGTCGACATAACAGGACAGTCTCCCAGCATCAGCATCAGTCTTGAAGGGATGTGACATTTGAAAATAAATTAGTCTGTTATATCAGCTTCAGGTGTTTGGTAGCTGGTGGTGATCCAAGACTGGTTCATCTTTATGAAGGTCAGTCGATCAACCGAGTCGGTGGACAGGCGCACCCTGTGATCCGTGACAAATCGTCCAGCAGCACTGAATGTGCGTTCTGAAAGAACGCTGGATGCAGGACAGGCCAGTAGCTCAATTGCATACTGTGCAAGCTCTGGCCAGTGATCCATCCTCAAGACCCAGTAAGCCAGAGGATTTTCGGTGCGGAAGGTGTCCAAGTCTGACCTTGCCCCTAGGTATTCCTGCACCATGTATATCAGATGCTGGCGATGGTTGCTGGAACCGATCATACCTTGGGGCTGCGGACTAAAGAATTGTCTGAACGCATCGGTCAGACGGCCACCTTCCCCACCACTCCTTCTTTGACTGACCGAAGCCTCAGCAACTCGTTGTCCAGGACCAGGAGTTTGTAACCTCCCAGTCTCTGGGAACGCATTGCACAGACCTTTCTGCAAGGCCTCCCGGAGTTGTCTCATCCTCTGCTCCCTCTGTGGCGGTAAGATAAGGTCCGCAACCTTACCCTTGTACCGTGGATCAAGGAGAGTGGCCAGCCAGTAATGGTCCCTCTCCTTGATCCGAAGAATACGAGGATCCTTCCGCAGACTTTGCAGGATCAGGGAGGCCATGCAGCATAGGTTAGCTGAGGCATTCGGTCCGGAGTCCTCTGGGTCACTAAGGACGACATGATCCGCAGCCACCTCCTCCCAGCCACGTACAAGTCCACTGGTTTCTTGGGACTGTAAATCATCCCTAAAAGACTGCTGCTGATGATGCTGAGTGCCAGGCTCCACCTCCATGCTGACACAATCCTCCTCCTCCTCCTCCTCCTCTTCCTGTGCGATGGGTGGGACAGAAGGAACACTGTCTGGGTAAAGGGGGCCTTGAGAGGCAAGGAAGTCCTCCTCTTCCTGCCTCTGTTCTGCCTCAAGTGCCCTGTTCATTATTCCATGCAGCGTATGTTCCAACAGGTGGACAAGAGGTACAGTGTCACTGATGCATGCACTGTCACTGCTCACCATCCTCGTGGCCTCCTCAAATGGTGCCAGGACAGTGCATGCATCCCTGATCATGCCCCACTGGCGTGGTGAAAAAAAACCCAAGCTCCCCTGACCCTGTCCTGGTGCCGTAGTCCCACAGGTACTCATTGATGGCCCTCTGCTGCGTGTGCAGCCGCTGCAGCATGGCCAACGTTGAGTTCCACCTGGTGGGCATGTCACATATAAGGCGGTTCTTGGGCAGGTTCAACTCCTTTTGCAGCTCAGCCAGGCGAGCACTGGCATTATAAGATCTGCGGAAATGCACACAGACTTTCCTGGCCTGCCTCAGGACTTCCTGTAAGCCCGGGTACTTGCCCAAGAACGGCTGCACCACCAGGTTAAGGACGTGAGCCACACAGGGCACATGGGTCAGTTGTCCCTGTCGGAGGGCGGAGAGGAGGTTGGAGCCATTGTCGCAAACCACCATTCCTGGCTTAAGCTGGCGTGGTGTCAACCACCTCTCGGCCTGCCCCTGCAGAGCAGACAGAACCTCTGCCCCAGTGTGGCTCCTGTCCCCCAAACACACCAGTGCAAGCACGGCATGGCATCTTTTTGCCTGCGTACTTGCGTAGCCCCTTGAACGCCTACGGAGCACCGCTGGTTCCGAGGACAAAGCACAGGAAGAGGCCATGGAGGAAGAAGAAGAGGAGGGGGTGGAGGAGAGAGGTGTGTCACAACCAGTAGTAGCATTTTGGAGGCGTGGCGGCGGAACAACCTCCAACACAACTGCACCTTGTCCTGCATCCTTCCCAGCTGCCAAAAGAGTGACCCAATGGGCCGTGAAAGAAAGGTAACGTCCCTGTCCATGCCTGCTGGACCATGAGTCAGCGGTAATATGCACCTTACCGCTGACCGCCCTGTCCAGCGAGGCCAAGACATTGCCTTCCACATGCCGGTAGAGAGCCGGAATCGCCTTCCGTGAGAAAAAGTGGCGTTTGGGAACCTGCCACTGAGGAACCGCACATTGCACAAACTCACGGAAGGGGGCCGAGTCTACCAACTGAAAAGGCAGCAGTTGAAGCGCTAGCAATTTAGCCAAGCTAGCATTCAACCTCTGGGCATGTGGATGGCTGGGAGTGAACATCTTTCGACGTTCCAGCAGCTGGGGCAGGGAAATTTGCTTGAGGAAGGCAGTAGCGTGAGAGCAGGGAGAGGGGATGCTCAAGAAGGACACCAATCTGGCAGTCATGTTCCAGCAGCTGCAGCATACTGCCAGATTGGCTCCAGTGATTAGGAGGGAGGGGATGATGAGGTCACTGACTCCACGTGGGTGCCTAATAGATGAGAGGAGGAGGAGAATTAGGAGGAGACACATCTCCAACGAGGCAGGATGCCCTCGGGGGGCCAGCGTAAGGGCAGCACACCGACGGAATCACACCGCAGAGCTCCGCCTGTGCAGGGCGCTGCCTCTGCCCGTTATTCAAAAAGTTCTTTGGTGTGGGCCTTTTTTGAGTCGAGTGCATCAGATGGCACAGCTGCTGTTTGCAACATATGTCTCAAGCGTATATCGCGTGGCCAAAACATCACCTGCTTGGGCACCACATGCTTGACCAGACATATGTTGACCTGCCATGCAGCTCGTTGGCAAGCCTACCTTAAAGACCCACACCAAAGAACAAAGCGGACCTCTCCTTGCACCGCATCAGCTGGGATCTCCAACCCCACTATACCTTCGGTCCTCTCTGAAACCTGCACTGAGAGGAATGAAGGTGTAGAATTAGGTGTGTCACAGCCAAGTACTTGCGGGCACTCTGCTAGCAGTACACTGACGTCCGATTCTAGCAGGCAAATTTCCCTGCCCCAGCTGCTGGACCGTCAAAAGAAGTTCACTCCCAGCCATCCACATGCCCAGCGGTTGAATGCTAGCTTGGCTAAATTGCTAGCGCTTCAACTGCTGCCTTTTCAGTTGGTAGACTCTGCCCCCTTCCGTGAGTTTGTGCAATGTGCGGTTCCTCAGTGGCAGGTTCCCAAACGCCACTTTTTCTCACGGAAGGCGATTCCGGCTCTCTACCGGCATGTGGAAGGCAATGTCTTGGCCTCGCTGGACAGGGCGGTCAGCGGTAAGGTGCATATTACCGCTGACTCATGGTCCAGCAGACATGGACAGGGACGTTACCTTTCTTTCACGGCCCATTGGGTCACTCTTTTGGCAGCTGGGAAGGATGCAGGACAAGGTGCAGTAGTGTTGGAGGTTGTTCCGCCGCCACGCCTCCACAATGCTACTACTGGTTGTGACACACCTCTCTCCTCAACCCCCTCCTCTTCTTCCTCCATGGCCTCTTCCTGTGCTTTGTCCTCAGAACCAGCGGTGCTCCATAGGCGTTCAAGGGGCTACGCAAGTACGCAGGCAAAAAGATGCCATGCCGTGCTTGCGCTGGTGTGTTTGGGGGACAGGAGCCACACTGGGGCAGAGGTTCTGTCTGCTCTGCAGGGGCAGGCCGAGAGGTGGTTGACGCCACACCAGCTTAAGCCAGGAATGGTGGTTTGTGTCAATGGCACCAACCTCATCTCCGCCCTCCGACAGGGACAACTGACCCATGTGCCCTGTGTGGCTCACGTCCTTAACCTGGTGGTGCAGCCGTTCTTGGGCAGGTACCCGGGCTTACAGGATGTCCTGAGGCAGGCCAGGAAAGTCTGCGTGCATTTCCGCAGATCTTATAATGCCAGTGCTCGCCTGGCTGAGCTGCAAAAGGAGTTGAACCTGCCCAAGAACCGCCTTATATGTGACATGCCCACCAGGTGGAACTCAACGTTGGCCATGCTGCAGCGGTTGCACACGCAGCAGAGGGCCATCAATGAGTACCTGTGCGACGACGGCACCAGGACAGGGTCAGGGGAGCTCGGGTTTTTTTCACCACACCAGTGGGGCATGATCAGGGATGCATGCACTGTCCTGGCACCATTTGAGGAGGCCACGAGGATGGTGAGCAGTGACAGTGCATGCATCAGTGACACTGTACCTCTTGTCCACCTGTTGGAACATACGCTGCGTGGAATAATGGACAGGGCACTTGAGGCAGAACAGAGGCAGGAAGAGGAGGACTTCCTTGCCTCTCAAGGCCTCCTTTACCCAGACAGTGTTCCTTCTGTCCCACCCATCGCACAGGAAGAGGAGGAGGAGGATTGTGTCAGCATGGAGGTGGAGCCTGGCACTCAGCATCATCAGCAACAGTCTTTTAGGGATGATTTACAGTCCCAAGAAACCCGTGGACTTGTACGTGGCTGGGAGGAGGTGTCTGCGGGTCATGTCGTCCTTAGTGACCCAGAGGACTCCGGACCGAATGCCTCAGCTAACCTACGCTGCATGGCCTCCCTGATCCTGCAAAGTCTGCGGAAGGATCCTCGCATTCTTTGGATCAAGGAGAGGGACCATTACTGGCTGGCCACTCTCCTTGATCCACGGTACAAGGGTAAGGTAGCGGACCTTATCTTACCGCCGCAGAGGGAGTAGAGGATGAGACAACTCCAGGAGGCCTTGCAGAAAGGTCTGTGCAACGCGTTCCCAGAGACTGGGAGGTTACAAACTTCTGGTCCTGGACAACGAGTTGCTGAGGCTTCGGTAAGTCAAAGAAGGAGGGGTGGGGAAGGTGGCCGTCTGACCGATGCGTTCAGACAATTCTTTAGTCCGCAGCCCCAAGGTATGATCGGATCCAGCAACCATCGCCAGCGTCTGATAGACATGGTGCAGGAATACCTAGGGGCAAGGTCAGACTTGGACACCTTCCCCACTGAAAATCCTCTGGCTTACTGGGTCTTGAGGATGGATCACTGGCCAGAGCTTGCACAGTATGCAATTGAGCTACTGGCCTGTCCTGCATCCAGCGTTCTTTCAGAACGCACATTCAGTGCTGCTGGAGGATTTGTCATGGATCACAGGGTGCACCTGTCCACCGACACGGTTAATCGACTGACCTTCATAAAGATGAACCAGTCTTGGATCACCACCAGCTACCAAATACCTGAAGCTGATATAACAGACTAATTTATTTTCAAATGTCACATCCCTTCAAGACTGATGCTGATGCTGAGAGACTGTCCTGTTATGTTGACTGACTATCCTCCTCAATGATCCGATTGATGACGATAGCTTGGAAGAACATTTTTGTTTCTGGGTGCCGCCACCAGTGGCTAAGGCCCAATTTTTCAGCCCCTGTTTAACAGGGGCATGTAATTACAATTTTTTATGCAATGCTTTGCAGCAGGGCTCATTCCTGCATTCCAACTAGAGTATCTGGGAGAGGTTGCAGTGTCGTGGCACCAGCACCAGTGCCTAAGGCCCAATTTTTCAGCCCCTGTTTAACAGGGGCGTGTAATTACAATTTTTGATGCAATACTTTGCAACAGGGCTCATTGCTGTGCTCCAAGTACAGTATCTGTGAGGGGTTGCAGTGTTGTGGCACCAGTGCCTAAGGCCCAATTTTTCTGCCCCTGTTTAACAGGGGCATGTAATTACAATTCTTGATCTAATAATTCACAGCAGGGCCCATTCCTGCGCCCACCAAGAGTAACTGTGAGGCCTTACAGTGTTGTGTCAACACCACCGCCACCACCACCAAAGGCCCAATTTTTCAGCCCCTGTTCAACAGGAGCATGCAATTACAATTCTTGATCTAATAATTCACAGCAGGGCCCATTCATGCGCCCACCAAGAGTAACTGTGAGGGCTCACAGTGTTGTGGCAACACCAACATGTAAGGGGCAAATTTCAGCAGAGTATATACGGCAGGCCCCTACTTTCAAACATCCAACTTACAAACGACTCCTCCTTGCAAACGGAAGGATACAACAGAAAGTGAGAGGAAATCTACCCCTAGGAAGGCAAATTCTCTCCTGTAAGAGTTAATATGGGAAAAAAGTGTCTCCTCTCCACTGATGCTTTATCACCAATTCTTGTTTCAATAAAAAACCCAAATTTTCAAAAAACATTTGTCATTAGGACGGAAAGTGAGGTGAACTGTTCTGAACAGGTGCACACTGCACAGACAGCAAAACAAATGTTACGGGGGTGATAACCCTTCCCTATGTTTTCCAAAAAGCTTAAAAATAGATTTTTTGGCTGGAGCTACACTTAAACAATGTACCTGTTCAAAATTACAAACAGATTCTACATAAGAACAAACCTACAGTCCCTGTCTTGTATGCACCGCCTGTATACGGCTGTTCAGAGTATATAGGGACTTTTTTATTTTGTGTGCGGGGTTCCCCTTAATATCCATACAAGAACCAAAGGGGCTGGTAATGGGCTGGGGTAGGGGTGGGGGGTGTGATGGGGTAGCTATGCCATTTTTCTTAAAGATTTTCATCCATATTACCGGCACCAGACATTACATTAAAGCCGCAAGCAGTTTTAAATGGCTTTTTTTCCTTTAGAAATTTAATTTTGTGCAGGGACAGTTCTAAACACGGGAAACACATGGCACTTCACAGGCATACTTTAGACACCCCCCAGGTACGATATTTAAAGGAATATTTGACTGTTTTTTTTTCACTTTATGCATCATTAAAATGACTGCTCCCGAAAAACTGCCGTTTTTAAAGCTTCTTTTTGCATTGATACATGTCCCCTGGTGCAGAACCCGGGTTCCCAAACCCTTTTTAGGACAATAACATGCATAATAGTCGTTATAATTAGCACTTTAGATTTCGAACGTTCGCATCCATTGTATTTAATAGGGTTCTAACGTTCGTGCGAACTTTCGGTCCGTTCGCGGGTTCTGGTGCGAACCGAACCCGGGGGTGTTCGGCTCATCACTACTAGGCACAGCCGGGAGATGCTTGTTTACACAAGCTTTTCCCCACTCTATACCTCCGTAAGACAATCGCGGGGATCCCCGCGGCGATTGAGTCCACGGGACCCGCGGTCCGACTCACGGGGACGGCGGAAGGGTCGCGAGAGGAAGTGTATGGAATTGAGGACTTCCGTTGTCAGCTTTATGCCAGTTCCTTGTGATATCCCTAGAGGGGAACTGCTTTATTTGACCCGCTGGTGAAACAGGGTTCAAATTGAGAGGTGAGCAGCCTTTTGCCGCGTACACACGGTCGGAATTTCCGAGGAAAAAAGTCAAACGGAATTTTTTCATCAGATATTCCGACCCTGTGTGTGCCCCATCAGACTTTTTCCGACTTCTGTTTGTCTGTATGGAACTCTGACGGAGAAAAAAACACGCATGCTCAGAATCAAGTCGACGCATGCTCGGAAGCATTGAACTTAATTTTTTTCGGCTCGTCGTAGTGTTGTACGTCACCGTGTTCTTGACGGTCGGAATTTGGTGTGACAGTGTGTGTGCAAGACAGCTTGAATGGAATTCTGTCTGAAAAATCCGTCTGAGTTTATCCCGACGGAAAATCCGATGGTGTGTACGGGGCATAATACACAGGTGGAGCAGAGCACGAGCACAGTTTAGTTGGATCATCTTATGTGAATGTTGGATTGTTTTTTGTCACCTGTTTTACTCATCTTTTTCATTGACTGGAATACTTAGATCATGTCTTCATTGTATGGACATTGTATTTTTAGTAGTGCAGCACTGTTTATTTATGCATTATTTTATAGGTGGAGTGAAAACACTTTGAGTAATAGCAGCTACTATTTTTTATTCACGGTCACAATAATTGTGTGAAATCAATCAGCGCAATCAAATCCTAAACAACAGTTACTGTACTGTACTGTATTGTGAAAAAAAGGTCTAAACACAAAACTCCAGCTCAATAACGTTGTTTTAATTTTCATAAGTACAGAAGACAAACCAAAATTATGTATTGTACTGTACAATACAATGATGTATAGCATGTCCTTCAGGTGGAGAGAGCTGGTCGTAAGTGGTCGTTAAACAGGTCAGTCGTTAAACAAGGAGTATCTGTAATTAGCTCAGTAGTGGGTTGTGTGTGACCCCCTGGATGTGTTGTAGCATGGTGAAAAAGGCACAGCAAGACAACATGATCTTGGTGAAACACAATTGTGGTTTATTTACAATGTCTGTGTTTCCAAAGTGCAGGTATCAAAATGGCAAAAAAAAAAAGAAAAAAAGAAAATAAACTCTTGCCGGATTGGGCATCTAACAATAAACACAGGAACCCAACTACTTATCCTGAAGCAGCCCACCGCTGCCCAGGCACCTGGCTGTCACACAGAATGAATCATAGTTTTTATTCACGCAGACTTAGGCCCAATTTCACATATGTGTGACCGCAGGTTCATGCCTGGGGTGCACAGGACCCTTTTGTAATCTGCTCCTCAGAGAGCCGGTCACACTCGCCTGTCATGTGAATTGCATGCAGGGAAACCTGCATCCAATTTGCATATATGTGAACCCAGCCTTAAGCCTAGTACACACGGCCGAGAATCTCGTCAGGAAAAAAACCCGTTGTTTTTCCTGACGAGATTCTTGACAAGAATCTTGTGCCGGCCATTCTTTTTAATGGCAGGAACGCGGTGACGTCTTCGACTACGACACATGCGTCAAAGTCGCTACCGCGCATGCGTCAAAGTCATTTCGAGCATGCACGGGTTTCAATGGAGGCAGGTAAGTATACACACGCTCGGGTTTCTCGTCGGAAAACAGGCCCACAAGAGTCCCGACGAGAAAATAAAGCGCAGGATCTCTATTCTTTTCGTCGAGATTCTGGGCAGATTTCCCGACGAGAAACCTGAAAGCCTCATACACACGCACGGTTTTCTCGGCAAGAAAGCTCTCCCAGCAGTTTTCTTGTTTCTTGCAGAGAAAACCGGCTGTGTGTACGAGGCTTAAGTCTCACCACACAGAAAAATTTCTGCTCCACAATCTGTCCTACAGAGAGGTCTGGTTCCAGGGTGGAGCATCTTCCCTATGCAGCCTGGGAGTTTTATAAAGCCCAAAGTACTCAAACCGCTACAGCTGAGCTTGGTAACCCCTCAGTGAGCTAAACAGCTGTCAGCGATGAAGCCCATTTACAACTACTGACTCATTGGTTGTTAAGGATGCCACAGATTCTTGGCCCGTTCCTTAACAACCAGCAATTCACTGTGTCCTGATTGGGCAAAGCTTTGTGCAGCGTGCAGTGCATTGCAGGGCATTCAGTGGGGCAAACACCCGGCGAACGCCCTTCAAATTTGTGTGTTTGCTGAATGGGTGAACCAGCAATTTTCAGGCTGAACTTCTGATCGGTGCGAACCGTTCGCCCAACTCTAGATACCAGTACATTGCTGGTCCTTGTTGGGCATATACTGTATGTATTAAGCCTTGTACACACGGCCGAGAATCTCGTCAGGAAAAAAACACGTAGTTTTTCCTGACGAGATTCTTGACAAGAATCTTATCCCAGCCGAGTGTACACACGCTCGATTCAAAAGAACCGCCGTTGTTTTGAATGGAACGAACGCGGTGACGTCATCGACTACGACGAGCGTGCGCTCGTCACATTCGATGCTGCCGCCGCCATCTTGCTACACCCTTCCTTTGCCTAGGAATCTACCGCGCATGCGTCAAAGTCATTTCGAGCATGCGCGGGTTTCCACGGCGACAGGCAAGCGTATACACTCTCGGGTTTCTCGTCGGGAAACAGGCCAACGAGAATCTCGACGAGAAAATAGAGAGCAGGTTCTCTATTTTTCTCGTCGAGATTCTGGCCAGTTTTCTTGACGAGAAACCTGAAAATCTCATACACACGGCCGGTTTTCTCAGCAAGAAAGCTCTCCCGGCAGTTTTCTTGTCGTTTCTTGACAAGAAAAACCGGCCGTGTGTAAGAGGGTTTATTCTTTTTTTCATGCAGCCTGTGGGCTGAACGAAAAAAGAGAACCTAACAGATTCTTGCATTCACATTGATCGATGTGGATGAAGAAACCACTGCCAGAAAAAGTGTGTGGTATTCTCACATTAGAAAATAAAAAACATACATCCACCCACTTCTAATGTTGAGCATTTATGTATTGTTCTGTTTTTTTCATTCAGCCCGTGAGCTGAGCAAAAAAAAGAACCCCAACAGATTTCTCTATTCACATCAATCAATGTGGATGAAGAAATCTCTGCTGCTGTCAGAATAAACAGATCAGTGCTTCAGCTAAATGGCGTTCCTGCAAAGAAAACAATAATGGTAAACAATAAAACAGATTACCAATATAACATTAACTCAATTAAAACGTTTTTATTGAAATCTGTGCCAAAAAAACAAGAAAAATAAATATGCTAAAGCAAAGGAGCGATCTCCCCACTGACCACCCCAGGCCCCCATTCTTGGGCAAATAAATTGTTTTTTTAAACTGCGGATGAGAAATATCCTTCAGCAGCGCTGCAAGTGCTGACCTATGTATTCTGAGAGCAACATCCTGCTGCTTTCAGAATAAACATATCAGTGCTGCAGTTGATTGGCATTCCTGCAAAGCAAACAATAACAGTTAACAATAAAACACATTTTTTCATTGAAATCTGTGCCCAAAAAAATAAAAAATTATATATGCTGAATCATAGAGACCTGCCCACAGGCCACTATGCTTGGGCATATATGTTCCTTTTTTTAACTGCAGATGAGAAATCTTCTGTGCTGCAGCTGAATGGCATTCCTGCAAAGCAAACAACAATGGTTATCAATAATACACAGGAACAACAGAACATGAACTCAATAAAACAACAACTATTTTGTGACATTTTTTTTTACTTTTTTATGTTTAACTTTTTTTTTTACTTTTATTCTAACTTAACTATAACCAGGATGTGATTTTAGGGTCTCTCAAAAAATGTGACAGACAATTTTCTGAATACCAAACATCTTTCGAGACCCTGTGTGAATTGTGTGCCCTAGACTGTGCCATGCTGTACCCTATAATAATACTCCACTAGTGTGTGGTAGCGACATAAACACTCCTTGATGCAGAGACCTGGTTGGCCAGGACAGGAGGGACAGAAAACGTGCCTAATACCACTTTGCTACAGAGACATCTTTTTTGGGTTGACTTTTGGCATGGGGTACCAGGTATGCAGGGCCAGATTGGCCTTTCGGGATACAGGGACATTTCCAGGTAGGCCGCCTGCCCTGGGCCATTTTTATCTGTGGCGACAGGCTGCAGCGCTCCCCTTAAGGCTCCCGTCTCCTCCTCTTGTTTGCAACACACAGCGGGAACGCTGGGTCTGTGTGTTGTCGGCGGCACTTTATCAAGGTCCTGCCCCCCTAGACTGGCTCGTGTGATAGTAGATTGAATCAGTGTTCCACCTATCACACAAGCCAGTCTAGGGGGGCGGGACTTTGTTACAGTGCCGCCGACAACACACAGACCCAGCTCCGTGTGTGTGTGTGATCCAGGGCAGGCTATGGTGAGTCTGCATTCATAGGCACAGTGAGGCCACATTTATGGGCACAGTGAGGCTGCAATTTTTGGCAGAGTGAGCCTGCAATTTTGGCCAGTCAGGCTGCGATTATGGGCACATTGAGGCTGCATTGATGGGCAAAGTGAGGCTGTGATTATGGGCACAGTGATGCTGCAATTATGAGAACAGTGAGGCTGAAATTATGGGCACAGTGAGGCTGCGATTATGGGCACAGTGAGGCTGCATTGATGGGCACAGTGAGGCTGTGATTATGGGCACATTGAGGCTGCATTGATGGGCACAGTGAGGTTGCCATTTTGGGCAGTGGGGCTGTGACTATGGGCACAGTGAGGCTGCATTGATGGGCAAAGTGAGGCTGTGATTATGGGCACAGTGAGGCTGCGATTATGGGCACATTGTGGCTGCATTAATGGGCACAGTGAGGCTGCAATTATGGGCACAGTGAGGCTGTGATTGTGGGCACATTGAGGCTGCGATTATGGGCACAGTGAGGCTGCAATTATGGGCACAGTAAGGCTGCGAATATGGGCACAGTGAGGCTGCGATTATGGGCAAAGTGAGGCTGCGATTATGGGCACAGTGAGGCTGCAATTATGGGCACAGTGAGGCTGCATTGATGGGCACAGTGAGGCTGCAATTATGGGCACAGTGAGGCTGCTATTATGGGCACATTGATGCTGTATTGATGGGCACATTGAGGCTGCAATTTTGGGCAGTGAGGCTGTGATTATGGGCACAGTGAGGCTGCATTGATGGACACAGTGAGGCTGTGATTATGGGCACAGTGAGGCTGCGATTATGGGCACAGTGAGGCTGTGATTATGGGCACAGTGAGGCTGCAATTATGGGCAAAGTGAGGCTGCGATTATGAGAAAAGTGAGGCTGCAATTATGGGTACAGTGAGGCTGCGATTATGGGCACAGTGAGGCTGCAATTATGGGCACAGTGAGGCTGCAATTATGGGCACAGTGAGGCTGCGATTATAGGCACAGTGAGGCTGCAATTATGGGCACCGTGAGGCTGCATTGATGGGCACAGTGAGGCTGCAATTATGGGCACAGTGAGGCTGCGATTATGGGCACATTGAGGCTGTATTGATGGGCACATTGAGGCTGCGATTTTGGGCAGTGAGGCTGCGATTATGGGCACATTGAGGCTGCTTTGATGGGCACAGTGAGGCTGCGATTATGGGCACAGTGAGGCTGCGATTATGGGCACAGTGAGGCTGCATTGATGGGCACAGTGAGGCTGCATTGATGGGCACAGTGAGGCTGCATTGATGGGCACAGTGAGGCTGCGATTATGGGCACAGTGAGGCTGCATTGATGGGCACAGTGAGGCTGCGATTATGGGCATAGTGAGGCTGCATTGATGGGCACAGTGAGGCTGTGATTATGGGTACAGTGAGGCTGCGATTATGGGCACACTGAGGCTGCGATTATGGGCACAGTGAGGCTGCGATTATGGGCACAGTGAGGCTGCATTGATGGGAACAGTGAGGCTGTGATTATGGGGACAGTGGTAGGCTGCATGTGATGGGCACTGGTGAGACTGCATTGATCTCTTGTACCAAATCTGCAGTCTCTGATCATCTCTTGTATCATGTCTGCAGTCTCTCTGGGTGTCTGGAGAGGAGTCAAGAGTGGGAGTGCTACCAGGATGGGGGTCATGGGAGAAATCAGACGTGTGTGGACTGTGGAAAGTAGACTATAGGAAAACCAGAGGCACCAATCTGGAGCCAACTGACTGAGCCAGGCCAGTCTAAGGGAGGGTCACTGATGTAAGGGGGCGTAAGTACAATAATGTAAAGGGACACTGATATAAAGGTTTCGCCCTTATATAAGTAACCCACCCTTACCTTAGTGGATTCTTTCTGTGGAAGGTGGTCTCTGGTCACCAGAGTCGTCCCCCCTGACGTTCCCAAAGTTCCTGGGGTCCCCCTTGATGACTGAACACTTTTACTACTTTTAACTGGAATTTGCTTTTATATATATGTGCTTTCATATCTGTCTTGTCTGTATATAATACACACTTCAAATGTGCTTTAAAATACATGGTTTTACCTTTTATGAACAAGAAAATAATGACGTTATGATGTTGGGCTGGTATAATAATGCTATGGGGCTGGTATGACATTTTTTCCAGGGCTGGTTTTTATTCCCAGTCCGGCCCTGCAGGAATGGCATCAGGAAAATGACTCATGCAGCCAGCTCACTGCGTCTGGATTGGGGGTTTGGGCCACAGCACCTTCTGGATATAAAAGGGCCATGATGATCTCTTCCTGAAATTTTTGAGAAGGATTCACTTCTTCCATTTGCTTTGTAAAGCACAAAAGCATTGTGCAAAGCCAATTGAAATAAATATACAGACACTTTTTTGTACCAGCTTTTGGCTTGTACAGCTTTATCATCTGGTCAATAAAGTCCACCCCTCCCATGTCCAGGTTATAGTCAAGGACACAGAGGGGCTTTTCAACAACACTAGATACTGTGCAATTTGGGCTGTTATGTCCTGATGAAAAGATGACAGGACAGAAACATGCCATTTGTCCTTCCACTCACTGTAAGAAATTAAATATTTCTCAAGCAGGCTTTCTCCCCCTTTTTAAGTCAGTGTTTACAAGCCATTGAGGAAGCCCTGGCAATTTGGTCACATGGTGCCACATGAGCCAATTTCAAGATCAAATAAGTGACTAAAAAGTGGCATGCTTGTATTTACAGGTACCTAGTGTGCTTTTGTGGGAAATAGAGCACCTGGCTCTCAGGGACTGTTTGAACCACTACAAATAAAATGTACCTGCTAGTGCTAGCAGAGATCAGGCCTGATCTTACTAATGCTGTGTGGTTTTGTGTGCAATGTGATCTACTGACACTGCACTTGTTGGGGGGTGGGGGGGGTCAGAGGGGCTAAACACAATTGCTGGCAGGTATCAGGGCTGATCCTGCTAATGCTGCATTGTTGGGGACACTATAACATTGGGGATGCCAGTATAGTTCTGATCTGATCAAATATACTGATCCATTCAGACATTATACTAGTAATGGAAGTTTATAGCATGTCTGTGATAGTGTTGCTGGCAATCAAAGGTTTAAATGTGAAAGTGAATATGTGGCGGGCAATCTGATGCTATCTGGGAGAGATGCTACCTGACACTAACACTATCTGAATTCATCTGTGACAAAAATACAGTGATTTTTTATGAAAAGAGAATTTTTATGTGTGGATACACTAGTAACAATGTGCCAACGTCCCAATATTGTACAGAAATTGGACTATAAACTAAGAAGTTTGGACTTTAAAGGGCACACAGGTAAGTATTGTAAAACACTAAGGGTTTTTTATTGTAGAAAATGATTTAATAAAAAACAATTGAACAGGTAAAATTGTCTATAACAACATTATTAAATGGTCCTCTTGAATGCTATCATAGTAATTCCAGTGGTATACATTTGTATTGCAAATACAATAAGTACAACAAATTATACAAATATGGAACCAATAACCATGAAGAGGATCCAGATGTAGAAAAAGGCTTGCTCTACATGTTACGCGTTATGGAGAAACGCTTCTTCAGGAGCATGAATATTTATTAAAACATATACAGAAAATAAGTAAACATACTTTAATACAGAAAATAAAATAACTAAAAATACAAGTTAACAAGTTACAATTTTCTGGTATGCTGGATGAGACTGCAAATAAAAACCCCACGTCTATAACCCAGGGAGCAGATGGGCTAAACCCCCCAGTTGAGGCATACATATATATAATATAATATAAGAATGTCATTTAAACATATATCGCACATATGCTAGTTAGACAGGTACATCAAAAATATAAGTATAAAATACTCACAAAAATGGCCGTGTTGAACAGAGCAACAGTCAGCCTTAACACCAAGACAATGGCATTGTGTTAGAACATACTGCCAGTCAGGGAAAGGTAATCTGCGAGTAAGGGTAAAAAATACTCTAATGTAGCATTGCAGTGGCACATAAATCCATATGTAATGCAGCATATGTGGGACTTCTGTAGTACATGTAGTCTATGAATGCAAAAAAAATAAAAAATAAAATAAATATAACGGAATGCTCACCATAAAGATGCAATCATAAGGGTAAGTACATTTTTCTGGTAGGCAAAATAGAGAGGGGGAGAGGAAACAGAGTCCAGGAGGAATTCGGCTATCGCAGCAGGATGTATAGACTGGTGGGATACACCGGTGTATATTGAGGGCAGAGAGATCGTAGTCCAATGTAGTGCCCAGTGTTGAAAGCAGATCCTGAAGGTAAACAAAGGAGAGGAGTACACAAAGTTACTTTCAGCTAGTAATTGGCTATTGTACAGATATGCCCATAAGCTAGTGCTGAATGGCGGCGTGCAGAGAGTCTCCTGTGTCCCCAATGGTAGTCTAGCGTACGGAAGCAATGAGCTCCGTATATGTAAGCCTCTACCGGAAGTGCGTCACTGCCGGCCTAAATTTCTGTAGCTCTGCCTCCCGTGCCCTGTTATTGTATTGAATGATGATCTCAGCAGCACAGCCCGCCTTAACTCCGCCCCCTTATTTTTCTGCAGTGAAAGTTGGAATAAATAATTAAATATATTAATTTGTTTTTTGAATAGTAACTAGTATTTGTTTATACTATGGGCGTGCTGGGGAGGCGGGGTTAACTGGGCGACGTGTGTTCAACCAAGGCAGAACTAGAAATGAGAACTAGGCTATTTCTCGTTCTGTCACACGGCGAAAAAGCGGCAGTGCGCATGCGCGATGCTGCTAAGCCTCAAGGGAACTGTAGTTCCTTTGGAGTCATGACGTAGTTGTAGCGAACATGCTTGAAAACCCGGAAGTTTAGACTACAGTACACAGAGGAAAGGAGGAAGTGGAGAAAAATCATACTTATCTAAAAGTTAAAGGGGTTGTAAAGGTACAATTTTTTTTTCATAAATGTCTTCCTTTACCTTAGTGCAGTGCTCCTTCGCTTACCTCATCCTTCGATTTTGCTTGTAAATGTCTTTATTTCTTCTGAGAAATCCTCACTTCCTGTTCTTTTGTCTGAAACTCCACACAGTAATGTGAGCCTTTCTCCCTGGTGTGGAGTGTCGTGCTCGCCCCCTCCCTTGGACTACAGGAGAGCGTGAGGACACTCTCTACGTTGAAGATAGAGAAAATAGCTGTGGGTTAGTGGGCGTGTATACATCGCCGCAGCGCCGCCCCCTTGGCTTAGTTTCATTTACTAAGCTTCACTGCCCTGCCTGGACTCCGCCCCCATTGCTGCCTGAATCTGCCCATTATAAAACTTTACTATTGTGCTAGAAATAATGTTGCTGCGTAGGCTGGGGAGGCAGGAATGGGTGCATAATAAGGGCAGCGTGTGTAAAAAAGGGGCGGCGTGTGTCTTATAGGGGCGGCGTGTGTACACAAGAACATTGCTCGTTCTCGTTCTGTGATAAAAAAATAAAAAAGACGCACTGCGCATGCGCGATGCCGCTAAGCCTAATGGGAACTGTAGTTCCCATTAGGCCGTGACGTGGCTGTTATGAACGCGCACCGCAAACCCGGAAATATAGGACAGCAAGAAGAGAGGAAGGCAGGAGGAAGATATACAAGGTAGATTTTTTATGGTAATTATTTTTTTTTAATAAAAATTAATACAATATTATATATCAGTAAGCAACAGACATTGCTTACAAGTAATACAAATTTTAACTTTACAACCCCTTTAACTGTTCATGCTGTATTTTGTTTAGAACTAAAATTGTCCGTAAACTCTTGTGTTCACCATAATAATAAAAAGATCAACAGTAGCACAAGTATGAGCACATACTTGTGCTACTGTTTGCACATTTTATTTTAAAAAGTCACTTGTTTATGAAATATAATTTTTAATACAGTCCTGTAAAAAATATATATTTTTTTAACCATAGATTTTTATTGAATTCCACAGTGTACATGTAAAATTTAAAGTAGGTCTTACAGCTTAAGAAACATACAAAGTGGGTACCAAAAAGCAAATTTACTGTATAAACTTTACTACATTTGCTCAGACTTCTTATAAAGATGTGGAATATGACCTCAACTGGAGGTATGGTCTGTCACCCCAACTGGGTACACACTGTGAGCAGACTCTCTATAAAATTTTTAGGGAGTAGCCCGCCTCAGACCTTATTGAGGGTCTCTGGAGATAAGATGTGTAGTAAGTTCTTAAGTGTAATATTATCAACCAATAAATAAATAGTAAACTTCTCTTCTGATACAAAGTAGTACACATATGCTGATTATGCTGTGGTCAGTTACTCCTATTGTTAAGTATTGGTCACAGGAAATGACCACAGCCAATATTAGGTCTTACCACTAGATGGTTGGTAGTTCTTATGTAAGTATCACAAGTCAGTATTTACAGGAAAAACTAGTTATACATCATAAGTCATAAATTTGAGGAGGCATTTTGAGATGTCCTCCATATTTCCCAGTGTTTATGGAATGTTGGGGCTCTTCTTTCTTTATAAGCGAGCATTTTTTCCATGGCATATTGTGCATTCATTCTAGATATTACCTCTTCAATTTTTGGAGTTGTTTTGGAGCACCATTCCTTTGCTAGGGTAATGCGTCCTCCAAATAATATATGGATAACTATTTCCCTTGTCAGCGGGGGGAAGTGTTTAATTCCAAGGCTTAGGAAAGTGAATGCGGGAGTTAAGGCATATTTGATTCCTGTAGTTTCTTGGATAAGGGACGAGCTATCCATCCAGAAAGAACGTATTATATTACAGCTCCAAAGTATGTGTAGTAGGCTGCCAGTAGAATGACACTCTCGCCAGCATAGTGATGAGATATTTGGGTTCATTTTATTTAGGTGTAGAGGCGTAAGGTATCATCTATGCAGTATCTTTTGTGCGTTTTCCCAGTGATCCACACATGCTGAGGATCTGCCATTGTGTTTTATAGCTAAATGCCATTGATGTAAGGAGAATTATTTTTGTAATTCTTGTTCCCATTTTACCATGTTGGGTATTTTAGTTTGCATATACAGGGGGGTAGAGAATTTAAAGAATAGGGATATCCCCTTGTGTTTAGCTGGGTATTTATTTATCAAGTAGTTCCAAAGTATTTGGGGTAGCTCTATTGGGCTATTTTTGTTAGTTGCTGAATAGTGCTTTATTTGGAATATTTTATATCTGTCCATCGTGTCCTGTTCAGTTAGATCAGATGTGGAGAAGTGTGCTCCTTGTTTCCTCCAAGATTGGGTTGATAATCCAGGAATTAAGTATTCATAGGTCGCTAGCGGGATGTTTAGTCTGCAGATTGGTGTGTCAGCAAAGTGTTGTCTAATCAATGAAGACCATGCTGCAGTAGTGGCTTGGATGGTTGGGTAAGGTGGTGTTTTTGGGCTGTGGTGTAGTCATGCAGCTAATGCCAATGCTGGGAGGTTATGTCCTGGGGTAACTTTGCGTTCTATTTCAGACCACCGGTTATCTGCTTGGCACAAAAAAACAGAAACGCATTTGGTCAAGTACCGCAGCTTTATAGTATTGTATATGTTTGCATTGGGAATGCCTATGCCACCATGTTGTTTGGGTTTGTACAGATGTGCTAAAGCTAGTCTAGGTTTTTTTTCCTGCCCAGGTGTCTTTTTTCAAACTAACCGTTAGTTGTGAGAAGAATTTCTGAGCGATAGGAATGAGTAATGTTCTGGAGTAATATAGCAATTTAGGCAGCACTTGCATTCGGTATTCTCCCTATCCATGTAAGGTGAAGTTTACTGATCTGGTTTAACTCCTCTTCTACTTTAGCTAGTAATGGAGGATAGTTGCTTGGGTATATTTTGGAGGAAGAGGAGATTAGCTGTACACCAAGGTACGTAATTGAGGGAGAGTCCCAATTACAGGGGAATATTTTTTTGATCTTGGATCTTTCTTCCCTAGGTACATTAATTGCTAAGGCAAAACATTTGTTTGTGTTGACTTTGAAAAAGGAGACTTGCCCAAATTTGTTTAATAGTGATTTTACTTCTGGAATAGAAGATTCTGGTTTGGATATAGTTAGTATAATATCATCAGCAAAGAGTCCTTTTTTATGGCTTTCAGAGCCTATGTTGATACCTTGTATTACTTCATTAGATCTGATGTATTCCACTAGTGGTTCAATGACAAGTGAAAATATAATTGGAGTTAGGGGGCATCCTTGACGAGTTCCATTTGACAATGTAAAAGGGTCAGAGAGTAAGCTAGAAGTGTAGACTCGGGCTGTGGGATTTGAGTATAGTGACATGATTGCTGAGTGAATCCGGCCAGATATTCCAAATTTGTGCAGGGTCCTAGACAAGTATCCCCAATGGACCCTATCAAAGGCCTTTTCTGCTTCTAGGGCCAGGAATATGCTAGATTCTTGGGTGACCTCTGCACATCGCAGAAAGTTCAACATTCTTCTGGTCCCGTCTGGTGCCTGCCTGCCCTTTACAAATCCAACTTGATCCAGGCCTATGAAGGATGGAGTAATTTCCATTAATCTATTGGCTAAAATTTTGCCGTAGATCATTAGGATTTAGTAGGGAAATTGGCCTAAAGTTTTGGGGGAGTGCTGGGTCTTTACCCGGTTTTGGTAGTGTAACTATCACAGCTTGGAGCATTTCACTTGGGAAGGAACCTGTAGAGGCTACAGTATTGAACAGTTCTACTAGTTTTAAAAGGAGGAGGGAGGTGAATGCCCTATAATATTCAGCGTAAAATCCGTCCGCCCCCGGGGGATTTGTGCATGGGAAGGGATTTTATGACGGTCTCAACCTCTTTATTGGTGATGGGGGTGTTCAGTTTTTGAAGTGTGGTGACATCTACTGTGGGCAGTTGAATTCCTTGAAGAAAATCAGCGATCTCTAAATCTGTAGGTTGGTGGGTGAGTGGGTCTTTGTTAAGGTTGTAGAGGGATTCATAATAATCTTTGTCTTTAGGGTTGTGAAGCATGGTATTAAATTGGTGGGTTAATATGTGTGAGGTTGGAGCGTACTTGCCTTTTTTTGAGTTGGGAGGCTAAGAATTTGCCTGCCCTGTTATTTTGAGAGTAGGACAGTTTCATTCTTTTGAAGTATGTGTCATAATCCGCCCTGAGTTCCTGCCGTAATTCCTCGCGGCAGGAGGTAAGGAGTTTTAGTATGTGTGTTGAAGTAGAGTTAGCATTTTTGTGTAGAGTCTCTAATTCTGCAATGGATTTGTGAAGCTGTGATATGCGCTGTGTTTTTTTTCTTTCTCTAGAGGCAATTTGGTAAGAGTTTCCCTAGCGAATGCCTTATGTGCACACCATATTGTCAATGGAGAACATTCTCTGTTATCATTATTATCATTGATTTGGAAATATTCTCTGAGTTTCCATACCACCTTATCCCTAATCTTGGGGTGCGATAGGAGGAAAGTGTTGTTGTGCCACAGTGGTTTGTGGGAAGTTTTGCTCGTATCCACAACATCGATAGTCACAGGTGCATGGTCCGACCAAGTGATGTTGTGGATATCACTATTATGTACATTCTGCAAAGTATACATATCAGTAAGAAAAAAGTATATTCTGGAATAGCTATTATGCACCATGGAGTAGTACGTGTAGTCCCTTTCAGTGGCTCTAAGGCAGCGCCATGGATCAAAGAGTCTCTCTTCGTGGCACAATGATCCTAAAGATGGCCTCCGCCTGTGGGCCACCAATGAGGAGTCAAGCTTTTCATTCAAAATCATATTGAAATCCCCACACAGTATCAAATTACCCTTTTGCATTGTTTTAGCAAGCTTAATGACCTTACGAATAAATTTCATTAATTTAACGTTAGGAGCATACAAGTTCACCAGTGTGTAGATGACACAATCCATTTCTGCGACCAATATGATGAAACGTCCTTGGGGGTCAATGTGGTCCTGCAATAAAGAAAAGTTTACAGTGTCCCTGATAGCAATTAATACACCATTTTTCTTGGAAGTGTCATTGGCTGTAAATACGTGTGGAAATTAGACATGTGAGCATTTCAGAGGTTTGATGCTAGAGAAATGCGTCTCTTGTGCATATTGCATTTTAAGTCCATTGCTGTTTTCCATAGTGCTCTGAGTTTGTAGGGAATATTCAGGCCTCTCACATTGTATGACATCAGCTTAAAGTTCATTTAAATGGTAGAAAATGCTTTGCCGCCATCTAGTGATAAGAATTGGTATGAGAAGTTTTACAAACTTCTTGTTTGACATGCGTATGTCCTGAGGTAATTTTTTCATTATAACCATCAAAAAACAAAAAAAGAAATCAAACTTAGTTGTTCAGTAACTTGAAACAGTTAAGCAGTACTTGCTGAGAAACACAGGTTACGGCAAACATCACGTAAATTAAGTTGGGGGAATGAATATTACTTAAATCAGCCGAACAATGGGTGAGGTTTGAGCTAACACAGAAACATGTGGTTAATCCAGAAGGTACCAAGGATTCAGTGACCCTGAGGAGAGCGTTTGGCATGTAGGTGAACTACAAGAGTACAATCATGAATAGGTTATTTACCCATCCTGTTTTGGCAATTGTTGTTGCGTCTGTCCTTCAGGGGCTCAGGGTCTGCAGAGTCGCCGTTCACAGGGAGGAGGCGCCACTTTTTGGAGGAGCTAAATACTTTTCTCCAGTGAAGTGATTGAGTGCAATTCATTGTGCATTTCCACCAGCAGTTTGGCCGGAAAGCCCCACTTGTAGAGAATTTTGTGGTTACGCAGAATTTTGGTAATGGGAACCAAATTTTGCCTCGCCGTCACTGTAGCTTGCAACAAATCTGTAACATAGTGTGCGATTCCAGCAAAAGGGCCTGGGAGTGCAGAATGCTGTCTGGCGTATCGCATCAGTTGGTCTTTTACATGATAAAAATGGATCCTTGCTATGACGTCTCTGGGGATCTATTCAGGCAGGAATGACGGTTTTGGCAGTCTGTGGGCTCTGTCTATTATTATGTCGGCAGGCCCCAGAGATGGGAGGGCTGTTGTCATGATCTTTTGAAGGTATGCAGTAAGGTCAACTGGTTTAATTGATTCAGGGATCCTCTAAATTTGATATTATTCCTGCGAGTCCTGTCTTCAATATCCAACATTTTAAGACGCATGGCTTTGAGCTCAGCCTCAACATCAAAATGGGCATTTACTAGCTCATTGTGTGCCATAGTAAATTCCTCCATCTTCTGCTCAACATATTCTACTCTGTTGCTGACCTCTTTTATCCCTCTCTTTGTGGAGTGCATGAAAGCTGCCATATCTTGCTGGAGGGACCCCGCAGTGTTTGCAGCATCTCTTTCATAGTGGTGTCTATGATGGGCTGCCATGTGGTAGGAAAAGCATCCAGATGCTGTCCGTATGAGGAGGATTCCTCCATGTCTTCCCCTGCTGCCCCTGCATCATCCTAAACCTCTCCATCCTCCCCAATTCTCCCTTTCTGCTTAACAGGGCTGTTGAAAGGAGAGGATGATAGTGGATGGTCTTTATAGCGTGACTCACCCATGAATGGCAATGAATGGCTGAGCGTGCTGGCTGGGAATTAGGGAGAATGGCTCCTGGTACCGGCGCCACCTTGGATCTCTCGGCCTGCCATGGGAGAGAAGAAATCGGTCAGTTTCCTCTGGCCCTCTCTCTCCTTCCTTTTGTTCATGGTGGTCGGTGTGTGCCCCTCGGACTCCACTTGCTGTGGATGCCTTTTTTGCCTGTGTCAGCGTGCTGTGAGCCACGATATGACACGCGCCCCCTTTGTAAAAATGGTTTTAATGTGTTATTTTCCTTTTAGAAAATGAAGATCAGTGGCTCCAGCACTATTGCCATCACTATGAGTCGAATATCATCTTTAAAATGAATCACTATCACACTAATTATAATAAGTATGTCAAAAAAAGCACAATGCAATTGTACTTGTCTACAAGCAGTTGCAGAGGAGGGATAAACAAAACAAAATTTGGCAAAATATAGCAACATTTTGGCCAAAAATCTGAGCATTTTGATTAAATACTTTGGAGTCAGTAAGGAGGGCAAAATTTTTTTTTTGTGGTTCTTATGGCTCTTATGTGGCTCCGTCAAATCTTAAAGAAATGCTAACAGCAGGTCCCTGCATCAACAGGGCTCTTTTATTCACCTCTCTGGTGGCCTACGCTTCCTACTTTTCCAGGCTGCAGCTTCTAGCAAAGTATTCAGCATTCAACACTTCCAGACCTGCCAGATTTCTGTGTACCCTACTGTGTGATGTGGTTCCTCTGACATTACATCACTGCTGTGTCCTGTATCACGTTTGGTTGGTTTGGGGTTTGGGGATAAACCATGGTGCATGTTTAAAAAAATGCTAACAGCATAGACACAATTGGTCATATTGTAATAATTCCCCATTTTCTGCCCATTGTACTGTAACAATTGCCATTTTTTGACTATTTATTGTCAAGGCAGTACTATTTGCTCAGAGGACCACATTACTATAATACCCTGCAGACCATGCTACTGTTTTCTGTATGTATCATCATGCTGCCCTATGTGCTCAGATATTAAACCTTTAAAGAGTAACTTCACTTTTGTTGAGAAAAAAAAAGATCCCCTCTGGGTGATATACAATATACATTGCAGGGGTTTTAAAAAACTGTGTTTTTGATAAGCTGATGCACTTGCAGGACTCTAATGAGGACAATGACAGGGTCTGTGTCCCCTTTTTTGTTGCAGAGGATGCCTAAAATCTGACTTGTATCTTAGTGTAGACTTCTGGGGAAATCAATGAGGCAATCACGCAGTCAGGAAATTACATCTCTGGGGGTCAACTGTGTATGGAACCCCCCCCCCCAAGTTACCTTACTACATTATATTTTACAGAAAATGTTACAGAAAATTTCAGCACTGCAGATTGAAAGGAAATATCATTTTTAATAGCAATGAATTACAATATGGTGTGTGTTGCAATTGTATATGCTATGTTATTACTTTTTTTTATTTGCAATATTTTTTTCATATGGAAGTGGAGTTACCCATTAAATTTACTGTAGTATACTACACAGAGTGCACTACTTAAAATGCATACATATTAATTATCTTCTTTTTTTTGTGAAAGTCATAGTAATAATATGCTTGCAACAATGCTATAATAATAAACCAATTTTTTTTGATAGTTTGCTTTTTAGTTGATAATCATGCAGCTTAAAAATAATGCTGCTATTATTATCCATATGAACCATTAGATAAAGTATATGTTACCTGAAGATTTTAGCGATTTAGAGAGAAGCAGCTCCCTTTAGAATCCTTCACAGGTGATTATCCAATGTTAATTAGGTAATTGACTGCATGTACTCAATATACTGATATGACTAAGCCTAAAAACTGAAATGTATTTAATCAGCAGGGGCTCTAACACTAATGCAACTCTTCTAGTAAAGTAAGCCCAAATTACATGTTCAGTGCTATAGGATAGTCCAGTAGCAATTATTTTATATATAAAAAAATATATTGTAGTATTCTGTTTTTATGAAAAGAGAGTATCCAATACTGGGCACTTTTGACCCCTTCCTGCCCAGGCCAATTTTCAGCTTTCAGTGCCTTTGTGCTTTGAAAGATAATTGTGCGATCATGCAACACTGTACCCATATGCCATTTTTATAATTTTTTTCCCACAAATAAAGATTTCTTTTGGTGGTATTTATTCACTACTATTTTTTGCTAAATGGATGTAAAAAAAAACCCCACAGTTTTCTTTGGTCAAAATAACCCATATCATTGTATATTATTTAGTTTGTAGGGAAGTTATAGAGCAGTGTTTCTCAACTCCAGTCTTCAAGGTGCACCAGCAGGTCATGTTTTCAGGATTTCCCTCAGATGAAATAGCTGTGGTAATTACTAAGGCCTCTTTCACACGGGGCGGATCCGTGAAGATCCGCCCCGTGAAGCTCCACTTGCTCAGCGGGGATCGCTCCATTGATCCCCGCTGAGCCGACGGATGACTGGGCGGTCCCCGCACACTGTGCAGGGACCGCCCTGTCAGAGCGCCGCTCTCCCCTATGGGGAATCGGATGACGACGGACCGTAGAGTCCGTTGTCATCCGATCCGCCCCGCAGACGGAAGGAAAAATAGGATTTTCCTCCGTCACACTTTTTCGTAGCAGAGCGGATGTCAGCGGACATGTCACCGCTGACATCCGTGCTTCCATAGGGGTGCATGGAGGATCCGTTTCAGGTCCGCCTAAAAAACTGACAGGCGGACCTGAACGGACCTCCGTGTGAAAGAGCCCTAAGGCAGTGAAACTGATTACATCACCTGTGCAAAATAATGGAAAGCCTGAAAACATGACCTGTTGGGGCGCCTTGAGGACTGGAGTTGAGAAACCCTGTTATAGAGTACACAAACTATGGTATATATCTCTGAAAATCAATCAACCCTGATGTACTAAAGGCTTATCTAATTTCTTGAGGCCCAAAAATGCTAGGACAGTCAAAATACCCCCAAATGACACCTTTTTGAAAAGTATACAGTCCAAAATATTTATTAAGAGGCATGGCGAATTTTATGTCACAATATTTTGGAAAACGAAGAAATAAAAAATAAAAAAAAGTTTCACAATTTTTTTTTTTTTTTTGTTGCATACTACCACCAGGGCAGTACAGTGATATAATATAATTGGTGAACTATTCTACTGACTTGTATAATCTCCCAAACGCACATAAACTGACGGATCAACATGGGACATGGGCACAAATAATTCAAAAATTCCTTACAGTGAGTGGTTTACCCATATTAAATGATAGTGAATCACAACAATTAGAAGACCCAATCTCAGAAGAAATACAAGCCATTAAATCTCTCAAATCAGGGAAAAGCCCAGGTCCAGATGGCTTTACTGCACACTACTACAAATCCTTCTCCACACTCCTCCTGGTACCACATCTCTTGAAAACTTTCAATCATCTACAAGACCCCCAAGAGATCCCAGAGGACTTCCTGGGAGCACACGTTACAGTGTTAACGAAAAATAAAAAAAAGATCCATTAGATTGTTCAAATTATAGACCAATTTCATTACTTAAAATTGATTTGAAATTATTTGCAAAAATATTTGCAAACCGTTTAATGCCATTATTATACCAGTGAATTGGACCAGAACAGGTAGGCTTTATGCCAGGCAGAGAGGCCAGGGACAATGTGACAAAAGCTCTAAACCTCATCCATAAAATGCAAACAGATGATTTTGAAGGCATGCTACTCGCTATTGTGGGACTTTCTACTTTCTACATGTACACACATTCGATTGAAACCACACATGTTATCATGGATAGTGGCCGTGTATCATAACCCAACTGCAAAAATAAAGATCAATAGTACCCTATTGGATACAGTCTTAATTTGTAATGGAACACAACAAGGTTGCCCTCTATCCCCATTGCTCCTAATTCTCAACCTAGAGCCATTAATCCATACAGTGAATAACTCACCATCCATACATGGCTTTCAAGTAGGAGGTAGAACTTACAAATCTGCAGCTTATGCAGATGATCTCCTGTTTTTTATAACCCAGCCACATAACACTATGCCAAATTAATGCAACGTGTTCGCACAATACACAATTAAAAAGCAAAAAAAAGTTCCAATGATGTAATCCTCTCTCGAGCGATACGGAGAAAAAAAAAAAAAGCCAACTCGATCACGGCGAGAGAGCGTCATTCCACGGGTGCCTCCCATGGAGGCAGGATCGAGTCGGCTTTTTTTTTTTTCTCTGTATTGCTCGAGAGAGGATTACAATGTTGGAACTTTTTTTTGCTTTCTTTTTTTTTGCTTTTTAATAAAGAACTTGTCCCAAGTGTACTGTGGTTTTTAACATTTTTGACACATTTTTTTTGTGAAATGGTAGGGGAACAATGTACCCATTACCAATTCACATGGGGGGGGCAGAATCTGGGGGTCCCCTTTGTTAAAGGGGGCTTCCAGATTCCGATAACCCCTCCGCCCGGAGACCCCCACAACCACCTGGCTAGGGTTGTGGGGATAAGGCCCTTGTCCCCATCAACATGGGGACATCCTCCCCATGTTGAGGGCATGTGGCCTGGTGCGGTTCAGGAGGAGGGGGTGCTCTCTCATCCCCCCCTCTTTTTCTGTGGCCTGCCAGGTTGCGTGCTCAGATAAGGGTCTGGTATGGATTTTTTGGGGGGAACCCCACGCCATTTTTTTATTTTGTGCAGGGTTCCCCTTAATATCCATACCAGACCTGAATTTGGGGGGACTCCTACGCATTTTTTTTTTTAATTTTGGTTTGGGGTTCCCCTTAATATTCATACCAAACCCAAAGGGCCTGGTAATGGACTGGGGGGGGGGGAAACCCTGCCATTTTTTTCAATGACTTTTATCTGTATTGCCGGGACCCAACAATTCATTACAGCCGCAAGTAGTTTTAAATGCCTTTTTTTCCTTTAGAAATTACATTTTGTCCAGGGACAGTTCTAAACACAGGAAACATGCACTACTTTACAGGCATACTATAGACACCCCCAGGTATGAAATTTAAAGGAATATTTCACTTTTATTGTTTCACTTTAAGCATTATTAAAATCACTGCTTCCGAAAAAACTGGCGTTTTTAAAACTTTTTTTGCATTGATACATGTTCCCTGGGGCAGGACCCGGGTCCCCAAACACTTTTCAGGACAATAACTTGCATATTAACCTTTAAAATTCACACTTTTGATTTTTCATGTTCGTGTCCCATAGACTTTAACGGTGTTTGCGTGTTCGAACAAATTTTTTGCCTGTTCGCATGTTCTGCTGCGAACCGAACCGGGGGGTGTTCGGCTCATCCTTACAGTCCATGTTCAGGAGTTTTTTATGGGCGGGTAAAAAAAAACACGCATTAGTCTCTAATTACTCACCTGAGCCAAAGATAGTGGAGGAATGGGATTCCCAAATTTGTCCAGGGAAATGTCCAGCATTCCAGGTGGATCAGCAAGAAGAGACATTGCCTGACACAGCAGAGGTTCCATTTAAATATCAAATTCAGGCCCTGACAAGTACACAATGGATAGCATGAATGGAAGTCATGCTTTGTGTGCAATTGTCATGTGATTGGTCCCAGAGAACACATAGTAATAGCAGTACCTGGAACACTGATCTATCATCCGCTTAGTCTTGTATACACAATGGGTGACAGATTGTGCTGCAGTGTGGCCTGTGGGGAGTGCACAAGCACGATCCTGGGAGGATATCATATGATGTCCACCCAGGATGGAAGAGCATCTGCTTGGATGACATTTTACAATAGGCCGGGTAATATTTTAGACCCTATATTTTTAATAACTGTTTTGGTAAAACAAAAGCAAACAAAAAACACTGTAATCCATTATGTGTGCTGTGTAATAGCACTCACCCAAAGTTAAAAAGTAACCTGCAGCCTAGAAACTTTTTATAAGAGATTGATGTTTGAGTTGACTTGATCTGAAGTTGCTATTGTAGATATTAACCACTTTCTGCCCATGTTATAGCCGAAACACTGCTACAGCACGGGCTTCCTTTGCCAGGAAGGCGTACGTGGATATCCTCCCCTGATTACGCTGCCCGCAACTCAGCTGACCACAGATCGAGGCAAAGGGCCAATCACAGTGGCCCTTTACCACGTGATCAGCTGTCAGCCAATGCTGATCACAGGATGTAAATACAAGCCAGTTATCGGCAGACAGCATGACTTGATTCACACTAATGCATATTTTTATGCATTTTTACAGAAATGCAGGGAATTTTTTTAACATGAGTTCCTATGGAACATGTTCACATCAATGAATTTTTCTGCCTCTGCGTTTTTGGAAAGGGTCAGGGACTTTTTTCCCGCAAAATGCAGCGTTTTGCATGTAATAGACTTCAATGGACCCGCATCCAAAACGCAAGTACTGCATTTTTACAGTAAATTTTAAGTGATTTTGCTGCGATTAGCGTTTTGCGATTTGTGTGTTTTTTTTTATCTGTACATTCACTGTATATAACTGGTTGCTAAGGAGGGGGCCAGGAAGCCGGCTGCCACATGTTTAACAACAGATGAGTAATCAGCTGTCAGCAGGCTTTCCCGCTGCATGTAAAAAAAAAGAATTGGCGGCAAAAATAAATATGAAAAAAATGGCGTGGGGTTCCACCCAAGGTCCATACCAGACCCTTGGGTCTACTATCCATACCAGACACTTATCCGAGCATGCAGCCTGGCAGGTCAGGAAAGGGAGGGGACAAGCGAGCGCCCTCCCCTCCTGAACCATACCAGGCCACATGCCCTTAACATGGGGGGGTGGGTGCATGTTGATAGGGACAAAGGTCTCTTCCCAACAACCCTTGCCTGGTGGTTGTCAGGGTCTGTGGGCGGGGGCTTATCAGAATTTAGAAAGCCCCCTTTAATAAGGGGGCCCCCAGATCCCGGCCTCCCCCTATGTGAATGAGTATGGGGTACATTGTACCCTTACCCGTTCATCACAAAAAAGTAGTGCAGTGTGAAAAAATACAGTAGACAGTTTTTGACAAGTCTTTTATTAAAATATCTTCTTCTTCCCTGATTTTTCCTCTGGTATTCCTCCATCTTATCCTGCATCTTCCTCCTCTGGGCTTCTCCTTCTCCCGCTTCTCTTTCCGCTCTTCTTCTTTCTCCTGTCATCTTTGTCCGGTGTTCCTCTTCCTCTGCCGCTGCTCCTGCCGATGACCCTCCTCCGATGCTGCGTCCCACTGATCTGTCTGTGCCAATGTCAAGCACGTCTTAGATAATGATGGGGGCGTGGTCATCGGATGACATCATCCAGAGGCCCCACCCCCTTGTGACATCACAGACCCATAATTCCCCAGTCTGTGATGTCACAAGGGGGCGGGGCCTCTGGAAGACATCATCTAATGGCCACGCCCCAGTCGACATCTAAGACATGCTTGACATTGGCACGGACAGATCAGTGGGACACAGCATCGGAGGAGGCAAGAGCAGCAGCAGAGGAAAAGGAACACCAGACAAAGAAGATAGGAGAAAGAAAAGCGGAACTAAAAGCGGGAGAAGAAGACCGGAGGAGGAAGATACGGGAGAAGATGGAGGAAGACCAGAGGAAGAAGCGTGGAAGAAGAAGATATTTTTAATAAACGACTTGTCAAAAACTGTCTACTGTATTATTTCACACTACACTAGCCCGCTGACAGCTGATGACTCATTGGTTGTTAAAGACATGGTGGCTAGCTTCCTGATCCCCTCCTTATCAACCAGCTATATGCAGTGTAAAAAAAACTGCAAGATGCAAATCGCAGCAAAAACACGTGTCCAAAAGTGCGGCAAACACCGCAAAAAGCATTGCAGAAACGCTTGAAAGCAGCATGCATAGATGTGAATTTAGTCTCATGCCTCGTACACATGACCGGTTTTCCGTTTTTTAAGCTAGCAGTTCTCCTATGGGGAAACACTGTGGTGGAGCATACACATGGCCGGGTTTCCCAACCAAAGCTCTCATGGCAGTTTTCCTGCCGGGAAACCCGGCCGTGTGTAGTGGAGAAAAAGCTACCGAGCAGGTTCTCGGTTTTACCCGCGGTTTTCCCGGCTGACTTTTTACCGCCGGGAAAACCGTACGTGTGTACTAGGCATCAGGGCCAGTTCCCACTGGTGTGATGTCTGAGATTGGATGTGATTCACACCGCACTGCAGTGCAAATCACATGCGATCTTTGTGCAATGCGATTTCAGCCATAAAGATTGTATGGTTGAATTTGCATAAAACTCGCACAGGACCCTTTTTTTGGTCCGCAGCAGAATCGGATCGCATAGGTGAGTGAACACCCATGCGATCCAATTCCTCTCTGAGTTTGCAGATTGTACTGCGATATGCAAACTGATTTTGGGGTGTCATTAACTTTTAACTGACACTCCCAGCAGTTTGCATAGGGCAGTGTGAACTGCTGCTGGGAGACATGCGATGCAGGAACCCGCAGTGGATTTGCAGGGTTCCGTCATTGCAGTGGGATCGGGCCCTAAAAGGGACATCGGCACTGATAATCAGGGTAATCTCATCAGTGCCCACCACTGCTACCAATTAGTGTCCACCAGTGCTGCCAATCAGTGCCCACTAGTGCTGCTAATCAGTGCCCATCAGTGCCGCCTCATCAGTGCCCATCAGTGCAGCTTACCAGTGCAGCCTCATCAGTGCACATCAGTGAAGGAGGAAAATTACCTGCTTGCAAAATGTTATATCAAACTATGAAAAATGTTTGATTTTTTTATCAACATTTCCTGTCTTTTTCAATTATTTAGCAAAAAAAAATAATCCCTGTTAAATACCACCACAAGAAAGCACTATTTGTGTGAAAAATTATAAACATTTCATATGGGTACAGTGTTGCATTACCGTGCAATTGTCATTCAAAGTGTGACAATGCTGAAAGCTGAAAATTGGCCTGGGCAGGAAGGGGGTAAAAGTTAGACATGTGCACTGCCAAAAACTTGTTCATTTTTATTTCATCCATTTTTTTTTTTTTTGAGTAATTTGTTATGATCGAAATTTGTTATTTCAAATAAATTTGCAAATTCGTAAATTCAGAAACCCGACAATTCGAAAATTCAAATATCCAAAAATTCTAATTCAGAAATTCGAAAATCCTGGTAAATTCGAAAACTTGAAAATGTGAACATTTGAAAATCCGGAAATAAGAAAGAAAATCCGAAAATTCAAAAGAATGAAATTCGAAAATCCAAAAATTCAAAAATCTGAAAATTCAAAAATCTGAAAATTCAAAAATCTGAAAATTCAATAATCCAAAATAGTAACTAACTAATAATAACATAATGGAATCTCCTTTCAAATTTGGCTGTTAGTGAATGTAATAATTAAAATGTATCCGAAGTTACGAATTATTCGAAATAACGAATGTCACATCTAAACGAATGGAACGTAATAAATTAATAATAATAAATAATAATAATAAAACGGTTTTATTATTATTATTATTATTATTTATTATTATTAATTTGGTACGTTCCATTCGTTTAGATGCGACATTCGTTATTTTCTTTTTTTTTCTTTTTTTCAAACTTTCAGATTTTAGAATTTCCGAAATTCTGAATCTTCGAATTTCCAAATTTAAAATTTTCAGATTTTCAAATTTAAGAATTTCCGAGTTTTCGGATTTTCGAATTTTGTAAAAAAATTGTTAAATGGGTTTTCGTTAATTCAAATATTTCCAAATTAACTAATTTGTCAAATTTTGTAAAAAAACGAATTTGTAACTAAACTAAATTGCACGTGTCTAGTAAAAGTAGCCAGTAGGCAAGTGGTTAACTGCAGTGCCACCATCTGGTGAAATTTGATAATGAGACCCCACTATACAGATAGACAGTAGTTATGTATAAACAGTAATTTTCTGAATGATCAAATACCAACCTGCTGTGCAATGAAAATAACAGCAGGATAAATGTGTCATTGTTATTTACTAGAGAACTGTGGAGCCTGGGACCTGTCTATGTTAGTATATAGAGAAATTAGGAACAGATGGGAAATGTTATTTAAACTAAAATTTCCTTACTAACACATTAAAATTTATGTTTTTTGCCATGATTATGAGAAGTGTGTGATGCAGCAGATGTTCATATGGAGGGTTCTGAACACCTGTTAGCAGGCTGCAGGAGCAACCTCAAAAGTATTTAAGAGTCTCACGTGACTAATAAGCCCTTGAATGAGAAACTGCCAGTTTGGGACGAAAAGTTTTAGCACAGAGCACAGCTTGAGGGCTTTAAGGCCATGATCCTCACAGAAGTTTGTTTTCTGTCCGTTATTTGTTTATTTGTAAAGATGATATCCCTGCTCTCTTATAACAAAATAAAGTTTTAATTTTAATAATAAGTTATAAAATATATTTACAATAATAAGCCAGCCTAATTATTAAAATAATAAACATTTTAATTTATAAACTTAGCTATTATTATGATCATAATTCATTTAGGAAGAAGCTTTTATAATTGCAACACGGGTAAAATAAACAATGCCTACTCCTGAGTTCTAGTGTTTATATACATAGTACATGCAGAATATGCCAGAATGTATCACTATTTTTTCATTGTCATAATAACTTTTGCAATTTCATGTAAAGTACTGTTGCCAAGCTTCCTTCCTGGAGAGTTTTTGGAGGAAAGTGCCACGCAGGAACAAAGCTCCGCTAATTAGCTTGGAGCCTGCCTGTCTGATGGGGGCTATCAGCGAAGAAAATGAGAAGCAATCAATAAAAGCTTCTGTCTCAAGAAAACATCAAAAGAAACTGTCAAGATGTGTGAAAAAACAACAACACATTACTGTCAGTGTGCCAAAGCTCCCCACCCTTTCGACAGAAAAAAAGAACACCATGCTTCATGAATGTCTGGTGATTGTGAGACGGCGGAGGTAAATCTTAACCCTGTCTTAAAAAATGAACTAGATGGATTATTAGAACTATAAGCATGTAAAATATTTCCAGGTCTCTGAAAAGGACAGAAATATTCCAATAATCAACCAAGGTGGACGGAACATTTTGATGTTGGTATCTATTATTTTGAATTAAGAATGCTCCTTTAGAAAAGCTATCAGTGAGATAAAAGCATGGCATATTTTCAGTTTGGATTTAATTAGATGAATTTCATTTTATGGCATATTGTAATGAGAATAAGGATATATGTAACTGAAGCTGATAATGTGTTCACTAGAAAATGGCCTACATAGGCAGGTAGATGCATAAAATCATCTTATAGTTGTGAACAGTGTAAAGATAGGCGCTACACCTTCCGTTCAATGCTATCAATCAGTATTCTATGTTCAGAATATACAAATCTTAACAATAACAGTGTTTAGATCTTTCCAGTAAGCATATAAAGTGCATCATCCTCTAATTCATCTCAAGGCCAAATCCATATTATCCGAGACACCATGTCTTTTAATACTCTTTGGCGATGCAATCTTATAAAAGTGCTCCACCACCTGCAGGAAACAATTATATATATATATATATAATATATATATATATATATATATATATATATATATATATATATATATATATATATATATCCTGCCTCAGCCTCATGCCAGCATAACCTCGGATCAACTCTGCCCCTTGACACTCTATAATACTTCCCTGAATAGACAGATAAAAGACCGGCAGTACCTGGTGCAGATGTTCTTATTCTGTCCTTGTTCCGGACATTCCTGTTGTACTGCCTGCCGTGAGTCCCTGCGATGGAAGGTCCCATGCAGAGGGTAAATCCCTCTGATAGTGGCTCCCCTGGTGCATGCTAAATGCCTTAAGTCACGTGGAAAGCAGCCATCCTGGGCTTCTTTTTCTTTAGTTTTCCCTTTAGGCATGGCTCCGTCTTGGGGCGGCTATAGGGGGGTGTTTCCTGTATACCCCTCCATACGGGTCAGCGTGAATGTCAAGCTGGCTGGGCACCGGGCAGTGACGTCATGCCCGTCATGAGTTTGGCCACGAGGCCTTAGACACATATTCTTTTGACTTTAGTATCCTCATTTATATCAGCAGTCAAGCAGACCATTGATTAGGAGGAAGAATCCTCAAGCACGCAAGAGCCAAAGAAATATTACCCAAATCTAAAGAGGTGTTCAAAGGTTATTACCAACTAATTGGAAAAGAGTTAGTTCAGGTCCACATCCCTAGTACAATATGTAAAAAACAAGTTCCTCAAAGAGTGGGACTTTAATGGACCAAAAGCGCTCAGGAAGTGAGGGATTTTATAAAATTACAAATTTATTACAAACAATGAATGACATATCAAAAAAATTATAAAATTGAAACACATGATAGACAGGAAAGAACAAACATGGAAGACAAACAATTGTAAGAAGCCCAGATCAACTGTCGGGAGGACAGAGGAAATCCAACGTGTTTCAACAAAAGTCTTCTTCAGGGAAAATGAGCTGAAGCTTTCCAAATGTACACAATCTCATGTGTTCTATGTGTCAATCGGAAAAGATTATAGCCCAACAGGTAGAAGGAAACTGACACCAAAACAGCGCCCTGTAGCCAGAGCAGAAGGAAACTAAAACGTGTCCGCATCAGAAACCCCCTCATCTGAGTGTGCCTCCAAAAAGGGGGCCGGAGCAGTGTCAGAAGGTAACCCAACAAGGATCTATCACCTGATGGTAAATGGAATGGATCTATCAATGTAGAAGTTGATCTATAAAGATCGTTTTCACAAGAGCCGATCCCATTAAAAATGGCAGCTGAGATTACAACAAGGTATCTGTCTGCAGACACGAGGACTTGCTATACTTATGACATCTACAAGGTCTGGCTGTTGATTGTTCAGCCTCTTCCTGAATACCTGCTAAATTAATGTTGAGTACGCTATGCTTTTATGGCCTCACTCATAGCACAGCCCTGTTGTAATCTTAGCGGCCATTTTTAGTGGGATTGGCTCTTGTGAAAACTATTTTCATAGATCAACTTCTACATTGATAGATCCATTCCATTTACTCTCAGGGGATAGATCATTGTTGGGTTATCTTCTGACACTGCTCCAACCCCCTTTTGGGAGGCACACTCAGATGCAGGGGTTTGTGATGTTTTTCCTTCTGCCTGTTGAGCTATGATCTGTTCCGATTGATATGTAGAACACATGAGATTGTATGTATATATTTGGAAAGCTTCAGCCCACTACCCTGAAGAAGACCTTCTTGGAAAACGCATTGGATTTCCTCTGTCCTCCCTACGGTTGATCTGGGGTTCTTCCAATTGTTTGTCTTCCATGTTTGTTCTTTCCTTTCTATCATGTGTTTCAATTTTATCCAGATTTGATATGTCATTCATTGTTTGTAATAAATTGAATAAAATCCCTTACTCCCTGAGCCTTTTTGGTCCATTAAAGTCCCACTCTTTGAGGAACTTGGTTTTTACAAATATAAAGGGGGAGCTTCCAAAATTTCCTTTCATAGGAAACTAAGGAGTTAATGCAGAAGGACTGGTCTAGGCTGGACAAAATACCAACACTGCAAAATGGAGTCCAAATGTTGTACCCATTCCAGCTATTGGATGTGGAGCCATGGAATACCCCTCCTAAAGTGGATGCATCTTTACAGCGCCTTGCATGGCATATCACCTTACGGCTGGAGGAAACTGTATCTTTTAAAGATTCCATGGAGCGTAAGGCTGACTCGGAACTGAGGAAGGTCTTCACCACTGCTGCCTGCAGGCCGGCTGTGGCCCTGACCTCAATTGCCAGAGCCGTTACGGTCTGGGCTTCAAATGTGGAGTCGGCATTAGGTTCCCGGGCGGAATAAGAACTGTTCTCACCAAGTCTTCAGAAATTGTCAGCTGAGTTCATGACAGAGGCAGCAGTGGACTTTGTTAGGTTCACCTCCCGCATCATGGCTCACTCGGTCACGGCTAGACGGGCTCTTTGGCTGAAACATTGGTCCGCAGACACTGCCTCAAAACAGGCTTTGTGTTCCATCCCCTTCTCAGGGGGCACTTTCTTTGATAAAACACTGGAAGAGGCAATTTGCCAGGTGACTGGAGGGAAGTCTGGTCTTCTCCCCCAGGATCAGAAGCATTGTCTGCAGTCGTTTCAGATGAATAGAAGACCCCGGTATCAGTTCAAGGATGACAGGTCCTATCGCCCAGGTAGAGAGTTTTCACACTTCTCAGGGCGATCTTGTGGCACCTTTGCCGATAACTCCAAAGCTAAAGCCCCTCAGGCTTCCAAATCCACTGCTAAGTCCTTCTAAAGGGCGGCCTGGGAATCGCCAGTAGGAGCAATATTAGCCATCTACAGTGGTACCTGAGTGGAAAGCATAACAGATTCCTGGGTCTTGGAAGTGCTTCGGAATGGCCTTCTTCTTCAGTTCCAAAGTTCTCCCCAAGAAGATTCTTTGTTTCAACAAAAATTCCCACTTTATCAGAGAAGTGAGCGTTACTGGAGGCGTACATCACAGATTTACTCGAAGATCGCGCTATTGTACCGGTGCCAAAGGAAGAACAGGGTCGGGAAGTATATTCACCTCTTTTTCTCGTCCAGAAAGTGTCAGGAAAGTGGCTCCCTGTCTTATGCCTTGTACACACGAGCGGAATTTCCGTCGTAATAAACTCAGACGGGTTTTTCCGTCGGAACTCCGACGGAATTCCGCTCAAGCTGTCTTGCATACACACGGTCACACTAAAATCCCACCATCAAGAACACAGTGACATAAAAGATTACGACGAGCCGTCAAAATTAAGTTCTATGCTTCCGAGCATGCATCAAATTGTTTCCGAGCATGCATGGTCTTTAGTCCGTCGGAATTGCATCCAGACGAACGGAAATTCCGATAGAAATTTTTTTCATTGGAAAAATTTACAACATGTTCGCTATCTAATTTTGTCGGAATTTCCGAAGGAAAAAGTCAGATGGAGCATACACACGGTTGGAATATCCGATGAAAGAATTCTGTCTGACTTTTTCCATCGGAAATTCCGAGCGTGTGTACGCGGCATTAGATTTAAGAAACCTGAACTCCTTTCTAAAACCACAGCCATTCCACAGCTTTTGAAAGAGACAGGCTGAGTAGTCTAAATGTTTCTGAGTCAGTAGTGTCAACCCTGCTTGCAGCAAGAAAGATTTCTGCTAAGGCCCCTTATCACCAAGTGTGGAAGAAATTCAAAGTCTTTTCAGCTCAACAGGGGTTTTCTTGGGGGACGTGTCCGGACATGAAGCAGGGAAGACGTGCTGGTGCTGAGCTCCGCACATCCAGCGACAATCCTTTCCCATCCTATGCTTATATCACTTCAGTGAAACTTCAAACTCCCTACATCTGTCCCTGCGTATCTTCCTTCACAGCCCCAGCTGGTTTTGTGGAGTTTGCTCGGCTGTATCTGCACCAGGCCTGCAGCTAATTCCACACTGCCGAGGCCCGCCACTATCTTGAGGCCTGCGGAGCCTCTTGTAATCTCCGAGCTTGGCTGCTGTGACCCGCGAGGTAATCGGGCGCTCCATCCCTGCCCACCAGCCGTTGCACCTCCGAAGGGTATAGAGCAGATCTACAGTGGGAAGGAGTCACCAGAAGATCCCTGAAGGACAGCTCCGTTATCCTGCGGCCCGACGCCATCTTGCGGCCTGCAGATCCAGCTGCATCCACCCCTCTCAAGTACTGTGAGTCTCAGGACACTCGCCCATCCCTTACTCTCTTCCTTAAGCCGATACCCCTAGTGGTGACTGTCCATCTTAACAACGGCTGGGATCTGACACCTGTCCATGGTGGGGAAGTTGTGGCCCAAACGAAGCAGAGCTCTTCCATACGGTGACCGTTCTCAGGAAAGACCGTGGCTTTGGCCTACTCCCGTAAGACAGCGACCATCTTGCTACACCTTAAATCTCTAATTTCACTCTATTCCAGCTCTCCTGACGCCCAGCTCCATCTATACAAGGCATAGTGAACCGCACAGGCTACTATCATCTTCCCACAGCCACTACAGAAGTCCCCTTCTTAACTGGCAGGTGAACCCAACAAGTGAATAGCGGCCATCTTGCTACACCCTGAAGTTCATTCACGACCTCTATACATCTCCCCTAACTGACCTACACATCCCCTTGCCATCAGAATTTCTCAGTTTACACAACTATTTCCCCTGCTGAATTGGCACCGCATACACGGCCCCTCCAGGTCAGCTAGCTTATGCATGGCGCTGAGGGAAAGCGCTTGAAATTAACTCTGTCTAGCTATCGGCCTAAAAAAAACAACTAGCAATGCCATCTAAAGGCTCTGCCTCCCGTTCAAAAATAGGTAAACAATCCGCAAAATCTTCAACTTTACATCAAGCCACTGTATGGACCATCAAACGATTCCTAGCCGCGGAACGAGAAAGCCCCAGCTCTCGGATCAACAAAACCAGAGCCTTGAGATCACTTATCTCTCCAGCCTCGCACGCCGCCTCCGCCCGTGAAAGCTCCCCAGCCTCATCCTGTGGTCCGGAGTTAATGGAGGACCCCAGCTCCCCCATAGTCTCAGACATCTCTTCTTTGGTGAGTGAACTTAAAAAGGAGATTTCCGCTGTTAGGGCGGACATGGCACACTTACTCGTCAGAGTAGAGGAAACAGAACAGCGCCAAGACTCACATGAAGTTGCCATTAAAGAACTGCAGGAGACTGTCACCCAATTAGTGTATGCACACAGGGCCTCATTATACAAACTTGATGATCTCGAGAATCGCAACCGCAGAAACAATCTGCGTATCCGTGGACTGCCGGAAGCGACCAGAGATAATGATCTAGAACCCTCGATCCGAGGCATCTTTAATACCATCTTAGGTAATCCTGTTATGGATCCTCTGCGATTTGACAGCATTCACCGCGCCTTGAGGCCTCGCAATTTCTCCTCTGACCTACCTAGAGATGTGATTTGTCGTCTCCATTATTTCGAAGACAAAAATGCCATCATGACCAAACTGCGGAACACCCCTAACATTGACTTCGATGGAGCTACCCTTAACATATTTCCAGATATATCTAAGGAGACCCTTGACCGCCGCAGGGCTTTAAAGCCTCTCTTGGAGCAACTGAGGGGTGATGGAACTACCTATCGATGGGGTTTTCCTGCGTGCTTAATAGCTACTAAGAATGTCCGCTCCTCCACATTGCGGTTCCCTGAGGATCTCCCTACCTTTCTTCAGGATCTAAACCTGCCACACATGGAGCTGCCGGGCTGGCAGAACCCCATACCCACTTTTTCTGCTCCCCGATCCTCCCAATAGCGGAAAACCCCAGCCAAGCAAAGGCGTGTTTCTACTCCAGGTTCATCTGAGAAAAATGGGTGAGGTATTTCGCTGCATACAATCATCTCCCTTGCTACCTTTTCTCCCTGTAAGGATGGTAGCCTGCGTTTCAATTTCAAATGTTTTCTCTTCCATGTCAAGAGTCTGTATCATCTTACTGAACACTTTCTGGTATATTCCTGAAGAACTGTTATTATGATCATATTGGGTTTATTTTTATAAAAAAAAAAAATTATATACCCCTTTAGTTCTTGATCATCTTACGTAGTAAGTCGACTCGATATTTGGAGAGTGTTGTATTCATGTTCTGAACATTGCTTGTTTCTACAAATGTTCATTTACTTTTTTACAGGCCGTTTGCTGACGGAGCCTAATGCTCCCTGTTTATGCCCTTGCAAAGGCGTTTGCTCCCTGCCCCTCTCCACTTGGGGTTGATGGGAGTTGGCAGTCTTTATTTTCTCCTTCTTAATTTTTGCCTAGAAAACTTCCTGGCTGCCTGCTCCGCTCATCCCCACCGGACCACCGCAGATTTCTGCGTGAATCTTACTTCAATCCCAATTGTTCTACAGACTGCTATAATGTTTTTCATATGTTTTTTTTCCTCTTCCCCTTCTTTTCTGGTTTCTCTTCATCCCCTTCTTTTTGTTCCTTTTTCCCTCCCCCTTCTGTACTGCTGGCACGCATGGTTGTATAAATTACTGGTCCACTTTCCGCTGATGACATGGCTACTCTAAAGATCCTCTCTTATAATGTAAGAGGCCTTAGTGTGGCCGCAAAGAGACATCAGGTGTTGTGAGAATTGAAAAGTTCCGCCTGTTCTATTGTTTTCCTTCAGAAAACCTACTGTACTCATACTACATCTGTAAAATGATATTCACAACACTTTCCACAATGGTACTACAGTTTATCAGACACTAACAAGGCCAAAGGAGTAGCCATTGGATTCAGTAAAAGTGCATCATTTTGTTTTACTGACATGTTAGCGGATGATCATGGTTGCTTCCTTTTTGTCAAAGGATATATTGGTAATACTAGTTGCACTCTAGCTAATGTTTACTGTCCCAACCACAACCAACTCGCTTTCTTTACTCAAATCCTTACAAAACTTTCACAATTTGCTGAGGGGATGATAGTCCTTGCGGGGGATTTAAATATGCCTCTAGATCCCACTATAGATACTTCCCAAGGCCGTTCTAGTATAACATTCAAAAGATAAGCACAAGTCAAAAAAAAAACTCCTAGATCTTCAACTTATGGATGCTTAGCGTCTTCTGCACCCTAAAGGAAAAGATTACTCCCACTTTTCTAAAACACACAATTCTTACTCCAGAATAGACAATATTTTCCTGGATCATTTTCACCTTCCTCTCCTACATTCAGCCTGCATTGGGACTGCTACTCTTTCTGATCATGCACCTTTTTTATATGCTTGACCATGCCCGATTTTCCTCATCGCCCCAATAATTGGAAGCTTAATGACTCTCTCATCGCTAACTCAACAGAGGTTTCCATTTTATCTACTACTTTATCCCAATACTTTAAAGAAAACTCTGCTTCAGACACCTCCCCCTCTGTTTTATGGGAAGCACATAAGGCTTCAATGAGAGATAATTTTATTGAATTGGGCGCAAGGAGAAAGAGAGAGCATGGTCAGCAACTTAAACAGGTCCTACAACGAATTGCTGAGTTAGATAAAAGGCACAAACTTTCGCCACATGCCTCACACCTTGAAGCTCTCACCCTTAAGAGAGAAGAACTCAAAACTCTCCTCGCCCTTGAAACTAAGCGAAAATTTCATTACATTTCCCAGAAAGTATATGAATAGGGTAACAAACCAGGTAAACAATTAGCTAGATCCCTCACAGCCAAAAAAACTCTATCCTTTATACCCAAAATAAAATTGCCATCAGGGGACTTAGTACACACTACCCCCCAAATTTTGAAGGCCTTCAGGGAATTTTACGCTGACTTATATAATGTGAAAGGTGGTCTGGCTTCTTTATCATTACCAGAAAAGTGTAAACGTATTCTTACCAATCTTAGAGAAACTAACCTCCCAAAATTGTCGAAGTCGGCCCTTAACGACCTGGAAGACGATTTTTCCATTGAGGAATTTCAATGCGCGCTAAAATCCTCTCCTTCCGGTAAAGCCCCTGGTCCTGATGGTTTCACCATTCTATATTATAAAACCTTTAGTGACATTTTACTTCCGCATCTCACAGCTTATGCAAATTCAATCTCCCACAAGTCTGACCTTCGTCCGGAATCCCTTTCTGCCCACATTACCGTTATTCCCAAACCTGACTAAGACCCTACCGTATGTAGTAGCTATAGACCCATCTCCCTTCTAAATGTTGACACCAAACTCTATGCCAAGGTCATGGCAAATAGACTGCTCCCCCTTTTACCCAAGTGGGTTTCAGCTGATCAAACTGGATTCATTCTTAATAGAGAGGCCAGAGATAATTCTCTTCGCACTCTGTCCTTGATCCACTATGTTCACAGGTGCTCCCAGTCCACCCTCAGTCTTTCCACTGATGCTGAAAAAGCGTTTGATAGGGTGGACTGGGACTACCTTAAAACTACCCTTCGATATTTTGGCCTTGGCCCCAAAATGTTCTACCATATTTCCTCTCTCTACTCCAACCCCATCGCGCAAATACGTATAAATGGCTCCTTAATCGACCCCTTTACATTACATAACGGAACCAGACAGGGATGCCCTTTATCCCCTCTCTTATTCGCTATCTCTCTTGGACCCTTTTTGGCCACAATTAGACACAATAGGAATATCCATGGCATCCAAGTTGGTAGTAGACTCCATAAATATGCAGCCTACGCTGACGACATTTTATTTTTCTTTCAACAACCACGCATTTCATTGCCAAATTTAATGTCTGAATTTTCTACCTTCCAAATGCTATCTAACTTTAAAATTAATCTGTCAAAATCTGAATTTTTTAATATTGCGGTACCCCAATCAATAGCTGATCAGTTGAAGCCCCTATTCCCCTTTCGCTGGGAACCCTCACGCATGAAATACATTGGCATATACCCTACCCCTCACCTTAACTCCCTTTTTAGGCATAATTATATTCCTCTTCTAAATACCATCAGAGCTGATCTTAGGAAATGGTCTTCCCTATAATCAAGATGAACATACTCCCCCGCATTCTCTTTATTTTACAAATGATCCCCTTAAAGGTTCCCATAGGCTTCTTTACTCTATTGCAGACCATGATCACTCACTTTATATGGAGAGATGGTCATCCCAGAGTCTCCAGGGAGGTCCTTTTTCAGGCCAAGTGCTGAATGTCCCCTCCCGCTCCTCCGGTATAACCACCGAGCGGCTTTTAGCCGCATCGGTGGTTATACCTGGAAAGCCAATCGCCGGCTCTAAACAACGGTACCAGGATGATGCCTGCAGCTGCAGGAATCATCCCGGTATAACCCCCCGAAAGCTGAGGACGCATATATGCGTACCCTCGGCGGGAAAGGGATAAGTATGTGTATTAGGAGACTGCAGCTCAATCTGTAGTGTAAATCAAGTGCACCAAGATAAATATGGTGGCGGCCATTTTCTTGGTTAGCTAACTTATGATTATCCAGAAACAAATCGAGGATGTCTTGAAGATGGATAGAAGAAAAATGTTACAAGGACACAAGTTAAACCAACGCAATTTTGAATCACCAATGTTAGTTTTGGACTACAATATACAACACAGGGAGGTGGAGATGGTCATTAGAAGACATTGGCACATTTTTATTTTATTTATCTTGGTGTGTATAGTATGCCTGTAAAATAGCGCTTGTTTCCCGTGCTTAGAACTGTCCCTGCACAAAGTGTCATTTCTGAAGGAAAAAAAGTCATTTAAAAGCACTCGCGGCTATAATGAATTGTTGGCTCCCGGCAATACAGAGAAAAGTCATTGATAAAAAAAAAAAATGTGTGGGGGTCCCCCTAAATTCAATTACCAGGCCCTTCAGGTCTGGTATGGATATTAAGGGGAACCCTGCATCAAATTTAGAAAAGAAAATTACGTGGGGTTCCCCCCAAATATATATACCAGACCCTTCAGGTCTGGTATGGATTTTAAGGGGAACTCCACGCCAAATTTTAAAAAAAAATGGCGTGGAGTTCCCCCCAAAAATCCATACTAGAACCTTTATCCGAGCACGCAACCTGGCAGGCAGCAGGAAAAGAGGGGGGACGAGAGAGCGCCCCCCCTCCTGAACCATACCAGGCCACGTGCCCTTAACATGGGGAGGATGCTTTGGGGGGTCTGTGACCCCTCAAAACACCATGTCCCCATGTTGATGGGGACAAGGGCCTCATCCCCACAACCCTTGCTTGGTGGTTGTGGGGGTCTGCGGGTGGGGGGCTTATCGGAATCTGGAAGACCCCTTTAACAAAGGGGACCCACAGATCCCGCTCCCCCTATGTGAATTGGTAAGGGGTACATTTTACCCCTACCATTTCACAATCGAAGTGTATTTTTTTTTTAAAAACACACAGACACCGTTGGGATAAGTCCTTTATAAATTTAAAAAAATAAAATAAAATCCAACCGTGTTAATCCACTCTCAGTATCCTGCGATGGGTGATCTCCTCTCTGGGGTTTCAGTGATGGATGATCTCTCCTCTCCAGGTCCAGGCTCCAACGATGAGATGTCCAGCGCAGCGAGGAACAGCAAGCATCCTGTCTCCACCGGAGACACCCCGGGAATCCCGGCAGCCTGACAGGTCTCTTATGTAGCTGAGGACGGGGCCACCCGTCACGTGACCCCGTCCCCCTCTGACGCAAGGGGAAACCCGGGCTTGATGTATGGAGTGAAAAAACTGCGCTAGAACCCAAATAGAACAATGTGCAAGCTGCCAGCACTCAAACAGACAAGGTGAAAAATGTAAATAAAATAAATAGTGCGGCGCTAAACCAAAGGGTAACGGGTAATATCACTCAATGAGATGTGACAACCAAACATTCAATGAACAATCCCAATAGTGTGAGACAGGATGTGAATATAATGAAAACCACAATAAAAGTGTATATATCATAAGTACTTCTATGTGGAGGAAGTCTGCATGACCTTAATAGTGAAGTAAACATAAATGAATAATGTGAAATTGATAAAATAAATGATATGAAGAAAAAAGGTCCATATAACATAAAAAAAGACCAAAGAACCCTGTGTGGGCTGGAAATGAATCAACTCAAATGGTCCAAAATGAGCGAGTCACTAACATAGGTGAATGGACTAAATTGGAAACAAGTCCATGTGTCTTCAACACACTCTATATTTATCTTCCCACAAAGGTGACGAAAACAAAATGTTGACTGTAGAAACACTTGAAGTAATAAACTGGATGGGGTACACTTACTGCAACTGGTGGACTCATCTGTCATATGATAGTGAGTCAGATAGGCTTGAAGTCTCAGCGAATGGGTACGATGGAACAGGATGCCATGGACGTCTCAACCAATCTTGAAAGGGAAATCCAGTGGATGGAGATGCAGGTGCATCACTTCTCCAGCATACAAGCTCCAAACGAACAAAGGTGGAAAAAATAGAAACAAAGGGGAAACTCCGAATGGTGCAGGTCAATAAAACCATGACAGGGTTTATTAGATAAAATTGTCATACAAAAAGCTGACAATGCATTAAAAAGTGATCACAAAAGTAAGAGCAATGTGGGGTGCAGTATGAACGCGTTTCGACTGAAAAGTCTTAAACAGGGGCATTCCCCAGTGACGTGGGGCTTCCCCAGTGATGTGCGGGTGACCCCGCCCCCCTCTGATGCAAACGGAAACCTGCGTTACATCAGAGGGGGCAGGGTCACCCGCACATCACTGGGGAAGCCCGGGTTTCCCCTTGCATCAGAGGGGGACGGGGTCACGTGACGGGGGGCCCCGTCTTCAGCTACATAAGAGACCTGTCAGGCTGCCGGGATTCCCGGGGTGTCTCTGGTGGAGACAAGATGCTTGCTGTTCCTCGCTGTGCTGGACATCATCGTTGGAGCCTGGACCTGGAGAGGAGAGATCATCCATCGCTGGACCACGGAGAGGAGAGATCATCCATCGCTGGACCCTGGAGAGGAGATCACCCATCACAGGATACCGAGAGTGGATTACCGCCGCTGGAATCTTTTTTTTTTTTTTTAATAAAGGACTTTTCCCAACGGTGTCTTTGTGTTTTTTTACAATTTTTTACACTTTCTTTGTGAAATGGTAGGGGTACAATGTACCCCTTACCAATTCACTCCAGGGTGCAGCTTTGATGCTGACATCATTGTACATGTGCTTTTCCAGCAGCGTGGCTGTGTACTACACTGTACCTTATGCTGTGTTCTATTGGACCCCCTATCTGTTATTCAAAAAAAAATTATTAAAGCAGTAATGCGCTAAAGCTCTCTCTGTCCTTCTTTATGATTGCGGGAATGGTTTTGGAGCTACTTTGGGTTTGAATCCATTGCTTGCTTGAGGAATCTGAGAATTGGAGCCACCATTACTGGATGTGGGGCTAAGAAGGAGGATCTAATACTGACAGGCTTTTTTTTTTGTACTTAAGCGCTACTGACATTTTATAATTGTTGCGGTCAAATCCTTCTGGGAAGCAGGTGGATTTATCTTTGTAGGTGGACATATAATTTTTGGCATTTATGGTTTACCTGATGTATGGACTGTTTACCTCATTGCTGGCACTTATGATTTACTTGTCAAATGGACTATTTACAACCCTCAAGCCTAATACACATGACCGGTCTTTTTGGCAAGAAACAACGAGAAAACTGTTGGGAGAGTTTTCTTGCAGAGAAAGTATGGTGTGTATGGTTTCTCATTGAAAAAACTGTTGTGAATCTCGACGAGAAAAAAAGAAGACCTGCTTTCTTTTTTCTCGTTGGGAGTCTCAGTTTTCTCGTTGTGATTCTCGTCAGACTGTTTTTGGACGAGAAAACCGTTCGTGTGTATGCTTTTCCAAGTCTTCAAAAACCGCGCATGGTCAGAATCAAGTATGAGACGGGAGCGCACCTACAAACTAGCGTTTGTAATGGAGATAGCACATTCGTCACGCGGTAACAATTTTTGCATCGTTTAAATGCTGCACATTAAAATCTTCTTTAGAATGGTACAATAATGAACAATAATGAACTTTTTTGCTGCTGATATTCACACAGAGTTCTGACTAACTTTTTGCAACATTTATGAATGCAGATCTCATGAATATTTTTGTTTATTTTATCGACCAAGATCTCATAACTTTTTTTTTTTTTTTTTTAAATTTTAGTTCAGATATGCATTTTAAAATCTTATTTAATTTCTAGTGATCTCCATGTTTTTTTTTCTCTTATCTTCTATTTTTTGACCTTCAAGGAGATTGTTTGGTGTTATCTGTCCCATTTTAATTATAGCTTTTGATTTTTTTTAACTTACCTGCCTACTCCCCAGCTAATTTTTTTGGTTTAATAAAAACACATAGGCAAGTATTAACTGTAAAAATTTATGCCATTTATTCTGGTAACTAAAATAATAAGAAAAGAAATAGAAGGCAGCGCTGGAGACCCTGCTGCAATTTGTGCAACTCTGTGTGGACACTAAAATTGGGACCTTAAGAAGCACATACAGTAGTGAGCCCAATCTGGTCTTGGACTCCCAGAGGTCAGGAACAGCAGCAGGTTAGATACATGTCTCAAGTCTGTGGAACTACAACAGGCTGCCTTCTGTCAGATCACATTGAAGCAAGGCCATCACTTCCTGGTCTTCTTGGTAGCCTTCCCTGTAGCCTTCTTGGTAGGCTTCCCTGCAGCCTTCCCTGCAACCTTCCTTGTCCGCCTGGCTGGAGGCTGTGCCTCTGGAGGTGTACTCATGTCAGGAGGAGAAGGAGGTGGAGGAGAAGGTGGAGGAGAAGAAGAAGGAGGAGGTGGAGAAGAAGGAGGTGGTGGTTAAGAAGAAGGAGGTGGAGGAGAAGAAGAAGAAGGAGGTGGAGGTGGAGTAGAAGGAAGTGGAGGAGGATGGCTGTGGTCGCAAATGACAGTTGTGTCAATTAGTGTCCTCATCAACCCCTTATTTAAAAGGCTAATTAGTAGGGGCTCACATATTAGGCGTTGGCCCATTGGCATCTGGCTCATTACTCATAGCTATGAGTAAGCACTTTTAATAGTGTGAAACGCGTCAGACAGACGTGACCAGTTTGTTGTGTTGTGCAGAGTGTTTTTGGTTTCCTGAACCTTTTTTTGGAATAAAGGCTTTTTAACCGGAGTGCTGCGTCCAGAAGACCTTTCTTTCTTTTTTCACCTTGTTCTGACACTTGGCCCAGCCACCTCCTCTCTGCCACTTGGCCTGGCCACCTCCTCTCTGCCACTGGGCCCGGCCACCTCCTCTCTGCCACTCACCCCTGCCACCTCCTCTCTGCCACTCACCCCGGCCTCCTCCTGCCTGACATTTTCCTGCCACTCATCCTGGCTGACCTCCTCCTGTGTAAAAAAAGGGACATATTTAGAGTTTTGTTTCATCAATCACACACAATGTTCAGCTCATGACTGTTGCAAATTGAACTAAATAAATTTTAAAGACTCTCATTATGACCCCATCATTTTTCATTCATCTCACAAACTTTTTGGCCCACTACTGTCTATTGCTATGTAAAACACTTTTTCTTGATTTTAAAAATTTGTTCCCATCTTAACATCTATTTTACAGCATTAATTTTATCACAGTAAATGTTTAGAAAAGACTATACCTGGCTCCAGATGGACAGATCTGGGTCTTCATCCAGGATGGAAGGCTCCTCTTGCTCCTGAGAAGGATCATCTTGGCTGGAGGGAAGGCTGGAGTGAAGGCTGGAGGGAAGGCTGGAAAGTGATTCCCTTGCTGTAATGTGGTCATTCAGAAAGGACAATCTGCTGTAGTACCAAAAATGTGGGACATATACCTTCCCTGCTGCTGCTCCTGACCTCTGAGAGGCCAGGACCCTATAGCGCTCAGTCCTGTATGTGCCTCTCAAGGTCCCAATTTTTGTATCAAGCTGTTCAATGGTTGCGTGGGGCATCCTGGTCTGCACAAATGGGAGCTTTTTTGTCTCCCACAGAGCGGGCAGCTCCCTTAACCTATCTATAAATTCTGCAAGAAAGTCTTTGTCAAGAAAAGCATTCATTCTTTCTGCAAGACAAAACACAAGACAAAAATACTAATGTCAATCAAAGTCTAAACTCGAGTAATCTTTATGCCCATATATGCTTCTTCAATCTCTATGCAGTATATGCCACTGATGTACCAAGTTAAAATCTTACCTTCGGTCTAATGTTCGGAGCTCTTACTCCATTTTGGGGTGAAACGATCAAAGGAGCAGCTCAGAAAGAGGTGGTCTGACCTCAAACTGAGGAAGCTGGAGCAGTTAAGGAGCATTAAGAGAATGCTAGAAAAAAGTAAGTACTACTCCTGTGTCCCTATTCTTGTATTTCACAACTTGAATGTTGCTCCATGTTGTTGCTTTTTACAATTGTACATTAGAAAATTTCATCTTTAAAAATTTAGTGGGCACAGTAATCGGTCAATACAGACACATCGTTTGCCCACTACATACGATGATTTTTGAATATCCATGTTTTTAACTTTTTCTTAAAATGTCTGTTTATATTCCATAAATGTTATGACATTGTTGTCTAGATGATGTGTTTGTAACTAGAATGAAATGCAAACTTGAATCAATGTAAAGGAGAGGACACTCAGCAGTTGTTTACACATCTGCACTCACAGGAGCACTATAGTGTGGGCCAACAGAACAACCTTTTTAGGGTGTCCCACACAGGTGCTACAGTGGGTACTGGGGGGGGGGGGGACTCATGTGAGAAAATTGTCACAAAAAGGTAAGTATTCCAGCTTTGTTAAGTTAAAAAATCATGTCTTCAGCTTGGAACTGTGCCAAAACAAACAATTGTACCCCACTTGCAAGCGATGTATCATATTCCTATTTTTGACTTCAAATATGTGTGTGCTAAGTGAACCATTTGTTTCATTCTCATAGGGGAGAGAAGACTGGGGGGACACCACTCCTTGGAGCCCAGGAACCCCAGACCTCCTAAAGAACCCCAACCTCGCCAACAAGCCCAACCTGAGGATGTGGAGGAACTAGAAGTGGATAAAGGAGTGGTGGAGGAAGGAGAAGTGGAGGAAGGAGAGGTGGATGAGGTGGTGGAACTTGTCACTACAACAGATCAGTGTCTGTCACCACAGCTTCAGGTAAGAGATGTAGGCCTGCAGATTTTTTATATATTAATTTTTTTATTAGGGGATGAACATGTTGAAGAAAGTCCTTGATTCTCCAGTGATATTGCACAAAGAATAATCCAACAAATAATGGAGTGTAGTAGTGAACTGGACGTCATGAAGAAAAGGATGAATTCTATGGAGCATACATTTAAGGACATCATTGCTGTGTTGGGGCGAATAGAATAAAACCCCCCTTTTTATTCTAAGTTTTTCAACACTTTTTTTGCACTTTTTCTAACAATAGCGAGGAGACGCGGCACTGTATTGAACGGGATCCGACGTGGATTTCCGCCAATACCAGGCACTGTGTTTGGTATGAATCCTGAGCGGGAACTCCATGCCAATTTTTAAATCAAAATCCGGCATGGGTTCCCCCTCCAGGAGCATACCAGGCCCTTCGGTCTGGTATAGATTTGAAGAGGACTCCCCTAAGCCAAAAAATCGGCGTGGGGGTCCCCCTTAAAATCCAAACCAGACCCTTATCCGAGCACGCAACCTGGCAGGCCGCAGGGGAAGAGGGGGGATGAGAGAGCGGCCCCCCTCCCTCCTGAACCATACCAGGCCGCATGCCCTCAACATGGGGGGTTTGGTGCTCTGGGGCAGGGGGGCGACCTGCGGCCATCCCACCCCAAAGCACCCTGTCCCCATGTTGATGGGGACAAGGGCCCCTTCCCAACAACCCTAGCCGTTGGTTGTTGGGGTCTGCGGATGGGGGCTGATCGGAATCCAGGAGCCCCCTTTAATAAGGGGGCCCCCAGATGCCGGCCCACCACCCTATGTGAATGAGTATGGGGTACACCGTACCCCTACCCATTCACCTGGTTGAAAAAAATGGCAATAAAAAAACACACACAGCTTTTTAAAGTAATTTATTACACAGCCCCGGGGGGTCTTCTTCCGACTTCGGGGGTCTCCGGTGTCGTCTCCGCGCTCTCCAACCAATGGCCAGGGTTGTCAGGAAGAGGCCCTTGTCCCCATCAACATGGGGACAGGGTGCTTTGGGGTGGGGGGGCCGCAGGTCGCCCCCCTGCCCCAGAGCACCAAACCCCCCATGTTGAGGGCATGCGGCCTGGTACGGTTCACAAGGGAGGGGGCCGCTCTCTCGACCCCCCCTCTTCCCCTGCGGCCTGCCAGGTTGCGTGCTCGGATAAGGGTCTGGTTTGGATTTTGAGGGGGACCCCCACGCCGATTTTTCGGCTTAGGGGAGTCCCCTTCAAATCCATACCAGACCGAAGGGCCTGGTATGCTCCTGGAGGGGGAACCCATGCCGGTTTTTGATTTAAAAATTGGCGTGGAGTTCCCGCTCAGGATTCATACCAAACACAGTGCCTGGTATTGGCGGGAATCCACGTCAGATCTCCATCTACCGGCAATGCGTGTCGCTCATTGTGAAAGGAAAAACAACATTTTTCCTTTCCCGATGACGAGACAGCTCGGCGCTAGCTCTCGCGACGGGGCTCGTAGGGTGTCAATCTCGCCGCTAGAAGAGGCGAGATTGACACAATATCCGCGGCACCTACTGTATCTGCCATCACTGGATCTCCATGTACGTGTTTTGTGGGTGCAACCCCTTCCTCACAACTCAAGTAGGTGAAAGGAAGAAGGGGTTGCACCCCCAAAACTTGTTGAATGATCCCACATGATGGCGGATAGCACATGTTGACAATAGGGATGAAGAAGTAAATAACCTATTTTACCCTCAAAAATATTGCGTGCATCTTCAAATTTTGTCTTGTTCAGGGGTGACAACACCCCTTCTTATGAAGGGCAGATAGACATTTTTTGAAAAATCTAATATCTGAGAAATTGCCTAGAGGTTTACATTGTTGTATTTTGAGGTATGTTTATGAGATTAATTTCATACAAAAAAAATATAATGCCAGTTTATGGCAAACCAAAAAAATGTGTTAAAAAAAAAGTAGACAAAAAATGTTCTAAAGACCATGTGTGATTGTGCACAGAGTAGAAAAATTTGAAATACAACAAAGTGTGGCTTCTTTTTTTTAAATCCACTATAACCTTTTTTGGGTTTATTTTTGGTGTTACCAGTGAAATGTTTGGTGTTTACTAAGGAAAATACACTTGGCACTACAAGTACACTTTGAAAAACTAGGAGACAGCTAAAATAAAAACAAACAATAAATCAAAAATTAAAGTTCAGCAATTATTTTTTTATTTTTTGGGTAATCCTAAAAATGATTAAACATTGGCTGGCATTGGAATGGCCCCCCTACCCATGAAATAGTCAACATAGTTCTGGCAGACTGCACGGGCACTTTGGGGGGCAAGCCAACACGGACATGTTCTAGGCCCGGCAGGGCATTGTCTGCTGCAAGTCCGGCCTAGGGCCCAACTCATATATTCAGTTTTAAGGAGTATGTGGGTTATGATATCCTGACACTAGCTAGTGTGCAGCATCCATTATATTATTTTATTTTATTTAATGTTATTTTTTTTGTTTTGTTTTGTTGTATTTAATAATATATTTCTGCCATCTCTCAAATTTTCTGCAACAAAGAACTAAAGGGTTAAACAGTCATCAGGTCCCTGGCACAGAGTGTTAGTAATCATTTAGGTTTTACTGTAATTGTGTTATCTTGCAAACCACTGGATAAAGGTATTAATAAAACCCATTTATCAATATGAGCTAAATGTGACTTCATTATTTTTCTATTGATTCTTTTATTGCACTATTTCATATCTTACTTGCATGGTAGTTTTAATCAGCGTTCATTTTTTTACTGCATTTTTACTTTAAGCAAGTGACGAAAAATAAAAGTTTATTAATACTAGGCCAAGCGGGTTATTATTATTTTAAATTAACCCCCATACATAGAAATAATGGTTTATATCAGACAGCCACAGTCTTTATGCTAATAAAATGGTTAGCAATAAAGTAAATTAGATAATTTGAAAGATAACAAATACTTCTGAATATACCTCACTAAAAACAGCTCTATCTCCCTGCTGGACAAGCATTTTTAAGGTCTTGTCACTTTCCATTTAATCATTAAAAGGCTAGGAAGTAGTAAATGCCATATTTCATTTTCATCAATATAAATGGGGTTCATTTGGTCACTGTCAAGCATGAATAGTGCACCAATTTCCAACAGGGATGATAGACTTTCTACTGTATTTCTTATCCGTCTGAATGAAACATTTTCCAGGAAACAAGCATAATGGCTAGAAGTTAGAAGTCAGAAGAGACGGTTTGTAAACTGTGTTTTTCTGTTAGCTTTTCTCCTTTAAAGTTGGAAACTTTTAGAGTTAGTAACTAATTTTAACATTGCATGTCCTGATGTTGGGTCATATTGTATATGTGAGAATAGATGGATAGGAAAATCAAAGAAGAAATTCTGGTGAAATGTATAAAATGGAAAATTGTATCAAATACTTACTATAATTTTCCTTTCCTGATGTCAAACCATGGCAGCATAGCTGTAATAGAGCTCCACCTCTCAGCCACTCCCTCAGGACCAGTGAATAACATAACAAAGATGTAGTTAGGCCCACCCCATTCTTTGTATAGAGCTACATATTGAAATGCAAATGGTGGGCATGTACGCTGCCATGGTTTGGCGTCAGGAATGGGAAATTACAGTAAGTATAGAAAATGGGAAGGTTCCCCCAAGGGTTTTTTTTTAGCGGCTTGAGGTATTAAATTCAAAGAATAGGATTGTGTATGAATAAGATCTGAATTTATTCAATTAAACAATGAGTAAAAATTACAAATACATAAAATTAATTGATCAAGTTATACACTCTGGTTACAAACATAGGTATAAAAAGCAGGAAATCAATAATACAATGCATGGTGTGCAATCGATGAGTTAGAATCCATATGAGTACCCCAACGCATTTCGACCATCATGGTCTTCCTCAGGGGATTGTACTCTAGTGGGGTATATTAGAGAATTATTAGGGTTCCAACAATTGATAACATCAATGATGCATAAAGTGGAATTATATTTACCGCTCAAATAGTAGGATTTGAAATGTGACACATAACCAGAGATTGTGAATGAATATGTACATGGGTCCAAAAATCCTTGCATGATGTCCCCTGCTCCTCCAAGTGGGGTCCAGACAAAATAGGGCTTGCAAGGGGTCACATGTATGGACCATCGGGGGGGGGGCAGATAGGCGACACCTGCGGTGTAATAGAGTAAATTACTTTGGTATAGATTATATGGATTGTTGATATACTCAAACAGGCTAATGACGATTTGGTATTGTTGAACTATCCCCACCCGCATGTCAAAAACGAATTAGCCTCAACATAAATTGAGACAAACATGTGTTGATGTTGGTATTAATAATGTCTAACTAAGTCTCTTGATAGGATTATTATGATTGGGTCTATTGCTATATCAAACCCAGAAAGGTATGATAGATGTGATATATATATATATATATATATATATATATATATATATATATATATATATATATATATGTATATATATATATATATATATATATATATATATATATATATATATATATATATATAGAGTCGGCCACATAATGACATCAGTGCAATAAATCAGTGTGGAGTGAATGGGTGCAAAGAGGATGTTAAAAATGAGTGAGCTGTGAGTGTGAGTGTGGGGTGAGGAGTGTGTGTAAAATGATCAATATGGTGAGTAAAAGTGTGGGAGTGTGTGCAACTAATTATGTACAAAGAAAAAATGTGTATATATAAAAAAAAATACATAAATGAAAATGGAAATACAAAATAAAAACGAAGATGTATATCACAACAAAGGAGGTGCTGGATGAGAGAATAAGTGTGAATGTGATATGGTGTGGGTGAAAGAAAGAATATGTGAGATGTGAAGGTGAAATGTGTAGTGCAAGACTGTCAGTGTGTGACCCAAACCATATTAGTAGTTGGATATTTGCAATATAGGATTAAAGAAACGCACAGTGGTGCTATAAGCAATGTTGGCAAGATTATAGAGAAAATGTAGAAACATTGTTGGCTGGTGGGGAGATAGGTTTGATATACTGAATGAAGTACTTACATTTAACCCAGTCTTTATGTATGTATGATCTCCTCGGAACACATCCAGGTCCGAAGGAGATACAGGCTTAAGTAGGGTCTAAGCCCATTAATGGCAGGTGGCACAACCCCTCCTCCCCCCTCCGTCCGTCCGTGCCACCAGGATGGCGGCCAGTGTGGCTCCCTCGACGTCCTTGTGAGCCAACGGCTCCGACCGCTGTCGTCACCCCCGTCGCAATTGCGCAATGCCATGACGTCATGACGCACGTGGGGCCATTGCCGCACGTGCGCAATGCGTCTCTGGATGTTCAGCGGTGAGCAAAGGATGCCGCCGGCATAGTAATGCTCCCTCTGGCGGCCTAAGGAGGAAAAGCCACACAATGAGGGAGCATAATAGGGGAGAATCGTGAATGCTTTCATGTCTCCCACCGTGCCGGGAAGCCTGTATAAGAGCCGGCACCCGCCCTCTGGGGAGGAGGGGAGGAAATGGAGGATGGGACCATGTAGTGCTCATTCACTGAAAAGAAGAAACAGTTTATTTGCAATGTCAAAAACATGAATAATGATATAAAATAATAATAATTCAAAGTTGATGAGATTAAAGTGTCATAGGTTTAAAGAGCTGTAGGCTTGGAGAGTATACAAAGTCCTGCATATAGATAGATAGGTGTTCCAATGAGTTAAGCCAAGGTTATTTATTATTTATTCCTGGATTAATGCATTTGGACAGTCCTTTCGTGTGTATAACTTGATCATTTTTATGTATTTGTAATTTTTACTTATTGTTTAATTGAATAAATTTGGAATTAATTATGCTCACAAAACGAGGTATTACTGTATTCAGAACATAGGATCGACATAATGAAATATGTCCTGTTGGTTTAGAACTGGCTAGCCTGCTGCAAATGTAACCCTTTAAAATGAACCAGTGACCGGTATATTTTCTTTTTTTACATACAGTAAAACCTTGGTTTGAGAGTAACTTGGTTTGAGAGGGTATTGCAAGACAAGCAACATTTTTTAATACATTTTGACTTGATATACAAGTGATGTCTTTATATAAGAGTAGCATCATGTCACAACTGAGTATGAAAGAGAAGAGGCGCCTGGTTACAGTTAATGAAGGTACAACATTTAGCAACATATTGCTACACTTAGAGGCGCCTCTCTTATATTTTATACTCTGTAGCTCCTGCTGGATTTTGCTTAAAATTCCCTTGTGGAGGCTGCCATTTGTGGATGGACATTTTATGGTTACACAACCTGGTCACATTGCTATAATCTTTTTATATGGACTAAAAACTGGAGGACTTATGAATAAATGGTTGTGGAATGAATCATTTGAGTTTCCATTATTTCTTATGGGGAAATTTGCTTTTATACACAAGTGCTTTGGATTACAAGCATGTTTCTGGAACAAATTATGCTTGCAATACAAGCTTTTACTGTATTTACCTTTTTCAAATGTCTTCAGTCCATGACACTCTTGGACTTCTTCACTTTGTCTCTTCCCTGGCCAAGGGCAGCCCTCTGCTGATGCAGAGAGCGTTGCTGGCATAATAATTACGCTATGAACAAAGCCCATACTGGTGATGCCCAATCATTCATAGTATGTCCTCAGTCTTCTGAGTTAAATAATGCTGGACATAAAACTGGTACGACATTGTAAGACTGAGGACATGTTCAATTTTCATGGGAGCTAAACTACCCTCAGGGATTGTAGGGGACCTTCCGCCCAACACATTATGGGCTCCACCTCCTTCAATAATGTACTGCCACAAGTTCTTCCTTGGCATTGCATATAGGCAATTGCTGCCCTGTTGTCTAACTGCAGAGGGACTGGTCTGTCCCTGATCTTGTGATGCAGGACCAAGAGTGCCATAAAGGCTACCCAAACCTCTAGCACATTCAAGACCAGACCTTTGCCTGGGAATCTCCACTTGCCCTTAACTGACAGTCCCTCGCAGTGCACCCCACAGCCTGTCTCGTTGGTGTCTGTTGTAAGAGTGATCCAGTCTATTGATCCTAAGTGGCGTGATGTCCTCAAGGTTTCTCTCTTCAGCCACCATTGCACTCCTCCTACTAAGCAACACTGTTATTAACTGCGCTAGGTTCTGTTTCCTCCATTGCACTAAGAAACCCAACTGAAACTAACGCAGGTGCCAGTGTGCCCAAGGGATCATCGGATTGCAAGATTAAATTGTGCCCAAAAGACTGAGGCACTGGGAGGCCATCAAGTGAGTGAAAGTCTTTGCCCTTAAGATTGTCTTCCTGACTGTCTCTGCTTTTTCTGGTGGAAGCGAAATTAGGGCATTGGTGGTGTCGAAGAGCATCCCCAGGTTCACTAACTGTTGGGATAGATCGAGTTGGCTCTTCTTGAATTTATGATCCAGCCATATCCTTGCAGGGTATGAATGAGCATCTCTCGGTGTGCCGACAATTGTTTCTTATCCCTGGCCAGAAGAAGAATATCATCCAGGTAGTGGTGAACCTGCAGACCCTGCGCTCTAAGTGGGGCTAACACAGCAATTAGAACTTTTGTGAACATCCTCAGACATGTTCATAGGCCGAAAGGATGGCTGTTGAATTGTAGATGTGTGTGACCAACCGCAAATCTCAGATACACTATATTACCGAAAGTATTGTGACGCCTGCCTTTACACGCACATGAAATTTAATGGCATCCCAGTCTTAGTCCGCAGGGTTCAATATTGAGTTGGCCCACCCTTTGCAGCTATAACAGCTTCAACTCTTCTGGGAGGGTTGCCCACAAGGTTTAGGAGTGTGTCTATGGAAGTGTTGGACCATTCTTCCAGAAGTGCATTTGTGAGGTCAGGCACTGATGTGGAGGAGAAGGCCTGGCTTGCAGTCTCCACTCTAATTCATCCCAAAGGTGTTCTATTGAGTTGAGGTCAGGACTCTGTGTAGGCCAGACAAGTTCCTCCACCCCAAACCCGCTCATCCATGTCATGTCTTTATGGACCTTGCTTTGTGCACTGGTCCAAATCATTTAGTGGAGGGGGAAATATGGTGTGGGGTTGTTTTTCAAGACATTTTGGACAACTTCATGATCTCAACATTGTGGAACAGTTTGGGGATGGCCCCTTCCTTTTCCAACATTACTGCGCACCAGTGCACAAACAAGGTCTATAAAGACATGGATGAGTGAATTTGGGGTGGAGGAACTTGACTGTCCTGCACAGAGTCCTGACCTCAACCCGATAGAACACCTTTGGGATGAATTAGAGAGGAGACTGCGAGCTAGGCCTTCTCGTCCACATCAGCGCCTGACCTCACAGATGCGCTTCTGGAAGAATGGTCAAACATTCCCATAGACACACGCCTAAACCTTGTGGGCAGCCCTCCCTGAAATTAGTCTAGCTGGAAAGGAAAACAGTGACAGAGAGTGGGTTTTGGACATAAAATAATTTATTAATTTTTTTAGGTAACAAAAATCTCAGGGTGAAAGCAAAAAATATTTCCCAGCAGAGGGAGTCAGAGGGAAGCTTACTAATTCAGACACCAAAAAGGAATTACAGGCCAAAGAGGCCATGCATTTCCCAACTAACAAAGGCAGTCTGAGCCTTTTTAATTGCCCCAGAAGAGCAAGAGCAAGAGACTTCCCCCAGGACTCCCCCTCCCACTGATGGCAAGAAAGCATCCCTTGCCCAAAGTCAAGATGGCACCTGGCCCTCCCTGTCACTAGTGAAGAGGCCTACGGAATACTGAGCATGACAGATGAGAGTGATGCAGAGTCCTCACTGTCAGAATTAGGCTCAGTATTTGAACCTGTAGAGAGCAGCAGCACCCTGAAAGATAGCTCTGACGACGGAGTCGAGGTCCATGCTATGGTCAGGTATACCCGACCCTATTCCCCTGTTGCTGAGGTGCTACAATTGCATGATTCTCATATGCAGCAGAGTGCCTTTACTAGTGCTGCTCTGAACTGGTGAGCACCAGCGGCCTAGTACATCCTGGTTGCACACAAACCAGCACTGCAGTAACACTTGATGATGTGACGAGTCCCATAAGTGCAGTTCAAACTGGTGTCCCGCAGCCACCAAGAATTCAAACACAGGCCCGTAGAGCCCATAGTGCTCTTCCTGATGCACTTGCAAATCCTGATTGGCAGCCCACAGATTCTGCAGCGCCCAATTCTGCAGCGCCCGTGGAAACAGCTGATTTTTTTTTAGCTGTTTTTCACGGAAGATCTGTACCGTTCTTTTGTGGACCGAAGCAATTTATATGCCGATCAATGTATCGCCGCATATCATTAAATCTATAGATAAGACATTGGGCAGAAAAGAAGGGTAAGGGGAGGGTGGGAAGAGGAAGAAAGGAGAAGGGAGGACATAGAAAATTAAAGGCATTACCAACAGTAGTGGAGTAGCTCTGTGCTTAGGTTTGACGTCAAGACAAAGCAAGCTGATGAGGGAGAACAGCAGAATCTGCCATACTGTTGGAAATCTGGGGACTGAGCCCATATTTGTGGGGAAACAGCGCCCTCTAGTGACCATAGGGGGAAATAACAGAGGTCTCAAGAAAATAGCAAAACTGAAGTAAGCACTGAAAACAGAGTCAATGAAGACTCTGCAAACCCTAGTGTGCAGAACGTGGCAACACACACACAGAGGGTTACCCGCCCTGGCCTAAAAGCAAGATAAACAGTCTAAATATGATAACAAGCAAACCGGTGGGGACCCCCAGGAGCCCAGGGGAGACATCCCAGAGGTAACCTGAGTGGCTCTAGGGGATGGTCCCTAGTGTGAGGGTCCCCCTCAGCCACCTGCAGATATAACATAATAGTAAACATCTATTAGATGAGGCATATAGCTAAAATAAACTATTTTAAACTAGTAACAATGCAGATAAGACATAACAGTTGTCTCGGCAGCACACTCGGCAGATCCCAGGGTACCCTGTCCAGCTTAGGTCAAGCAACCAACTGTGGGTCGCTAATCATAGTCAGTGTTCCTGGGGTCAGGAGAAAGGGAAAAATATTTCCCAACAGCCAGTGGGAGGTTGGAGGAATTCATTCTGCTGGCAATTTGGATGCGTTGGAATGGGAGCGCTACCTGTAGCCTGAAGAGTAATCTAACAGGTCTCTATTTATATGGCTGTGTAGAGCTGGGTGGGGTCGTACTATAAAATCCCAAAATATAATATAATGGCAGAGTAAAAACAGAGACTGGGGTTCACAGCGTGCATTCCAGCTGCATTCCACCCGATACTCTCAAAAACCGTAAGTGATGTAGTTTGCGTGGCTCCGCCTTCCTCATGGACGTCATCTGACTTGCTCTACACAGCCATATAAATAGAGACCTGTTAGATTACTCTTTGGGCTACAGGTAGCGCCACCACCCCCACTCTTTTCTCTCTAATACCGCTAGAGCTTTCCCTGGGGAGCTCATTAGGGGGGGCTGCAACCTTCTATACCTAAGTGCGGAATCTCCTACCTTTCACGTTGGAATGGGAGCGTTTCTTCTTTGTGAAGGTTGTCCATCCAGTGGAAAGAGGCAGGCCAGGGGTCGCTGCTTGTAGGGGCCAGTCTGGTATGTGTATTGAGGCAATTCAAAAGTTCCCCAAAAGTTAGCCAGGTCTCCAAGCGCTGTCTTGCCATTGTAAGAAGCCGAAAGCTTAAAGGGAAATCCCCATCTGTATTTCATTTTTTTTAGCTTGCAAGGCATCTGTGATGGGCCTAAGGGCTTTCCTCATCAGAAGAGTCTGCCTGAACAGGTCAGCCAGCAGCATGACTGGAGTGTCATTAGAGAGAATAGAGTCTTGTGAGCGTGCAGCTTGCATGATATCAGCTTTGATGTTAAAGAAATGGATCCTGCAAATGACATCTTTCAGGTAGGCTGGGTTTGGGTTGCGAGGCCCCAGTGATCTGTGGACACAATCAATTTCAATCGGGGAGTTTTTGGGTTTAGCTAGGAGTGGGTTGAATATGGCTGTGACTGCAACTGCTAAGTCCTTTGGTTCCACCGTTTCTGGCAGACCACGGATCCTTATATTATTGGGTCTGCTTCTGTTCTCTTGGTCATCCAACCCATAAAAGATTTGCTGTATTTGTATGGTGTGTTGTTGGAGAATCTCCTCGTGTTCAGTGATCTTTGTAACTGAATTCTCCACTGTGAATTCAATGTCCTCAATGCGGTGACCTATGTCCCTGCGGAGGTCAGTTAGATCCTGTTTGTATGATCTCTCCAGCCGGTTGATATAGGATTCTATATAATTTTTAGTAGGCAGTGCTTTTATGTACGCTTCCATGTCCCAGCCATCCCTGGAGCTGTGAGATGTGGGCGAGGGGCTTCTGGAGCAGGGAGAACCATGCTCTGAGTCCCGTGGGAGTGTGGTGACTGTCTGAAATGTACCTGTGAGTCAGCCTCAGCTGTGGCTGCACGCGTCACCGCTATGATTAAACACTAAGAAAGTGTGAAACTAGTCAGGTCTAACCAGAATTTTGTGACTTGCTGTGCTGTATTTGGATTTTTGAAGATTTTACATAATAAAGGCTTTTTATTGGAGTGCTGCTGTCCAGAAGACTTGATCTTTTGTTTTGACGCGTCACCGCCATCTTGGAAGCCGGGGGTGTTCCTGTTGTCCGGCCCGTTTTTCGGAAAAAAGCATCCGATTTCACCCGCTTTTTGTGCTCCAGTGGATCGGGGAGCTGTACTGCTGCTGCACCTGCTCATGGGGTGAGATGGGTGCTGAGTGTGCCGTCGGTGTAGCGGTAATTATAGCGGTCAGCGCGGGAGATCAGAGGAGACACGTCATATCCCGCCATGCGCCAAGCCATGCCCCCCAAGCGTGCCACTTTTTAGACATAATTTTTAATTAGGAATTGGCGCATGTGGCACTGTGCGATCTAATTGCCTGGGTTTTTACCCAATAGCTTGTAAATTCCCGAATTAGATGGGAGAGAGCCTGTCTGAGATGTAATGAATTGCTTGCAGTTAGGTGGAAGGACAAACAGAACATTTTCATTCTGTCTTCCATTCACACAGATACGACAGTCCAAACTGCAACAGCAACTGGTGTTGTTGAGAAGCCCCTCTGTGTCCATGACTACAACCTTAAAATGGGAGGGGTTGACTTCAACGATCAGATGATAGGGCCGTACTTAGTTGCCCACAAGGCTAGACGCTAGTGCAAAAACATGTCTGTAAATTTATTCCAATAAGCTCTGTTTCATGCTTATGTACTATACAGTAGACTTGTGCACAATGGAAAAATTTGTTCCGTTTCGGTTCGTTTCTTTCCGGTCCTGTTGATTCGTAATCATTCGTAATTTTGCTAGACGGGATTTTTCGTGTTCGGACTCATTCGTATTTTTGCAAGCGACATTTTTCGTTGAATTTTTTGTTGCTTTATAATTCGTACTTTCGGTAGAGTACGTTGTTTTTCGTTGATTCTGGACACAACTCCTACTTTCGTAACTTTTTTTGGGTTCGTTGATTCGTAATTTTCCGTGTCTCTCTCACAACGACGCTGCCTATTATGCCTAATGTGCTTCGAATGGATTTGTACTTTTCTAAATACATAGCGGTTATTTGTAACGATTCGAAATCTCGTATTTTACTTTCGTTTTTTACATGCGGCTATAGGCTCCGCCCCTGTACACCATTTTGAGAGGGTTCAGCACGGTGAGGGAGAAGCAGAGAGCAGAGCAGAGTGAGTGTTATTGTGCTTCGAATGGATTCGAAATCTCGTATTTTACTTTCGTTTTTTCATGCGGCTATAGCCTCCGCCCCCTGTACACCATTTTGAGAGGGAGTTCAGCATGGTGAGGGAGAAGCAGAGAGCAGAGTGAGTGTTATTGTGCTTCGAATGGATTCGTACATTCGTAACTTTTTTCATAACGAATTATGCCGAAGACCTTCGGGCATTCGCTATTTTGCGGTATAATTTATTTCGGATTCGGTTTTATTCGTAATTGCTCTGTTCGGAAATTCGAATGCTTCCGAATGTCCGAAAGTTGCTAAATTCGGACGAATTTCGATTCGTTACGAAACGAATTGCACAAGCCTACTATACAGAGAGTCAGGAAAAAGTGGATCCTTCCTAAAATTCCAGGAAGAGATCACAGCCCTTTTGTATCCAGAAGGTGCTGTGACTAGAGTTGAGCGGACACCTGGATGTTCGGGTTCGACGGGTTCGGCCGAACTTCGGTAAAAAGTTCGAGTTCGGGACCGAACTTGATCAGAACTTGACCCCGATCCCGAACCCCATTGAAGTCAATGGGGACCCGAACTTCTGAGGACTATTCGCGCTTGTTTCCCATGCTTAGAACTGTCCCTGCATAAAGTGTAATTTCTGAAGGAAAAAAAGTCATTTAAAATTCACTCACGGCTATTAATGAATTGTCGGCTCCCGGCAATACATAGAAAAGTCATTGAAAAAAAAAAGCGTGGGGGTTCTCCCAAATTCAATTACCAGGCCCTTCAGGTCTGGTATGGATATTAAGGGGAACCCGGCCGCAAATTAAAAAAAAAAATGCGTGCGTTCCCCCAAATATCCATACCAGGCCCTTCAGGTCTGGTATGTATTTTAAGGGGAACTCCACCCCAAATAAAAAAAAAATGGTGTGGAGTACCCCCCAAAATCCAGACCAGACCCTTTATCCGAGCACACAACCCGGCAGGCCGCAGGAAAAGAGGGGGGGACGAGAGAGCGCCCCCCCTCCTGAACCGTACCAGGCCACATGCTGATGGGGACAAGGGCCTCATCCCCACAACCCTTGCCCGGTGGTTGTGGGGGTCTGCGGGCGGGGGGCTTATCGGAATCTGGAAAACCCCTTTAACAAAGGGGACCCCCAGATCCCGCCCCCCCTATGTGAATTGATAATGGGGTACATTGTACCCCTACCATTTCACAAAGAAAGTGTAAAAAATAGTAAAAAAAAATACACAGACACCATTGGGAAAGGCCTTTATTTAAAAAAAAAAAAACATTCCAGCAATGAAATCCAGTGTCCCGCGGCGATACATTGTACCCCTACCATTTCACAAAGAAAGTGTAAAAAATTGTAAAAAAAATACACAGACACCATTGGGAAAGTCCTTTATTAAAAAAAAAAAAAACATTACAGCGATGAAATCCAGTGTCCCGCGGCGATCCTGATGTCCAGCACTGTCCAGACGAAATGTCATTGGCTGGGCCTGAGCGGACCTGAATAACTCTCCTATTTTAACACTGACTAAAAATAGGAGAGTTATTCACCAGACATGTATGCATACAAAATAGTTATATATATATATATTGTGAGGGGGTTAACTCGGTAGCGGGTGTGTGTGACCCCCTGGTTGGGCTCCCCACACAAAAACAGGGCCAGCAGACGGAGGTTGTGGTTTTCAAAATCAAAAGGTGCGGTTTATTTCTCTATGTACAGTGACAAAAACACAGCAAAGCCAAAAAGAAACAAACAAAATAAATCCTGGTCAGTTTGACCTCTGACTAAACATGCAGGTTTCCTAAACTAACAACTGGGATCAGCCTGGTGCTGTCCTAGTCCCTAAGTCCCTGGTTTAGTAAAAGTCCAAACAAATAGCCACACAGGCTTTGCCTCACCGCACAGGGGTTCACTCTCCCTAGACAGTCCACACAGGTCTGGTTCCAGGCATGAGCTAACACCTAATGAATCTGGGAGTTCTTATAGAGGCCTAAATGAGCTGACAAGCTTCAGCTGGCCTCATCAACTCCCTGTCTGTACGACGCCCCACACTCTCCCTAGAGGTATGAGTCATCCATGAGCCCACTAGCCTTAGCTGGGCTTATACAACTCTCCACCTAGTTGTATAAGTCGGCATAAAGCCTGAATCTGGGAGAAATATATCTACCCCCCTGGATGCAACCAGGTGACTTTACCTTCCTGCTGTCACATACCCCCCCCTCTTGTTTTAACCTTGGGGTTGGAACACCAGCAATCAGGCATTCATGTACTCGAGACAAAGCATCCACATTCCCCATTTGAACGCCAGGGCAATGCTTTACTGTGAAGTTGAATTCCTGTAGGGCCAGGAACCACCTATTCACTCTTCTATTTGTCTCCTTGTTTTGAGCCATCCACTTTAACGGAGCGTGATCCGTAACCATGTCAAAGTGCCTACCTAGCAGATAGTACCGAAGGGAATCTAGAGCCCACTTCACCGCTAAACACTCCTTTTCAACCGTGGCGTAATTTACCTCATGGGACTTCAACTTCCTGCTGAGGTAAATGACTGGGTGCTCTTCCCCGTTCCAGACCTGGGACAATACTGCTCCTAACCCCACATCTGACGCATCACTTTGTACGACAAAGTCTTTAGAGAAGTCGGGTGAGTACAACACTGGCTGGCTACATAAGGCTTGTTTCAAGAATTGGAATGCTGCCTCAGCCTCGGGGGTCCATTTAATCATGACCGACCCTTTCCCTTTCATCAGGTTGGTTAGGGGCACAGCCTTAGAAGCAAAGTGGGGAATGAAGCGCCGATAATAACCCGCGATTCCCAGAAAGGCTCGTACCTGCTTCTTGCTGTTGGGACGCGGCCAACTCTGGATGGCCTCGACTTTGTTGAGTTGGGGTTTTATTACTCCCCTGCCAATGGTGTACCCAAGATATTTGGCCTCCTCCTGCCCAATGGTACACTTCTTGGGGTTAGCCGTAAACCCCGCTTCCCGAACAGAGTCCAGGACTGCTTGCACTTTTGGCAGATGTGAGGCCCAATCTGTGCTATGGACAATTACGTCATCCAGGTAAGCCGCAGCATACTTCCGATGGGGCCTCAGCATCTGGTCCATTTTCCGCTGGAATGTGGCCGGCGCATTCTGTAACCCGAACGGCATTCTCTTATATTGGAACGCCCCGTCTGGGGTTACAAATGCGGTTTTCTCTTTGGCCGACTTGGCCAGGGGAATTTGCCAATACCCTTTTGTGAGGTCAAGAGTCGTCATGTATCGGGCTGTTCCCAGCCGGTCGATCAACTCATCTATACGTGGCATGGGGTAGGTGTCAAATTTTGTAACTTTGTTCAACTGACGAAAATCGTTACAAAATCGCCAGCTCCCATCCGGTTTAGGCACCAACACAATGGGACTAGACCAATCACTTTGGGACTCCTCTATCACCCCTAAGTTCAGCATTTTCTGTACTTCCTCCCGTATTGCCTCCCGTCGGGCCTCTGGGATCCGATAGGGTTTTAACTTCACCCTTTCACCGGGCGGGGTAATAATATCATGCTCTACCCCAGATGTTTGTCCCGGCAGCTCAGAGAACACCTCCTTGTTGCGAAGCACAAACTCCTTAACCTCCTGTTGTTGGGGTTGTGACAAGGTGGCTGCTATTCCAACCTCCGGAATCACGCAACCAGTTTGAGCTGGTGACCAAGTTTCTGCGACTAGGGACTCTCTATCCCTCCAGGCTTTCAACAGATTGACGTGATATATCTGTTCGGGCTTTCGCCTTCCTGGTTGTCTGACCTTGTAATTCACTTCGCTCACTTTTTCCATTATCTCGTAGGGGCCTTGCCATTTGGCAAGGAATTTACTTTCAACCGTAGGGACAAGTACCAATATCCTATCCCCCGGGGAAAAGGTACGGGTCTTTGCTCCACGGTTGTACACTCTCTGCTGTGCCAACTGCGCTTGGGCCAAATGTTCCTTCACGATGGGCATTACCTGTGCAATTCGATCTTGCATCAGGGCGACATGCTCAATCACACTCCTGTGGGGAGAACTCTCACTTTCCCAAGTTTCCTTGGCAATATCCAACAGCCCTCTTGGGTGTCTCCCATACAGTAACTCAAAGGGGGAGAATCCCGTAGAGGATTGGGGCACCTCCCTAATAGCAAACATCAAATAAGGAAGTAGACAGTCCCAATCCTTTCCATCTCTATCCACCACTTTCTTCAACATTTGTTTTAGGGTTTTGTTGAATCTTTCAACCAGCCCATCGGTTTGGGGGTGATACACAGATGTACGCAATTGCGTCACTTTGAACAATTTACACAGCTCTTTCATAACCCGGGACATAAAGGGTGTACCTTGGTCCGTAAGCAGTTCTTTACAAATACCCACCCGGCTAAAAACAAGAGATAGCTCTTTGGCTATGGTTTTGGCCGAGGTATTTCTGAGAGGGATCGCTTCTGGATAACGGGTGGCATAGTCCATTATAACCAATATGTACTGGTGCCCCCTAGCGGACTTGATTATAGGACCTACCAAATCCATTGCGATTCTCTCAAACGGGACCTCAATGATGGGTAGAGGGACCAGCGGGCTACGGAAATGTGGCATCGGGGCCGACCTCTGACACACAGGGCAGGAGGAACAATAATTTTCTATGTCCTTCATCACCCCAGGCCAATAGAATCTCTGTAATACCCTCTCTCGGGTTTTCTCTGTCCCCAGATGACCTCCAAGAATGTGCCCATGGGCCAACTCCAACACCAACTTCCTGTAAGGTTTGGGCACCACCAGCTGCTCAACGGTTTCTTCTGCCCTTTTTGCCACCCGATACAGTAGGTCCTTCTCTACGCTGAAGTATGGGTAAGTGCAGGTATTATCTGGGTTCACTAACTCGCCATCTATTTCCACTACGTTTTCCCGTGCCTTTATTAGGGCGGGGTCTTTTAACTGTTCTGTGGCAAAATTTTCCCTGTGAACCTCCAGATCAGAAAACTCCACAGACGGTAGGTTTTCGTCTGAGGAGGTGGGCTCCTCTCCAGTTTCTTGAGTCTCCCCTGCCAATACTGACAAGGGAAATTCTGGAGAGTCCTCACCACTCTCAGAGGAGTTCTGGCTATCACATTCCTGGTACATGGGGCACCAGTGGGGGGCTCAGGATCATCCCACAGTTCCCAGAACTTCGGAAAATCCCTTCCCACAATGGCATCATGCGGTAATTGAGATACTAACCCCACTGGATGAGAGAGGGTACCTTTGGGGGTCTCGAAACACACTGTAGTCACTGGATACTCTCGGGTGTCCCCATGCACACAAATAACAGCTACCTTGCTATTCCCAGAGACCTCTGTTTTAACTAATTCAGCCTTTATCAGGGTCACAAGGCTACCTGAATCCAGTAATACCACAACATTTCTACCATTAATACACATTTTGCATAAATGTTTCTCAGTTCCCCGAATGGCAGTGCATGCGACTGTCGCACACAGCGACTGACGTCTGTCCATCAGAAAGTCACATTGCATGGGTTCCTCCACAACCGGGCAATTTGCTGCAATATGCCCCGCTTGCCGGCAGCGGTAGCAAACGATCCTTCTTGCGGCCTCTTGAGCCGCTGATTTCCCAGGCTGTTCTCGCCAAACTTGGGGTAGAGCTCCCACCCTCTCACTCTCTCCACCCTCACCCCTTGGAATCCTCTTATCCGCCCCTGGGGATGGTCTGGTCTTAGGGTGGAAAGTCCGAGAGTCTCTGGAAGAGGCCGTCAGGTTCTCTGTAGCCAAGTATCTCTCTACACGATCCACAAGTTTACCGGCCGTTTCTGGGTCTCCATGGCTTACCCACTTTTGAATGGCGGTAGGAAGAGCTCTCAAGAAACGATCCATCACAACACGTTCCACAATCTCCGGTGCGGACAAAGTCTCTGGCTGTAGCCACTTCCTGCTCAGGTGAATGAGATCATACATTTGAGACCTGGGGGGTTTTCCAAGCTGGAAAGTCCAGTTATGCACACGCTGAGCCCGGACAGCCAGGGTGACACCCAGCCTTGCCAATATTTCAGCTTTTAGCATCACATAGTCTTTTGCTTGGTCAGGCTCTAGGTCATAGTAAGCCTTCTGCGATTCACCAGTTAACAGAGGAGCCACCAGTCCAGCCCACTGCTCCTCAGGCCACTTTTCTCTTTCAGCAGTCCTTTCAAATGTGGTCAAAAATACCTCTGGATCATCCTCTCCAGTCATTTTTGTCAATAAACGACTCACCCCAAAGGACGCGGTATTAGTGGGACGGCTTTCCTCACTGGTCTGCGGACGTTGCTGCATTACTGCTTCCATTTGTTGTAGTCTCTGCTCTTGCTTCTGTAACAGGTCTATGAAGCGGGCCTCAGATTGCTGCTGGGCTTGTTGATGAGCTTGCTGCTGGGCTGCAAGGCTCCTTTGCAAACCTGCATTTGTCTGCTGTTGATTGGCATTTGCTAGAGCCAGCTGTTTCAGTATCTCCTCCATGCTGGCTTAAAAAAAACTGCCACTGGTTCTCCACCAACTGTGAGGGGGTTAACTCGGTAGCGGGTGTGTGTGACCCCCTGGTTGGGCTCCCCACACAAAAACAGGGCCAGCAGACGGAGGTTGTGGTTTTCAAAATCAAAAGGTGCGGTTTATTTCTCTATGTACAGTGACAAAAACACAGCAAAGCCAAAAAGAAACAAACAAAATAAATCCTGGTCAGTTTGACCTCTGACTAAACATGCAGGTTTCCTAAACTAACAACTGGGATCAGCCTGGTGCTGTCCTAGTCCCTAAGTCCCTGGTTTAGTAAAAGTCCAAACAAATAGCCACACAGGCTTTGCCTCACCGCACAGGGGTTCACTCTCCCTAGACAGTCCACACAGGTCTGGTTCCAGGCATGAGCTAACACCTAATGAATCTGGGAGTTCTTATAGAGGCCTAAATGAGCTGACAAGCTTCAGCTGGCCTCATCAACTCCCTGTCTGTACGACGCCCCACACTCTCCCTAGAGGTATGAGTCATCCATGAGCCCACTAGCCTTAGCTGGGCTTATACAACTCTCCACCTAGTTGTATAAGTCGGCATAAAGCCTGAATCTGGGAGAAATATATCTACCCCCCTGGATGCAACCAGGTGACTTTACCTTCCTGCTGTCACAATATATATTGGTTGTCAAAAACAAATGTTACATAAAATTTAAATAATAATTGTGCTACATAAAAGCTTGAATATCAATTGAAACACTCACTAAATGGGAGTGTAGTACTTTTGAAATGGCACAACAATGATAAACTTCCCTGTAGAATCAATAGCCTTGTAAAAATGACAATAAGACAGAACGTCTGTTTTTCTCAATTTCAGGTAAGTAAGTGGTTAACAACGTGAAATAAAATGAGACATTTGTTATGTCAATAAAATGGAAATTATGCAAATGAAAATTTAGAAAATTGAATCTTAAGAGAAAAATCTATAAGGTGGTTACTGATTAGAGGGAAATAGTTATCCAACTGTATTATATTCAATAAGTAAATATTTAAGATAACACAAATGTATATAAGGTAAAAATCAACACAACATAATTACCCATTCCAAAATAGCTACTGAGTTGATGAGTTAAGTGTGTGTGTCTACGTGTCTGAGTCAGTGTGTGATTGAGTGTCCTTTCATGGCATCTATCCTCATCCTAAATACCATGTTAGACAATAGGATCATAAAAATTATAATAAGCTCAGCCCAAAAGGTATGACTTCTTTTCCATTGGTTGAAAAAAAATCTAATGATTAACTTTTGTGAATTCCGGTAATATCACCTTCAACCAAGCATGTCTGAGGGCAGAAAAACATGTTCTTAACAACTTCAATACAGGGCTTTTTATACCACTTCCATACCGGGCCTATTCTAGCACTTCTCTCCTACATGTACAAATCATCATTCTTTTGCTAGAAAATTACTCAGAACCCCGAAACATTATATATGTTTTTTAGCAGACACCCTAGGGAATAAAATGACGGTCATTGCAACTTTTTTTTCTTGCACGGTATTTGCGCAATAATTTTTCAAACGCCTTTTTAAAAAAAAAAAATGGTTTCATGAATTAAAAAATAACAAAACTGTAAAGTTAGCCCAATTTTTGGGGAAAATATGAAAGATGATGTTACGCCGAGTAAATAGATACCTAACATGTCACGCTTTAAAATTGCGCACACTCATGGAATGGCGCCAAACTTCGGTACTTAAAAATCTCCATAGGCGACGCTTTAATTTTTTTTACAGGTTACCAGGTTAGAATTACAGAGGAGGTCTACAGCTAGAATTGTTGCACGCGCTCTAACGCACGTGGCGACACCTCACATATGTGGTTTGAACGGCGTTTACATATGTGGGCGACTTACGTGTGCATTCGCTTTTGATCGCAAGCTACCGGGGACAGGGGCGTTTTAATTTTATTTATTTTTTATTAAAAATTTTTTTTTTTTTACTTTTTTTAATTTTTTTTACACTTATTTTACTTTTTTTTTTGATCACTTTTATTCCTATTACAAGGAATGTAAACATGTGTGTGACAGGTCCTCTTTATTGAGAGATGCGGGGTCAATAAGACCCCACATCTCTCCTCCAGGCTGGAAAGCATGAGATCAGTGAATTTTTTTTCACTGATCTCATACTTACTAGCCGCAATGGCGGTTTTGTTTACATCTGAGGACCCGGGCATGACGTCATCACATCGCGCCCGGGCCTCCGACGATCATAGAGATGACTGGTGACCATTTGGTCACCAGTCATCTCTATGCTCATCACGTGACCCACCACCGGCGCCGGGAGATACTCTCCGGGTCTCCGATCGCACGGGAGAGCCCAGAGAAGCACCGGATGGCGGCGGGAGGGGGGATGTCCCCACCCACCGCCTATAAGAATGATCATGCGGCGGAACCGCCGCCATGATCATTTTTATGGTGCACAGAATCGCCGGCACGTCAAAAGGATATCTGAATGATGCCTCTAGCTTCAGGCATCATTCAGATATCCACCTTCAAACCCAGGACGTCATTTGACTATGGCTGGGTAGGGAAGTGGTTAACTATCTGTTAAATAATATGTTCTATTTTCATAATGTGTAACTATTTGTATATTGGTGCTGATAAATATATATATATATATATATATATATATATATATATATATATATACATATAGTGGTTACGGAAAGTATTCAGACCCCCTTAAATTTTTCACTCTTTGTTATATTGCAGCCATTTGCTAAAATCATTTAAGTACATTTTTTTCCTCATTAATGTACACACACAGCACCCCATATTGACAGAAAAACACAGAATTGTTGACATTTTTGCAGATTTATTAAAAAAGAAAAAAGAAAATATCACATGGTCCTAAGTATTCAGACCCTTTGCTCAGTATTTAGTAGAAGCACCCTTTTGATCTAATTACAGCCATGAGTCTTTTTGGGAAAGATGCAAGAAGTTTTTCACACCTGGTTTTGGGGATCCTCTGCCATTCCTCCTTGCAGATCCTCTCCAGTTCTGTCAGGTTGGATGGTAAACGTTGGTGGACAGACATTTTTAGGTCTCTCCAGAGATGCTCAATTGGGTTTAAGTCAGGGCTCTGGCTGGGCCATTCAAGAACAGTCACAGAGTTGTTGTGAAGCCACTCCTTCGTTATTTTAGCTGTGTGCTTAGGGTCATTGTCTTGTTGGAAGGTAAACCTTCGTCCCAGTCTGAGGTCCTGAGCACTCTGGAGAAGGTTTTCATCCAGGATATCCCTCTACTTGGCTGCATTCATCTTTCCCTCGATTGCAACCAGTCGTTCTGTCCTTGCAGCTGAAAAACACCCCCACAGCATGATACTGCCACCACCATGCTTCAGTGTTGGGACTTTATTGGAAAGGTAATGAGCAGTGCCTGGTTTTCTCCACAAATACCGCTTAGAATTAGGCCAAAAAGTTCTATTTAGGTCTCATCAGACCAGAGAATCTTATTTCTCACCATCTTGGGGTCCTTCAGGTGTTTTTTTAGCAAACTCCATGCGGGCTTTCATGTGTCTTGCACTGAGGAGAGGCTTCCGTCGGGCCAATCTGCAATAAAGCCCCGACTGGTGGAGGGCTGCAGTGATGGTTGACTTTTTACAACTTTCTCCCATCTCCCGACTGATTCCTCTGGAGCTCAGCCACAATGATCTTTGGGTTCTTCTTTACCTCTCTCACCAAGGTTCTTCTCCCCCGATAGCTCAGTTTGGCCAGACGGCCAGCTCTAGGAAGTGTTCTGGTCGTCCCAAACGTCTTCCATTTAAGGATTATGGAAGCCACTGTGCTCTTAGGAACCTTAAGTGCAGCAGAATTTTTTTTAACCTTGGCCAGATCTGTGCCTTGATACAATTCTGTCTCTGAGCTCTTCAGGCAGTTCCTTTGACCTCATGATTCTCATTTGCTCTGACATGCACTGTGAGCTGTAAGGTCTTATATAGACAGGTGTGTGGCTTTCCTTATCAAGTCCAATCAGTATAATCAAACACATCTGGACTCAAATGAAGGTGTAGAACCATCTCAAGGATGATCAGAAGAAATGGACAGAACCTGAGTTAAATATATTAAATGTGTCACAGCAAAGGGTCTGAATACTTAGGACCATGTGATATTCTGTTTTTCTTTTTTAATAAATCTGCAAAAATGTCAACAATTCTGTGTTTTTCTGTGTTTTTCTGTCAATATGGGGTGCTGTTCATTAATGAGGAAAAAAAAATGAACTTAAATGATTTTAGCAAATGGCTGCAATATAACAAAGAGTGAAAAATTTAAGGGGGTCTGAATACTTTCCGACTTTCCGTACCCACTGTATATATATTATTCAGGGACTCATAGAAAATACAATACACTCAGTATAATTTTGATTCATAAATATCACATAAAATGATTATCTATATGGATAAATGTATAATTCTTGTATATACTATAAATACTTATTTATCTAGGAAAAACACATGCTATATGTAGATTTTTATGCAGATATAGTGACGATTTTTATGTCTTTCATAACAATGATTGGTATCTTAAAACAATTCTTACTTATAATTTGTTCTACATCAAAATATTATATTTTTACCTTATGACAGATTTATCATTGGGTCAGTAGACACTAAAATCATAATTGTATCTATGACCTGGAATATAATATATAATTAGAATGACTTATAATCATATGTATTTTAAAATATCACTGAGTAGACAGAATTCAAATATCTTCCTAAAGTGTTTGAAATTAACTTTGGATAGACTCAATGAATATGTAGATAGAGTTAAGCTATATAAATAATTCCTAGAGTCTAAACAATGGGTTCCGTTAGATATGGGTGATTTCTCTTTGAGAACAATCCAGTTAAGTATCTGTGTCAGGCCTTTTGATCTACCCACCAAAGACAGGTAAATATCTTTTGGTTTCTGCTTTGCAATTAGTTTGTTTGTATTATTTAGTGTAATCTAGGATGGTTGATCCATTTAAAATTGGGAAATGTATGAAGTCAAGGTGACCTTTAGTTCACCGCTGCGTTAAGGCCTAACCGACTTTACATCTCCACCTGAAGTTTATGAAATTAATTTTTTCTTCATCATAATTACAACAATTTTACAATTTTACAGATGTCCTCCCTGGTACCCCTACCCAAAGAGCCAATAATAAAACTTAAAATAACATAAAATACATAAAAAAAAAAAAATCTTGACCTAGGAGGACGAGGTCCATATGGAGTAGGAGGTTAAGGTGTCGGTGGATGTGGCGGCGTAGGTGGAAGCGGCGGTGGAGGAGGACGAGGTAGCCAACACTGGTTTTTGTTTTTAATTTAGTTTTTTTTTTTCAATTAGGGTACACCCCAAAAAAGTGAGAGAGATCAAAAATACAACAATGGCTGGGTAAGGCCGGTATACATGTCTATTCTGCACAAGGTACGGACAAGTCCTGTGGGATCCATGCCTGGTTCATTTTAATGAACGTGAGCTTGTCCACATTGGCTCTGGACAGGCGGCTGCGCTTGTCTGTGAAAACGCCCCCTGCCGTGCTAAATACACGATCAGATAATACACTGGCTGCAGGGCAGGCCAGCACTTCCAAGGCGTAAAGGGCAAGCTCAGGCCATGTGCCCAATTTGGAGACCCAGAAGTTGAAGGGGGCAGACCCATCATTCAGTACGTGTAGGCGTGTGCACACATACTGCTCCACCATGTTGGTGAAATGCTGCCTCCTGCTAAGACGTTCCATATCAGCTGGTGGTGCTAGTTGTTGTGGCGTGCTGACAAAGCTTTTCCATATTTCGGTCATGTTAACCCTGCCTTCTGAGGTGCTGGCGGTGCCCCGGCTGCGTTGGTGACCTCTTCCTCCTCCTCTGCCTTCACCTTGTGCTTCCACTGTGCCCCCGCTGTTAGGTGGGACGGCCACCAGCAGTGCGTCTACCAGCGTGCACTTGTACTCGCGCATCTTACAATCATGCTCCACTGAGGGAATTAAGGATGGTACGTTCTCCTTGTAACGGGGATCCAGCAGCGTGGCCACACAGTAATCAGCACCTGTTAGAATGTGGGCAATTCGGCGGTCGTTGCGGAGACACTGCAGCATGTAATCGCTCATGTGTGCCAGGCTGCCCAGAGGCAACGAAAAACTGTCCTCTGTGGGAGGTGTATCGTCTGTGTCCTCTGTATCCCCCCAGCCATGCACCAGTGATGGCCATGAGCTGGTCTGGGTGTCACCCTGCTGTGAACATGGTTCCTCCTCCTCCATCTCCTCCTCCATCTCCTCCTCCTCATCCTCCACCTCGTCATCCTCCAGAACTGTGCCCTTGCTGGACAATTGTGTACCTGGCGTTTGTTGGTGCAGGAACCCACCCTCGGAGCCACTTGTGAATGACTGCCCTGAAAGCCTTGGAAATTATTCCTCTTCCTCCTCCTCCTCCTCCTCCTCTTGTGCCACATCCTCTTCCATCATCGCCCAAAGCGTTTTTTCAAGGAGGCATATAACTGAGATTGTAATGCTGAGAACGGCGTCATCGGCACTGGCCATGTTGGTAGAGTACTCAAAACAGCGCAACAAGGCACACAGGTCTCGCATGGAGGCCCAGTTATTGGTGGTGAAGTGGTGCTGTTCCGCAGAGCGACTCACGCGTGTGTGCTGCAGCTGAGACTCCACTATAGCCTGCTGCTGCTCGCACAGTCTGGCCAGCATGTGCAAGGTAGAGTTCCACCTTGTGGGCACGTCACATATGAGGCGGTGAGCGGGAAGGCCGAAGTTACGCTGCAGAGCTGACAGGCGAGCAGCAGCAGGGTGAGAACGCCGAAAGTGCGCACAGACGGCCCGCACTTTCTGCAGCAGCTCTAGCATATTGGGGTAATTTTTAAGGAACCCCTGCACCACCAAATTCAGCACATGCACCAGGCAAGGGATGTGCGTCAAACCGGCTAGGCCCAGAGCTGCTACGAGATTTCGCTCATTATCGCACACCACCAGGCCGGGCTTGAGGCTCACTGCCACCAACCACTCATCGGTCTGTTGTTCCATGTCCCTCCACAACTCCTGCGCGGTGTGGCGTTTTTCCCCCAAACAGGAAAGTTTTAAAACTGCCTGCTGTCGTTTACCCCTGGCTGTGCTGAAGTTGGTGGTGAAGGTGTTACGTGACTGGATGAGGAGGCGGTAGAGGATGAGGAAGCGGAGTAGGAGGAGTTAGCAACAGGAGGCAAACTGAAGCGCCCTGCAATCCTTGGTGGTGGAAGGACATGCGCCAAACTGCTATCCACCTCAGGCCCAGCCGCCACTTACCCAGTGTGCTGTTAGGGAGATATAATGTCCCTGACCGTGCTTACTAGTCCACATATCCGTAGTTCGGTGGACCTTGCCACAGATGGCGTTGTGCAGTGCACACCTGATTTTGTCCCCCACTTGGTTGTGCAGGGAAGGGATGGCTCGCCTGGAAAAGTAGTGGCGGCTGGGCACGACATACTGTGGGACAGCCAATGCCATCAGGCTTTTAAAACTCTGCGTCTCCACCAGACGGAATGACAGCATTTCAAAGGCGGGGAATTTTGCAATGCTGGCATTCAGGGCCAGGGATTGTGGGTGGGTAGGGGGGTACTTCCTCTTCCGCTCCAGTGTTTGGGAGATAGAGAGCTGAACGCTTCCATGGGACATTGTGGAGATGGTTGGTGACCCAGGTGGTAGTGTTGCTGGCAGATCCTCTGTTTGCGGGGTGGAATGTGCCACTGTCACTACAGATGAAGAGGCCGAGACTGCAGCAGAAGAGGAAGCAAGAGGAGCCAGATACCTTTCTTGGTTTTTGAGGTGTCTACTCCACTGCAGCTCGTGATTTTCACTTGGATGCCTGGTCATGCAGGTTGTGCTCAGGTTGAGAACGTTTATGCCTCTCTTCAGGCTCTGATTGCACAGCGTGCAAACCAGTCGTGTCTTGTCATCAGCACATTGTCTGAAGAACTGCCATGCTAGGGAACTCCTTGGACCTGGCTTTGGTGTGCTCGGTCCCTTGCTGCATTGGGCAGTAGCAGGCGTACTGTCTAGGGGATGGACGCTCCGCTTTTGCACCCTGTTACCTCTTCTGATGTGCTGGTGGCTCTGTGCGACCACCGCTTCTTCCTTCAAACTACACAGGTCACCTGCATCACGTTGATTCCATGTGGGGTCGAGGACCTCATCGTCCTCCACATCGTCTTCCTCCCAGTCTTCACCCCTGCGCTCTTTGTCGGTCTGCACAATTGCAAAAGCAGCAGCAGTTGGCACCTGTGTTTCTTCATCATCCGAGACGTGCTGCGATGGTCCTCCCATGTACTCATCTTGAAACATAAGTGGTTGGGCATCGGTGCACTCAATCTCTTCCAGTTCTGGGGCAGGGCTAGGTGGATGGTCCTGGGAAACCCTGATAACAGAGTCATCAAAAAGCAGAAGAGACTGCTGCATGACTTGGGGCTCAGACTGCTTGACTGATTTGCAAGGGGGTGAGGTGAAAGACTGATGGACATCGGCTGCAGGTGCCAACTCTGATCTTTCAGCAGTAGACTGGGTGGGAGACAATGTGAAGGAACTGGAGGCACTGTCAGCAACGCAATCTACTATCGCCTGTACTTGTCCTGGGCCTGGCCTAAACATTCGTAGAGCCGCATTAGGCCCGACCAAATACCGCTGCAGGCTCTGTCGCCTACTCGCACCTGAGGAAGGTGTTTCACTTGTGCGTGTAGCTGGCACAGATCGACCACGTCCTCTCCCTGCAACAGGAGCTCCACCAGCAGCACCATGACTGGGGCCACGTCCCTTATTTGACGGTCTCCTCATATTTCTCAAAGTTAGGATCTTGCCCTAAATGGGTGTTTTTTGAATAGCAGAATAGAGCAACAGTATCTAAAGTGTGTATCTCACTCTTACAGATATGCAGAAGATGCACCAAAATAAGTTTTTATTGCAGAAAACGCACCAAAATTTTTTTTTTGCCCTAAATTATTCTTTTTTTGAAGAGCAGAATAGAAGAACAGTATCTAAAGTGTGTATCTCACTCATACAGATATGCAGAAAATGCACCAAAAACATTTTTTGGGCCAGAAAACGCACCAAAAAAAATGTTTTGCCCTAAATTATTATTTTTTTGAAGAGCAGAATAGGAGAACAGTATCTAAAGTATCTATCTCACACATACAGATATGCAGAAAATGCAGCAAAAAAAATGATTTTTCCCTAAAAATTTTTTTGGGGGAATAGCAGAATAGGAGAACAGTATCTAAAGGGTGTAGCTCACAGTAATATATGCAGTGCTGGTGCACTGAGCTTGCATAAAATGCCCGCCGAAGCCAACCTAACTAACAGATGGATAAAAGTTATCTTTTCTCTGGCACTGGGCTCAGGGCAGGATAAAAAGATTGTGCACTGCACCCACACAACAAAAGCAAGGTAGATCGCTGAGTAATTTGATTTGTGAATCAGGACTCCTATCTAATTCTCTCCCTCAAAGCAGCAGCAGCAGCAGCAGCAGCAGCAGCAGCAGCAGCAGCAGCAGCAGCAGCAGCAGCAGCAGCAGCAGCAGCAGCAGCAGCAGCAGCAACCTTTCCCTACACTAACTGAAGCAGAGTGACGTGCTGTGCTATGTGCCTCTAGCTTATATAGAGGCTGGGTCACATGCTGCACTGGCCAATCACAGCCATGGCATTAGTAGGCATGGCTGTGATGACTTCTAAGGGCACACAAGTTAAACAAATGTTGATTTCCTGCCCTGCAGCTTTTTAAAATGCGCCATTACATTGCCAAACACCGAACCTGAACCCGAACATACAGTACATTGTTTGGGTTCGGGTCTGGGTACCAAAAACCCAAAAGTCCGCTATGAACCCAAACTTTACAGTTCGGGTTCGCTCAACCCTACAGGTAAGCCATTCTACTTATTTACTGTACTGTATACTATATTATTTTATTGTAATGTTTCATTGTTACTGTGTTTTATTGTTAACCATTGTTAGCTTTGCAGGTATGCCATTCAGCTGCAGCACTGATCTGATTATTCTGACAGCAACAGGGTTTGCTCTTACAATAAGTAAATCAGTGACTCCAGCACTGTGGGAGGTGATTTCACCAACGCAGTTAAAAAAAGAGCATATGTGGCAAAGAATAGGGGCTGGGGTGGACAGAGGGTGGATCACCCCTATTGCTTCACCATATATTTTTTACTCTTTTTTTGGCACAGATTGCAATAAAAAAGTATTTTATTGAGTTAATGTTTTATTGTTACTATGTTTTATTGTTAACTGTTGTTTTCTTTGCAGGTACGCCAACTCAGCTGCAGCACTGATCTGTTTATTCTAACAGCAACAGGGTTTGCTCTCACAACACGTAAATCATTGACTCCAGTGCTGTAGGAGGTGATTTACCACGCAGTTAAAAAAAAGAGCATATATGCCAAAGCAAAGGGGTTGGGGTGGACAGAGGGTGGATCGCCTCTATGCTCAGGCATATTTTTATCTTTTCGCTTTTCTTGGCAGAGATTTCTTCATCCACATCAATCGATATGAATGGAGGAATCTGTACAGACTGAACGAAAAAAAAAGAAAATGGCATGTATGCCCAACATTAGAAATGGGTGGATGCAGGGCGGTATATTCTAATGGTGGGCATAACACACACTTTTTCTGGCAGAAATGTCTTCATCCACATTGATCGTTGTGAATGGAGGAATATGTTAGGTTCTCTTTTTTCAGGAAGCCCACATGCTGCATGAAAAAAAATAACATTACAATATATGCTTAACAAGGACCAGCAATGTACTGGTATGTCCCTGAACATTGAGTGGTTGTTGCAGAATGATGCTTGTAGGTTTACGTACTTGGTATTGTTTTTATCAGCCGGCGGTCGGCTTTCTTGTAAAAGCAATTCTAGCAGCTAATTAGCTGCTAGACTGATTTTACAAGCAGTGGGAGGGAATGCCTCCCCCTCTGCTGCCTTACATGGTTTTCTTGGGCTCTTCTGTCCCACCAGGGATCCCAAGAATGCAGCTGGTGGTTCCGCCAGTTGACCATAGAGCTGATTGAAGACCAGAATGGCTCAAATTATCTCTATGGCCTAAGAAACCAGAAGCTAAAAGCATTTCATGACTTCGCTTTTGCCAGATATAAACAGCACCATTTTTAAAATGGGAAAGCATCTTATCACACGATCTTGGTGTAGTCAGATGCTTTAAGGGCAGAGGAGAGATCTAGAGTCTAATAGATCCCACATTTTTCAAAAAAGAGTACCTGTCACTACATGTTGCTAATTAAATTAAAGCACCCCTGTTCCCCTGTGCTCGCGTGAAAGGCGAATGCAAGCATCGGCCTTGTGTCGTATGTAAACAGCAATTGCACCATGCATGTGTGGTATCACCGCGAACGTCAGATTGATGGCAGATACCTGTAAGGGCTTTTAAAAGCTTTTAAAAATGTAGTATGTAGTTTGTTACCGCTGCACAGGCATGCACAATTTTAAAGCATGTCATGTTTGGTATCTATGTACTCAGCATTAGATCATATTTTATATTTTACCAAACAATTGGGCAATATATTGTGTTTTTGTGCACTAAAATTAAAAAAAAGTGTATTTGGAAAATTGTCGCGCAAATAATGTGTGAAAAAAAATTGCAACACCCACCATTTTATTCTGTGGGGCCTCTGCTTTAAAAAAATATATAATGTTTGGGGGTTCAAAGTAATTTTCTAGCAAAAAATAATAATTATTTTATGTAAACAAAAAGTCTCAGAAAAGGTTTGGTCTGCAGGTGGTTAGAAGAGTGGCATACGCTTCTAATGTTGGGCATAAAATGCCAGAACAGTCCAAACACTTCCCCCAATGACCCCTTTTGTAAAATAGACACCCCATGCTATTTGCTGAGAGGATTGTTGAGTCCATGGAATAATATATGTTTGCCACAAGTTTCTGGAAAATGACTCCTTTTTGGAAAGTAGACACTGCAAGGTATTTGCTAAGAGGCACAATGAATATTTTGCAGATCTTGCTTTTTGTGACAAAGTCTTCAAAATAAATATATTTTTTTTTTCCAAACAATTGTAGCAACAAATGAGATCTGTAAAATACACACCATGCCTCTTAGCAAATACCTTGGGGTGTGTTCAAAAAGGGGTAATTTGAGGGGGGGTTGTGCTATCTTGACATTTCAGGGCCTCCAAAACTGTGATAGGTACTGAGGAGGTACTTACCTACATAAATTATCCCATATTCTAAAAACATTCTTTGTCAGCGGATTTGTGCTTTTTGCTAAATCTTGATATGACCGTGGAATCCATACCATCTTACCTAAATCTACTTTACTTAGTGTAAACTCTATCTCAACCCAACTTTTATTTTTATTATTATGAATCCAATCTGTTAATCGTGAAATAGTAACCGCCTGATAGTATTTTTTAGGATCTGGTAATGCCAGCCCACCTGCTTTCTTCTCCTTAGTTAGCACAACATATGAAATTCTAGGGCGTCTGTGTGCCCATATATATTTTAATATTAAAGTTCTAAGTTTCCTAAAATATTCTTGCTGAAGGGAAATTGGAAGCATTTCAAATGTATACAACACTTTGGGCATTATACTTATTTTAAATGTATTTATTCTGCCCAACCACGAGATGGGTCTATATTTAAAGGAGTTAACATTTTCTTTGATTACATTAAGTAAGGGAATGTAGTTAAGAGTGGAAATAAAAAATGCAGCGCTAGTTAAGTATATAAGTGCTAATATTTAAATGTGATTTTGATGCATATAAACACCTTGAATTATAAAATATGTATAACTGGCACTGATAACAGTTATATTGCATTAACCAATTGTGAATATAACAATGCAAAATCTACACAAAACACCTTGAATAATGAGTGAGCAGTAGTTCAAGGAGAACTACTGTAAATGGTGCAAAAAAGTGAATAAAGAAAAAATAGTCCAAACATTGAAATGTAAGTGACAAAACAAAAGTCCAAATATTGAAGTATCATCCAAGGAACTGTGCAAAAAGAATCCAACCACAGATGTGACCCTCCAGGATGTAAAGCAGAAATACTAGAAAAACCACCACCAATAATGAGGAGGCTTACCAGATGTCAGTGACTTGAGGAGGCATATACCACCAAAGTTGTAAAGGCTTGTTGGTTAATAAACCTGATGGGTACAGCTGGTCCTGGATCCGAACCGGTTACTCAACATCAACGAACCAAGACATCAATGGAATGCAGAAGGTATATTTGCAATTTCATATAGAGGACAGAAGCTCGGTATTCACGTGACATGCGTGATATAATGTAAAAACTTGCATAGCGTTATACCGTTTAAAAAGTAGTATTTAATGAGTTTAAAAAGTGAACACTCGCATTTAGATGATCAGGAATAGGCTTATCGTGTACAGGTACATAGGCGATGCTTGTAGGTAGGTCCACCCAAAGGGAATGTAGTTAGCCTTACACAGTCCCCTCAATGATGTTGTCAGTTGGATTCCAAGATATCCCAGTTCTTCCTTACGCCACACAAAAGAAAATACGGGCTGAATTGCCAACTTCTCTCTCAGCGGGACTGTAATATTCAGAATCTCTGATTTGGATGTATTAATTTTTAAATTTGATAGTGACCCATATCTTCTTATTTCCTTCATTAGATTGGGTAGTGTCAGCCTGGGGTTTGAAATGTAGAAAAGAATATCGTCTCCATATGCAGCCATCTTGTGTTCCCTCTCCCTGATTTTTACTCCCCTGAAGATGTCCCCATACTCCTGGATTGTCATCAGCAGGGGCTCCAGGAAAAGTACAAACAGGATCGGCGAGAGGGGACCCCCTTGCCTGGTTCTATTGAATAATTCCAGGGGTAAGGATAAGTTTCCATTTATCCTAATTTCCATGTCTCAAGGTTTCAAACATGAATCCCCAGTTTACCCTGTCAAAAGCTTTCTCAGCATCCATTGACAGGAGTAGAACTGAGTCACCTCTATGTTTAACTTCATTGATCAGGAATAATGTTTTAAGGCAATTATCTTTCTCCTCCCTTCCTGACACAAATTCCACTTGGTCATTATGAATCCATTTAGGCATCAAAAAATTTAGCCTATCGGCAAGTATCTTTGCAAATATCTTTCCATCGACATTTAACAGAGATATTGGCTTATAGCTTTTAGGGGCCGTTGGATCCTTCCCTTCCTTTAGAATAAGTGTCAAGGGGGCAAGTAACGACTCTTTTCATAGCTTTGTCCCCTCTCCAATTGCGTTTAAATATTTATACAACCTGGGTAATAAGAGTCTCCAGAACCTTCTCTAATACATAATAGTATATCCATCAGGACTTGGGCTTTTCCCTAACGTCATTTTTATTTATTGCCTTTATCACCTCCTCCTGTGTTATTGGGCATTCTACTTGATCCAGTTCCTGTTTAGGCACACTCAGGAAGCCCAGGTCCTGAAGGTATTGTATTTCGAGATCTTTCTTTTGTCTCCCCGGCAGGTCTTCCCACTGACTCACACTATATAACTTACTATAGTATGCATGAAAGACCTTAGCTATTTCTGAAGATGAATGCACCACTTTCTCATCTCTTATTTTTAAAACAAAGGATGCATTTTTCTTTTCCCACAGGATTTTAGCCAACCACTTTCCAGGTTTGTTTCCCCACTGATATTTCTCCTTTATAACCATGAAAAATACACTCTTTGTACCTTTTATCTTTTTAATGACCTCGGGATCCTGTATAAGCTATGACTTTTGCACAAACCAATAAATATACGCTTATTGAATTTTTTTTTTATCAAAGACATGTAGCTGAATACATTTTCGCCTAAATGTATGACAAAAATTGGATATTTTATTGGATATTTATTATAACAAAAAGAGGAAAATATAATTCTTTTCAAAATTTTCTGTATTTTTTTGTTTATCGCAAGAAATAAAAATCCCAGTGGTGATCAAATACCACCAAAATAAATCTTTGATTGTGGGAAAAAAGGAAGTTATTTTTTTTTGGGTACAGCATTGCATGACTGTGCAATTATCAGTGCAGTGCCAAATTGCAAAAAATGCTCTGGTCAGGAAGGGGATGAAACCTTCCGGAGCTGGAGTGATTAAGAATAGTCCAATGGACTTGGGATTTAACCTCAGACACTAATGTATATTTTTGGGTAACCAAGCTTTCTCTCTCGTCTGTTTTGTAGTAGTGGTAACATGGGTCATGAGAATAAATTTTAATTTAAATATCCCCTCTGGATTACAATTAAGAAGGGATTGAAGTGGATTCAATGAAAGTGTTGTCTGAAAAAGGGTATTCAGAATGTAATACACTTGCCTTCAAAGATGCTGTTCCCCCGGGCAAATCCACCCAGTATGAATTAAGGAACCCAATTCCTAAAAACGACTTTTAGAAAGTCCTGTACAGGTAATGCCACCGTTATAACCAGTAGTTGCCACCCTACACATATGATACATGTCATCCCTGTAGGGGAGTTTATCTGTTCAAAGAGAAACTGCTCTACTGACCTTTCTTTTTCCAGGGAGTGTGAGGTTATCAGAGGTAAACTCTCCAATCGGGGTTACCCTCAATGGAGTATAGACAAGGGAATTAATGTCGCTTATCACAAAAAATGGGAGGATCTACTCTCGAGTACTCATTCTGTTAAATCCAAGTCCAAGGCCAAATCTAGAAAAGATGGGAGGTTACATTTTGTTACAACCTATTCTGTATAATAAAATAATGAGTTTAATGACAAATACCCATTTTGTACACTGATAAGGCATTACATAACCTATTAGCCGAAGGTATTGGCTTCAGTAGTGGTCGGGCCCCCACTTTGCATTCCATTTTGGTACCTAGTCATGTCAGCTCCCATATCACCCAAAAAAATGGCTCTCTTATCCAGGATCATTTCGCTGTGAGGTCAGTACATGCAAATATTATAGGGTTCATAGACCCAATAAGAATATTACATCTTTTGCCACAGGAGAAACACATAAAATTGCACAGTACATTAATTGTGGTTCATATCATGTGGTATATATAATCCAATGTAATAAATGTAAAGTGCAATATGTGGGCTGTACTATATGGCCCTTACGCACACACATCTCAGAACATTAGTGTGGCAGTTTGAATCCCAATGCCAGAAATATCTCCAATGTGTCCCCACTCCCCACAGGGACTGAACCACAGATGGGATGTATATCTTTTTCTTAAATGATTTTTTATCAATTTAGTGTCCAGGCAGTATCATATTTATGTAGTCCCCATCAATGCAACTATGTCCTGTTTTAAAATCATATAAACCATACATAATATTGTGGGTTGTTTTTTATATGCCTGGCTTTTCCTATGTCTACATTTTCTGTGATGTGTTTCATTGCACGCCATGTTGGGCTTATAAACCATGCATGCTACTGTGGGTCGCTTTTCATATGCATAGCTTTTTATATGACCTGGTAATGTCATCTTTATGAAGCATCCACTGACATAATGATGTTCTGTTTTGAGATAATATTAATTATGTATGTTATTGTGAATTGCTTTTTATATGCCAGGCTTTTCATATGCTTACAAAATAAAAAAATAAATAAAAATAATTTACTATTTAGGCAATATCATCTTTATGTAGCACCCACTATTTTTATGATGTTCCATTTTGGAAAAAATACAAACTACACATGCTATGGTGGGTCACTGATGGGTTTTCCCTTTTGCATTTTTATTTCACCTGTGTTGGTTAATCATGTGACATTTGTTTATACTATTTAAGTGTTACTTATTAATTTTTTTTATCAGCCATGACTAAGGACTAATGTCCAAAACGCGTAGGTTGTTTTACAGCTTTGTACATGTATTTAATAAAGGAATTCGATTTTGGATGTCATTCATGAGTGCCGACCATCCCTTTCCTTATCAAGATTAACATGTACTAATCTAGTGGGAACCATGTACCACCAAAGCAGTACCTTATAATTATTTGCAATAACTGTTGCATTGCTAGATCAGGACTTTGCAGTGGCCCAGATTTAATCCTAGTGTTCATGATCTATGGGCAGCTGTAAGTCTTGTTTACATTTGCTGATATAATTTAAACTTTGTTTATTTGGAAGTTACAGTGCTGTATAGTAGGGAGATCAGTCCCGCTAAGTGCGAGTCATTTTTATACTTGAATTCAAATGGTGTTAGAGTTAAACTATCCTCTTGAAGCGTGTAGTTGCCATCATATAATGTCTGACCTGTAAATATCAAAATAGCTTGTAATGAGGCAAGTGGTAGTTTTTTTGAAGGTTGGCAAAGGATTTAAATCATTTAGGGGTTGATAAGGAAAGGAATTGGATCACCTTTGAAACCAACCAGGCAAGGGACTCAAAGCCTGGAGTGAAGTAGGGATTGCAAAGGTTTTCTTTTTTCAAATGATAGCTACAATAATGGATGGTCAGTAACAATTGATTTCTCCACATTGATCACACCACATTTAAAAAGGGCCCTATCAACATACAATACAAATAAAAGAAATACAAACCCCAAAATAACAACCCTGAAGCTAAAGCCCACCATTTTTCAAAGGGAAGACTTTCAAAAAAAGTCCATAATAAAGACCCAGTTATAATAAAATACACCCCCCACCCCAAAGATAAATGAAACCTTGAAAATCTCTAAAATATCACCCTTGAAAGAAAAGACCATTCTTTAAGGGGAGACTTGAAAAAAAACGTTTTTTGTGAATGGGACAACAGTTAAAAGTGACTGTTTACCTCAAATCAATAAGATGATATACAATCCAACAACTCTGAAATAATTAAAAAGACAGCAAAGGGGTTGATTGCTTAAAGAGCTAGCAATCAGAATTAAAGTACAGTTTTCCAACTGATCTCAATCTTTCCTAATGCAGTTTGCCAGTTTCTTTATGTTCATTTAATAGCTTCCAATGTATTGGCACAGTGACTGTTCAGTGCCTCCCCCCTTTTGGCTTAACCAAAAGCTCCTTTATTAACCCTTTTAACCACTTAACGACCGCTCACTGTATATATACGTCGGCAGAATGGCACGGACAGGCACAATCATGTGCCTGTACGTGCCTGCCTTCGCATAGTTGGGGGGTCCCATCGGACCCCCCTTCTATACAGTGAGCGGTGGTTCTCGGTGCTGGAGCGATTCGTGATGAGGGGACGGCCATTCGTTTCCGGCCACGCCCTCGCGATCGCTCCCGGCGAATGAGAATCTTCCTCTGCCTGTGTAATGTAAACACAGGCAGAGGAAGTGATGTCATCTCTCCATGCGGCGGTCTTTTCGATCCGGCGTGAGGAGAGAAGACATCTCACAGTAAGTGCACCAACACTACACTGACACCAGTACACGTAGGCACACTTACACCCCCCAGTCACCCCCAGATCACCCCCAGTACCCCCAGTCACAGTGCACCGTTTGCAGTGGTCATTTTTTTACTGATCACTGCAATCAGTGTAATTTGTGACAGTAAAAAGTTGCAGGGCAGTTAGGTTTAGGCCCCTTTGGGTCCAGGGTAGCTCCCTAACCCCCCCTAATAAAGGTTTAACCCCTTGATCACCCCCCAGGTAAACCTTTCACCCCCTAACGCCAGCGTCACTAAGCGATCGTATTTCCGATCGCTGTATTTAGTGCCGGTGGTGCCCTAGATAGCCAGTTATTTATTTTTAGGTTTTCCGCAGGTTTTTATAGCGTCAGGTACCCCCATATATTATTTTAACAAGCTGATTGCCCCTAGAGTTAACCCTTTCACCAGTGATCACCGTATAAGTGTCACTGGTGACACTGGTTAGCCAGTTAGTTATTTAGGTTACCCGTCAGGTTTTTATATAGAGTCAGGTACCCCCATATATAACCTAATAAAGGTTTTAACCCCCTGATTGCCCCTAGTTAACCCTTTCACCAGTGATCACCATATAAGTTTTACGGGTGACGCTGGTTGGTTAGTTTGCTTTTTATAGCATCAGGGCACCCGCCGTATATAACCCAATAAAGGTTTAACCCCCTGATCGCCCGGCGGCTGATATCAATTAGGTTTTAGCACCAGAGAGGGTCTGCATCGCCCCAGGCAGCGTTAGGTTAGTGCCAGTAATGCTAACACCCACGCGCAAAGCATACACCTCCCTTAGTGGCATAGTATCTGAACAGATCAATATCTGATCTGATCAGATCTATACTAGAATCCCAGCGGTTTAGGGTTCCCAAAAACGCAGGGTTAGCGGGATCAGCCCAGATACCTGCTAGCACCTGCGTTTAGCCCCTCCGCCCAGCCCAGCCCAGCCCAGCCCACCCAAGTGCAGTATCGATCGATCACTGTAACTTACCAAACACAACACACATAACGGCAGCGTTCACAGAGACAGTCCTGATCCCTGTGATCGCTAACAGTTTTTTTGAAGCGTTTGATACATTTGCTGACAGTCAGGTGCATTTTTTAACTGTAAATCTTACTAGTGTACCCCTAAATTTAGAGCCCAAAATGGCAAATCGAAGGTACACTAGTAAAGAGGCCTACGAGATTCTGAGCATGACAGATAGTGAAGAGGAGGTCACGCATCTGTCATATTCAGGCTCAGAATATCTTCCCGTAGAAGACAGTGAAGTCAGCGGCTCCATGTCAGATAGCTCTGACGATAAAGATGAGGTCCCTGCTAAGGTCAGGCGTACCCGATCCCGATCTTCTGAGGTTGTTGAGGAGTAGCGATGAGCCGAAAACCCCCGGGTTCGGTTCGCACCAGAACCCGCGAACAGACCGAAAGTTCGCACGAACTTTAGAACCCTATTAAATACAATGGATGCGAACGTTCAAAATCTAAAGTGCTAATTATAACGACTATTATGCATGTTATTGTCCTAAAAAGGGTTTGGGAACCCGGGTTCTGCACCAGGGGACATGTATTAATTCAAAAAAAAGTTTTAAAAACGGCCGTTTTTCGGGAGCAGTCATTTTAATGATGCATAACGTGAAAAAAAAAGAGTCAAATATTCCTTTAAATATCGTACCTGGGGGGTGTCTAAAGTATGCCTGTGAAGTGCCACGTGTTTCCCGTGTTAAGAACTGTCCCTGCACAAAATTACATTTCTAAAGGAAAAAAAGCCATTTAAAACTGCTTGCGGCTTTAATGTAATGTCTGGTCCCGGTAATATGGATGAAAATCTTTAAGAAAAATGGCATAGCTACCCCATCACAGCCCCCCCCCCCCCTACCCCAGCCCATTACCAGCCCCTTTGGGTCTTCTATGGATATTAAGGGGAACCCCGCACACAAAATAAAAAAGGCCATATATACTCTGAACAGCCGTATACAGGCGGTGCATACAAGACAGGGACTGTAGGTTTGTTCTTATGTAGAATCTGTTTGTAATTTTGAACAGATTCATTGTTTAAGTGCCTTCCTAGGGGTAGATTTCCTCTCACTTCCTGTTGTATCCTTCCGTTTGCAAGGAGGAGTCGTTTGTAAGTTGGATGTTTGAAAGTAGGGGCCTGCCGTATATACTCAGCTGAAATTTGCCCCTTACATGTTGGTGTTGCCACAACACTGTGAGCCCTCACAGTTACTCTTGGTGGGCGCAGGAATGGGCCCTGCTGTGAATTATTAGATCAAGAATTGTAATTGCATGCCCCTGTTGAACAGGGGCTGAAAAATTGGGCCTTTGGTGGTGGTGGTGGTGGTGTTGACACAACACTGTAAGGCCTCACAGTTACTCTTGGTGGGCGCAGGAATGGGCCCTGCTGTGAATTATTAGATCAAGAATTGTAATTGCATGCCCCTGTTGAACAGGGGCTGAAAAATTGGGCCTTTGGTGGTGGTGGTGGTGGTGTTGACACAACACTGTAAGGCCTCACAGTTACTCTTGGTGGGCGCAGGAATGGGCCCTGCTGTGAATTATTAGATCAAGAATTGTAATTACATGCCCCTGTTAAACAGGGGCAGAAAAATTGGGCCTTAGGCACTGGTGCCACAACACTGCAACCCCTCACAGATACTGTACTTGGAGCACAGCAATGAGCCCTGTTGCAAAGTATTGCATCAAAAATTGTAATTACACGCCCCTGTTAAACAGGGGCTGAAAAATTGGGCCTTAGCCACTGGTGCTGGTGCCACGACACTGCAACCTCTCCCAGATACTCTAGTTGGAGTGCAGGAATGAGCCCTGCTGCAAAGCATTGCATAAAAAATTGTAATAACATGCCCCTGTTAAACAGGGGCTGAAAAATTGGGCCTTAGCCACTGGTGGCGGCACCCAGAAACAAAAATGTTCTTCCAAGCTATCATCATCAATCGGATCATTGAGGAGGAGGAGGACAGTCAGTCAACATAACAGGACAGTCTCTCAGCATCAGCATCAGTCTTGAAGGGATGTGACATTTGAAAATAAATTAGTCTGTTATATCAGCTTCAGGTGTTTGGTAGCTGGTGGTGATCCAAGACTGGTTCATCTTTATGAAGGCCGAGTCGGTGGACAGGCGCACCCTGTGATCCGTGACAAATCCTCCAGCAGCACTGAATGTGCGTTATGAAAGAACGCTGGATGCAGGACAGGCCAGTAGCTCAATTGCATACTGTGCAAGCTCTGGCCAGTGATCCAACCTCAAGACCCAGTAAGCCAGAGGATTTTCGGTGGGGAAGGTGTCCAAGTCTGACCTTGCCCCTAGGTATTCCTGCACCATGTATATCAGACGCTGGCGATGGTTGCTGGAACCGATCATACCTTGGGGCTGCGGACTAAAGAATTGTCTGAACGCATCGGTCAGACGGCCACCTTCCCCACCGCTCCTTCTTTGACTGACCGAAGCCTCAGCAACTCGTTGTCCAGGACCAGGAGTTTGTAACCTCCCAGTCTCTGGGAACGTGTTGCACAGACCTTTCTGCAAGGCCTCCCGGAGTTGTCTCATCCTCTGCTCCCTCTGCGACGGTAAGATAAGGTCCGCAACCTTACCCTTGTACCGTGGATCAAGGAGAGTGGCCAGCCAGTAATGGTCCCTCTCCTTGATCCGAAGAGTACGAGGATCCTTCCGCAGACTTTGCAGGATCAGGGAGGCCATGCAGCGTATGTTAGCTGAGGCATTCGGTCCGGAGTCCTCTGGGTCACTAAGGACGACATGATCCGCAGCCACCTCCTCCCAGCCACGTACAAGTCCACTGGTTTATTGGGACTGTAAATCATCCCTAAAAGACTGCTGCTGATGATGCTGAGTGCCAGGCTCCACCTCCATGCTGACACAATCCTCCTCCTCCTCTTCTTCCTGTGCGATGGGTGGGACAGAAGGAACACTGTCTGGGTAAAGAGGGCCTTGAGAGGCAAGGAAGTCCTCCTCTTCCTGCCTCTTTTCTGCCTCAAGTGCCCTGTCCATTATTCCACGCAGCGTATGTTCCAACAGGTGGACAAGAGGTACAGTGTCACTGATGCATGCACTGTCACTGCTCACCATCCTTGTGGCCTCCTCAAATGGTGCCAGGACAGTGCATGCATCCCTGATCATGCCCCACTGGCGTGGTGAAAAAAACCAGAGCTCCCCTGACCCTGTCCTGGTGCCGTAGTCGCACAGGTACTCATTGATGGCCCTCTGCTGCATGTGCAGCCGCTGCAGCATGGCCAACGTTGAGTTCCACCTGGTGGGCATGTCACATATAAGGCGGTTCTTGGGCAGGTTCAACTCCTTTTGCAGCTCAGCCAGGCGAGCACTGGCATTATAAGATCTGCGGAAATGCACACAGACTTTCCTGGTCTGCCTCAGGACATCCTGTAAGCCCGGGTACCTGCCCAAGAACCGCTGCACCACCAGGTTAAGGACGTGAGCCACACAGGGCACATGGGTCAGTTGTCCCTGTCGGAGAGCGGAGAGGAGGTTGGTGCCATTGTCGCAAACTACCATTCCTGGCTTAAGCTGGCGTGGCGTCAACCACCTCTTGGCCTGCCCCTGCAGAGCAGACAGAACCTTTGCCCCAGTGTGGCTCCTGTCCCTCAAACACACCAGCGCAAGCACGGCATGGCATCTTTTTGCCTGCGTACTTGCGTAGCCCCTTGAATGCCTAAGGAGCACTGCTGGTTCAGAGGACAAAGCACAGGAAGAGGCCATGGAGGAAGATGAAGAGGAGGGGGTGGAGGACAGAGGTGTGTCACAACCAGTAGTAGCATTTTGGAGGCGTGGCGGTGGAACAACCTCCAACACAACTGCACCTTGTCCTGCATCCTTCCCAGCTGCCAAAAGAGTAACCCTATGGGCCGTGAAAGAAAGGTAACGTCCCTGTCCATGCCTGCTGGACCATGAGTCAGCGGTAATATGCACCTTACCGCTGACCACCCTGTCCAGCGAGGCCAAGACATTGCCTTCCACATGCCGGTAGAGAGCCGGAATCGCCTTCCGTGAGAAAAAGTGGCGTTTGGGAACCTGCCACTGAGGAACCGCACATTGCACAAACTCACGGAAGGGGGCCGAGTCTACCAACTGAAAAGGCAGCAGTTGAAGCGCTAGCAATTTAGCCAAGCTAGCATTCAACTGCTGGGCATGTGGATGGTAGGAGTGAACTTCTTTCGACGGTCCAGCAGCTGGGGCAGGGAAATTTGCCTGCTAGAATCGGACATCGGTGTACTGCTAGCAGAGTGCCCGCAAGTACTTGGCTGTGACACACCTAATTCTACACCTTCATTCCTCTCAGTGCAGGTTTCAGAGAGGACTGAATGTATAGTGGGGTTGGAGATCCCAGCTGATGCGGTGCAAGGAGAGGTCCGCTTTGTTCTTTGGTGTGGGTCTTTAAGGTAGGCTTGCCAACGAGCTGCATGGCAGGTCAACATATGTCTGGTCAAGCATGTGGTGCCCAAGCGGGTGATGTTTTGGCCACGCGATATACGCTTGAGACATATGTTGCAGACAGCAGCTGTGCAATCTGATGCACTCGACTCAAAAAAGGCCTACACCAAAGAACTTTTTGAATGACGGGCAGAGGCAGCGCCCTGCACAGGCGGAGCTCTGCAGTGTGATTCCGTCGGTGTGCTGCCCTTACGCTGCCCCCCCGAGGGCATCCTGCCTCGTTGGAGATGTGCCTCCTCCTCATCCTCCTCTTCCTCCTCTCTCCTATTAGGCACCCACGTGGAGTCAGTGACCTCATCATCCCCTCCCTCCTCATCACTGGAGCCAATCTGGCAGTATGCTGCAGCTGCTGGAACATGACTGCCAGATTGGTGTCCTTCTTGAGCATCCCCTTTCTCTGCTCTCACGCTACTGCCTTCCTCTAGCTGGGTATCATCATCAGACCCTTCGAAACGCTGGGCATCCTCCTGGAGCATGTACCCAACACTGTGCTCAAACAGTTCGGGGGACTCCTCAGGAGGACATGGTTGGTCTAGGGAAGGAGTGACTGATGATGACATTGATACGAGGGAAGAGGACGCTTTGGCAGCTGCTTTGCCAGTACCCTGAGCCTGGGTGAGAGAGGATGAGGAGGATGAGGAGGGCTTGGTTATCCACTCTACCAAGTCTTCGGCATGATGCGGCTCAACACGTCCAGCTGCCGAAAAGAAGGACAAGCGTGTCCCATGGCCACGTGCTGATGGCGATGCACCGCATCCACGACCAGCACTGTTGTCTCTAGACACAGAGCCTGCTTGCCCTCTTTTATTGGCTCCTGACTGTCTGTCTCTCCTTGTTTGCCTTCCAGACATTCTAATGGCCTGCAGGGAAATGGGAAAACTATCAATAAGGCCTAGCTTCAGTAGTATATTTTGCAGGAATCACACTACGCCTGCTGTAGGTGCTTCAAATGCCTGTTGGTGTAACACACCAGGAAAAAGCAGCAATACAGGCTAACTTCAGGTGTAATATGATCAGGAGGCACACTCCGCCCGCTGTAAGTGCCGCAAATGCCTGTTGGTGTAACACACCAGGAAAAAGCAGCAATACAGGCTAACTTCAGGTGTAATATGATCAGGAGGCACACTCCGCCCGCTGTAATTGCCGCAAATGCCTGTTGGTGTAACACACCAGGAAAAAGCAGCAATACAGGCTAACTTCAGGTGTAATATGATCAGGAGGCACACTCCGCCCGCTGTAAGTGCTGCAAATGCCTGTTGGTGTAACACACCAGGAAAAAGCAGCAATACAGGCTAACTTCAGGTGTAATATGATCAGGAGGCACACTCCGCCCGCTGTAAGTGCCACAAATGCCTGTTGGTGTAACACACCAGGAAAAAGCAGCAATACAGGCTAACTTCAGGTGTAATATGATCAGGAGGCACACTCCGCCCGCTGTAAGGGCTGCAAATGCCTGTTGGTGTAACACACCAGGAAAAAGCAGCAATACAGGCTAACTTCAGGTGTAATATGATCAGGAGGCACACTCCGCCCGCTGTAAGTGCTGCAAATGCCTGTTGGTGTAACACACCAGGAAAAAGCAGCAAAACGGGCTAACTTCAGGTGTATAATGTGCAGGAGGCTTAGCAACAATGACACTGACACTGTCCCCTGCCTATCCTTCTCTCTCCCTGCACACAAGGTTTATCAAAGTATATGACACTGACACTCTCCCTGCCTATCCTTCTCTCTCCCTGCACACAAGGTTTAGCAAAGAATATGACACTGACACTGTCCCCTGCCTATCCTCTCTCACTGCACACAAGGTTTATCAAAGTATATGACACTGACACTCTCCCTGCCTATTCTTCTCTCTCGCTGCACACAAGGTTTAGCAAAGAATGTGACACTGACACTGTCCCCTGCCTATCCTTCTCTCTCCCTGCACACAAGGTTTAGCAAAGAATATGACACTGACACTGTCCCCTGCCTATCCTTCTCTCTCCCTGCACACAAGGTTTATCAAAGTATATGACACTGACACTCTCCCTGCCTATCCTTCTCTCTCCCTGCACACAAGGTTTAGCAAAGAATGTGACACTGACACTGTCCCCTGCCTATCCTTCTCTCTCCCTGCACACAAGGTTTAGCAAAGAATATGACACTGACACTCTCCCTGCCTATCCTTCTCTCTCCCTACACACAATTTTGAGGTACAAATAGCACTGACACTGTCCCTGCCTATGTAACTCTTTCCCTGTGCCGAAACACACTACACAAGGCTGCCGCGCTGGCGGCCTTTTATAGTGTGGGGCGTGTGCTAAACCCCCTGAGCTATAATTGGCCACAGGCAACCTGCCTGTGGCCAATTATGGCTCTCCTAGCTGCCAGCGCTGTGAATGGCCAAGCATGCGGGGTCACAGTGCATGCTTGGCCAATCACAGCGCCGGGATTGCACTGCTATGGCGCAGTGTATTGTGGGCCGTTCGCGTCACTCGAATTTGGCGCGAACGGCCCAAATCGTTTGATGTTCGCCGAACGGTCGAACAGCCGATGTTCGAGTCGAACTTATGTTCGACTCGAACACCGAGCTCATCCCTATTGAGGAGCAAGAACCGTAGGGCTCTCATATCATGGAGCAGAGTAGTACTAGCGCCGCTATTCCTTCTGGTGAATTTGCAAGCACCAGCGGCCTAGTTCAGCCTGGGCGTACATCCAGCACTGCAGTATCATGTGGTCACGTGGCGAGTCCCATAAGTGCAGTTCAAGCTGGCGAGGTGGCAAGCACAAGTAGTGTCCCGCTGCCACCAAGAAGAAGACAAATGCAGGCCCGTCGTGCCCATAGTGCCCTTCCTGCAGAATTTGCCTATCCTGATTGGGTCCCCACCACTTCTGTAGAACCCGTACCTCCCCCATTCACTGCCCAACCCGGTATTCAGGTGGAAACAGATGATTTTATGCCAAATGATTTTTATTCACTGTTTTTCACGGAAGATCTCTATAGATCTATTGTGGACCAGAGTAATTTATATGCTGGTCAATTCATTGCCGCTAATCCCCAGTTGCATTTAATTGCCAAAGATTGGAAACCAATTACGGTTTCCGAATTTAAGACCTTTCTGGGCCTTTCCCTCAACATATGCACACATAAATTCCCATCATTGCGTGCTTATTGGTCCATGCACCCAATTGACCACATGCCCGTGTTCTCTGCCTCCATGGCCAGAAAACGATACAAGCAGATCTTGCAGTTCATGCATTTCAACGACAATGAACTTTGTCGTCCACGTGGAGCCCTGAATACGACCGGCTCTACAAAATTCGGCCCCTCATAAACCACTTCCACGAACGTTTTGCAGCCTTGTTTAATCCCGATCAAGTTGTCTGCGTTGATGAGTCCCTGATTAAATTTTCTGGACGCTTGTCTTTCAAGCAGTACCTTCCCAGCAAGCGTGCCAGATACGGGGTCAAGCTCTATAAGTTCTGTGACAGGGCAACAGGCTATGTATGGAGCTTTATGGTTTATGAGGGAAAAGATAGTCAGGTTGAGCCGGTCAACTGCCCAGATTACATAGGGAGCACTGGCAAGATAGTGTGGTACTTGGTGTCACCCTTATTCGGAAAGGGGTACCACTTGTATGTGGACAATTATTACACGAGCGTGCCACTGTTTAGTCACTTGTTTGATCATCAGATTGGAGCATGTGGCACCATGCAACCTAATCGCCGGGGCTTTCCCCAGAGGCTTGTAGATTCTTAGGCTGGGGGAGAGAGCCTGCTTGAAGTGTAATAACTTGCTCGCTATGAAGTGGAGGGATAATAAGAATGTTTTCCTTCTTACCTCCCTTCATGCAGACATGACAGTCCAAATTCCTACGGCGACTGGTGTTGTGGAGAAACCCCTCTGTGTCCACGAAATTAACCAAAATATGGGAGGGGAGAACCTCAACGACCAGTTGTTGGCGCCGTATCTAATTGATCGTAAGGCGAGACGCTGGTACAAAAAAGTGTCTCTATCCTTATTCCAATTGGCTTTGCTGAACGCTCATGTGCTATACAGAGCTTCAGGTGGGACGTTATCTCTCCTAAAATTCCAGGATGAGATAGTCACAGAACTCCTGTATCCATGCGGTTCTGCACCTCACCATCCCCAACCAAATGCAGTAAGCCGGCTGCATGAGGGGCATTATCCGTATGTCCTCGAGAGTACCCCTACCCAACGAGCCCCCCAAAAAAGATGTCGTGTCTGTAGCAAGCGCGGATTTAGGCGTGACACCCGTTATTTTTGTCCACGCTGTCCTGACAATCCTGGTCTTTGCATTGGTAAATGTTTTGAACGCTTCCACTCAAAAGTGAAGTTTTAGCGTAGGGTACAGCATTGCACAGAACAGGACACACTTACACAGGGTCTCCCAAGATGCCATCACATTTTGAGAGACCCGAACCATTACAGTTGTTAAAGTTACAAAAAAAAGTGTAAAAAATAAAAAAAAAACGTAAAAACAAAAAACACAAAAAAAATATAAAAAAATAAAAATAGTTGTCGTTTTATTGTTCTCTCTCTCTCTCTCTCTATTTACTCTCTATTGTTCTGCTCTTTTATACTGTATTCTATTCTGCAATGTTTTATCATGCTTGCTTTTCAGGTATGTCATTTTTTGTTTTCAGGTGCGCCATTCAGCTGTAGCGCGGAATTATTTATCTTGACAGCAACATTTTATGCTGCGTACATACGGTCGAAATTCCGACGGAGGCTTGCCCGTGGAAAAGTCCGACAGTGTGTATGCAGCATAACTTTTTTGCGGGAGGATGCCCCCATGCTTCGGCACAATACATAAAGCTGTGACTCCAATGCTGTAGGAGGTGATTTCACCACCACAGTTAAAAAAAAGAGCATATATGCCGAAGCATGGGGGCAGCAGGGGCGGAGGAGCGATTTTGCTCCTAATGCCGCGTACATACGGTCGAAATTCCGACGGAGGCTTGCCCGTGGAAAAGTCTGACCGTGTGTACGCAGCATAACCTTTTATGCCATGTACATACGGTCAAAATTCTGACGGAGGCTTGCCCGTGGAAAAGTCAGACCGTGTGTACGCGGCATAACTTTTTTGCGGGAGGATGCCCCCATGCTTCGGCATATATATATTTTAGGCACAGGTTGCGTTAAAAAAATGTTTTATTTTTTATTAGTTTTTTTTTTGGTATTTGCTTTGCAGGTATGGTATGGTAAGGTCTTACTGTTATACTGTAATGTTACTTTGTTTTAATGTTAACCATCATTTGCTTAGCAGGTACGCCATTCAGTTGCAGCGCGGATCTATTTATCTTGACAGCAACAGCGTTTGCTCCCAAGATACATAAAGCCGTGACTCCAACGCTGTAGGAGGTGATTTCACCACCACAGTTAAAAAAAAGAGCATATATGCCGAAGCATGGGGGCAGCAGGGGCGGAGGAGCGATTTTGCTTCTAATGCCGCGTACATACGGTCGAAATTCTGACGGAGGCTTGCCCGTGGAAAAGTCTGACCGTGTGTACGCAGCATAACCTTTTATGCCGCGTACATACGGTCGAAATTCCGACGGAGCCTTGCCCGTGGAAATGTCCGACCGTGTGTACGCGGCATAACTTTTTTGCGGGAGGATGCCCCCATGCTTCGGCATATATAAATGGTGCATGTATGCCCATCATTAGAAGTGGATGGATGAAGGGAGGTATTCTAATGGTGGGCATATCCACCGATCAATCTCTTTTTTTCGTTCAGCCAACAGGCTGCATGAAAAAAAAGATTACAATACATGTCCAACAAGGACCAGCAACGTACTGGTATGTTGCTGGACTTTGAATGGTTATACCAGATTAATGCCTGCGGGTTTAGGTATCATCTTGGTATCATTCTTTTCAGCCAGCGGCCGGATTTCATGTAAAAGCAATCCTAGCAGATAATTAGCCTCTAGACTGCTTTTACAAGCAGTGGAAGGGAATGTCCCCCCCGGATATAAACAGCGCCATTGGGAAATTGGGAATGCATTTTATCACACCGATCTTGGTGTGGTCAGATGCTTTGAGGGCAGAGGAAAGATCTAGGGTCTAACCCCCCAATTTCTTTAAAAAAAAAGAGTACCTGTCACTACCTATTGCTATCATAGGGGATATTTACATTCCCTGAAATAACAATAAAAATGGTAAAAAAAAAATATGGAAGGAACAGTTTAAAAATAAAACAAAAAAGCAAAATAAATAATAATAATAAAAAAAAAGCACCCCTGTCCCCCCCTGCTCTTGCGCAAAGACAAACGCAAGCATCGGTCTAGCATCATATGTAAACAGCAATTGCACCATGCATGTGAGGTATCACCGCGAAGGTCAGATCAAGGGCAGTAATTTTAGCAGTAGACCTCCTCTGTAAATCTAATCTGGTAACCTGTAAATGCTTTTAAAGGCTTTTAAAAATGTATGTAGTTTGTCGCCGCTGCGCGTTTGTGCGCAATTTTAAAGCATGTCGTGTTTGGTATCCATGTACTCGGCCTAAGATCCTCTTTTTTATTTCATCAAACATTTGGGCAATATAGTGTGTTTAAGTGCATTAAAAATAAAAAAGTGTGTTTTTTCCCCAAAAAATGCTTTTTAAAAATCGCTGCGCAAATACTGTGTGGAGAAAAAAATGCAACACCCACTATTTAAATCTGTAGGGCATTTGCTTTAAAAAAATGTATAAAGTTTGGGGGTTCAACGTAATTTTCTTGCAAAAAAAAAATGTTTTCATGTAAACAAAAAGTGTCAGAAAGGGCTTTGTCCTTTAAGTGGTTAGAAGAGTGGATGATGTGTGACATAAGCTTCCTAATGTTGTGCATAAAATGCCAGGACAGTTCAACCTCCCCCAAATGACCCCATTTTGGAAAGTAGACACCCCAAGCTATTTGCTGAGAGGCATGTTGAGCCCATTGAATATTTTTTTTTTTGTCCCAAGTGATTGAATAATGACAAAAAGAAAAAAAAAAATGTACAAAAAGTTGTCACTAAATGATATATTGCTCAAATATGCCATAGTTATATGTGGAATTGCACCCAAAATACATTCTGTTGCTTCTCCTGAGTACGGAGATACCACATGTGTGAGACATTTTGGGAGCCTAGCCGCGTACAGGACCCCGAAAACCAAGCACCACCTTCAGGATTTCTAAGGGTGTAAATTTTTGATTTCACTCCTCACTGACTATCACAGTTTCGGAGGCCATGGAATGCCCAGATGGCACAAAACCCCCCTCAAATGACCCCATTTTGGAAAGTAGACACCCCAAGCTATTTGCTGAGAGGTATGTTGAGTATTTTGCAGATCTCGCTTTTTGTCACAAAGTTTTGAAAATTGAAAAAAAAAAAATCTTTCTTCATTTTCAAAAACAAATGAGAGCTGTAAAATACTCACCATGTCTCTCAGAAAATATCTTGGGGTGTCTACTTTCCAAAATGGGGTCATTTGTGGGGGTTTTGTGCTATCTTGGCATTTTATGGCCTTCAAAACTGTGATATGTAGTGAGGAGTGAAATCAAAAATTTACGCCCTTAGAAATCCTGAAGGCGGTGCTTGGTTTTCGGGGCCCCGTACGCGGCTAGGCTCTCAAAAAGTCCCACACATGTGGTATCCCCATACTCAGGAAAAGCAGCAAAATGTATTGTGGGGTGCAATGCCACATATAACCATGGCATGTTTGAGCAATATATCATTTAGTGACAACTTTTTGTACATTTTTTTTTTCTTTTTGTCATTATTCAATCACTTGGGACAAAAAAAAAAAATATTCAATGGGCTCAACATGCCTCTCAGCAAATTGCTTGGGGTGTCTTCTTTCCAAAATGGGGTCATTTGGGGGGGTTTTGTGCTATCTTGGCATTTTATGGCCTTCAAAACTGTGATAGGTAGTGATAGGTAGTGAGGAGTGAAATCAAAAATGTATGCCCTTAGAAATCTTGAAGGTGGTGCTTGGTTTTTGGGGTCCCGTACGTGGCTAGGCTCCCAAAAAGTCCCACACATGTGGTATCCCCGTACTCGGGAGAAGCAGCAGAATGTATTTTGGGGTGTAATTTCACATATGCCCATGGCATGTGTGAGCAATATATCATTTAGTGACAACTTTGTGCAAAAAAAAAAAAAAAGTTTGTTATATTCCCGCAACTTGTGGCAAAATATAAAATATTCAATGGGCTCAACATGCCTCTCAGCAATTTCCTTGGGGTGTCTACTTTCCAAAATGGGGTCATTTTAGCACCTCAAGAAATGAGATAGGCAGTCATAAATTAAAAGCTGTGTAAATTCCAGAAAATGTACCCTAGTTTGTAGACGCTATAACTTTTGCGCAAACCAATAAATATACGCTTATTGACATTTTTTTTTACTAAAGACATGTGGCTGAATACATTTTGGCCTAAAATTGAGTTTATTTGATTTTTCTTATAACAAAAAGTAGAAAATATCATTTTTTTTTCAAAATTTTCAGTCTTTTTCCGTTTATATCGCAAAAAAAAAAAAACGCAGAGGCAATCAAATACCATTAAAAGAAAGCTCTATTTGTGGGAAGAAAAGGACGCAAATTTTGTTTGGGTACAACATTGCATGTCCGCACAATTTCCAGTTAAAGCAGCGCAGTGCCAAATTCTTAAGTGGTTAAGTAATTCAGCTATACTTCAAAGGCCATGCAATGCATTATGGTTTTAAAAAAAACTTCTTCAGAGTGTATCTTCACATATATTTACCAGGAAGTGAATCCAAAACCTACAAGATTTACCTCAGATATATGGTAGCAGCGAACGTTATTCTTATTCTTATCTTTAGTTGTAACATTTGCTTTTTACAGCATCATTTATATTTTTTATTGTAATTTCCCACACTCTAAATGGTCACCTGTGTTGATAATATTTGTAAATTGATTATTAGTGCAAGTTTATTTCCCAAAAGTTGGAAAATCATTTTGACTGCTACCTTTTTTTAGCGACTTTTTATAGGGAATGCTATTACTGCCAATCATGTTCCTTGTTACATATTAGGAAAACACCCCTTATTGTCCCTGTATTTGTTCCACATAAAGCTAAATGGTTAGTTGTATTTTTATTTTACTTTTCTATATTATACATAATTGAAAACAAAGATTCTAATGAACCGTGTACTAGAATAAATGTTTAGAAATACCCTTTTGTTTCTCACAGACCCTAAAAATAAATACATGAATTCTTCTTCTTAAACTGGCAGATGATATGGAAGAAGGATGTGGTCCAATAGGATGCCACAACAGTCCTAAATGATGATGCCTATTATTTGCATGTAAATATGGTATTTTCACAAATGCACTGAGAAAAGATTTCAGATTCAGATATTTTTATAGTATTTGGCTGGAATAAACTGTAGCTGTAAACTTCTAACCTCACATTTGCAGTGCCATTTTCAGGCAAAAGTAATTTTCCTGCACTTATGAATTGCCATAATGAAATGTACTGCAAGTGGTAGATGAATAAAACATTTACTTTCATGATGCATTTAATTTTGTTGTAGGCTGGATATTTTTGAAGAGATAATTCTGTGAATTTGTTCCAAAGGAAATAAAGCAAACAAAAGAAGTTAAAAATGCTACCTTTCTAGGACTTAGGAGACAACAATAACATCACCCTGAAAGAAAAAGTCTACAGTGCTTCACAGTTGCAGGTGTGTCATTGATAATCCTCATTGGGCTCCATTTACTAAAGCAGATTGAATGCAGTATTTAGGTGCCTGGACACATTTTCCCTAAATATCGCATGCGATCCTGAAACTCTCAATTCGCTATGCCATTTTGCCATATTTACCATAAAAAAATGAAAACGCTATGCTAATACCACATGAAAAAGTGATAAACTCACTGCACAGATGGAAATAATTAAATTCATGCAGTAAATTAAGTAGTGGTCCAGGCATATGGTAATGATGGAAGTGATGACTTTGGTCATAACACCTGAATGGGCAGGGCATGGAAATGTTAAAAAAGGGCACCAATTGGCAACCTAATTTAGCTAGTCTACACTCATTTGCCAGCTGTACATTGCATTGCTCTCCACTACATCCCTAATGGAGCTTTTTGAGGCAAATTTGTTGGTGTATCAGGCTATTCTAAGGAGGGTGAGTAATAAAGAAAGGTGGTTGTGATGTGTCCACATTCCTTTTAGCTGCAAACCTTGCTGGATAATTTCCCTGAAGCAGAAGTACCCTCTACAGTGCCTTGAAAAATTATTCATACCCCTTGAAATTTTCCACATTTTATCATGTTACAACCAAAAACTTAAATTTATTTTATTGGGATTGTATGTGATAGACTAACACAAAGTGGCAAAGTGGAAGGAAAATGATAAATGTTTTTTTTTACAAAAATGTGTGGCGTGCATTTGTATTCAGCCCCCATGAGTCAATACATTGTAAAACCACCTTTTACTGCAATTACAGTTGCAAGTCTTTTTGGGTCTCTACCAGCTTTGCTAATCTAGAGAATGTGACATTTTTGCCCATTCTTCTTTGAAAAATATCTCAAGCTCTGTCAGATTGGAGGGAGAGCGTCTGTGAACAGCAATTTTCAAGTCTAGCCACAGATTCTCAATTGGATTTAGGTCTGGACTTTGACTGGGCCAATCTAACACATGAATATGCTTTGATCTAAACGATTCCATTGTAGCTCTGGCTGTATGTTTAGGGTCATTGTCCTGTTGGAAGGTGAACCTCCACCCCAGTCTCAAGTCTTTTGTAGACTTTAACAGGTTTTCTTCTAAGATTGCCCTGTATTTTGCTCCATCCATCTTTCCATCACCTCTGACCAGCTTCCATATCCCTGTTGAAGAAAAGCATCTCCACAACATGATGCTGCTACCACCATGTTTGACAGTGGGGATGGTGGGTTAAGGGTGATGTGCAGTGTTAGTTTTCTGCCAGACATAGCAATTTGCTTTTAGGCCAAAAAAGTTCAATTTTGGCCTCATCTGACCAGAGCACCCTCTTCCACGTTTGCTGGGTCCCCCACATGACTTTTCACAAACTGCAAACGGACTTCTTATGGCTTTCTTTCAACAATTGCTTTCTTCTTGCCACTCTTGCATAAAGGCCAGATTTGTGGAGTTCATAGAAAGGGGGGGGATTCCGGCGCTCCTAGCGATGTCATGCCTTTTAAATGAATGTAATAGTGGCTCTAATGGAACATCTAAGTCAATCTGTATATTAAAAAACAAGAGGAGGCAGCCATCCTCAGAGAGTGTCCATGTCCTCTGTCAGCAAGAAGTATAAAAAAAGAGGGGGATGGAGGCGCCAACTAAAATAATCCTTCTGTGATAAATAATGTAAATATAGTATATATACGTACAGGTTCACTTGCAAATGATGTCCATCGAGGATGGGGGTGTTCTGAGGTCTGTTGGTGCCGCTTAGCTGGCTCTGGCAATGTTCCCCTTGGCCGTGAGGTGTAGGAGATGTAGATTTTCGTTTACACTGGCTTCTCTGTGGTGTCACATGACAGGAAGCTCCACGCAATCCAGTCTGGAACGCGGAAGCGGAAGTGATGTCATACAGCAGGGCGGTCCTCCAAACATAGAGTTAGACGTTTCACAGGCTACGCGCTCGGGGCTCACAGCTCCTTCTACTGGCCTGTTTGCTCTCTGGAGGAGAGCAGTTTAAATACATTGACAGGAAGTAGGAAGTCCGTGGCTGTGGAACCATAACAGCCAGCGGACCCACACTATGAAAAACAGTCTTTTATAATTAAAAACAATTGTTTTAATGGGAATATAAAGATTAAAAACGTGGATCAATATAATTTAAAAATGAAATAACATTGCAATAAGAATAAAAATTACAATGGAATAGTAAAAAAAATATATAATGAAAAAAAAGTGTTTTAAAAAAAAGGAAAAAACGCACTGTGCAAAAAAAGTAAGAAAAATGAAAAAATCATAATAAGCAATAGGACACTTTGTTTATGGATAAAATTTGAATCAGATCTACTTAACACAACAAATGGGGGGGGGGTGCTGAAGTGAGGGGGTGGTGGTTTATATTATATGTATAAAGGAGCGGTGGATGAGGGCAAAGTTGGTAAACTATAAAATAGTTTTTAGAAGATGAATAATGAATAGAAAATACAACTAAAAAATAAAAGGAAATAAAAATATAATATAAGCAAAAAATTTTATGTAAAAAATTTAGAGGAAAAATTAATTATATTGGGTGGTGTTTGTATATTTTGGACAGGTAGTCACTTACTATACATGTGACAGTGTACCGTCCCCAGATAGCAAGTGACCCGATGTCCATAGTTAATCAATATAAAATCCTTCGCTGCAAAAAACACCAAAAAGAGAAAACATGGGAATCATAAAAAAAGGAATAGGTAAAGAGGGGGGACTACAATAAGGAATGTGTCTCTATTTCCTTGTTGAGTCCCCCCGGCGAGAGAGTGTCTAATTAATATATCCAGTAGGTCTCCTGCTGACAAAAACGTTTGAAGGGTTCTGCAGCAGGAAGATCTCTGGGAATGGCCTCAATGACCCAGACTCTGAGGCCCACAGTGGATTTGCGATGTGTTTTCAAAAAATGAAGAGGGACACTGTGTTTGTCACAGCCCTTCTCAATGAAACGTCTATGTTCGCCAAAGCGTTGGCGCAGGGTGCGTATGGTCCTGCCCACATAAAAGAGGCCGCAAGGACATGTCAGACAGTACACCAAGTTTTAAAGCCTGACATGTTAGGTATCTATTTACTCGGTGTAACTTGTAAATTGGCTAATTTTACTGTTTTTTTTTTTTTAATTCATGAAAGTATCTTTTTCCCCCCAAAAAATGCATTTGATAGACCGTTGCGCAAATACCATGTGACATAAAATATTGCAATGATCGCCATTTTATTCTCTAGGGTCTTTGCTAAAATATATATAATGTTTGGGGGTTTGGGCGGGAGATGAGGACGTGAGGACGTAACGCTCTTTACGGAGGGAGGGGCCTGAGCGTGCCAGCCAAGGTGCGAGCACTGACACGGGAAGAGCTGAGGGAGACCTGCAGTGTGAGAGGCGGCAGAGTCTCTGCGATGACACCCCCTGAGCCTACCCGGGAACCACATACCAACAAGCAGAGCAGCCAGCGCATGGAGGCATGGGAGGATGAGGACTGAGATCCACCGTGGCACCCACCCTTTCTTGACCTCCGCAGACGCCAGCAGTCTCCTACCCGCCTCTCCTAGGCTCCCAGGGACCACTGCTGGACACGCAGCTTGTGGGAGTGAGAGGAACCGCGAGGCTGGCTGGTCAGCAAGCGGGCTGAGGATCCATCAGAGAGCTACCAACGGAAACCAGCTGTATGGCGCAAATGAAGCAGAGGAGCAGGATAAAGAGGTACTCCTATTTAGAACCTTGCACCCCAAACACTGAATCATAACAATAAGAACTGTCTCCAGAACCTGCTATTGTGTTTAAAACAGCCTGCCTGTTCCCTGCCCTATCTGTATCATTGTCAGCAGGCAAATCTGGCAGCAATTGTTGGCACAGTAAGGAGGCGCACGTGTGAAATATATAGGATGTTTTCCAGGAACTTTTATGAGACATCATAAGTCAGTTGGTTTGCACTGATCTATGTCATGAACTGATGAACTGATCTATGTCAATAGCAGCGCAATTATAAAAATTACCTATAGGAATGTATTCCCCCTCATGTATTAAGCTGCTAAATCATTTGAACTCGGCATAAAATTCTTGATACAGGACTGAGCCTGATATATCTGAGGTACTGAGAGTATTGTGAAAACCGCAACCAGGTGCAAAGGCTCTTGATTATATGACTCAGTGGAGAGCAGACACAGGCAGTGGCTCATGTATGTACAGTACTGAAGGGTGGACAGAGATCTAGAACTGTTGCAAACTACACCTTCCATCTCTCATACCTGCCGCTATATAAAATAGTATCCCGCTGACTGGGCAGAGGAGGATGAAGGGTTAGACTGTGTCACTGAACTAATCAAGATAATATACATCTCCTTGCATTGAGCCCCATGGTATATACCTATCTGCACTGTTATTGGAACTGTCTGCAATTATACGTAGTCTTGGAGCTGGGGTTGGTTGAAAATTTTAGCTTTTTTTTGTTTGTTTTTTGGCCACAGAGACTGTGAGTGGGGACACGGGGGACACCCATACACCCACAGCTGTGTACTTGACGCAGAGTTAGTTAAAACTCCAGGGACAGACACCCCCTAGCTTGCGGCCGCACCAGGCAGAGTACACATTGGGCAACCAACATATCCAGTTGCACCCGAGTGACACAAAATAAAAAAGTACATAGAATACACTAGTCGCTGTGCACTCTCCGGGACAACTGAGTTAAATTGACCCCCAATCAGTACATCACCCCGAGCGGGAAAAGGGGGGCAGCTTGAATATACGGGTAACTTTGGAATATTGCAACTTCCCCTCTTTCCTTTTGTTTTTTTTTCATACAGGGACTCTCTCCCTAAGAATCAGCGCCTTTTGTTGGGGACGTGAGTGAAGAGAAAGATAAAACAAATAAGTAGGAGAGAACAAAGTAAAACAAACTGGGGAAGCGAATAAGAGGGGTTAAGAAAAGCACTATGAGTAAAGCTTCAGGTAAAACCGCAAAGGGGGTGCCCCTAAAACCCCAAAAGACAAACCAACGACTAGTACAATTAAACATTATATGTCCTAGGTGGCCAGCCCAAAAAAAAAACTGATTGGGGAATCAGCAGTCAGCTAAACCAGATAAGAAAAAGGGCACAGTTAAAAAAAACAGGGGAGGTATCAGACCTCTCCCAATGCAAAGACGATTTAACCACAGAGAGCGAACTTGAGATAAGTAGTTTGGAAGAACAACGTGCAGACGCTCACATTCCAACAAAAGGGGAAATGACTGCGATGTTACTGAGACTAGAAAATGCAATTAAAGCAGACATAAATACATTAAGAGCAGAACTGGGACATCTGTTGACAAGAGTGGAGGTAATAGAAGAGATAACAGATAAACATGCCAAGGAACTACTGAACTTAAAGTTAAATTAACACAACAAAACCAGCAGAAAATTCTCTACAGATTAGAAGATCAAGAAAATCAAAATAGAAGGCAAAACTTGAGAATTTGTTCGCTTCCAGAGGAAAGAGAAGACTTGAGAAAAATTTTAAACACAATATTTAGTCCCCTCTTGGGGAAAGGAGTGGAAGACTTCCCCAAGATAGAGAGGGTGCACTGGGTCGGAAAACAGAAAAATGCAGAAGCCAATTGGCCACGTGACATAATAGTAACATTCAGTTTTTATGAAGACAAAGCAGAAATCTGGGCAAAGATGAGGGGAAAAAACCTATGCAGTACGAAGGGACTGAGCTACAATTTTTCCCGGACCTGGCACCTGAAACACTAGCAAGAAGACGATCACTGAAACCACTTTTAGAACAGATGCAGGCACAGAACATTAAGTTTAACTGGGGGTTTCCAGCATGTTTAACCACTAGAGGACCGCCGCACACCGATGTACATCGTCAGAATGGCACGGCTGGGCACATGGGCGTGCAGGTACGTGCCCTTTAAGAGCCCATCTCTGTCCTCTTCTCCGTGACCGTCCTCGTGGGAACAGCGGACCCGAACGCCACTGGTGTCTTGCGATCGGGTCACAGAGAGGAAGAACGGGGAGAGGTAAGTGTAAACAAACCTCTCCCCGTGCTTCCTAGTGAGCCTGTCACTGATCGTCTGTTCCCCGTCATAGGGAACGACGATCAGTGATGTTACACGCTAAGCCACGCCCCCCCCCACAGTAAGTAAAACACATCAGGGCACACTTAACCCCTACAGCGCCCCCTCCTGGTTAACCCCTTCACTGCCAGTGTCATTTTCACAGTAACCAGTGCATTTTTATAGCACTGATCGCTGTGAAAATGACAATGGTCCCAAAAATGTGTCAAAAGTGTCCGATGTGTCCGCCATAATGTCACAGTCACGAAAAAAATCACTGATCGCTTCCATTACTAGTATAAAAAAAAATTAATAAAAATGCCATAAAACTATCCCCTATTTTGTAAACGCTATAACTTTTGTGCAAACCAATCAATAAAAGCGTATTGCGATTTTTTTTTTGCCAAAAATATGTAGAAGAATACGTATCGGCCTAAACTGAGGAAATTTTTTTTTTTTATAGATTTTTTGGGGATATTTATTATAGCAAAAAGTAAAAGATATGTAATTATTTTCAAAATTGTCACTCTATTTTTGTTTATAGCGCAAAAAATAAAAACCGCAGAGGTGATCAAATACCACCAAAAGAAAGCTCTATTTGTGGAAAAAAAAGGATGCCAATTATGTTTGAGAGCCACGTCGCACGACCCCGCAATTGTTAGTTAAAGTGACGCAGTGCCGAATCGCAAAAAGTGGCCAGGTCTTTAAGCTGCATAATGGTCCTGGTCTTAAGTGGTTAATAGGTCAGAAAGAGGGAAGTTCAGCTAGACTAAGATTCCCAGAAGAATGGTTGATTTTTGCAATAAACTTGACTTACAGGTGCCAGAACTGCCTGGCTGGGCCGAAAAGGAATTGGACTACAGTAAGAAGAAGATAGGAGCAAAAAAATACCAGGACTATAGAATAAAATCAAACTTAAAGAACTTTAAGAGAGAACGGTGAAGGGAGGGCAGGGGGAGGGTGGAAGGGACAGGTGAAGAGGGCTGAGATAGGCTGACCTGGCCTTGCATTGCACTCTCGGCTAGCCCTCCCCCCTACCCCGACCCTGATGGGGAGGCGATTAAGATGACATGTTCAGAGCCCCACCTCTGAGCAAATGAGAGTTAGGGGTGGCTATGGCATCAAGGACCACCAATGATTCTGAGGCCATTATTGGGCCAAAAGGGGGAGGGGACGGTATGGGATGGCAAGGGAGGGATAAGTAAGGAAAAAGAGGGAGGGAGGGGAAGTGGGAAATCGGGTGGGAGGGGGGCTGGGGGAAATGGGCGGGAGGGAAGTACTACCTCTCTTACTCCACAAGAAAAAAGGGAATGCTCCAGGATGGGTGGGCACCCCGGCAAGGGGGACTGCAAATGCTAAAGTGTGGAGGGTCGGGGGTCTTCAGCGGGATCACCACATGCATCGGTGGCCGGGTAAAAAAAAAAAAAAAAAAGGGAAAATAAAAAAAAAAAGAGAAGGACAGAAGAAAACAATAGATGACGACAATACATTTTATGACTTATAACGTCCGGGGTTTAAACATCTCCACTAAACAATTTAAGATTCTTAGAGAATTAAAACATTACCTAAATGTGAAAATATATTCCCCAGATTTCTCGACATGGTACTATGCCTGCCGACTCAGCAACAAAGAGAGCTAGGGGTGTGGCAATTGGATTTGCCAAAACAATGCGGTTTAAAATAGAGGATAGGATAATGGATCGGGAGGGCAGATACCTATTCTTGAAGGGTAGACTGGGTGAAATGGAATGTATACTTACCAACATTTACTTCCCCAACAGGAACCAGATAAAATATCTGAAAGAGGTAATGGGGAAACTGATGGACTTTAAGAAAGGAGACGTGATAATGATGGGTGACATAAACTTCTGTATGGACCCTGCTGTGGACAGTATGTCCCGGGCACAGGAGAAGAATAATGTTCAGTTAAAGCGGATCAAACAAAAAATGCACCAGTGTCAAATGGTAGACGCATGGAGGGTCCAACATTCTAAAACACAAGACTATACATTTTACTCTCCTGTGCACAGGAACATATTCCAGGTTAGATTACATATTGGTAGAGCATAGGTTATTGGAGAGAATAAAAGAAACTAGCATTGAAATAGCCACGATTTCCGACCATGCCCCTGTGAGAATGAAAATGACAGTTCCTGGATCCCATAGACAACCTTATACATGGCGAATAAATGAAGAACTATTACAAGATAAGGAAGCAGAAGCAGTAATAAGAAAAGAAATAGAACAAATTTTCACAATAAATGTCACAGAAGAGATATCTGCAGCCACTCTATGGGAGGCCCATAAAGCCTATATTAGGGGCAATTTAATAGCTATTGGGGCAGGGAAGAAAAAAGAGAGAACAAAAAAAATCAAAACCCTATCGGAAGAGATCTATAAGTTAGAACAAATACAGCAGGGGCAGCACTGGGGGTTATACCAATCATTAATAATCAAGAGAGACAAATTAAGGGACCTCATGGACCAAGAGACAAAAATTATATTTAACAGAATAACAAAAGAAAGATACCAATGGGGAAACAAAGCAAGTAAACACTTAGCTAGAATTCTACAAAATAAAAAATCAACAAATTGCATAGAAAAAATCCAAGACAACAAAGGGGTAATAGTACATTCAACTAAGGAGATAGCGGAAACTTTTTGGAACTACTATGGGGCCCTGTACTCAGTTAACCAGAAGGGACATCCTACAAAAGAGAAAACGGGAAAAATAAAAGAATTGTTAAAAAATGCCGGATTACCTAAAATATCTGACATTGATAGGATAATTCTTGATAAACCTGTATCTGAGGAAGAAATTAATAGAGAAATTAATAGAGCTCTAAACGAGTCAGCCCCTTCACTGTGTAATACATGAATAGATCCGCCCCTTCTCGCATGCCGCATCTGGTCCGCTGAGCGGACCTGATAGGGAACTTTAGAAGGGGCGGGTCTATACATTTAAAACACTGCGGAGGAAGTTCCCCATCAGGTCCGCTCAGGCACAACCAATGACGGACAGCGCTGGACATCGGGATCGGCGCGGGACACTGGATTTCATTGCTGGAACATTTTTTTAATATTTTTTTAACCACTTAACGACCGCTCACTGTATATATACGTCGGCAGAATGGCACCGACAGGCACAATCACGTAGAGTGTACGTGATCGCCTTTGTACAGTTGGGGGGTCCGATCGGACCCCCCTCCTATACAGTGAGCGGCCGTTAATCGTTGGGGAGCGATCAGAGATGAGGGGGTGACCATTCGATTTTGGCCACCCCCTCGCGATCGCTCCCGGCCAATGAAAATGCTTCCTCCGCCATGTGATGTAAACACAGGCAGGAGGAAGTGATGTCATCTCCCTCGCGGCGGTCTTTTCGATTCCGGCGCCGAGGAGAGAGGAAGCAGGTTAGTGCACCAACAGTCCACTGACACGTAGGTACACATAGGCACACATTTCACCCCCCAGTCACCCCCAGATCACCCCCCAGGTCACCCCCCAGCCCCCAATCACAGTGTCACTGATTGCAGTGATCATTTTTTTTACTGATCACTGCTTTTAGTGTGATCTGTGATAGTAAAAAGTTGCAGGGCAGTTAGGTTTAGGCCCCTTTAGGTCCAGGGTAGCCCCCTAACCCCCCCTAATAAAGGTTTAACCCCTTGATCGCCCCCCAGGTAACCCTTTCACCCCCTAACGCCAGCGTCACTAAGCGATCGTATTTTCGATCGCTGTATTTAGTGCCGGTGGTGCCCTAGATAGCCAGTTATTTATTTTTAGTTTCACCACAGGTTTTTAGAGCATCAGGTACCCCCAAATATTATTTTAACCCCCTGATTGCCCCTAGAGTTAACCCTTTCACCAGTGATCACCGTATAAGCGTCACTGGTGACACTGGTTACCCAGTTAATTATTTAGTTATTTAGGTAACCCGTCAGGTTTTTATATAGCGTCGGGTACCCCCATATTTAACCTAATAAAGGTTTTAACCCCCTGATTGCCCCTAGTTAACCCTTTCACCAGTGATCACCATATAAAGGTTACGGGTGACACTGGTTGGTTAGTTTGCTTTTTATAGCATCAGGGCACCCGCCGTATATAACCCAATAAAGGTTTAACCCCCTGATCGCCCGGCGAGTGAGATCAATTAGGTTTTAGCGCCAGAGAGGGTCTGCGTCGCCCCAGGCAGCGTTAGGTTAGTGCCAGTAACGCTAACACCCACGCGCAAAGCATACACCTCCCTTAGTGGTATAGTATCTGATCAGATCTATACTAGCGTCCCCAGCGGTTTAGGGTTCCCAAAAACGCAGTGTTAGCGGGATCAGCCCAGATACCTGCTAGTACCTGCGTTTAGCCCCTCCGCCCAGCCCAGCCCAGCCCACCCAAGTGCAGTATCGATCGATCACTGTCACTTACCAAACACAACACACATAACTGCAGCGTTCGCAGAGACAGTCCTGATCCCTGCGACCGCTAACAGGTTTTTTTGTAGCGTTTGATATATTTGCTGACGACAGTCGGGTGCTTTTTTTCCTGTGAATCTTACTAGTGTACCCCTAAATTTAGAGCCCAAAATGGCAAGTCGAAGGTACACTAGTAAAGAGGCCTACGAGATTCTGAGCATGACAGATAGTGAAGAGGAGGTCACGTATCTGTCAGATTCAGGCTCAGAATATCTTCCCGTAGAAGACAGTGACGTCAGCGGCCCCACGTCAGATAGCTCTGACGACGAAGTTGAGGTCCCTGCTAAGGTCAGGCGTACCCGATCCCGATCTTCTGAGGTTGTTGAGGAGCAAGAACCGCAGGGCTCTCGTATCATGGAGCAGAGGAGTACTAGCGCCGCTATTCCTTCTGGTGAATTGGCAAGCACCAGCGGCCTAGTACAGCCTGGGCGTACATCCAGCACTGCAGTATCACGTGGTGACGTGGCGAGTCCCATAAGTGCAGTTCAAGCTGGCGAGGTGGCAAGCACAGGTAGTGTCCCGCTGCCACCAAGAAGACAAAGGCAGGCCCGTCGTACCCATAGTGCTCTTCCTGCAGAATTCGCCTATCCTGATTGGGTCCCCACCACTTCTGCAGAACCCGTACTTCCCCCATTCACTGCCCAACCCGGTATTCAGGTGGAAACAGCTGATTTTATGCCAATCGATTATTATTCGCTGTTTTTCACGGAAGATCTCTATAGATCTATTGTGGACCAGAGTAATTTATATGCTGGTCAATTCATCGCCGCTAATCCCCAGTTGCCTTCCATTGCCAAAGATTGGAAACCAATTACGGTTTCCAAATTTAAGACCTTTCTGGGCCTTTCCCTCAACATGGGCACACATAAATTCCCGTCATTGCATGCTTATTGGTCCACGCACCCAATTGACCACATGCCCGTGTTCTCTGCCTCCATGCCCAGGAAACGATACGAGCAGATTTTGCGGTTCATGCACTTCAACGACAATGAACTTTGTCGTCCACGTGGGGACCCTGAATACGACCGGCTCTATAAAATTCGGCCCCTCATAAACCACTTCAACAAACGTTTTGCAGCCTTGTTTATTCCCGATCAAGCTGTCTGCGTTGATGAGTCCCTGATTAAATTTTCTGGCCGCTTGGCTTTCAAGCAGTACTTTCCCAGCAAGCGTGCCAGATACGGGGTCAAGCTCTATAAGTGCTGTGACAGGGCAACAGGCTATGTATGGAGCTTTATGGTTTATGAGGGAAAAGATAGTCAGGTTGAGCCGGTCAACTGCCCGGATTACATAGGGAGCGCTGGCAAGATAGTGTGGTACTTGGTGTCACCCTTATTCGGAAAGGGGTACCACTTGTATGTGGACAATTATTACACGAGCGTGCCACTGTTTAGTCACTTGTTTGATCATCAGATTGGAGCATGTGGCACCGTGCGACCTAATCGCCGGGGCTTTCCCCAGCGGCTTGTAGATGCCCGTCTTAGGCTGGGGGAGAGAGCCTGCGTAAAGTGTAATAACTTGCTCGCTATGAAGTGGAGGGACAATAAGAATGTTTTCCTTCTTACCTCCCTTCATGCAGACACGACAGTCCAAATTCCTACGGCGACTGGTGTTGTGGAGAAACCCCTCTGTGTCCACGAATATAACAAAAATATGGGAGGGGTGGACCTCAACGACCAGTTGATGGCGCCGTATCTAATTGACCGTAAGGCGAGACGCTGGTACAAAAAAGTGTCTCTATCCTTATTCCAATTGGCTTTGCTGAACGCTCATGTGCTATACAGAGCTTCAGGCGGGACGTTATCTCTTCTAAAATTCCAGAATGAGATTGTCACAGAACTCCTGTATCCAGGCGGTTCTGCACCTCACCATCCCCTACCAAATGCAGTAAGCCGGCTGCATGAGAGGCATTATACGCATCTCCTCCCGAGTACCCCTACCCAACGAGCCCCCCAAAAAAGATGTCGTGTCTGTAGCAAGCGCGGATTTAGGCGTGACACCCGTTATTATTGTCCACTCTGTCCTGACAAACCTGGTCTTTGCCTTGGTAAATGTTTTGAACGCTACCACTCAAAAGTGAAGTTTTAGCGTAGGGTACAGCATTTCACAGACTAGGACACACTTACACAGGGTCTCCCAAGATGCCATTACATTTTGAGAGACCCGAACCATTACAGTTGTTAAAGTTTAAAAAAAAAGTGTAAAAAAGAAAAAAAAAACGTAAAAAACAAAACACAAAAAAAATATAAAAGAAAAAAAACAAAAATAGTTGTCGTTTTATTGTTCTCTCTCTTTCTCTCTATTTTCTCTCTATTGTTATGCTCTTTTTTACTGTATTCCATTCTGCAATGTTTTATCATGCTTGCTTTTCAGGTATGTAATTTTTTGTTTTCAGGTGCGCCATTCAACTGGAGCGCGGAATTATTTATCTTGACAGCAACAGTGTTTGCTCCCACGATACATAAAGCCATGACTCCAGTGCTGTAGGAGGTGATTTCACCACCACAGTTAAAAAAAAGAGCATATATGCCGAAGCATGGGGGCAGCAGGGGCGGAGGAGCGATTTTGCTCCTAATGCCGCGTATATACGGTCGAAATTCCGACGGAGGCTTGCCCATGGAAAAGTCCGATCGTGTGTACGCGGCATAACTTTTTTGCGGGAGGATGCCCCCATGCTTCGGCATATATATATTTTAGGCACAGGTTGCGTTAAAAAAATGTTTTATTTTTTACTAGGTTTTGTTTTGGTATTTGCTTTGCAGGTATGGTATGGTAAGGTCTTACTGTTGTACTGTAATGTTACTTTGTTTTAATGTTAACCATCATTTGCTTAGCAGGTACGCCATTCAGTTGCATCGCGGATTTATTTATCTTGACAGCAACAGCGTTTGCTCCCACGATACATAAAGCCGTGACTCCAACGCTGTAGGAGGTGATTTCACCACCACAGTTAAAAAAAGAGCATATATGCCGAAGCATGGGGGCAGCAGGGGCGGAGGAGCGATTTTGCTCCTAATGCCGCGTATATACGGTCGAAATTCCGACGGAGGCCTGCCCGTGGAAAAGTTCGACCGTGTGTACGCGGCATAACCTTTTATGCCGCGTACATACGGTCGAAATTCCGACGAAGGCTTGCCTGTGGAAAAGTCCGACCGTGTGTACGCGGCATAACTTTTTTGCGGGAGGATGCCCCCATGCTTCGGCATATATGGCCATCATTAGAAGTGGGTGGATGAAGGGAGGTATTCTAATGGTGGGCATACCCACCGATCAATCTCTTTTTTTCGTTCAGCCAACAGGCTGCATGAAAAAAAAGATTACAATACATGTCCAACAAGGACCAGCAACGTACTGGTATGTAGCTGGACTTTGAATGTTTATACCAGAATGATGCCTCCAGGTTTAGGTATCATCTTGGTATCATTCTTTTCAGCCAGTGGCCGGCTTTCATGTAAAAGCAATTCTAGCAGATAATTAGCCTCTAGACTGCTTTTACAAGCAGTGGGAGGGAATGTCCCCCCCCCCGGATATAAACAGCGCCATTGGGAAATTGGGAAAGCATTTTATCACACCGATCTTGGTGTGGTCAGATGCTTTGAGGGCAGAGGAAAGATCTAGGGTCTAACCCCCATTTTTTTTTCAAAAAAAGAGTACCTGTCACTACTTATTGCTATCATAGGGGATATTTACATTCCCTGAGATAACAATAAAAATGATAAAAAAAAAAAAAAAAGCACCGCTGTCCCCCCCTGCTCTTGCGCAAAGGCGAACGCAAGCGTCGGTCTAGCGTCATATGTAAACAGCAATTGCATCATGCATGTGAGGTATCACTGCGAAGGTCAAATCGAGTGCAGTAATTTTAGCAGTAGACCTCCTCTGTAAATCTAACGTGGTAACCTGTAAAGGCTTTTAAATGTTTTTAAAAATGAATGTAGTTTCTCGCCGCTGCGCGTTTGTGCGCAATTTTAAAGCATGTCATGTTTGGTATCCATGTACTCGGCCTAAGATCATCTTTTTTATTTCATCAAACATTTGGGCAATATAGTGTTTTTTAGTGCATTAAAAATAAAAAAGTGTGTTTTTCCCCCAAAAAATGCGTTTGAAAAATCGCTGCGCAAATACTGTGGGGAAAAAAAAATGCAACACCCACTATTTTAATCTGTAGGGCCTTTGCTTTAAAAAAATATATAATGTTTGGGGGTTCAACATAATTTTCTTGCAAAAAAAAATGTTTTAATGTAAACAAAAAGTGTCAGAAAGGGCTTTGTCTTCAAGTGGTTAGAAGAGTGGATGATGTGTGACATAAGCTTCCTAATGTTGTGCATAAAGTGCCAGGACAGTTCAAAACCCCCCCAAATGACCCCATTTTGGAAAGTAGACACCTCAAGCTATTTGCTGAGAGGCATGTTGAGCCCATTGAATATTTTTTTTTGTCCCAAGTGATTGAATAATGACAAAAAGAAAAAAAAAATGTACAAAAAGTTGTCACTAAATTATATATTGCTCAAACATGCCATGGTTATATGTGGAATTGCACCCCAAAATACATTCTGTTGCTTCTCCTGAGTACGGGGATACTACATGTGTGAGACATTTTGGGAGCCTAGCCGCGTACAGGACCCCGAAAACCAAGCACCGCCTTCAGGATTTCTATGGGTGTAAATTTTTGATTTCACTCCTCACTGCCTATCACAGTTTCGGAGGCCATGGAATGCCCAGATGGCACAAAACCCCCCCCAAATGACCCCATTTTGGAAAGTAGACACCCCAAGCTATTTGCTGAGAGGTATGTTGAGTATTTTGCAGATCTCGCTTTTTGTCACAATGTTTTAAAAATTGAAAAAAGAAAAAAAAATATATGTCTTTCTTCATTTTCAAAAACAAATGAGAGCTGTAAAATACTCACCATGCCTATCGGCAAATAGCTTGGGTGTCTACTTTCCAAAATGGGGTCATTTGTGGGGGTTTTGGGCTATCTTGGCATTTTATGGCCTTCAAAACTGTGATAGGTAGTGAGGAGTGAAATCAAAAATTTGTGCCCTTAGAAATCCTGAAGGCGGTGCTTGGTTTTCGGGGGCCCGTACGCGGCTAGGCTCTCAAAAAGTCCCACACATGTGGTATCCCCGTACTCAGGAGAAGCAGCCAAATGTATTTTGGGGTGCAACTTCGCATATAACCATGGCATGTTTGAGCAGTATATCATTTAGTGACAACTTTTTGTACATTTTTTTTTTCTTGTCATTATTCAATCACTTGGGACAAAAAAAAAAATATTCAATGGGCTCAACATGCCTCTCAGCAATTTCCTTGGGGTGTCTACTTTCCAAAATGGGGTCATTTTGGGGGGTTTTGTGCTATCTTGGCATTTTATGGCCTTCAAAACTGTGATAGGTAGTGAGGAGTGAAATCAAAAATTTATGCCCTTAGAAACCTTGAAGGCGGTGCTTGAGTTTTGGGGTCCCGTACGCGGCTAGGCTCCCAAAAAGTCCCACACATGTGGTATCCCCGTACTCAGGAGAAGCAGCAGAATGTATTTTGGGGTGTAATTTCACATATGCCCATGGCATGTGTGAGCAATATATCATTTAGTGACATCTTTGTGCAAAAAAAACAAAGTTTGTCATATTCCCGCAACTTGTGGCAAAATATAAAATATTCCATGGACTGAACATGCCTTTCAGTAAATAGCTTGGGGTGTCTACTTTCCAAAATGGGGTAATTTGGGGGGTTTTGTGCTATTTTGGCATTTTATGGCCTTCAAAACTGTGATAGGTAGTGAGGAGTGAAATCAAAAATTTACGCCCTTAGAAATCCTGAAGGCGGTGCTTGGTTTTTGGGGCCCCGTACCCGGTTGGCTCCCAAAAATTCCCACACATGTGGTATCCCCGTACTCAGGAGAAGCAGCAGAATGTATTTTGGGGTGCAATTCCACATATAACCATGGCATGTGTGAGCAATATATCATTTAGTGACAATTTTTTGTACATTTTTTCTTTTTTTTTCTTTTTATCATTATTCAATCATTTGGGACAAAAAAAAATATTCAATGGGCTCAACATGCCTCTCAGCAAATAGCTTGGGGTGTCTACTTTCCAAAATGGGGTCATTTGGGGGGGTTTTGTGCCATCTTGGCATTTTATGGCCTTCAAAACTGTGATAGGTAGTGATAGGTAGTGAGGAGTGAAATCAAAAATTTATGCCCTTAGAAATCCTGAAGGCGGTGCTTGGTTTTTGGGGTCCTGTATGCGACTAGGCTCCCAAAAAGTCCCACACATGTGGTATCCCCGTACTCAGGAGAAGCAGCAGAATGTATTTTGGGGTGTAATTTCACATATGCCCATGGCATGTGTGAGCAATATATCATTTAGTGACAACTTTGTGCAAAAAAAAAAAAGTTTGTCATATTCCCGCAACTTGTGGCAAAATATAAAATATTCCATGGACTAATAATGCCTCTCAGTAAATAGCTTGGGGTGTCTACTTTCCAAAATGGGGTCATTTGGGGGGGGGTTTGTGCTATTTTGGCATTTTATGGCCTTCGAAACTGTGATAGGTAGTGAGGAGTGAAATCAAAAATTTGCGCCCTTAGAAATCCTGAAGGCGGTGCTTGGTTTCCGGGGTCCCGTGCGTGGCTAGGCTCCTAAAAAGTCCCACACATGTGGTATCCCCGTACTCAGGAGAAGCAGCAGAATGTATTTTGGGGTGCAATTCCACATATAACCATGGCATGTGTGAGAAATATATCATTTAGTGACAACTTTTTGTAATTTTTTTTTTTTTGTCATTATTCAATCACTTGGGACAAAAAATAAAAATATTCAATGGGCTCAACATGCCTCTTAGCAATTTCCTTGGGGTGTCTACTTTCCAAAATGGGGTCATTTTGGGGGGTTTTGTACTGCCCTGCCATTTTAGCACCTCAAGAAATGAGATAGGCAGTCATAAATTAAAAGCTGTGTAAATTCCAGAAAATGTACCCCAGTTTGTAGACGCTATAACTTTTGCGCAAACCAATAAATATACGCTTACTGTCATTTTTTTTACTAAAGACATGTGGCTGAATACATTTTGGCCTAAATGTATGACTACAATTGAGTTTATTCGATTTTTCTTATAACAAAAAGTAGAAAATATCATTTTTTTTCAACATTTTCGGTCTTTTTCCGTTTATATCGCAAAAAATAAAAATTGCAGAGGCAATCAAATACCATTAAAAGAAAGCTCTATTTGTGGGAAGAAAAGGACGCAAATTTCGTTTGGGTACAACATTGCATGTCCGCACAATTTACAGTTAAAGCAGCGCAGTGCAAAATTCTGAATTCACCTCTGGTCCTTTAGCTACCAAATGGTCCGGGGCTTAAGTGGTTAATAAAGGACTTTTCCAAGTTGTTTGTGTTTTTTACACTTTCTTCGTGAAATGGTAGGGGTACAATGTACCCCTTACCAATTCACATGGGGGGGTGGGATCTGGGGGTCCCCTTTGTTAAAGGGGTCTTCCAGATTCCGATAAGCCCCCTGCCCGCAGACCCCCACAACCACCGGGCAAGGGTTGTGGGGATGAGGCCCTTGCCCCATCAACATGGGGACATCCTCCCCATGTTGAGGGCATGTGGCCTGGTACGGTTCAGGAGGGAGGGGGGCGCTCTCTCATCCCCCCTCTTCGCCTGCGGCCGGCCAGGTTGCGTGCTCGGATAAGGGTCTGGTATGGATTTTTGGGGGGACTCCACGCCATTTTTGTAAAAATTTGGGGTGGAGTTCCCCTTAAAATCCATGCCAGATCTAAAGGGCCTGGTATGGATATTTAGGGGGAACCGCACGCCATTTTTTTTTTAATTTGCGGCGGGGTTCCCCTTAATATCCATTCCAGACCTGAAGGGCCTGGTAATTTAATTTGGGGGAACCCCCACGCTTTTTTTTATCAATGACTTTTCTATGTATTGATAAAAGCCGACAATTCATTAATAGCCGCGAGTGAGTTTTAAATGACTTTTTTTCCTTCAAAAATGACACTTTGTGCAGGGACAGTTCTAAGCACGGGAAACAAGCGTGACTTTACATGCATATCATACACACCCCCTAGGTACGAAATTTAAAGGAATATTTCACTTTTATTGTTTCACTTTAGGTATTATTAAAATCACTGCTACTAAAAAAACGGCCGTTTTTAAAACTTTTTTTTTGCATTGATACATGTCCCCTGGGGCAGGACCCAGGTCCCCAAACACTATTTAGGACAATAACTTGCATATAAGCCTTTATAATTAGCACTTTAGATTTCTCCCATAGACTTTTCGAATTTGCTGCGAACACCCCAAATTGTTCGTTGTTCGGCGAACGGGCGAACAGGCAATGTTCAAGTCGAACATGAGTTCGACTCGAACTCGAACTCGAAGCTCATCCCTAGAATGGACTAAGGGTAAAAATGAAAAAAGGTAGGTTAACCTAGAAAACACAATGAGCGACACAAAATTAGGTAGTATTATTTTGAATCCCCCACAATTCACAACACTAGATGTAAATACACATGCACTGACACGAAATGCACTTAAAATATGGGACAAAACGTATAAAGCTAATCAGGGGAAATATAATTCACCTTTAATTACACTAAAAGAAAAAGATTATTTCACACGAGGCAAAAAGGCAATATGAGGCAATTGGATAAAAAGTGAGACTGCACAATTAGGAGATATAGTAAAACGAGGGAAAATTATACCTTTTCAAGAGTTGAAACACAACACTAATTTAAGGATAATAAATGAGTGGCGATACCTCCAGTTGAGTAATTTTGTTGAACAGTTACCTCAACCAATAAGAACAAGAGATGATTTAACAGTACTGGAACGGCTATGTATAGCAGAAAATACCAAAAATAACACTTCCTGTATATATAAAATACTATCAGCAATAAACAAACCGGAGATCCCGCCATTCATTAAAAAATGGGAAAGGGAACTAGGGTCACAGAGAGATAAAGTCACCATCGGAAAGATGTTACAACTAACTCACAGTTCCGCGGTTGATACTAAAACGGCGGAAATTAACTATAAATGTCTGACAAGCTGGTACGCAACCCCCAACAAAATCAGTAAATTTCAACCAGGAAAATCAGCAGAATGCTGGCGAGGATGTAAGGCAACAGGAACGATGGCCCATCTGTGGTGGGATTGCCCAAAAGTTAAAATATTCTGGAAAAAGATACTACAGTTAATAAAAATAATTACTAAAAAGGAAATTCCAGAGGATCCTTGTGAGGTGCTGCTACATGGAATAAAAGAGCCAGTAAAACAATATAAAGAATCAGTAATCCCACACTTACTGAATGCAGCAAAAAGACTGATTCCCAAAAAATGGCAAGAGGCGGAAGGTCCCACAGTACAGGAATGGGTAATTAGCGTAGAGGAGACATATAGATTGGAAAGTCTAAAGCAGGGTCTAGAGGAAAAAACGAGGGGTTTACAGATAAATGGGAATGCTGGAAAGGTTTTAAAAAGTCTCATAGGTATTTCTTGGAAATAAGACCTCAGATGGTGGGAACTCATCCATAGTGGGAGCAAAGGATAAATATTAAACAATAAATTTAGTAAACTGAGAGATAAGAGGAAGGTAGGGGGGGAGGAGATAGGGGTGGTGGGGGTTCTGGGTGGGGGGGTCACCAGGATGAAAACAGATACGGTATATAGGGGAAGACAATAGGGTTTACAGGAGTGTTTTCTTTTGCACTATATGTATATGTAGCATGTCAACCTTTTATATTTGATAAAATAAAATAAAGAATTAAAAAAATAATAATAATAATGTTTGGGGGTTCTAAGTAATTTTCTAGCAAAAAATCTGGATTTGAACTTGTCAGCAACAAACTATCAACACTGCTATCCCTTCTGGCTTTTGCTACTGTTTGTGGTCTGTGTCTATAACCACCTGTATCTGAGACTACTAATGCTGTAGTTGCTTGGCCATAACAATATCTGGACTTTTTTCTTTTTTTTTGCTCAGCTGTTTAACTAGCTAAAACTGTCTATAAAAGAGCTGGCTATTCGTCTATATGTATATTTGACTTCTTGGCCTTGGGACACTCTGCTTTGCCTGCCCTGTATACATACCTGCTTATTTTTGAAGGCCACGAACCATAAACGATTGACTACAGATATAGATCATAGACTAGTGAACTAGAGAGGGCTAGTCCAGCCTACATCATGACAAGAAGAGCTGGTGGCTCCTTTTCACAAGGTAGCCGGTCTACAAAAGAGAAAACTAAAGAGGCCAAAGAGGCTAAAAAGTTCAAAGAAGCAGTGACTGCTAAAACTGAAAGATCTGATCTGGATTTAAAAGACACTTAAAGAGAAGTACTGTAGCATGTTGCATGTAAAGAGTCTATAGAGCCCAAAAGATTTTATATTGGTGTGGATAATGACTCTTCAACAAAGTAACTGGGTCAAGATAGTTGCACCACAAAGGAAACATGAAGTTTGCCAAGTCTGGGTAATAGAAATACCTGCTGACAAATTGCCTAATAGCACAGGTGTAACAACAGAGCCTTCAGATCCTTTTAGATGTGCCTTAACCGGTCAAATACAAGGTCCCAGAGAGGAATTGACCCTTCTCCGCCACGATGTCCAGAAAATATGAATGACTGCTCTGAAGGGTCATGTTAGGGAGATAGAGGACATGCTCTAGCCATTATGCATGGATGTTAAAGACATTGAAATGAAAATTGATACCAATACTCATAAACTGGAGGATTTAGAGAACCGTCTGCAACACAATAATAACAGACTAGTGGGGCTCCCGGGAACATGCTGAGGGCTCTAACCCCACAGAATTTACAGAGACATGACTTTGGGTAGTCATAGGGAAAGAACATCTTTCGCTAACTTTCTCAGTTGAGAGGGCTTGTCATGTACCTACTAGGCCTTTGCCATCTGGAAGCCCTCCGCACTCATTCTTAATAAGACTCCCTAACTATCGTGACAGTGATCCTATTCTTAGGAGAGTGAGATTGTTAAACCCCCTGAGACATTTTTACATATAGGTAAGCCTATAATAAGGCTTACCTATATGTACTGAAAATATCTCCTAAACGTGCGCCATTTAGGAGATATTTACCTTGTAGTACGCCGATGATGTCATCGGTGCATGCACAGTAAATAAACGGCCCTCCGTGCCATTTCTTTTCCAGCGTGTGCCGTGACTGGTGTCTCCCACGCGCATGCGTGGGAGTGACGTCACGCAGCTCCGGCCAGTCATGGAGCCTGAGTCCATGGCCCAGGAAGGAAGAGGGGTGAAGATGGATGCTTCCACCAGCGGGAACATTGCGGGCTTCATTTGCAGGTAAGTGTCACATATATAGGCGATGCCTACTAGCCCATTATGCTTTTACTTTGCAGGGGAATAAAGAGGAAGTAAAACCCATCAGGGTTTACTTCCTCATTAAAAGATGTTTTTCTTAATGGAGTTAGGGTTATGTTTTTTCCAGATTTTTCCCCTGAAATATGAAAGCAGCACAATAGATTTCAAAATGTAAAAAAAAAGACTGCAGAAACTGCATTTGCAATATTCTATGCTAAATTCTGCAAAGCTTAGAGTGTTTGTGTTAATTTTTTTTAAACTTCGCAAGCTGCCACGGATTGGTTTGATAAGTAATTATTAAATAACCAGAGGTTGAATGTAGGGTGTTTTTTTTTATCTCCCCCTCTCCCTCTTATAGGAGGTACATAAATTATAGTAAGTGCAGCTATTTTTCAAAATTTGGCCCGTAGAAGTTATTTTAGTTGTATATGTGAATACAACTGGGTTTGGTAAGTTCTTTTTCTTTTTTTTTCTTTTTCCATAGAGCTATTTGAGTTCAGCTATATAAGGAATGGATTCTCTCCACCTCTTCCCTGTGGGGAATGTGTGTTTTTTTTTGTCTTTCACTTCCATTTTTTGACAGATAGTGACCGTCATGCGGCATGGATGTAGCTCTTTTTTAGGTCTGCCCGATGTTGCGTGTTGGTTTTCCATATACCGTATGTACTCGAGTATAAGCTGACCCGAATATAAGTCGAGGCACCTAATTTTACCACAAAAAAATGGGAAAACGTATTGGCTTGAGTATAAGCCTAGGGTGTCCATCTGCATGCCTCACTGTGCCTCAGTTTACCTCACTGTGTCCATGCCTCACTGTGCCTCACTGTGCCTTACTGATCCCATGCCTCACTGTGTCCATGCCTCACTGTGACCATGCCTCACTGTGCCCAATCTCCCTATCTGATTTCCGGCGCTGTGTGACTAGACTGATGTTTAACAAGGGGGTCTATGGAAGGGTGCCCGGGTTTGAAAAATCGGTGCTCCCCAGCCGTAGATTCCCTGGACAACAAACTTTGCACACTTGTAGATGAAGAGTGGGGCTACATGTGTGCTAGGTTTGGGATCCAGGGGATCTAGGGCCGGCCGGTACCAGGTCCCCCAAATCACCGGCTTTGAAAAATCGGTGCTCCCCGGCCATAGGTCCTCTGGACAACAAACTTTGCACACTTGTAGAGGAAGAGTGGGACTACATGTGTGCTGGCCAGGATCAAGCGCACAAACGTGAAGATGGACACAGACTTGAGTATAAGCCGAGGGGGGCATTTTCAGCACAAAAAAAAATGTGCTGAAAAACTCGGCTTATACTCGAGTATATACGGTAAATGTTATTTTATTTTTTTTGTTACTGTATTTATGATAATATGTATTTTGACATCTGGACTGGAAAATATCTGATGGTTCAATTGTGACTTTAAGTTGAGTATTTTATATAAGCATTTTCTTTTCTTTTTTTTGGGGGGGGGGGATTATAGTTTTTTTTCCCTTCTTACTTACAAATTTTTTATTGTAGTTTATATGGGTCAGGAAATTCCAGGGCAACCCTGACAGGCCTTCCTTATCTTTTTGTATATACTGTATATATAAAACTGGTAGACCAGTGAGAGTTGTTTTGTGGAATGTAAGACATGTGAATAGCTCCTTGTAGCGTCAGTAAATTTTTGATACTCTCACTGATCTAAAACTGGATTTTGCGTGTTTGCAGGAGATGCCACCCCAGAAACAGTCAGTTTCCTGAAATGTCACAGGGTAAAAGTGTTCTACCATTTTACATACTCCTCACATGCTAGGGGCGTACTTCTTCTGGTGTTTTGTGGTGATGGATTGTCCTGTGACAGCTGATGACTCATCGGTTGTTAAGGATGCCACGGCCGGCTTCTTGGCCCCACTCCTTAACGGCTTATACTGCACCCTGATTGGGCAAAGCTTTACCAAATCAGGGCACAAAATACACTGTGCAGTGCGCAGTGCATTGCAGGGCATTCGGCAGGGTGAACCCCCACCGAATACCGTGCAAATTCAAGTGTTGGATGAATGGGCCGAACAGCCAATGTTCAGCCCGAACTCATGCTCAAGCTGAACCGTTCGCCCAACACTAATCCCGATAATGCCACATCATAAAAACCCACTGGTCACATATGAAGTATCTCCTGCCCCAAGTTAATCTTCAAGCCAGCCAAAGGAGCCACACAATCCACCAAACAAATTGGAGTCCTGTCCTGCAATTTTATTTACTTAGTAGGCTAGTCTTGTTACGGCACATTTAAAGTTTCTTTAATTACTCCTCCCACATTTCCAAATGTTTGGGGGAAGATAAGGTTTGTTAGGCCTCATGTGCACTGCTGCTGGTAAAGAGACATTCAGAGGCAGTTGGACGCTTTTTTCAGCTGCCCCTGAACTCACCCAATGTTAGCTTATGTGTACATGTACACAGGGTCGTTTAATGTCGTTTTTAGGCAGTTGCGTTTAGAGGCTTTTCTTTAAAGGCAAAAAAAATGGGTTCAGACGCCGATGTTTCCGATGTTTCAGACACGCTTAAACGCGGTACCAGAGTTTAGGCACGTTTTCGTTTAGAAGCGCTTTAAAGGTGTCCTATTTTATTTGAGTGTCTAATGATGTTAACTTAAATAACGCTCCTAGATGCGAACGCAGCAAAACGCAGCTAAACGCAGCATGCAAACGCGGCTAAACAGACGTTTTTAAATGCCGGTTTCAAGCTGTCACAAAAACGTTCAGAAGAGGTTGCCTGAGCGTCCCATGTACATTAAAAAACAAAGGTATGCAGCGCTGAAATAAGATCTCCAAAATGAAATTAGGAGAACATAAAATAGGTTGATAATCAACTAAATAGTTAAACACAAAATATAAAATAAATTATAAATAAGTGCAGTAGTGAACCACGAAAAATTATTAAATAAAAAAATGTTAACAATAAAAATAATGTTAATAACTAATCCGTGAAGAAATTCATAAACAAAGTCCATCAAAAATAAACAACAATCCAATGTGAAGTGAAGTGTTCCAAAGAAAAGAAGAAAGCTTGCTCCCAAACGTGAAGTAATGGATACAATGGTGACACCCGGGTGAGAAAGATATATATCCTGCTTACCAGATGCTCATGACTGCATCAAACAGTCTCACCCAGCATAGGGAAATTAGGCTTCCCCCACAGCCTTAAAATTCAATGGTGTAGATTCCTCGTCCAACCTTAAACTCAGGCATAAAAGAAGAATTCCATAGGGTAGTATGTCAAACCAGCTTAGTTTATTAAAAAGTATTGCACTTACAATGTCGAAGATCATTGAAAGCAGTAATCACAATACAACGATATGGCAGTAACAGCTCCGGCGTTCGTCTGTGTCTCTCGTTCCTACATTAGGCCTTACAGAAGGTGCCGTAACAGGAATATACACATTTGGATTACTACACTCTTAACTTTTTATGTGTGAGGTTTAACCTTCCTGGAATTGTTTTGGAAGACAAATAACAGACATTATGAAAATCTCACAACTGTACCAGTAAAACACTGTTAATGCTAAAGCATCAGAGTAACCACCAGAAATGAAGGTGTAACAAAGAATGCAGATGAAGTTCTGTAAACTGCACTTGTAACCTATAGTAAATACCACCTTGATAATTACATAGCAAACAACATTCTTCTTGAAAAGCAACTACTCTGTATGCAAAATCAGTTTCAAAAAGTGGACTGCCACTACCTACTGTAGCTGGTGTATTTTCTGGAGCTGCAGGCACACTCTTAACCACTGTCATAAATCTGGTGCTGTTATGCCAAGCTGCTATGTCATATTATTATCATCTAGGGCAGTGGTTCTCAACCTACTAGTGCCGTGACCCCTTGATAATATTTCCCAAGTTGTGGGGACTCCTAACAGTAAAATTATTTTCATAGCGTGGCTTGTCAGCATTTTAGGATCTACCACTCTTTCTCTTTGTTATCCCTTCTTTCCCTTTTTTCTCTCTATCCTAATTTATTTTTTCTTTTTTTTCCCCATCCCTCTCTCATCTTTCTTGTTCTTTCTCTTATTCTTTATCTCCCTTTTCTCTTTGTTTTTCCCCCTCTTTTCCTCTCCCTTCCATGTATTCTCTATTTGTATTCCTTCTCTTACTCCACGACTATGTGTCAAGAAAAGGGTTGAACGGGGTGGGACTTTGTGTGTGCCTCAGTGGAGTAAATAATTATAAAAATACCAGAATTTATAAAAAAATAATCAACTTTTATTTTTCTGCCATATGTCAGTAATATCAAAAAATGATTCTTTCAAAACATGAGATAAAATCACGTTACAGTTCAGAAGATCAATATCGGGGTGTGCAATTCCCAGTCAAGAAGAATAAGAGGGCCTACGCGTTTCACGGATTTCCGCTTCGTCAGGGCCTTTGAAAGCAGCACAATGGGATATTATATAAATTCTAGAAATAAACAAAAAGTTGGTAGAATATGTATATAAATACAAATACAGAGTAATGGTTATTTGTATTTATTTTTGTATATTGTTGATCCGTGTAATTTTTTTCTCCTTTTCTTCTTTTACATGCATTGGCTGTGATATGTATTCACATATTCTACCAACTTTTTGTTTATTCCTAGAATTTATATAATATCCCATTGTGCTGCTTTCAAAGGCCCTGACGAAGCGGAAATCTGCAAAACGCGTAGGTCCTCTTATTCTTCTTGACTAGGAATTGCACACCCCAATATTGATCTTCTTAACTGTAACGTGATTTTATCTCATGTTTTGAAAGAATCATTTTTTGATATTACTGCCATATGGCAGAAAAATAAAAGTTGATTATTTTTCTATACATTCTGGTATTTTTATAATTATTTACTCCACTGAGGCACACACAAAGTCCCACCCCGTTCAACCCTTTTCTTGACACATAGTCGCATATTCTTAGGGGATGGTGCCTCAGTAGGAGCTTCATGTTATCTCGCATACACCTCAACCCCTACACACCTTCTCTTACTCCTTCGTGGGGGGAATGGAATGAGTGGCAGTGCTGGCGGGGAGTTGGGATGAGTGGCAATGCTGGGGGGGGGTTCTGATCAGCCAACTTAGGGGCTCTTGATCAAGGTCATCTGCTGATCTGAGAATTGTAGTGGGGACTTTTAATAGCAACTATAATCACAGGTAGTGTTACTCATTGTGACTCCGACTTTGAGGTGTCTCGCAGCAGTGACACCTATGCCGAAATCAGGAGATAGGGTCTCCTCCAGCCCCTCCCACTTCACATTCCTCATCAGTCAGCTGACCTCTAGTCTCTGCCCCCCAGCCATGCCGTGAACTTATTGGGGGGCTGCGAAGAGGCTTAGTGGGCAGCCGCGGGCTCCAGGAACAGCCCAGCTGGGCAGCTGCAAAAAGGCTGGGAGAGCGGTGCTTCAGGAACAGTGCAGGATTCGTTGACCCCTGGCAAATCATCATTCGACCCCCGAGGGTGTCCCGACCCCCAGGTTGAGAACCACTGATCTAGGGCCTCATTAGTGTGGTGGCATGTCTATTTAGTTATTCGTGAGGTAGTATTGTCCCTGGGGGATTTGTAACATTAATTGTAAATCATCTTTACAGACTCTGATTATTTCATTATGTTGCTGTACTTTCCACGTACGCTACATATAGAAATGTAACAACATTTTGAAACTATCATACATATGTTCCTTTTGGATTATTCACTTTTTTTGTTTATTTTTTCTAGACATTTTATAACAATGAAACTCTAAACTATTTGATTTATATAAGATATATGGAGAGGCCACTGTGACAATGCATTAGGTTATGTCAAAATGTAACACATTAGTTATGTAAAGTATATGTTATGATGATTAATTTCCCAATATTTTTTTTTTTTTTACTGACATGACACTATCAGCAAAGAATGTTTTTTATAGTCCTTGTTCTCTCGATCCGTTGTTGTGATAGAAAAGACAGAAAGGTGTAATATTGTAAGACGATACAGCGCTAACAGTATTTGTAATGATGAAGTGACAGTCCTGACAGATGATAAATTATAGTATACATACGAACCAGTAACAAGTGGCATTCAATCACTGTCCAATATTTTTCCACATTGAAGGACAATGCAATCTTCCTAGATAGCAGTTACTGAGCAGTGCTGACAGCTGCTTAATGTTATTGACTTGTTCCAAAAATATTTTGAAATATCAGCATTTTAATTCAAATTTATAAGAATCATCTTAAATAAAATGTATAACTTTTGATGCATACCTGCCCTGATATCTCAAGTTTTATGCATTACCTAATTTAACTTGACTACTAAAACAGTTGTTTCTTTTCTGTAGTACCATCTAATCTCGTATTGATATGATACTTTATCATGAAAGCTGTGATTCCTTCAGATGCTTCTATTGTTTTCCTCCAACCACCTGGTCACTGAAATTTGGGCATACTGGATGCTGCATATTGGAACTGTACAGTATATTAACCACTTAACCTCCAGAAGGTTTTACCCCCTCCATGACCAGGCCATATTTTTCTATTCAACACTGTACTAATTTAAATGGCAACTATGGGGCCATGCAAGACTGTACGCAAATAAAATGTATATAATTTTTTTTCACACATACAAAGGTTTCTTTTGGTGGCATTTAATCGGCGCAGGTTTTTTTTTTTTTTGTTTTGCTTTTGCTATACAAAGAAAGACATACAGTTTTGAAAAAAAATAAGACATTTTCTACTTTCTGTTATAAAACACATCTAATAAAACCAAATTTCTTCATACATTTAGGCCAAAATGTATTCTGCCTTTGGTAAAAAAAATCTTAATAAGTGTATATTAATTGGTTTCTGTGAAAGTTATAGCATCTACAAACTATAGCATTAGTTTTTTTTTAAATTGATCAATCCTGATGTACTCACTGCATGTCTCATTTCTTGAGGTCCTTAAAATGCCAAGACAGTACAAATACCCCCCACATGACCCCTTTTTGCAAATTAGACAGTCTAAGGTATTTAGTTAGAGGTATGGTAAGTTTTCTGAAGTTGCAATTTTTTGTCACAATGTCCTGGAAAATTAGGAAATAAAATGTGTGGTTTTTTTTCCACCATTTTGTTTTCATCATATGACTGGTGTGGCAGTGTTCAGGAATACTGATTGGTGACTGAATGTTTATATATATATATATATATATATATATATATATATTAAACATTTTTTAACATTTTTATTTCTTTTGTAATGCTTTTTTAATAATGTTTTACCAATATTTTACATACTTTCATCAGAGTAGTTTAATGTAATCATAGTGACACCGTACTACTCTGGGGGGTTGATCAGGGATTTTTTTAAATTATTTTTACACTGTAATTGCTGTTACAGGGATGATCACTGTAACAGCAAAGGTTTGAGCTGACATTCATAACACCTGTGGTTTACTATTGTGTGATGTGATTGGCCCACAGTTATCACATGGTACAGAGTGCTGTGATTGGCCCACAGCTATCACATGGTACTTAGGCCAATCACAGCATCACAATAGGAAACACAGCTGTTATGAATAAAATTAATGATAACAGTTCTATTGACTTTTTGATCATGTTATCCGGAATCCACTGTGTCCAGTGGCCCCTAACCTGGAAGAGGCAGGATGATGTACAGTACATGTATGTGATCCTGCCTGGGTGTGCCACCCTTCTGCAACAAATTTACTGTGGCTGGAAAGCAAGCAGTTAATTTATGTAAGTGTTTCACATTTGCATGAATCATTGGTTTTCTGTTATATATTTTTTAATTATTTACAATATTTATATCCTTTTCAATCTGAAAATCCTTACAAAAGTTCTGGCTAGGCGGCTGGCGGGAGTAGTAGCTTCCCTAGTGGATATTGATCAGACGGGGTTCATGCCTGGTAAATCTACAGACACCAACCTCAGACGTTTATTTACCCACCTTCAAATTCCAAATCTGTCCGCCACCACTAGGGTGGTGGTTTCAATAGATATTGAAAAGGCGTTCGACTCCATTGACTGGCAATTCATGTTGGCAGTCCTGGAGAGGATGGGCTTTGGCCCGACTTTTCGAACGTGGATTTCGTTATTGTATAGGGCTCCTAGAACGGCGATTCGTATGGGTACTCATACCTCCCCTTTCTTTCAGCTTGGTAGGGGCACTAGACAGGGCTGTCCACTGTCGCCTTTCCTGTTTGCCCTGATGATGGAACCTGTGGCGATAGCTCTGAGAACAAATGGAGAGGTTAAAGCGATACGGGTGGGAAATATTGACGAAAAGCTGGCATTATATGCGGATGACATGCTGCTATTTCTGCAGGACCCTAGAGAGTCGCTAGAGGCAGCGTTGGGCGTATTGAACACCTTCTCAAAATTTTCTGGCTTGAGAGTCAATTGGTCTAAATCTTCTATCTTGGCACTGGATGCTGGGGCCAGGGCTGTAGCAGACCCGGCTCTTCCGTTGCAGTGGGTCAGTCAAATTACATATCTGGGTGTAAAAATTACAGCGAATGTAGGTGATTACATGCCTCTGAATCTGACTCCGCTTCTTGTCTTTTTTAAGCAGCGGGTTGTGGCTTGGCAGAAGCTACCGTTGTCTCTTATAGGGCGTATTAATCTTCTGAAAATGAAAATACTCCCAGTAATCCTGTATTTTTTGCGGAATGCTCCCGTCTGGATCCCTGGGTCTTTCTTCAAAAAATTGGATAGCCTTACCAGTACTTTCTTGTGGGCACCTAAACAACCGAGGATAGGGCTGAAAGTTTTGCAGGAACCGTGGGGGGAGGGGGGTTTAGCCCTGCCTGATTGGCGCAGATATTATCTGGCGGGGCAAATGGTTTTTGTGCATAGGTGGCTTACTGAAGACAATGGAGACTCCGCAACGGTTCTAGAGGCAGCTCAATTGGGCTCGTATGAGTCCCTGCGGGTTGCCATTCATAGGGGGGTCAGGATGGACCTTCCGCTGACAGCATCTATGAAGGCCACGGTTAAAGCGTGGGGGGAGGCGGTGGGTTTGGCGTGTCCCCATTACAAGGGTTTTTCCCCGTCCACCCCAATTTGGATGAATCCTAAATTGTTGCATTTCTACTCCTTTGATGACCCAATGGGGTGGGTGTCTATGGGGATAAAAACTCTTAGAGACATCACGGTGTTTGGAGAGTTGATGACTTTTGACCAGTTAAAAGCCCGACATGACCTATCGAATTTTCATTTCTTTCGGTATATTCAATTGAAACACGCATTTCTCACGCAATTTAAACATATGACGATTGAATCTGTCCCGTCAGACCTGGAAAAATTACTAACAACTGAGGACCTTCCAAAGACGCTCTCGGTTTCTTATAAAAAACTATTTGTGACGAGCCCTGTGAGGATGCGTAAGTGCAGGGAATGGTGGGAGGCCGAGGTTCCAGATATTCAGGGGGAGGATTGGGAGGACATGTGGTCTCACCCTTTTCAACACCTGGTAGCAGCGAGAGATAGACTGATCCACTTCAAGTTTTTACACAAGATATATTATACGCCGGCTAGACTGGCCTCCATTTACCCGATGGTGTCGGCAGAGTGTTGGAGATGTACCTATGCTCCGGCGGATGCTGAGCATGTGTTCTGGAGCTGCCCTCTGGTCAAACATTTTTGGCAGGAGGTCACCTCATGCATTTCAGAGGTATTGATGGTCCCGATCCCAATAACAGTTAGAGTATGTCTCCTGGGACTGGTGGAGGAGGTCGTTCCGTCCAGGGCACATAGAACTTTACTGAGCATTCTCCTATTCTATGGGAGGAAATCCATATTGATACGCTGGCGCAAGCCAGGGGCACCGGATGTGTGCTTCTGGAAAAGCCAGATAAATGCTATAATGCCATATTACAAAGCCACTTACTTATCTAGGGGATGTGGAAAGAAATTTGACAGGGTGTGGCAGGCCTGGTATAACTCGGACAAGACTGTGGGTTAAAGAAAGATGGGTAGCAAGGGGGAGCTTGTTTAACTATCCTGTTTAGAGGAAAGGGGCTTTCTCAGAACTATGTGGGGCATGTCTTAATGTCTTAATGTATGAAGGTGTAAATGTATAACTATATAATGTCGGGGGGTTGGGAGGGGGTGGTGGGGCGATATTAAGTGTTTTTCCTTCCTGGTTGATCACAATCTCCTGGAATGGGGGGGGGAACTGAGCAAAAAAAAAAAAAAAAAAAAGGGGGGGGGAGGGGTATATATGTAAGTGTTGTATTAGGTCGGTAGATGCAATGCTAGATACTCAGGTTTTTTTCGTTTGATGCCTGTATTTAAGTGGTCCTGGGCCCTGTTTGGTCCAGTACTGACCTGGCGGTTTTAGCCAGGTAAGCTGTGTGTGTATGGATGTCATGTAAAAATTTCAAATAAGCAATAAAAAGAAATTGTTAAAAAAAAAAAATTTATATCCTTTTCAGACTCCCTTATTGCATCTCTTGAAGAAGCAGACATTTCACTCAAATAATTAGTGAGCTGCATTATATTGGAGGAAGTGATATTGTTTGTGATAATAATAGGAATAATAAGCATAAAATTAGGTTTCAAATTACAATGTACAACACATTTTGTGTAACTTTGAATAATTTTAAGGAATTATTTTTATACATTGTCATCACTGTTTGTACTGTTTGTATTATCAATTTGATATTTGTAATGCAGAAGACAGTGGCTAGCCCAAAATCTACATACGGTATTTACTATTATGTTAAAAAATAGGGCATTCTTTAATATTGTTTGATATACAATCTATACACAAAAGATGCAATAAAACAAAAAAAGGCACTCCTTTCTAGTTTGACCAGTGTTGGTTTTATAATCAAGCTTTCCTGTTAACATGACATCCTATTTTGGGGGTGTATGCACATCCACTAATATGGTGGATGTGTGAGACTGGAGCTCCACCACTGGTCAGCTAATCTCTCCTCCCAGACAGCTGTCAGAAGCTAACAGCAGACCGGGGGGACCCAGACCGAGCTCAGTGACCATCACCACTGCCATAATCACGGCCTACACAGTAGTCTACTATAGAACATTTCCTCCTACAGCCGATAACTCCTCCCTCACACAGGACCCAGCACTAGATCTCTCAGAGCCAATATCAGCTATGGGTGATGACTTTGACATACTGGGGTTGATTTACTAAAGCTTAATTGAACAAGGTGCTTGGCTACCATGCACAGCTGCACTAGATTTTGCACTCTCCAGTTTTAGTTAATCACTGTTTCCATCTGGCACACAACCAACAGTACAATATCTAACTACATCTATATTAGATGACAGAGGGGGAGATTGCTTTCATAGGAGAGCATATCATAAAGTTTTCTGAAATGGTGAGTGATTCTGATCTGCAACCATACCTATCGGGTGCGTTCACTATGCTTGTGCCAAATATTCCAGATGTGGATTGGCGTTTAGACAGGGCACATCACTCTTTAGGCCTTAAACCTCCTAGTTGGGCCCACCCAAGGAACATAATTGCTTGCTTTCACTACTATGACAGTAAGGAAGTTCTCCCAACTAACACCCACAATAGATTAACAATCAATTATAAAGGCAAAAGGATATAGATCTTTGGTGATCTTTCACCTATTACTATTGAGACGTTCCTTGCAGCCTATTATATCCCATCTTCAGAAGCACAATATGTTTTAATATGTGTTTCCTTTCAGGCTTATTATCTCCAAGGAAGGTACATAACACAGTATGTGTGAGCCAGGGGCGGATCCAGAGTCTTTTCTCGGGAGGGGCACTGCCAAAAAATATGTTTTTTTTGTGGGAAATTCATGGGGGAAATGGCTGGTGTCGGCGCTTCAATCATCCCGGCACCATGGTTGCCTGCACAGTGAGGGCGGAAGTCACTGCAGGAATTCAGGGCAGGCACGGGCGGTGAGAGATGATCTCATCTCTCTGTTCCCCCGCTCCCGGCTAGCTGATTGGCCAGCTGCCACACTGAGCCTGCTCTCTCACTCTCACCTGTGCTGCGAACACACTGAGCAGCACGGTCTGCCCACGAACCGCGCCGCCTGCCCACAAACCGCGCCGCAAGCGGAGCCGCCCGCTTTCTTACCCGTCTGTGGAGCCGCACGCTATCGCACCTGCCCGCAGAGCGGCTGGACGTGACTCACTGACGTCACTCATTGCTAGACGCCAAGCGGCCCAGGCGTTAGCAACGAGTGCAGGGAAGAGGCTCCACCCACCTCCTCCTCCGCTCCTGGTATCGTGTCAGTGCACATACCAGTGCGCAACTACATTAGACGAGTCTCTCTCTCGGCGCCGCTGATTGGCTGATGTGAGAAACAGAGAGAGACTCAGAGAGGCAGCGCAGTACAAGTACTGTATATACTCGAGTATAAGCCGACCCGAATATAAGCCGAGGCACCTAATTTTACCCCAAAAAACTGGGAAAACGTATTGACTCGAGTATAAGCCTAGGGTGTCCATCTGCATGCCTCACTGTGCCTCACTTTGCCTCACTGTGCCCATGCCTCACTGTGCCCATGCTTCACTTTGCCCATGACTAGACTGATGTTTAACATGGGAGTCTATGGAAGGAGTGCCCAGCTTTGAAAAATCGGTTCTCCCCGGCCGTAGGTCTCCCAGACAGCAAACTTTTCACACTTATAGAGGAGACATGGGGCTACATGTGTGCCAAGATTGGGGTCCAGAGATCCTATGACCGGCCGGTACTGGGTCCGCAAATTCACTGGAGAAATTACCGTTTTATTGAAGGGGTGCCCGACTTTAAAAAATCGGTGCTCCCCGGCCGTAGATCCCCCAGACACCAAACTTTGCACACTTGTAGAGGAAGAGTGGGGCTATATGTGTGCCACGTTTGGGGTCCAGGGGACCTATGGCGGGCCGGTACCGGGTCCCCAAATTCTGGGAGATCAGGCGCAAATAAAAAAAACAGAGCAAGTAAGTGAGTGTGACAGATGGTCTCGGGGGGGGGCAATTTCCCTGTTGCCCCCACCCCCTGGATCTGCCCCTGGTGTGAGCTTCAAGAGGGAGAGGCTTTTCTTAAACATTTGGGTTTTCCCCTCCTTCCAGAAGAAGCCATCTCCCTCCCTCAGACCCAACCAGTGGCGAGTCCATGCAAAATATGGACTCCTGCCAAGACGAAGAACAGAAGACAGCCTCCAGCTCCACAGCATTCATATCCATCCAGGCTTCTAACTTGATATTAGGTGATGAGAACTGTTGTGTTTACTTTCTCTCATATATAATGGTTCCGATCTCTCTGGTGCATACCCCCTTGTGCTTATGAGAAATTTTCTTTTGTGAATTTGGTATGATGTTTGATTGTTTTCTATTCTGTCTAATTCCCAAGGGAAATTTATATACACTATATTGTCAAAAGTATTGGGACACCTTTGCACGCACATGAACTTTATTGGCATCCCAGTCTTAGTCTGTAGGGTTCAATATTGACTTGGCCCACCCTTTGCAGCTATAATAGCTTCAACTCCTCTGGGAAAGCTGTCCACAAGGTTTAGGAGTCTGTCTATGGGAATGTTTGGCCTTTTTTCCAGAAGTACATTTGTGATGTCAGGTACTGATATTGGACGAGAAGGCCTGGCTCCGCTCAAAATGGTTCTATTGGGTTGAGGTCAGGACTCTGTGCAGGCCAGTCAAATTCATCCAACCCAAACTCGCTCATCCACGCTATATTTGCAAAAGTATTGGGCCACCCCTCCAAATCACTTGGTGGAGGGGGGGATTATGGTGTGGGGTTGTTTTTGAGGGGTTGGGCTTGGCCCAGTGAAGGGAACTCTTAAGGCATCAGCACACCAAGACATTTTGGACAATTTCATGCTCCCAACTTTGTGGGAAACAGTTTGGGGATGGCCCATTCCTGTTCCAATAGGACTGCACACCGGTGCACAAAACAAGGTCCATAACTAGGCTATTAGTGTTTAAATTTCGTTTTTGGCCTCTCTGTAGCCAGGGAGAGCATTGTGTTTTTGGTTAAGTTTGTTCTGGGTTCTATTGGTGCAGACACGATTGCTTTCTACTGTGTGAGTATTGGGACATAGTGGGTGGAAGAATATAGACCCTGGCCTACATATTAATGCCTCTTCAGCCAATCCCTGGTCAGTGGAGAGACTGACCAGCTGGGGGATGAAGGGGGTATAAATATGATAGAACACAGAGCAGAGCTCTCTTGTTCCTGAGGTAGTAAAACCCAGGCTAAAGCCTTGCACACACGATCGGACTTCCATCAGGCTTTTCGTTGGATTTTTGTTCGAAGGGCGTTGTCCGTGAACTTGTTCTGCATACACACGGCAGAACATTTTCAGCCAACATACACCAAACCACGTGTTTTTTCAGCTCTTTACCGCCACCCTTTGGGCAACTTCTGCTATTGTTGTCTGATGTTTAGCATTGATTCGGGGCATGCGTGTTTGTACTTTGGATTTTAGTTGGATGATCCACACGATCGGATGATCCGACGGAACACAGTTGTTGTCTGACAATTTCAGAGCATGCACAGCCAACATTTGTTGTCAGAAATTCTGACAACAATTGTCCGATGGAGCATACAAACGGTCGGATTGTCTGACAAAACACGTCCATCGGACAAGTGTTGTCAGAGTATCCGATTGTGTGTACGGGTCTTTAGAGTTTACCTGAAGATAAACAAGTCCTTTCTGGGGTTCCAGCTCTGCCTTGGCTGGGGTACCTCTGGCCTAGCCTCCTGAAGATCTCAGAGAGCTCTTCTAAGGATCCAGGACACAGGCAATCAAAGTACAGAAACTGACTGATACTTCAGGCAGTCACACAGTATTCAGGAAACAGTGAGTACCACCCTTCTGGACTTCCTTTGGCCTCTTTTGGGAGTGTATTTTCTTTTGAACATTCATATACTTCTGCTGAGAAATCCCTGTTAAGTACCAGTTTACCTTCACTTTAAAGGGGGTGCCTTCACCCTGAAGGAATAGGTCAGATTTAGTGGCCTCTTCTGCAAGTTGTTAAAATTTACCCTCACCCTATCCCAGTTCTCTAACAAAAATCAAAAAACACAAATAAATACTATGTGCCTGGCTGTTGTGTACCTATCAAGGAATGGAACCTGGGACCAAACAGCTAGACCAGTCCTGGCTCTGCACTACAAAAATATTTATACAATTCTGATGTTCTGGTACCAAACCCCTGAGGTCCTTCATACATACAATCCTGAGGTATCTATACTGTGTTGGAGATGCAACCAGGAGAAAGGTTAATTATATTATATTTTTTGTTTCTATATTCAGCCCTTCTGGCAGAGAGGGGCACAGCTATTAGAACAATTTTTGGACACAACACTACCATTGGATCCCATCCAGTGCCTTATTGGCTTACCGGACCCAGGTATTTCTAAATATTCAAAGAGGCTAGATGCAAATTTGTGCACTAAGATATCAATTGATATTCACAGTTGAGTTAGCATCAATTTTTTATATAATTTTCAATGGCTTGTTAGGTGATATATTCACTTGTAAAAAGGGCAACTCTACTCACTATTCACTGCATTTTTCACATCTTGTTCATTCCAATTTCACTTTCATGTAAACATGATTATACCTAGATTCTGAGCAGAATAGAACATCTGGACAAGATGGTATTGTCTCATCTTTGCAAAGGCTCAACAACTTCACCAGTTTTTAGAATGAAAAAAACAACACACTCCATTCAAGCGACTCTTCCATGTTTGCAAACAGCAAAAATATATCTTGGGGTATTTACTCTCCAAAATATGATCATTGTATGGATGTTTCCACTGCTCTAGTGCTCTAGGGCCTCCAAAAATGCAATCATGCAAAATGCAGCCAGGAAATTTTATGTGTAATTTATACCCCTAGAAAGCCTGAAGGTGCCCCTTAAATTTTTGGACCCTGTGTTGCTAGTCTGTAAAAAGGCTCATGCATGTGATAATCTTCACAATTGGGAGGAGTAGCAGAATGTGTTTTGGAATGTATTTCCTATGATGTGTGCTAGAAATATCTTATTAAATGATAACTTGGGGTAAAAATATATCTTCTTTTTCTTTCCTGCATTTTCCAAAAACCTGTGGCTCACCGTACCTTTGAGATGATACCTTGGAGTGTTTGGCTTCCAAAATGGGTTTCCACTGTCTTGGTGCTCCAGGGCCTCCAAAAATGTGAGTCAGGAAATGAGATGCTTAATTTATGCCCCTGAAATGCCTGAAGGTGCTCCCTGGATTTTTGGCACCTCTATGCATCTAGGTTGTGAAAAAGTCTCACACATGTGGTATTCCTATACTAAGGAGGTGTAGCAGAATGTGTTTTGGGGTGCAATTGTAAGAATGCCCATGCTTGGACTAAGCCCCAGGGAATAAGGCGAAACATGTCAGAGGGCGTGGCTTGTGAATTTGATGCAAGGCTGAGGCCATCTTACATATGTTTTTTTTTAATCAACAAAATATTGTTTTATTGAATAGAACACAAGGCAGTACAAGTCTGTAAGTACATAGGCATACAATCCATAAATAGCAGTGGTGTTTATCCTCACAACAGCGCATATATGGTGGTGACTGTATAGCCAACGCATCAGCACATGTCAGATAAACATTGCATACTACCCTGAGTACCTAGCTCTCTTGAGAAAAACATTTGTAAACCATTGAAAAGTATATGAAAACGAAAATGGTGCTAGAACTGCCCTAACTATAAAAAAGCACCGCTTAGTGCTCTGGACAAAGCAATCAAGATAATCAACAGTATAATGTGATTCCTAAAACATGTAGCAGCTGTTTAAAACCAAACAAACATGAATAAAACAGTAATATTAAAACTCTAATGCGGCGTACACACGATCGTTTTTCATGCCATTTTTTTGTTTCACTATTTCTTTATTATTTTCAAAGGAAAAGGTAGTCAGGATATACATACTTTACAATGTCAGATGTTCCGACTGAAGCAAGTGATGTCAATCTATATAACACTGCTTTAAGCTATATAGAGAAAGTTACACAGTCGAATAGAACCTGACTTAATCCTGTTTAGTATGGTAACATATTAACATATCGACTCAACATTAACTTGATAACTCAATGGTAAATCAATAACTCCAGACGGGGGGAGGGCGGGAGGGAGAAGGAGCACCAGCTAAACAAGCATTATTGTTACCTCACAGGGGTGGGTAGGACGATAGAAGGACTTACACGAATGAGAGAGGATTGCAATACGAATAATACATCAGGAGGTTACAGTACATTTTGGATGTGTGAGCCAGACCTGCCAGTTATATAAAAACTTTTCCATATTTAGGTTTTTTCTAGCAAGTAGACTCTCCATTGCACATTGATGATTCAAATCGGTTATTGCGTTTGCAATGGCTGGTGAGTCAGTGGTTTTCCAGAGTTTCGTGATGTTCAGTTTTGCCGCGAGTAGTAAATGAATTATCACTACCCGTGAGTTGGGTGGGAATTTGTTTATTCCAAGGTGTAATAGTGCTAGTGAGGGATTAGGTGGTGTTGCAATCTGTGAAATGGTGGAGATTAAGGCAAAAACTTGTTTCCAGAATGAGCTTAGGGTTTTACAATACCATAGGATATGTGCTATGGTACCAGTGCTTCCACAAGATCGCCAGCAGGTAGGGGGATGGCCAGGGAAGAATTTGCAGAGGTGATAGGGTGTGAGATACCACCTATGAATCGTTTTTTGGTATGATTCCCAATGATTAGAGCAATGGGAGGCCGTAAAGGTGTGCTGAAAGGCACCTGTCCACATGTCGGGGTTAATAGTAATGTTAAGTTCTTCCACCCATTTTGAAAGGGATGGTATTTGGGAATAGGGACGGTCGTCGATGAGCGTAGAATATATCGTAGATGTGCCACGTTTCGGGTATGTCGTGTGTGTGTGTATAAATTGTGTATAGGTTCAGGGAGTTTGGCTACAGTAGAGAATTTTTTTTTTTAAGATAATGAGAGATCCTCATGTATGTGAAAATTTCCGTGTGAGGGAGGTTATATTCAGTTTGGAGACTTGTAAAGGTTTTCAGAGTGTCGTTAGTGTTGTAGAGATCTGAGACGTTAGTTATCGATAGTGTCTGCCACTTCACCAGATTTAAGTCAGGTATGTGTATCATCAGAGTACTAAGGGGGATTTGTAGTCTGTGAGACGGATGGTTAGATATCGTTTGGGCAAGTTTCTTCCAAGCTAACAGTGATGCCGTAATCAACGGGAGATTGATCAGTCTATTGGAGGGAGAGTTCATCGATGTGGCAAGGAGTAAATCTCGTAAAGTATGTGGTTTAAAGACTGAAGATTCTATGATAGACCAGGTCTTATCGGGTGTTGGGTGCCACCAGTAATATAGCTGGTCGAGTATTGCCGCATAGTAGTAGCTTTGAATGTGGGGGAGACTCACCCCTCCTCTCTTATGGTGTCTTGTTAAAATGTATTGAGCGCATCTGGGTGGTTTATTTTCCCATATAAATCTAGAAAGTTGTTTCTGTATGGAGGTGAAAAAGGAATTCGGTATAGGTAGAATTACCGTGCGAAATAGGTATAGTAGTTTAGGGAGGATTAGCATCTTAAAGGAGGCAATACGCCCTAGTTTAGAGAGACCTGTAGAGCGCAGTTGACATAATAGTTGGGGAAGTAGTTTTTGGAAAGTGCGGTAGTTGAGGTCATAAAGTTGAGACAGCGAGGGGGCTAGTTTTATTCCTAGATAAGGAATAGACTGTGTCGTCCAGGAATAAGGGAGAGTGCCCTTCAGGTGGGACTGTTGGTCGTGTGTCAAGTTAAGCGGAAGGATTAGGGATTTAGAGGAGTTAATTTTGTAGAGGGAGGCCATACTAAATTGAGTTAAGATTTCTTGGATTGCAGGCATGGAATGTGTTGGTTTTGTGACTAGAAGTATGACATCATCAGCATAAAGGCTTATTTTATGCTCCATGTCATTGTGTTCGATGCCGGAGATACGTTTGTCACCTCTGATCTTTGCTGCCAGTGGTTCCATTATTAGAGCAAAGATGAGAGGGGAGAGCGGGCAGCCTTGGCGGGTGCCGTTGGATATCCTAAAGGGTTTAGAGAGGGATCCGTCAGTTAATACAGATGCAGAGGGTTGTGAATAGAGCGCAAGTATAGCTGATTGAAACCAACCTGTAATTCCAAATTTAGTTAGTACTGCTTTCAGGAATCCCCAGTGCACTCTGTCGAACGCCTTCTCTGCGTCCAAGGATAGTAGCAGAGAAGGCGTTCGCGACTGGGCAACCCGATGTATCAAATCAATAACTCTTCTAGTAGCGTCTGGGGCTTGTCTGTTTGGCATAAAGCCGACTTGGTCTGGATGTACTAAGGAGGGGAGACACTTCAACAACCTAGAAGCAATGACTTTAGCGTAAATCTTTATGTCTGTATTGAGGAGCGATATAGGTCTGTAGTTAGTTGTAGAAGTAGGATCTTTCTCAGGTTTAGGGATTGTGGTAATAGTTGACCGTAACATATCAAGCGGTAGAGAACCAGAGGTGGCGGCAGAGTTGAAGAGGTCAGTAAGGTGTGGGGTGACTAGTTTGGCAAATGTTTTGTAGTATTCATTAGTGTAGCCATCTTCCCCAGGGGATTTGTGGAGAGGAAGCGAGTTGATGGCTTTTAGGATTTCGTCTTCCGAGAACGGTTGGGAAAGGATACTCAGTTGCGAGTGGGTTATATTTGGGAGATCAATATTGGTTAGAAAATTTTGTATGTTTTGATCATTTGGTTGATGAGTAGCTGTGTCATTCGAGAGGTTATAAAGAGAGGAGTAATAGTCGCTAAATGCATCGGCTATCTCCTGCGGGTTAGTCAGGAGCCGTTTAGTGGTGGGGTGGTAAAGGGAAGCTATTTTGTTTCTAATGCGTTGAGTCTTAACTTGTCGGGCCAGTAGTGCGCCAGCTTTATTGCCTAAGGCATAGTATTTAGCTTTGGTTAGTGTGAGGTTCTTCTCAAATTTAACGAGTAGAAGTGTGCAAAGTTTGTGTCGTTTTTCTAAGAGTTCAGTTGCTAAATGTGGAGAGGGAGTTATTTTATTCTGTTTTTCTAATAGAGTGATTCGGGAAAGAACCTCTTCAACTTGCTTACACCTCTGTCTCCTAATATTACTATGAAGCTTAATTAGGGTACCACGCATGTAAGCTTTATATGCTGATCATAGTACAAACCTATCAGTGTCCGGTTGATTGTTCATTTGAAAATAGAAATGGTGGTCAGTAGTGAGATCTTGAATAATTTTCGGGTCAGAGAGGAGGGACGAGTCAAGCCTCCAAACCCGGGTTGTCTTTGGTCTACCGTTTCCTACCATAAGGGAAACCGGTGCATGGTCTGTCCATGTGATGGTTCCGATTTCGGATTTCGTCACATCCTGAAGGGTGATTTTGTCAACTAAGAAGAAGTCAATTCGAGAATATGAAAGTTGAGAGGAGGAGAAGTATGAAAAGTCTCGTTCATTACTATGTTGACATCTCCACGGATCAAAGAGATCATTAGTTTGTAGAAAGGGGTTTAAGACATGTCGAGGTCTTTTTGCTGTGGAAGTAGTGTCCAGAGTGGAATCTTCTATTATGTTAAAGTCGCCGCCCATCAGAAGTCTTCCTTTCCGGAGTCGTGCAATTTTCTTGTATAGTAGTTTTAGGAATCGCAGTTGCTGTGTGTTCGGCCCATAAACATTGACCAGGGTGTAGGTGACTTGATTGATGTCGCAAATGAGGATCAGGAAACGTCCGTGGGGGTCCTCGATGGATTGATGAAGTTGAAATTGTAGCGTATTCCGTATGGCAGTTAGGACTCCATTTTTCTTTCTTTGACATGAGGCCGAAAAGACTTCATCAATGTTTGTTAAGGTAAATTTGGGAGTCTTGTTTGAGGCAAAATGAGTCTCTTGCACTAAGAGGATATCAGTTTTTTGGGTGTTGGCTTCTCTGAACAGTGCAGATCTTTTCTGAGGGGAGTTCAGGCCCCTGGCGTTAATAGAAACTATTTTGAAAGCCATTGTATAAGATTAGAGTTAGGGCGGATGGAGTGTAAGCGAAGCTTGGGAATGGTAGACAAGGGGTAATTATTTATTTATTTATTTTTATTTTTTTAAGTCCAGTTGGAAACAATAAGGACGTTGTTTAGACCAAGGAATAGAGTTCCGGATGCAGAATGGTATAGAGGTGGTTGGAGATTAGCTGGTGTCGAGGGTGGGTGGAAGGTTTTGGTGTAAAAAGGGAGAGCCCAGCAACTAAGGGCCTGGGCTCAATGTGCAGAAACTACTGCAAACAAAGAGTGGGGGAAAGAGATCTTGTGTCCGCAATGTGGGACAAGGATCTCCCAACAGACAGGCAGGTACTGTAAAAGAAAAAACAAAAGGTGCTGCAGTTTCCCAGCTAATGAAGGCATGTAGAGAAGGATTCAAGATGCGGTGGTCAGGCAAGTGGGGTATTTCCCCCGGTCTCCATAAGGGTAGGAGTGGTGGCAGGAGGGCACGGTGTTTCTGCTGGGATGATGCGCCAATTTCTCAGGAGCGTGAGTCCCATAGGGAGGGTGCGCACTGCATGAGTTTTGTTCTGGTACGTAATGAGCAGCTTTGTGGGGAAGCCCCATTTATAGGGGATTTTATGATTCTGCAGTGCTTTGGTTATAGTCGCCAGTTGTCTGCGATTTTCCATAGTTGCTTTGGATAAATCAGCATATAGTGCGATGTTGGTAAAAGGGTCAGGGAGCCCCGGTGCTTTTTTGGCTGCATATATGACTCTCTCCTTCACTGTGAAAAAGTGGATTCGGGCCAGAACATCCCTAGGGGTGGAGGGAGGGAGGTGAGACGGCTTGGGGAGTCTGTGTGCCCTGTCAATTTCCAAGTCACGGGATGTCAGATCAGGTACAAGGGCTTGCATCAGGGATTGCAGAAATTGCGTCAGATCAGACGGTTGGATCGACTCAGGGACATTGCGAAATTTAATATTGTTCCTTCTGGAACGGTCCTCTAAATCCGCGAGCTTTAAATTAATTAATTGAAGCTCATCTTCATGATCTGCAAAGCCATCCACTAGCTCATTATGGGCAGTGAGTATATCTCCCATTTTAGATTCCATGTGGGCTATAGCTTGGTCATGCTGAGTCACTGTTATGGATAGAGAGGAGACAGCAGAGGATAAATCTGTATACAATGTTTGCCTCAGTGAGAGAAGCATATTTTTCATTGTAGTTTCTGACAAGGGCTGGTCAGAGGCAGGGAACGCATCTAATACAGATGATTGCTGCGGTGGGGGAAGGGAGAACAGGCATGGTGATTTGACATGCTGCATCTGCTCAGGCTCATCCGTTCTGAGTCTAGACTTGGCAGGGCTGGATGTCGTGGGGGAGTTAGGAGGAGAGCACTCACCCTGGATGTCAGAGTACCGCTGTGTTCCTGGAGACATCGCAGCGTTTAGGTTGTGAGGAGAGGAGGAGAGCCGCGCTGTCGTATCCCAGCTTACGCCGGCGCCATCTTGGCTGTGTGCCAGAGCCGCTGAGGGATAGTAATCCGTCAGTCTTCTGGGGAGTGAAGTCGTCTTCCTCCTCTTCAGCATAGCTGCACAATGTGCCTGGATGTTTAGGCAGCTTGTGGGGAGTTTTTATCCTTCTTTGGAGTCGCTGTGGGGTCGCTGGAGCTGGTTTTTCTGCAGAGCTGTGGATTCAAGCAGCCATCCACACACGCCGTCAGGACACGCCCCTCTTCATGCCATTTTTTAAACCGACGTTTTTCTCGTGTTTTTTTTTTTCATGTTTCCTCTCAAGCCTGTCTTGCGTACACACGATCATTTTAAAAAACGTTCAAGCAAAGCGCAGTGACGTACAACACGTACGACGGCACTATAAAGGGGAAGTTCCGTTCGAATGGCACCACCCTTCATGTTAGTAAACTTTGTTGAGCGGCGATTCGTGCTTTTCAGCCTCATGCTTTTCAGTCCGTTACAGCGTGACGAATGTGCTATCTCCATTACGAACGCTAGTTTTACCAGAACGAGCGCTTCCGTCTCATACTTGAGTCTGAGCATGCGCGTTTTTTTTCCCCTCGTAAAAGCATACACACTATCGTTTTTTCACGTCGTTAAAAAAACGACATGAAAAACAACGTGAAAAAATAGAGCATGTTCGAAATTTTTAATGGCCGTTTTTCACGCCGTTAAAAATGCTCTGGAGCATACACACGATCGGTTTTAATGGCCATTTTTAAAAATGGCATTTTTAACGGCATGAAAAACGATCGTGTGTACGCCGCATAACAGTCCCAGAGTCCAAAATAGTGCTGTAGCAGTGCTCCAATCAAACCCTTGTTTGAATGTCCTCTATACTGTATATGTTGAATATAGGCAGTGATAGTGATGCAGACAAGGATGGATGTGGTTACAAGTTCATTCATTGCACAGTGCTCCTTTCACCCAAAGATGTTCACCACGTGGGGGGAAACCTTCCCCTTTCGGGGATACACTTACCAGAGGTAAGGATCAAATGAGCGTGAACCAATGGTCATCATCCGTCCTGATCACTGCACTCTCCACCACTAAATATTGCTTGATATACTGTCCCAGATCACATATAAGGCAAAAGAATTTCGCATAGAGCAGTAACATTTAAAAGCTTTATTGTAACCCCAACAGTACCCCCTTACATATATGTGCTAGAGACAAACACCGTTTAGCTTACCAGTGATCTCGCGTCTGTTCTGTCCATCAGATGTCTATATTCTGATTATCTGCATTTGTGTTGATTAAAATTACATTTAAGGTTGTAATTTCTATAGAAATAATTTGCAGAGCGTAGGCGCCATCTAGCGTCCCTTTTTGGTATTGTTTCAGTAGAATCATTATTAAATGAATGAAATGTATAACCCAGGAAGCGATTAGAAAGCAGAGTATTCTGGGTAAAATCTTACAGGAAGATACACATTCACCATGACACTGCAGGAAGCAGGATGTGTCTTATTTTAATCTCTTACCATCAACCCTTAGAGAACTTAAAACGTAAGTTTTTACTGTCTCATATTGTACTGTGTATCTTTGTCTCTGCAATGTATGCTAAATGGATGGGATATTGTACTTATCAAGGTTTATTCTTGTTATTTGTAGTTTCACCTAGCTTGTTCTAATAAACTGTGATCAAATTAATATGGTATCAAGTTTATGGGATAAGAATGGTTTAGCTGAATGTCCTTGAGACAGAACAGTGAAATTTTCAAGCTGACCTCTGAAGGGGAGATAAGCTGACTTCGGAAGTCTGTACAGCCCGGGGCTACGCAGTTACCATACAGTCAGAAGCCTTAAAGAAACAGGCCTGTGGGAGGCAAAGCAAGCAGCCACGCTACACAGAGACATGCTCTGTCAAGCAGCACCGACACTAACGGTCTCTATACAGCAAGACAGCTTCTTCCCCACAGCCATGTCTCACAGTGGAACATCTTCTTACAAAACACAGTCACGAGCAAGCTCATCTAGGTCATCTTTCGCAAATGCAGCAGCTATCGCCCATTCAAAAGCTGAAGCAGCAAGAGCCAGGGCCGCATTCGCAGACCAAGAGCTGCAGATGAAAAAAGAAAAAGGCCCACCTTGAAGCAGAAAGGGTGCGACAGGAACAGGAGATAGAGAAAGAAAGAATATGCTTGGAACAAGATAGAGAGAAAGAAAGAGTACTCATGGAACAAGAGAGAGAGAAAGAAAGAATACGCCTGTAACAAGAGAGAGAGAAGGAAAGAGTACTCATGGAACAAGAGAGAGAGAAGGAAAGAGTACTCATGGAACAAGAGAGAGAGAAACAAAGAGTACGCCTGGAGGACGAGCTAGCCCAGCAGGAAGCATCTCTGAAATTGCAGCAAGCTATCTTAGAAGCTAACATGGAGAAGCTGGCAGTAGACCGAGACGCTGCCGCCACCATTGCAGAAGCAGAAGCTTTAGAAGCAGCCATCTACGATGAGCCAAGAGCAGATAGCAGCATACCAGGCCTAGAAGAGGACCAACAAGATTCCTCGCAATGCACGTCAGATTATGTCTACCAACACTGTCACCCAAGCCGCATCCTACAACAAGAAATTAAACATGACATCAGTGAGTCACATCAAAGAAAGCAGCAACAAGCCGACCTTGGACCCCAGTGCTACAAGCAAGAAAAATCTGACAGAGTTCCAGACGTTCCAATCCCAACCAAACCTTCTACTCTACAAGGTACCCAGCCTTCATACAAACATCAAACACCTGTCTTCACTCCAAAGGTGTATGCAACGAGCCGGTACGAACTGCCAACCTTATGCAAGTTTGAACCCAGAGAGCCTAAAGAAGAGACTTCTACCAGGTACGCCTATACACCGCACCGCAATACACCAGCAGCCTACCCCAATGCCAATCAGGCTACTGTAGACTTTGCCAAGTTCCTGGCCAAACGTGAGCTAGTTACCCAAGGACTTGTCAAATTTAGTGATCACCCTCAACACTAAAGAGCGTGGCGATCCTCTTTCCAAAGTGTCATTCAAGGTTTAGATCTATCCTGCAGGCAACAGATAGAACTCCTCGTAAAGTGGCTTGGCAATGATTCTGCTGAACATGCCAAAAGGATCAGAGACATTAATATAAACCCTGAGATAGGCCTTACAAACATCTGGAACAGACTGGATAGATGTTATGGCTCACCAGAGGCTATTGAGAGTACACTGTTACCAAAGGATAGAAGACCTCCCAAAAATACCTAGCAGAGGTTACCAAAGACTCAGAGAATTTAGTGACCTGTGTATGGAGTTACAAGTTGCTATAGCAGAAGGGGACTTACCTGGCCTTTCTTATCTTGACTCTGCTAGAGGTATTAACTCCTTAGCACAAAAACTTCCTTCTGAGTTACACGAAAGATGGATTGCGCATGGCTGTAACTACAAACGGAAACACAATGTGCCCTTTCCACCCTTTAGTGAGTTTGTGGACTTTGTAGACAGACAAGCAGGAATGAAATATGACCCCAGCTTCATTTTTCCAGTGTCTTACACCACTTCTTCTGGCCCTAAGCAACATAGAGCTCCAGTAGCAGTGCACAAAACTAACATTTCTTCCCACAGATTTGCAGAGTCTCAGTCAGAGGATCAAGACAATGACCCTACTAAGTTCTGCCCTCTACATAAGATGCCACATCCCCTTCTGAAATGCAGAGCCTTCAGGACAAAGACCATCCAGGATCGCAAAGCTTTCCTCAAAGAGAACAACATCTGTTACAAGTGCTGCTCTTCATCCACACACTTCGCCAAGGACTAAGGTCAGTGTCAAATGTACAGAGTGTGACAGCACAGAACACAACACAGCTTTACACCCAAGGCTTACTCCAAGAACCTACCCACCTGTCCATGGTGACAAGGAGCAAGGCAGGGAGACCAAAGACTCTAGTACAGATGCCACAGCAATAACTTTACAGTGCACTGAAGTCTGCAAAGGAAGTATAGGTGGCAGATCCTGCTCTAAAATCTGTCTAGTGAAAGTTTACCCAAAGGGACGCAGAGACAAAGCAGTCAAGCTCTACCTCATCTTGGATTATCAGAGTAATAGGTCACTAGCTAGACCTGCGTTTTTTGACATTCTAAACCTTAAAGGCCCCAGCAGCCCTTACTCCCTTAGGACTTGTGCAGGTACAGTGGAAACGGCGGGGAGAAGAGCTGACGGCCTACAAATTGAATCTTATTGTTGTTTTTTCTCCCCCCATTCTTGTACCCTGATATTAATCTAGATAGACTACTTAGCCCATATAGCCCAACGTCACTTTGGTTACATTATGACTGTAATTATGATTTGTTTTATTTTCCTTATATGTTCATTTGTACTGTGGATTACTATGTAACTTGTGTTGAAAATGCTTAAAGTTTTTTTAGAGGTTATGTGCCCGTAATATTTTGGAGGTTATATGCCCATAAATATTTTTTATATGAAACTATACAATACAAATAAACGTTATATCCCGGTCACTTGACATCTCCTTTTGCTGTCATGTGCTTCACTTAAAGTCCCACCAGGTGCTCCTCTCTTTTTAATCGATTACAGGGATGGAGGCGGCTATCCCTTTGATTCCCGCCTCATTTAAAGTCCCACAAACGCCTTTTTCCTCATATAACAAACAATTTAGGGATGGAAGCACACGGCAGCAGTCAATTTATTAAACATCTCATTATTATTATGTATTTTTTACTTATTCATTAACCAGGACCACAAACATCTATGGCCCTAGATCTTTTTAGCCCATACTTCCAGATTTTTTCTTTTCTTGCAGAACTCATTATTTTTCCCCCCTTTTTTCTATCATTATTAACATAATACATTTCAATTCGAATTCTAGACCCATTCGATATATTTGTTTAGTTGACCACTTTAAGCCCGTCTTTTTCAGTATTAATTTATTTATTTATTTCCCTTACAGTTATTTATATTTATCTCATTCATTCGTCATAATTTTATTTCATTTTTTATTTATTTTTCATAAGTCATTACAACAACCACCAAAGAATACTATATTCATTACATTTTTTACAATTTTTTAATTTTTTTTCCCTTTTATAATCAATCTAATCCTCCTTTCTATTTTTTAAAGTTTTTTTTCTGCCTTTTTCTTCATTGTGTTCCTGGTCTCCATCGGCGCAGTATTTTCACTGTCATGGGTTGCTCCGGTCTGTCCATCATCGTTTCTGATTCGGGAGCCGTGGTATGCAGTATGCCCCTCCCCCTTTCCGCCTCCTCCCTGATTTGCATGATGGGAGGATGTGCGGCCATTGCGTGCTGACGTCACGCCGCACGCCATGGCGCCGTGCATTTGTTTGGCAAGCTGCCGCCGGCGGAACCCATCGCATCGGCGGACACATGGGAGAGCTGATCTGGCGCTAATCGCCGGACGGCTGAGTCGCCCAGGTGAAAGCGTTCCGCTCTCCCCCTGGTGTCCGCCCGTTTGATGAGGGGGGTTTGGCTGTGGCGATGTACCTTTTATAGGCACCTCCTGGCCATACTTCACACACACCATTTCGTCACAACATGGATCAACTACACAGCCCCCGGACTATCCATCCCTCATTTTCACCTTAGGTATACTTTTTCCTTCCTATTCCTCATCCGCTTTAATTTTCATTGGAATTCCTCCGTCCCTTGTTGGTCTTCCTTGCTTCCCTACCCCACTTTGGTCATTCATGCCTGCACCTTCACCCACCCTTTCTTTCCTTCTCGTCCCACTCCAATCACTACACTCCCATACCCCACTACCCTTCGTCCACATCTACACACATCCATTATTCACTCCCACTAACACAACATTATTTTTTCACATAGGTCCCCTTTGGGGGTCACCATTGTCATTTCCCATCTGGATCACTTACCTACACTTATGGTCCAGGAGTTGCCTGTCTTTGTTTTCATCGCCCCTGTATGTCACTGCTGCTCCCGGTGATGATGCCTTGTTGGCTTATCGGTGGCTCCTGCTGCCGCGCTGATGCTGCGCTGACGCAGAGGTAAGTTGAGCACAACATTATGTTGTAATCATTCTTTTTATTTTTCCTCATTCCTATTCTTATATTTTTTTCTTATCCTCTCCCCTTGTTTTGTGTCTCCCTCGCTAATTTTAGCCTGCTTTAAATTCTCCCAAACTGTACCTCTGAGACAATCTGGAACCCATATATTTTTTGCTTTCAGGTAATTTCCATGAATCATTGCTCCTGATGAGCGGTCATGAAACCGCGAAACGCGTCGAGCTACCTACCATTCACGTTTTCAGTTGTCAACTCTTATCTTACCATGGATCAACAATACTAACTTTCAATTGGTCCAAATCATGTCCTTATATATTATTTATCATCTCATTCTTATTGTTGTTTTTTCTCCCCCCATTCTTGTACCCTGATATTAATCTAGATAGACTACTTAGCCCATATAGCCCAATGTCACTTTGGTTACATTATGACTGTAATTATGATTTGTTTTATTTTCCTTATATGTTCATTTGTACTGTGGATTACTATGTAACTTGTGTTGAAAATGCTTAAAGTTTTTTTAGAGGTTATGTGCCCGTAATATTTTGGAGGTTATATGCCCATAAATATTTTTTATATGAAACTATACAATACAAATAAACGTTATATCCCGGTCACTTGACCTCTCCTTTTGCTGTCATGTGCTTCACTTAAAGTCCCACCAGGTGCTCCTCTCTTTTTAATGAATCTATGGATGGTAAGACATGCCTACCCTTACCGACCATAATAGAGTGCAACCAGATGCCAGATAACAGAAAAGAGATTCCCACACCAGACGCAGCAGCTCACCAGACCCATTTGAAGCACATAGCACATCTCATACCAGAACTTGATGATCAGGCTCAGATAATCTTACTCCTAGGGAGAGATATCTTGCAAGTCCACAAAGTAAGGAGACTGATCAACGGTCTTAAAAATGCTCTATATGCCCAAAAACTGGATCTTGGGTGGGTCATTATAGGTGATGTTTGCCTGGGAGGTGCACACAAACCGGCATCTGTTAATAATCTGTTCACTAGTACCCTCGAGAATGGTCGTCCTTCTCTTTTCCAACCCTGTCAAAATCACATCCTCATAAAGGAGCTACCTCACAACAACCCTGTACCTCTTCCTTTCCTAAGTCCCCTCTGTGACAGCAATACCTATGACGATGACCAAAGCGACTTGGGACGCTCAGTGTTCAGGAGAACAAAGGAGGACAACCAGGTAGCAATGTCCATTGAGGATAGAATCTTCCTAGAGGTTATGGAAAGCAGTATAGAGAAAGACGTGACTAATAGCTGGGTAGCACCTCTTCCCTTTAGGCCACAAAGACGACGTTTGCCTAACAACAGAGAACTAGCATATAAACGCCTCACTTCCCTAAACCACAATCTTCAAAGGAAACCAGAGATGAGAGAACATTTATTTTCCTTCATGGACAAAATATTCCAGAATGGTCATGCTGAGATAGCCCCAAACCTCAAAGACTCAGAGGAATGTTGGTACTTACCCATATTTGGGGTCTATCACCCTAAGAAGCCAGGGCAGATTAGAGTGGTGTTTGATTCAAGCGCCAAGCATGAGGGTGTCTCTCTAAATGATGTCCTTCTTTCTGGCCCTAAACTCAACAACAGACTATTAGGAGTACTTCTCCGCTTCCGCAAGGATTCAGTCGCATTCATGGCAGACATACAACAAATGTTCTATTGTTTTCTTGTTAAAGAAGAACACCGAAACTTTCTGAGGTTTCTCTGGTTCAGGGACAACAACCCCTCTGGAGACATCACAGAATACCGCATGAGGGTGCACATATTTGGCAACAGCCCTTCCCCTGCAGTTGCTATATATGGCCTCAGACACTCTTCTAGAGTGTGAGAGACAGAGTATGGGTCAGATGTCAGACAATTTGTGGACAAGGATTTCTATGTGGACGATTGCTTGAAATCACTACCCACAAATGAAGCCGCAATCAGTCTCCTCAAAGGAACCCAGGCAATGCTTGCGTGTTCCAACTTAAGGCTCCACAAGATTGCTTCCAACAGTAGAGAAGTTTTAGAAGCCTTTCCTGTCCAAGATCATTACAACGAGTAAAAAGACTTAGATCTAGGCACAGACTCACTTCCCATGCAACGCAGCCTTGGTTTGCTTTCGGACTTAAGATCTGACACCTTTACTTTCCAAGTAAACACAAAAGAAAAACCCTTTACCCGTAGAGGTGTCTTGTCTACCATAAACAGCCTGTACAGTCCTTTAGGCTTTGCAGCACCTGTCACCATCCAGGGTAAGGCACTACTCAGAGACTTAACCTGTGAGTCGCTAGATTGGGACCATCCTCTCCCCACCGACAGGAAGAACCTATGGCTAGAGTGGAAGGACTCACTAACAGCGCTATCAATCTTAAAATTCCACGCCCATGTGCTCCTCTGTCATCTGCAGACATTCAGATGCAAAGACTTTGTGTGTTTGCGGATGCTTCTGTTAAAGCAATTGCTGCTGTAGCTTACCTGAAAACCATAGACAGTAAAGGACAATGCCACATAGGGTTTGTAATGGGAAAAGCAAAACTTGCACCACTGCCTGAACACACCATACCCAGGCTGGAACTTTGTGCTGCAGTATTGGCTACAGAGCTAGCTGAACTATTAGCAACAGAGACAAACTTAGAAATCCAGGAAGCTGAGTTCTACACAGACAGTAAAGTAGTTCTGGGTTACATCCATAATGAAACTAGGCGTTTCTATGTCTATGTCAATAACAGAGTGTTGAGGATAAGGAGGTCCACCTGCCCAGAGCAATGGCATTTTGTGCCTACAGACTATAATCCTGCAGACCTAGCGACCAGATCTGTAACGGCCAGTCGCCTCGAAAGTACTTCATGGTTCACAGGTCCCACCTTTCTACGCAGTCCTGACTGTAACACTAATGACCTCACCACGTTTGACCTAATAGATGCAGACAAGGATCAGGAAATTCGCCCTCAGGTTTCTACTGCAGTCACAACAATTTCTCTCAACCAGTTTAAAACCCGCCGTTTCAGCAGGTTCTCCGCCTGGAGGTCACTAGTTAGAGCTATCACTTGCTTAATCCACATAGCTCAGTCTTACAAAAAACAACCACCAACTCATGTCAATTGCAGAGGTTGGCACCTCTGTAGGAAAGTCTACTCAGCAACTGACCTAGAACAATCTAAAAATTGGTTACTATCTGTTGAACAGAGAGAAGTCTTTGCCAAAGAGATCGATTGTATTCTCAACCACAAACCTGTTCCTAAAGACAGTGTTTTAGTGTGAGATCCAATGGTTCTCACACCTGCCATGTTGCTCACGCAAAAGACTGGTCTTGCCGGTGCTCCAGCTGGAGAGTTTTGTGAGAAAGACCTTTACAAACGTCAATGGAAACAAGTTCAAACCCTTGCCAATACCTTCTGGAGTCGGTGGAAGGAGCAATACACATCTACTCTACAACTAAGGAGGAAGTGGCACACCGAAAAACCTAATCTTAAACTTGGTGATGTGCTCATGAAAGATTGCCAGACACTAAGGAATATGTGGCCTTTAGGTCTAGTCACCAAAGTACTGCCAAGCAAAGATAATCTTGTCCGTAAGGCTTTCAACAGAATGAAGCCAAAGTGTTCTTAAGACCAGTGACTGAACTTGTTCTGTTACTTTCTACGGAGGACTCTGTTAGTGACGTCACTTGACGTCAGGCGGGGAGTGTTCTGTCCATTAGATGTCTAAATTCTGATTATCTGCATTTGTGTTGATTAAAATGACATTTAAGGTTGTAATTTCTATAGAAATCATTTGCAGAGCGTAGGCGCCATCTAGCGTCCCTTTTTGGTATTGTTTCAGTAGAATCATTATTAAATGAATGAAATGTATAACCCAGGAAGCGATTAGAAAGCAGAGTATTTTGGGTAAAATCTTACAGGAAGAGACACATTCACCATGACACTGCAGGAAGCAGGATGTGTCTTATTTCAATCTCTTACCATCAACCCTTAGAGAACTTAAAAAGTAAGTTTTTACTGTATCATATTGTACTGTGTATCTTTGTCTCTGCAATGTATGCTAAATGTATGGGATATTGTACTTATCAAGGTTTATTCTTGTTATTTGTAGTTTCGCCTAGCTTGTTCTAATAAACTGCGATCAAATAAATATGGTATCAAGTTTATGGGATAAGAATGGTTTAGCTGAATGTCTTTGAGACAGAACAGCGTCCTTCCTGGTCCGTGGAGCACATACGTCACTTCCGGTTAGTTGGCTGAGAGTCCTGATGCGTTTCATCATTTCCTGACTTCGTCTGAGGGCATTGAACAGTATAACTAGCAACAGAAAAGAGAAAAAAGAGGAAAAAAAAAATTATAGAATTGAGTGAACAAAAAATAATAAAAAAAATAAAAAGGTCAAACCACCTGCAATTATACATTTAAGGTTTTAGGTATTGTTGCAAAGACAAATCAACTCTGACAGTTCATCCACGTTTCAATATGAGCATCTAGAGCAGGGGTCTCAAACTGGCGGCCCTCCAGCTGTTGCAAAACTACAAGTCCCATCATGCCTCTTCCTGTGGGAGTCATGCTTGTAACTGTCAGCCTTGCAATGCCTCATGGGACTTGTAGTTTTGCAACAGCTGGAGGGCCGCCAGTTTGAGACCCCTGATCTAGAGTCAAAAACGGGTATTTCAACCTACACTGCCAAATGCTGACAAACTTTTTTGGTGACTTCCTATGATGATAGGTATTTTTTTCCCTGATGAGAGTAGTGTTAACCATTTGGATCCACTGTGCCTCCTTCGGGGCTTGTGCTGAGAGCCAAAGTTGGGCAATCAGCTTCCTAGCCAGATATAGTAGTCTCGTGAGAGCAATGTATACCCTAGGGGGGAATAGTTTCTCAATGAGACTCCCCAACAAACATGTCAGTGGGTCTACTGCAAGTTGGACCTGGTAAACATTATTAATCTTGGCGACAACTCTTCTCCAATACCTTATCAACTTGGGACATCTCCAGAGCATATGGATGAGGTCACCTGGATGAGCCTGACATTTTGGACATATGGGAGTCTCCCATCTACCCCATTTATGTAGCTGTATTGGTGTACGGTACACTCGGTGCAATATGAAGAGGTGCGACAGCCTCTGAGCTGCAGACACTGACACCAGCGGACCTACTCCCAGAATCTGATCCCATTATTCCCCGTCAATGGGGCCAACATCCTGCTCCCATCCCTCCCTGCAGGGTAGAAGGTCTGGGGCTTGCACATGCGATAGTAGGTGAGTATAAATTCTGGAAATGATACATATGTTAACCACATAGGCAGGATAGGGTTGAGCAGCGATTTGTCCAAGTATGCTACATACTACTATATGGTGATATTTTCAGCCAGCACCCAATTCCTGAGTACCAGCAGGACTATATACACTCTCCTTCTTTGCTTAGAGTGACACTACAAGCATTAGGTTTGTTTGTTTTGGTTGTGGATAACCAACTGATGAGATATAGCACCAAATCCCTAAATTGGTAAAAAGATGGGAGCAAAGAAAATGGGATTTTTGATGGTGCAGAGATGACAAAGTATCAAGCAGATTATAATAAAATATTTTTAGTACTCTCTTTTTGAGAAATCTGATTTGGAGGCATGGTTTGCCCCTGTTTAAATCCTGTCTAGTGACTAAATCTATTTCTTTCCGAGTCTGCTCTCACATCTGTGTTGGAGCTTCATTAACTATTTTCTTACTGTATATCACAAATTACTTTTTCAGCACTTGGGAACTACTGCTTATACATATGTGAATCGTTTGTCCTTGCCATCCCAGGAATCAAGTCAATTACCCCTGTAGCTTGTGTAAGTTACCATCATCAACAATAATTGATTCTATTTTTGGGTAACATTATTGCCGGGAGACGCATTGCTTAGGCAATGTGTTTTCTGGGGCCACATATATATGGATTTATGGGGATCTGTGTGTCCATGTGTATTTCCTTCTCACTGGACATATCTTTAATTTTCAACTTTAGATATTACCCAGGCTACGGGTCATTTTTTCTCCCCTTGCGGTTTTTTTGCTGCCCTCTGTGATCCTTGGATGTGCCCTGGGTGGGGTTCCGGTGCTACCGTTGGGGACGTGGCCATCTGGGTAGGCTGGAGTGTACAGAGAGGTAAGGGGCTTGACCCTAGGGGGGTGAATTGTGCATGCATAGATCTCTTTATTACTAATATTATAATATATGTTTTTGGTTATCATTATTAATGGACTGTATATGTTTTTGTGTGTGTCTTTTTCTGTATTTTGTAGAAGGTGTATGTCACCTATTGGACAGTGCTTCCCCTTTGAAGAAGCCCGATTTAGGGGCGAAACATGTCGGGAGTCAGGCCATCCAACTGTCCAATTCAACTGTACTGTTTGTAATAATCACTCTCTACACGTTTTTTTATCGTTGTTTTTATTTTGGTGTCAAAATAAAAATACTACAAGCATTAGTTTGCCCATGCTATGTGTGAGCAATAACTTGTTAAAATTACAACTTTAAAAAAAAAAATTAATTTCTATATTTCCCACAAAATTGTGGCAAAAAAATTTGTCGACTAGATTAATACTATTTTAGTCGACTAAAATACGACTAAAACTAAAACACTTGAGATTACTAAAATATGACTAAAACTAAAATGGCATTTTAGTCAAAAGACTATGACTAAAACCAAATTGGAATTTGACATCAAATATAACACTGCACTACCACATAAGAATATGTAGGGGGCATCTGGAAATGTTAGTCAACTAAAATGTACTGGAGGTTTTAGTCGACAAAAATGTACTGGAGATTATAGTTGACTAAAATATGACTAAAACAATTCAGATGACTAAAATACGACTAAAACTAAAATGACATTTTAGTCAAAAGACTAAAATATCACTAAAATTAAAATGGCATTTTAGTCAAAAGACTAAACTAAAACGACATCAAAATTTGACGTCAAAATTAACACTGCTCAAGAAATGAGATAGGCTGGATCAGGACTGATCAATTTTCAAATATACTGTATATATACTGTATACCATAGATTGTAGACTCTATAACTTTCACACAGATAATATACACTAATTTGGGTTATTTTAACCAAATTATTGTAACAGGATATATATTGGCCTGCATTTATGAAGAAAGAGTATTTATTTCCAAAAATGTAAAACAAAAAAAACTTTTGTTTCTTTTAAATATATATTTTTTTCATTTATATAGCACAAATGAGGAAACTCAGTGGTGATTAAAGTGGTTGTAAACCTTTTACAACCACTTTAAACTACAGGCAAGCCTAAATGATGTATTAAATAATTAGGCTTACCTGTAGCTGCACTAGATATCTCCTAAACCTGCACAGTTTAGAAGATATCCCTGTATTTGCATGTGCCGACGTCATGCGACACATGCGCACTTAAGCCAACTGAAGCAATGGCACTATGTGCCGTTGCTTCAGTTGTACTGTGCCGTTCCCGTGTGCATGCGCGGGAGTGACGTCACCGTGACTCCGGCCAATCACAGCGCCGGAGCCGCGATACCCGGAAGTCACTCCGGGACAACATGTCGGCGGCTGGAGGGGGAGACGTGGACCGCTGCAGGGGCTTCGATCTGAGGTAAGTATCACATAATCAGCTAGTATGCTATGCTAGCTTATTAAGCCTTTGTCTTGCAGGGTTTGTTTTTTCTCGTTTTTTTTTCCGGAGGGTTTACTTCCTCTTTAAACACCACCAAAATAAATCTCTAAATCTGTCTAAAAAAAAAATTAGTTGGGCACAGTGTTGCTTTAGTAATTTTTTGCAGTATGACAGTGCTGAAAGCTGAAAAGTGGTCCGAATTGTAAGGGGGTGAAAGTGTCAAAACTTGAGGTGGTTTAAAAAGAAAAGCTGGCAAAGCTACATAATTTGGTTTTGTGTAACAGCAAATATGCCATAATGCAGTAAAAGCCAGCCTGACTTAAATGGGTAACGTTAGATGCAAAGTGTAAATTGATAAAAGCTTAGCTTTACTTTTATTGTGGAAGCTGAACAAAATTCCAAGACCATTAAAAGACTCAATGAAGCAATCTACAAACATTGATAAGAAAATGACTGCGCTAGATATTGGCCAGATATAAATATAAATATACTGGACAAACATATAATAGTGAATATGTCACAAAAGACTCATAGAACTAGAAACAAATATATATATATATATATATATATATATATATATATATATATATATATATATATATATATATATTATATATAGATCATAAAAGTCCCATTAGGATAATAAAGTGCTCGTGCTCAATAGACGTCTCCTATAAAGTTGTGCTCAGACTGGGTGCCCCACATAGATGTACACTCACCCCTGGGTGTTGACCACCTATCGCTAGTATGGTCTCTTAGGCATGTGGGGATATCCCGATAGAAATCCTTTAGGATGGCGTCTTTATGATAACATATACCTCATAGGGATGGATAGAAATTACAAAAACTGGAAAATCGTGAGTGCGCAATGCCGTTTTGAAAAAATGTATTTGGTCCACAATAAAAATAGTTACACTTACATTTAAAAGTGCCTGATAGTCCTGGCACCCGGCGTATGTACCAGGCAATTAATATGGGTAATCAGCCCTTAAGTAGAATGCAGCTGTGCTCTGCGTCTTGGTGCTCAATTCCCAGGTATTGTTTGTTTGGGCGGAAGTGTCGCGATGATGCAGTATTACCTCGATGTTTCAGGCTAATCACAAAGCCATCATCAGGAAGTAGTCATTCCGCCATATTAGTTAAGGACATTTATACCCTAACTTCAAATCTTATTGGATGACTGAATTTAAATAAGTTTAACACCTGCTACAAACTTCGGGGGATGCGTACAATCTATACTATATTGTAAAAAGGCATTTGCAACGATTTTTAATAAAGATAAAAAAAATTATTTAAAATTACATAAATCCTTGTGTATAACAAAGAAGTGAATATAAACAAGGAAGTGAAAATAAAGCGGCCCTCTGGTGGTCATGTGGAGAAAGTGCATGTGAGCTGATAATTATTCAATGTGTTTAGGGAACATACCGTATATACTCAAGTATAAGCCGACCCGAGTATAAGCCGAGGTACCTAATGTTACCACAAAAAACTGGGAAAACTTACTGACTTGAGTATAAGCCGAGGGTCAACAATGCCTCGCTGTTCCCATCCTTACTGTGCCCATCCTCACTGTTCCTCACTGTTCCCATCCTCACTGTTCCTCACTGTTCCCATCCTCACTGTTCCTATCCTCACTGTTCCTATCCTCACTGTTCCCTAGCTCACTGTTCCCTAGCTCACTGTTTAAATTTAACATCGTAAATAGTACCTGAAAAAAAGTTGAGAGGCTGCAGCGTCCATCTTTTAAATCCCACGGTCTCTTCCTGGTCCCTTCCGTGATAGGTGATTCTCAGCAGACACTCTCCGCCTATCACGAACGTTCTCTCATCCTCACCCATCCCAGCAGACACTGTGTTCGGTGTTCCGCCAATCACAGACGTCTGCTGGGAAACTGAGGATGAGAGAACATTCGTGATAGGCGGAGAGTGTCTGCTGAGAATCGCCTATCACGGAAGGGACCAGGAAGAGACCGCGGGATTTATACGATGGACGCCGCAGCTTCTCAACTTTTTTTCAGGTACTATTTACAATGTAAAATTTCGCTGACTCGAGTATAAGCCGAAGGGGGGACTTTCAGCCCAAAAAAAAGGGCTGAAAATCTTGGCTTATACTCAAGTATATACGGTAAGCTCTCTAGTGGTGTAATAAGTTAATTAAACTCTGCTGAAGAAGTAAACAGAGGAAAATATTGATAAAAATATACCGTATTCCAAAAATATTTGTTAATAATATTAATGAGGTCTGATTAAGGCACCTCAAATATTACTTGTTTAACATGTTGACTCAGTGCTACTACATATAAAACAATGTAAGATGTTGTGGCAAAAATGTCTCAACACCAAAAAATGTATATGTCTGAAAATTAATATATGTGTAAAAAGTGACACATCTTGTTGTGTATTGGTGAAAGCACTAAAATAATGTAATATTTTGATAGAGGTGGAGATGAGTCCACCTTTATAATATTAATCAATGAATAAACAAAATTAGGATTAAATTTTTTTAATTAAAATTAAAAATTACGGTAATATTAATAATCTGTGATGAAGCAGTTTAAGTCTAGCTCCACGTTCAACCCCAATGGTGATAAAGTTTGTAACTCAAAAATCCATTTAGTTTAGTTCTGGGATATCTTTTGGGTCATATTGGCACCCCTCCATGGTCTATTAAGAGTGTCAATAGCATTGAAGGTTAAACCAGTTGGATCTCTGTTGTGTACCAACCTAAAATGGTTGGATACACTATGCTTGGGAAAACCAATCTGAATGTTCGTTATATGTTCACTGACTCTTTTCGTTAGTGTTCTAGTGGTTCTGCCCACATATTGAAAGCCACATATACATTCTAGAACATAAGTTACATGTCTGGTGCCACATGTGATAAATAGTTTAAAAGGATACTCTTTGATGGTTTGATGGGAAGTGAAATAAAACTTTTTCCTAGGTGCCCTACGTGTGTTTCTGCAGGGTCCACATCTACCACATCTGTAAAATCCTTCTAGGTTGAACATCGTGGTGGCTATTTTCTTAGGGGGATCAGGTATGTTCTTAAATAATCTTGTTCTTAACCCTGGGGCCCTGTGGTAAATAAATTTTGGTTTGGTTGGTAATACTTTGTTTAAAATGGGGTCCTTTTGTAGGATGGGCCAGTATTTCTTTATGCTTCTTTCCAAAGTTTTGAATTGCTTACTGAAACCAGTGATGAAAGTGACATCATACTCCCTTTATGCTTTTTCTTTTGTTGTCAAAAAGGTTTGTCTGTCTAAAGCTCCTACTTGTTCTCTGATTTTTAGTAATGTATCCTGGGGATAACCTTTGTCTTTGAACCTGGGGATCAAAATGTCAGTTTATTCTATGTAGTCTTGCTGGATAGAGCAATTTATTTTTATACATATAAATTGGCCTTTTGGGAATAGCCATCTTCCACCTAGGGTGATGGCAACTTCTAGTTGGAATGTATCCATTCTTGCTCTTAAAGTAGGTTTTTGCGTTCAGTATGCCCTCCTGTTTGAATATATGTAAATCCAGAAAATCTATATTTTGTTTGTGAGAATTATCCGTGCATTTTATACTATAGACGTTTTTGTTAATGTGGTCAATGAATGTGCCTAGCGCAGTGGTCAAGGGGTCACAGCACTAGAAAGGTTGAGAACCACTGGCCTAGCGTGACCTCAGTCCCTGTCCACACCACCAATATATTGTCTATGTATCTACGGTATTGTCACGTACCTGACGGTGACGAGCCCGGTTAGCAGAGGGAGGCCTCCCTTACGGCTCCCACCGGTGGCCCCTGGTGGTATAACAGGAAGCACGGAGGTGGAAGGGGTACGAGTGCCTGGCAGGATCAAGAACTACCGCAGGTGATCAGGAACCAGCAGGTGAGGAGGCAGGAACCAGGAACTACAGCAGGTGAGTGGACAGGAACCAGGAACTACAGCAGGGGAGTAGACAGGAACCAGGAACTCAGAAGATGACCCGGACCGGGAGGCACAGCAGGTAGACTGGAACCACTGGGCAGCAGCAGATGAACAGGAACCAGCAGATGAGCAGACAGGAACCAGCAGATGAGCAGACAGGAACCAGGAACTGCAGCAGGTGAGTAGACAGGAACCAGGAACTCAGCAGATGACCCGGACCGGGAGGCACAGCAGGTAGACTGGAACCACTGGGCAGCAGCAGGTGAACAGGAACCAGCAGATGAGCAGACAGGAACCAGCAGATGAGCAGACAGGAACCAGCAGATGAGCAGACAGGAACCAGGAACTCAGCAGATGACCCGGACCGGGAGGCACAGCAGGTAAACTGGAACCACTGGGCAGCAGCAGGTGAACAAGAGCCAAGGTCAGGCAGGATCGTCAGACAAGCCGGGGTCGGGTAAACTGGCAGGCAGCGAGGCACAAAAGGATCAGGCAATACCGAAGTCAGAAAACAGGCCGATGGTCAGGTACAGGCAGATAGCAGGAGGGTCACAGGAAGCCGGATCAGATACAGGTAAACAAGGCAGATCAGGTCACTTGGGATAAACGCTGTAGAGCAGACAGCAGGGACTGTCTGCAAGTGAGGAGTTTAAATAGCCCTTCGGGCGTCACCTGCGGGGGCGGGAACCAGGAAGTCCAGGGCGTCTGTTCCTGACAGGGTTTCCATGACAGGTATGTTTGCAGCTCTGGCCAGATGTTCCCATATATTACCTCTTCCTTCCATTTGTTGAGGAAATGTTCGCAAAACTTGGGGCATACTTGGCCCCCATTAAAACGCCTTTATTTGGTTGTAATGTTGGCCCCATACCAAAAAAAGTTATTGGGCATGGCAAGTCACAGACTTTTTAAAATGACCTGTTTTTGTCTGTACTTCAAGTTGGTAAATGGGAACAGTGATCTCTGTCAGCCCACCCCCCCCCCCCACCGTTAGAACATGCTGAGGGAACACACTTAACCCCTTTATCGCCCCCTAGTGTTAACTCCTTCCCTGCCACTGTCATTTTTACTGTCACTGGTCCCCAAAAAAGTGTAATTTGGGGTCAGATTTGTCCACTGCAATGTCGCAGTCCCACTAAAAATCGCAGATCGCCACCATAACCTGTAGAAACCATAACAAAAAATAAAAGTCCCTAAATCTATCCCATAGTTTATAGACGCAATAACTTTTGCGCAAACCAATCAATATACGCCTATTTTTTTTAACAAAAGTATGTAAGATACCGGGGTGTAAGAGAAACTTTTATAATAAAAAAAATCCCCCTTAAATCAGGGGTCGTCTTATACACTGGTATACCTGCTGGATGTGCATTATTACTCTATGTAGCTTTGGCTACATACAGTATACCGCGCTGAGCCAATCACAGCGAGCAATGTATTCTATTAATGAATACAAAGCCTGCTCGGATTGGCTTTGAGAGTCAGAGAGGCGCGGGCTGATGATGTTCCAACCTCTGCCAATCACAGCGAGCGATGTATTCTATTAATGAATACAAAGCCTGCTCGGATTGGCAGAGGTTGTAATATCAGCGCGCGCCTCTCTGAATCTCAAAGCCAATCCGAGCAGGCTTTGTATTCATTAATAGAATACATCGCTCGCCGTGATTGGCTCAGGGCGTTATACTGTATGTATACTGTATACAGTATGTTACCGAATGCGACTACTCCTTGGCTTCTCTTCCTTCCAGGGCCATCTCGCCATCCACCACTGGAGCTTTGGTTTGAAGTACCTGACCCTCCATCTGGCTCTGCACACATTGGTTCTCCCCCTACAGTGGATTTTGCTGGGCACATGAGGTATTTACCACCGCAGCATTGCTTCACAAAAGCTGGTGATTAAGTTGCACAGACTTATTATTGCTTTTTCAGTATGTTACCCAAGCTACTAGACAGACTAGTCAGAAGGGGGTCATCTTATACGGCGAGTATATCCCAAAACCAACGTTTAAGCTGGAAAATTAGGGGGTCGCCTCATATGCCCAGTCGCCTTATACCCCGGCAAATACGGTATATAACACGCACCCTAACTTTAAGAGGGAAGTTCCAGGCAAAAAACTTTCCACAGCCCCCTGCGTATAACACGCAGGCACAGTGTACCCTCTATTTTCAGGGTAAAAAAGTAAGTGTTATACGCCAATAAATACAGTATATATATTTGTTCTGTATTATAGCAAAAAGTTAACAATTGTCGCTCTTTGTTTGTTTATAGTGCAAAAAAAAAAAAAGTAGAGGTGATCAAATACCACCAAAAAAACCCTCTATTTTGTGTGGTTTTTGGGTACAGCGTCGCAAGACCGCGCAATTGTCAGTTAAAGCGATGCAGTGCCGTGTCGCCAAAAATGGCCTGGCCATTAAGGTGGCAAATCCTTCCGGTCCTTATGTGGTTAAACTTCTCGACAACTTTATAACTGACCTGTCTGGTGTGGTCCTTGACCTTCATGATGCTGTTTGTTCACTAAGATTTTCTGGAAAACTTCTTAGGGCTTTACAGAACAGCTGTATTTATACTGAGATTAAATTGCACACAGGTAGACTCTATTTACTAATTAGGTGACTTCTGAAGGCAATTGGTTCCACTTGATTTTATTTAGGGGTATCTGAGTAAAGGGGCTGAATACAAATTCATGCCACACTTTTCAGATATTTATTTGTAAAAATGTGGAAACCCATTTATCATTTTCCTTCCACTTAACAATTATGTGCCACTTTGTGTTGGTCTATCACATAAAAATCCCAATAAAATACATTTAAATTTTTGGTTGCAACATGAAAAAATTTGAAACATTTCAAGGGGTATGAATACTTTTTTAAGGCACTGTATGTAGTTGGAAATAATATTATGGAGAAAATGTAATTTATTTTTTGAGTACCGTACTTTTGTATAATTGGGTATGTGATTTTGATCAGTGTCACCTTTTGTCCTATCCTGCTACTTTGCAGTTAAAGCACTGTTTTTTATTATTGCTTTTATTCTTTTTAGTGGCACCTTTTGAATCTGTACATAGTATTATCTTCTTTTTATAGTCTGTATACAGTATAATCTTCTCAATTAAAGCAATTAAAACGGCAATTACAGGCAGTCGCTGGGTTACTAACAAGAAAGGTTCTGTAGGTTTGTTCTTAAGTTGAATCTGTATGTAAGTTGGAACAAGTACATTTTTAAGTGTAACTCCAGCCAAAGTTTTGGATAGCATAGGAAAGGGTTAACACTCCTGTAATGTTTGTTTTTCTGTCTATGACCCTGTTCAGAAGATGTCACCTCACTCTGTCCCTGTGACAATTGGATTAAAAAAAAAATTGGGTTGTCGTGGAAACAAGGCTTGGTGATGAACCTTAAGGGCCTGTTCACATCAGATGCAGTTCCATGCACTTTTTTTCTGCACTAAAAATGCATGGACAGTGCTTTCCATGTATTCCAATGGCTTTAGTTCACACCAATGCAGTCAGTTCCAGTCAGTTGCCAGTCAGTTTCTGCACCAGAAACTGGCTGACCGGCAACTGACTGGAACTGACTGCACTGGTTAACTAGAGCCATTGGAATAAATGGAAAACACTGTGCATTCATTTTTAGCACCAGTTCACACCACAAAAATGCACTCATACGTTCTAGATAAGTTTTTGCTTACAGTTCACACCACATGCAGTTCCAGTACAGTTCCAGTGCATTTTTGATACAATTTTCTAGGTTCCAGTATAGTTTCTAGGTTCCAGTATAGTTCTGTGCATAAAAAATGCTCTACTTTTTTTCTGCACAGGAAACTGACTGCACTGGTGTGAACTAGAGCCATTGGAATACATGGAAAACACTGGATGCATTTTTAGTGCAGAAAAAAAGCGCACAGAACTGCATCTGGTGTGAACTAACACATAGCGCAGAAAAAAAGTGCACGGAACTGCATCTGGTGTGATCTAACACTAAGGCTACTTTCACACTGAGGCACTTTACAGGCGCTATAGTGCTAAAAATAGAGTCTGCAAAGCGCCTGTAAAGTGACTCTCCTGTCACTCCAGTGTGAAAGCCCGAGTGCTTTCACACCGGAGCAGTGCGCTTGCGGGACGTTAAAAAAAGTCCTGCAAGCAGCATCTTTGAAGCACTTTAGAAGCGGTGTATACACCACTCCTAAAGCGCCCCTGCCATTGAAACCAGTGGGCAGAGCCGCAGCCTGCAAATCGCCTCAGCAGCAGCGCTTTCTGGGCACTTTTAACCCTTTATTCGGCCGCTAGCGGGGGTTAAAAGGGCCCTGCTAGCGGCCAAAAAAGCGCCACTAAAACTACAGTAAAGCGCCGCTAAAACTAGCAGCGCTTTACTGACGATGCCCCCACGCCTCAGTGTCAAAATGCCCTCAGTGTAGACACCTTTTTCCAATGATAATTCTTACAGGAGTGAATTTAATTTCCTGTTATCTCATTTATGGACAGTGTAATTACACATGACATGCCCCCCCTCCTTGTAATGGCACATGCCCCCTCCCCCGACCATCCTAGAAATAACATGGCCCCTGCTGGTAATGCCAGATTCCCCCATCCCAGCCCTCCTCTTCTGGTGCTGCTCAGGTTGACACAAATACAATCTTCGGCCCCTGCATCCCCTTGGGCCCCCTCAGGAGATGTTAGGGTATTTTTTCACTAACTTTTCTGTCAGTGTTGGCAGGTGTTGTGGGGGGCAGTGTGTCTGTTCCAAGCTGTCAGTGTTTCCACATGAGCAGACATCTCAGGGTGGTGGGGTACAGAAAATCCTTGTTAGGTGACAAACACTGAGTGACCTGACTGAGCAGATAGGTGCCTTACCTCAGTTACAGCGGTCCCATTCCAGCTACTAGGCAGCGCTCAACTCATCCTTCTTCCTAGCTCAGTGTGACAGGAAGCTAAGTTCATTATCCCTGCCATTGTCAGCTACACAGCAGTACAGTGCCATACTTCCCTCTTCCAGGCTGTTCTCAGTCCTCCACTCCATTCCATGTACACATGGCTCACAGCCCAGCTGCCTCTTTCTCAGCCAATGAAAGCAGGGGAGGGGTGTGGACCTTGGAGAAGGCAAAGTGGAAGCTGAGTACTGGAGTACACAAGGCAGATTGGAGCTGGACTCTGTCTCTGAGATTTTGTGGGATAAATGCAGCATGCTAATATGACAGCAGGGAGTCTCCGTTCGTAAGCATGAGTCGTTCGTAACTCAAATGTTCATAACTCGGGGACTGCCTGTAAAGGAAATTATGTGCCTTCAAGAAAATTTGGAATGCTAAAAACATGGACAGCGAAATCCCTATATGAATAGTTCTTAATGTCTTAGAAATAATATATTTGTATTTATCTAAAGTGGCGATTATAATTTTTGAGTCCCAGCAGCCGGGAGTGTGTGTATTCCTTTTGAGCTAACTTTTGGAATTTAAGTGGAAGAAATTCAGGCAGCTGTGAAACGACACTATCACTTTCACAACCACCAGAACATTTTGCCCCCCTGCAAGACCCACCTTCATGTATCATAGGCTCCACTGTCCCACCTGAATAACCAGTACCAACATGGTTGTTTTTACTGCGTAGAACTGAGAGAGATCAGTGAACACCTTTTCTCTGATGCTATCTTTAGAGAATGAACATGGAAGCAACGTGTTTAGCAGTCATTCCCCAGACACTGTAGCTGGGGAAGCAGATAACGGAGCATTAACTTTAATAGAATTCAAGGGAAGCATCAGGGGTCTAATAGATCCCTGATATCTCATTACAGAGAACCTATCATTACAGTATGCTATCATATAGGAGGCTATTGGTCCCCTATGTGATAGCAATAAAGTTAAGTAAAAAAATTAAAACATTAAAGCAACAAATAAAAAATGTAAACCCTCCTAAAAATGTGTTAAGTTCCCAGCCCATATGTACGTGCACAAATGGACACTATATTACCAAAAGTATTGGGACACCTGCCTTTATACGAACATGAGCTTTAATGGCATCCCAGTCTTAGTCCGTAGGGTTCAATATTGAGTTAGCCCACCCTTTGTAGCTATAAGAGATTAAACTCTTTTGGGAAGGCTGTCCACAAGGTTTAGGAATGTGTCTATGGTAATGTTTGAGCATTCTTCCAGAAGCACATTTGTGAGGTCAGGCACTGATGTTGGACAAGAAGGCCTGGCTCACAGTCTAATTCATCCCAAAGGTGGTCTATTGAGTTGAGGTCAGGACCTTGCTTGCTGGAACAGGAAGGGGCCATCCCCACACTGTTCCCACAAAGTTGGGACTATGAAATTGTCCAAAATGTCTTAGTATGCTGGCACTTTAGGAGTTCCCCCTACCAGCCCCTGAACAACAACCCCACACCATAACCCCCCTCCACTAAATTATTTGGACCAGTGCACAAAGCAAGGTCCATAAAGACACCCCTCAACTAAATGATTTGGACCAGTGCACAAAGCAAAATACATAAAGACATTGATGATCGAGTTTAGGGTGGAGGGACTTGACTGGCTTGCACAGAGTCCTGACCTTAACCCGATAGAACACCTTTGGGACAAATTGGAGCAGAGACTGCAAGCTAGACCTTCTAGTCCACATTAGTGCCTGACCTCACAAATGCACTTTTGGAAGAATGGTCAAACATTACCAGAGGATGCAGCATGGTTGAAAAGGCTAGTAAGAGCTTATAGTATGTTGGCAAAGTGCTTGTAAAATTTGATGGGGAAGCTATCTCCACCTTGAAACCTATGAGAGGGCAAGGTTTTAATCACTTGAAGAGTTTCAGAATCGGAAAATGGTTGAGAGAGTGAATCTCGTTTTGGAAGAATTCAAATATGGCAGTTCAATGGAGTCTACAAATTCTTTGATAGCTTTTTCTGTGGGTTGTGGAGTGGTCTTTGTGGAGGTTGTAGAAAGAGGAGTAGTAGTCCCTAAAGGCATCAACAATCTCTTGGGGGTTGGTTAAGAATTGTTTTGAGGTAGGGTGGTTGAGAGAGTTAATTTCTTTTTTTTTGAGTACTGAGCTTTAACTTTTCGAGCCAGTAGTGCTCCAGCTTTGTTACCTCATATTTTTGTATCAGCAGCGAACATAGTTTTTGCCTCGCCAGGAATAGATCATTGGTTAGGTGGGGGGAGGGTGACTGTTTATTCTAAGCTTTCTTTTTTTTTATAATTTGTTTTTATTGAGAAAAGAAAATGTTTACAAGATACAAAATACAGTATATAAAAGAAAGCAAGTAAGCATTAGAGCAGTTATATCATCATCAGTATAAAGAGATCAAAGTCAATCGTGTGTCGGAGACTTAGTCTTGGGGACACGTGAGTACAAGATAAACCTTAGCTTGAATGGGTAACATAGCATAACTTACTTAGAAGTGAAATGAGAAGAGGGGGAAAAGAAAAGAAGGAGGGGAAGGGGGGAGAAGGGAGGGGGGGAAGGGGGGAAGAGTGTCATCCTGCGATCCTACCATGAATAGATTGAAGGAGGAGAGGTGTAACAAGGCACAAAACAGATGTAAATCTTTCAATGCATAACCTTATCACTTTTAAACCATGTCGTCCAAATTTTCCAATTGTTGTCAAACTTTTGTCTATTTCCCCTCCTGCTAGCCAGCAGGGATTCATATACATAATGCGTCTGCGTAATCATAAGAACCTCCGAAGCATTCGGTGCTCTATCCGCTTTCCACTGTTTAGTGATTAAAGACCTGGCTGCCAGCAGCACATGTGACACTACTATGCTGAATTCAGGGGGGAATATGTCAATACCAACATGTAATTATGCTAGGCTGGGTTTGGGGAGGGTCAGGATTCCTGTGATCCCTGAAATATAGCGGAATACAGAATTCCAAAAGCTGGTCAAGTGCTTGCACGACCAGAACATGTGAAGTAGGTTGCCAGTCATTCCACAGTTCCTCCAGCACAACGGGGAGCCGAGGGAGCTGAATTTGGAGAGCCTGTATGGAGTAAGGTACCATCTCAGAGCTATCTTTTGAGACAGCTCCCAGTGGTTAATACAACTAGAGGCTCTATAAAGCAATGTCAACGCTTGTTTCCACTGTATGTCCATGATAGTAATACCTATGTCTGATTCCCACTTCTTAAAGGGTTGAGATTTTGCAAAGTGCATTTTATATTGGAAGAGATTATAGAAAAGGGAGATGCTTTTAGGGGGGGAAGGATGGGTAGTGTAGAACTTCCAAACTACTTTCGGTAATTCTATGTGGTGTGACTCGAGGGAACCAAGGAAATGGGATATTTGAGTGTATTTGTATTGGTCAGTAGGTGCTAGGAGAAATTTTTCTTGTAGAGAAATGAAAGGAAGGAGGGTGTTCCCCTGGTATAAGTCTTCTATCGTTGTAATCCCATTGGTCAACCAGTCGGAGAGGGAGATGTTAGGGATAATTTGGGAGAGTATTGTTATGAGTATGGGAACAGTCATTCGGTCAGAGGGTGGAACTGGAAGTTTTCGGAGGTCCCTCCACGCCGCTAGAGAGGCCTGGATGGAAAGAGGCAGTCCGAGGATGGAAACTGGTTTCCATTAATCAACTAGGAGGAGGAGCTGGAGATTTTTAACAGGGCTTAGGGACTGTTCAATGTTATACCATATCGAGGAAGCTGTCGGTTCAAACCATCCTTTAAGTTGTGTTAAGTTGCTCGGAAAAAATCCTGAATATCAACTAGGCCCATACCCCTCTTTTAGTGCCCCAGATAAATCTGGAGAGTAGAAGATTCAAGTCTTTTAAGTAGGGTCTGGGCAAAGGTATAGGAAGTGTTCTGAAAATATACAGTATTTGCAGAATTAGGAGCATTTTAAATGCAGGCAGTCTGCAAGACATTTCAGTGTTGGAAAGTCTCTTGGTTTCTTTGGAAAGTTTGTCAATGAGTGGGATATAATTGGTTTCTGCTAATGTCGAGGGTCGGTCGTTAGTTTTATTCCCAAGAAAGTGATATTGGACTTACTCCAAGAGTAAGGGAAAGTCGCTTGTAGTTGGTGTTTGAGAGGGGGAGGGATACCTAGTAGACATGTGCATTTGTTTTCATCCGAATGCATTTTCGTCCGAATTTCAGCTATTTTCGTTATCGTTTTAACAAACTAAAACGAAAGCACAGAATCCGAAAACCGAAAGATCCGACATAAACAAATGCTTTATTTTCGTTTTCGTTGCTACAACAGTTCGATATAGATAGGAGATTCGACGTGACACTGACAATAACAATCTGTGTCTATCGAACCTGTGGTCGAATGTGCCTAACCTTAACTCTATTAGTCCAAGATTATTCTACATAGGAGAGAAAAGATTCGACATTATAGAGAGAAAAGATTCGACATAGGAGAGAAAAGATTCGACATAGGAGAGAAAAGATTCGACATAGGAGAGAAAAGATTCGACATAGGAGAGAAAAGATTCGACATAGGAGAGAAAAGATTCGACATAGGAGAGGAAAGATTCGACATAGGAGAGGAAAGATTCGACATAGGAGAGAAAAGATTCGACATAGGAGAGAAAAGATTCGACATAGGAGAGAAAAGATTCGACATAGGAGAGAAAAGATTTGACATTATAGAGAGAAAAGATTTGACATTATAGAGAGAAAATATTTGACATTATAGAGAGAAAAGATTTGACATTATAGAGAGAAAAGATTCGACATAGGAGAGAAAAGATTCGACATTATAGAGAGAAAAGATTCGACATAGGAGAGAAAAGATTCGACATTATAGAGAGAAAAGATTCGTTATTATAGAGAGAAAAGATTCGACATAGGAGAGAAAAGATTCGACATTATAGAGAGAAAAGATTTGTTATTATAGAGAGAAAAGATTCGACATAGAGAGAAAAGATCACTGCTTGTGGGCGGAACATTCGACCGGAAATGTATGATTGCAGAGTCGTACAGTTTCGCTGCTCCGTCGAATCTTCTTTGAACATTCGACAGACACCATAAGCCTTCAATGACAGATTCGACCTTAATTCATTCAGATTTTCGGACGAATGCAATTTTTAACGAAAAACAAAATAAATAAAAACGAATTTCGGGAGTAACTTAATAAATTTATTTTTCGGACGAAAACGAAATTCCGAAACGAAATATTTCAGTGTGCACATGTCTAATACCTAGTTCTAGAACGATCGATTTGGTGAAGTTCACTTTATAAAAGGAGATTTCGCTGAAAGCAGTGAGGGTCTCGTGAGCATGTTTCAGAGATGTGGAAGGGGAGGTCAAAAAGAGGATGATGTCATCTGCAAACAAGTTTATATCATGGTGCCTACATTAGACAGGGAACCCCTTGATGCCCGGATGTGACCTAACCCTCTCTGCGAGTGGTTCAATAAGAAGATTGAATATCGAGGGAGAGAGGGGACACCCCTGCCTAGTACCATTTGAGATATTAAAAGTATTAGATAGTAGGTTGGACGTATAGACTTGAGCGCAAGGGGACGAATAGAGGGCAAGTATGGCCAAGAGGATGGGCCCTGTGAATCCAAATTTTTGTAGAGTGTTTCTCATGTACCCCCAATGAATCCTGTCAAACGCCTTCTCCGCATCCAAAGAAAGGAGCAGAGAAGGCGTTCGACAGGACGTAGCATACTGCATAATCCCCAAGACTCTTCTAGTGGCGTCCGACGCCTGTCTTCCAGGAGTGAAGCCGGATTGGTCCGGACCAATGAGAGAGGGAAGAATGGGTAACAGTCTGTGTGCCAAAATCTTTGCATACACCTTAACGTCAGTGTTGAGCAAGGATATTGGCCAAAAGTTTGCCGGAGTAGTGGGTTCTTTCCCAGGTTTGGGAATAGTAACTACGTATGCCTTAAGCATTTCTGAGGGGAACGAGACAGAGGACATCGCATTAGAAAAAACTGTACATAGAGTCGGTAACAAATTATCCTGAAATTATTTGTAATAATCATTCGGAAGACCATCAGGTCCGGGCGATTTACCCAGTGGGAGCGTTTTGATAATACGCTTGATCTCAGCCTCGGTGATAGGTGCATTTAAGGCTAGGAGTTGCTCTTTTGTAAGGGAGGGAAGATTAATTTTGGCTAGGAAAGCTTGAATGTTTTCTTCTGTAGGTTGGGGGGTGTTGGGGTCCTCTCTAAGAATATACAGAGATGAGTAGTAGTCTGCAAAAGAGTTGGCTATCTCTTTAGGGTTAAGTATTTTATGCTTGTTCTTCGGGTGGAGGAGAAATTTAATTTTGGACTTGGTTCTAGCCATTTTAAGCCTCTGGGCAAGAAACTTCCCCGCTCTGTTGCCAGAGGAGTAATGGGTTAGTTTTAGGTGCTGGATATGTTTGTCGTATTGTTCAATGAGTAGGAGTCTGAGATCAGAGCGGAGTTGGGAGATTTGTTGGCCTAGATGGACAGTCGGAGTGGATTTATTTCGGGTCTCCAATGACCTAATATCATTGATAAGACTATTTAGTCTTTGTGTCCTCTGCCTCTTTTCCCTAGCACAGATCTGAAGAATTATACCTCGGATGAATGCCTTATGTGCACACCATAACATTGCAGGGTTAGAAACAGAACCTGTGTTTTCATCAAAGAACTTAGATAAGCTATCTGCAATCTTAGCCGCATGAGAGGGCATCTGAAAGATTCAAGCATTAGCACGCCATATGTAGGCAGGACTGGGAGTGTGCCCCTCCACCACCGTAATTGAGACAGGAGCGTGGTCAGACCACGTGATATCGTGGATGGTGGAGGAGGACACCGCCTGCAGTAGCATTTTATCAACAAGAATCAAGTCAATTCTGGAGTAAGAATTATGTCTAGCAGAATGAAAGGTGTAGTCTCGTTCTTCCGCATGTTGGCACCTCCACACATCATAAACGTCCTCAGAGTGAAGCAAATTTTGAAGTTGAGGTGGAGGGCGTTTCACCCTGGAAGAGGAGTCTTGCGTATGGTCTACAGTTAGGTTGTGATCCCCGCAGATTATCAGGGAACCTCTCTGGAGCTTGGCAATCCTGCTATAGAGTCTCTTTAAGAAGCAGAATTGGTGCGATTTTGGCGCATACAAATTGGCTATGGTGAAAGGTTTGTTATTGAGCTCGCCCACCAGAACAAGAAATCTACCCTCCGGGTCCACATGAGTTTCTATGAGGTGGAAAGCAACAGAGTCCTCAAGACCCCTTTCTGTTTGGAGGAAGCTGAGGCCATAAAGATGTGTGGAAAGTTTTTGTGTAAGAAGAGAGGGGGTTTGTCTGCTAAGAAATGCGTCTCTTGGATGCAAAGAACATCAGCCTGGAGCTTGAGAGCCTCCCTCCAGACCGAGGCTCTCTTGGCAGGATGGTTGAGGCCATTCACATTAAAATAAACTATTTTAAGCTCCATGTGAGCTTAGGAGGTGTAGATGAGAACAGTACCTTATCCTTGGTGGAGGAAAGCTGGAAGAGGCAGGTATTCGGCCACAGGAGAAGAATAGTAGGATGTACATCTCCATATCGGTAGTGGGGGGTTGGATCAATCACAGGACACACCAGCGATGGGAGGAAAGAAAATGGGTAAAAAAAAACAAAGAAGTAAGGTATAAAAAGAAAACAGTCATTGTAGTAAAAAATTCGCTCAAACAAGAGTTTTAGGGCAGAGTCACTGCCCATAGCATGGAGGGGGAAATAACAAAAGGCAGCGAACCGAACAGTCCAGGACATTCTGGGAACCTTGAATTTGAAAGGAATATATAGACATCAGGACATCAGCCTATGCGCTATGTTTCTTGGCGCTTTTCTTATTGGACACTTTTTGCCATTCATATTGGTTGTTGACTCTCGCAGGGGGAGAGGAGCCCGCAGGTGAGTGCTCATGGAGGATGTCCAGTGTGCGAAGCAGTGCGAGGCCCTCCTCCAATTCCATGATCACAGTGGTTTTACCATCATGTGTAACAGTGAGCTTAACCGGGTATCCCCAACGATAAGGGACATTGTGGTTCCGTAAAGCCTTTGTCACTGGAAGCAAAGATTTACGTTTTTGCATTGTGTACTGTGAAAGATCCGCAAAGAGCTGAATATGAGCAAACTGCTCTGGGGGTTGTTGGGTCTTGCAGGATGTGGTCACGAGTTGTTCTTTCACTTGATAGAAGTGCACCCGCATTAAAACATCTCGTGGTATATTATCTGGGAGGTGGGATGGCTTGGGCAGCCTGTGTATGTGGTCCACCTGTAGTTCTGAGTCAGCGACTGAAGGGAGGTATTGTTTTAGCAGGTCGCGGGCATATTGTAGGAGTTGTGCGGGGAGCACAGTTTCAGGCACTCCCCTTATTTTCACGTTGTTCCTCCTTGACCTGTCTTCAAGGTCAGCGACCTTTGCCCTGAGCCAAGTCAATTCCTCAGAGTGGTCAGAATGAGCATCAATCAGGGTGTTGTGAGAAGCTGCGAATTCCCCCATTTTGTCCTCAACGTGAGCTACACTGCCCCCTAAATCATTTATTTCAGATTTAAAGTTCTTCATGCAATGCATCAAGTCAGCATGCATGGAGTTGCGGAGGAAGACAAGCATGTCTTTGAGGATTGTATCAGAGACTGCTGCGCCTGTAGTGGGGAAGACCGTAAATGGATCCACAAGCTCTCTCATGTCCTCCAATAAATCATGGCTCACCTTAGTGAAGTTGTCAATCAGGCGAGGCTTTGACTTCGCAGGACTGTTGGTTAGAGGAGTCGATGCCTCCAGAGAGCGTTGCGAGGGGATGGTCTGTAAGGCTGGGCTGGATGTTGCGGACCGCGAGCTGCAGGAGGAGGAAGGAGACGCATCTGCCATGCCAGCGCCATCTTGGGTCGTGCTCTGGCCTTTCGACGGGTAGAAATCATCTAATTTCTTCGGTTTGGCCGTCTCTTTACGCTTGCGGGTCTTCCCTCAGGTAGTGCAGGATCTTAGAGATCATCAGGGGCGAAAAAGAGCGACTGGTGTCCCGGTATTCGATGGCAGTTCCCGTTCCTGGAGCGGAGCTGTGTGATCACACGTCCATACAGTTGCACGGTGGCCACGCCCGCCTTTTATTCTAAGCTTTCTATCAGACGTATAGCCTCATCAATCTGTTTGGTCCTCTGGTTCCTGATTTTGCTGTTCAACTTAATGAGTATCATACGTATGTAGGCTTTATAGGAGGCCCATAAAATTAATTGGTCAGTATCTGGTAAGTCATTGAGTTCAAAGAAAGAGTGGCGAGCCTCAGTAATGCTTTGAAAAACATTTGGATTTGCCATGAGGGAGGCATTGAATATCCACAGCGAGGTGTCCCAACCTGATGAGACCCAAAATACGAGCATGATTGGACCATATGATGGTGCAGATGGACAATGAAATCACATTCTCTAGAGTCTATACGGGAGTATGACAGGTGGAAGAGGGAGAAATATGTAAAGTCTCGCTCTGAGCCATGCTGGCATCTCCATACATCATACAGAGCATTGAAGAGAGATTTCAAGGGTGGTCAGTGATGTCGTGGGTCAGAAGAGGTATTCAAGGTCAGGTTGCCCACAGTGTTAAAGTCTCCCACTATAATTACGTTGCCTTTCCTTAAGGTTTACACTTTCTTCAAAAGGTGTTTACAGTAGTGTAAGTGTGTAGGTGGTCCGGTTGATGTCACACACCAGGATGATATAGCAGCCTTGTGGGTCTATATGCGTTTGGTGGATTTAAAATGAGAGAGAGTCTTGAATAGCTAGCAAAACCCCATTCTTTTTTGTGGGTCCTGACGCAAGAATCAGATGATCATAGTGTGTAAGCTTCAATGTTGGGGTTTTAGTCAGGGCAAAGTGTGTCTCCTGTATGAGTAAGATGTCTGCCTATAGGCAGTTTGCTTCTTTCTGCAGGGCAACTCATTTCTGGGCACTATTGAGACCCCTAACATTCAGGGACACAAGCTTAAAGGCCGTGGTGAGATGAAGGTGGTGATGAAACTGGGATCTCAGGGAGAAGCAAATAGGCTAAAGTGGAGAAGGCCAGAGAAGCTAGATGTGATTCTGTAAAGTTGCAGAGTAATAATAGGCCTTGGAAGGTATCCAATGCTGGTGTAATTATATGGGTAGTAGCAGATCTTGAGAAGAAAAAAAAAGGAAGGAGAAAAAATGAAAGCCAACAATACAAATGGGCTCAACGGGCAGAAAAAAACTGCTAAAGAACAAGGGGGGGAAACAGTAATTGCAGATGGTATCTTCAATAACCTAGAAGGAAAGTTAACATACATGCATTATCCAGGTAGACCACTGAAAACAAGCAAAGTAGCTTAGTTAGGGCACAGGTAGGTCCTTCAAAGGGGTTGTAAACCCTCATGTTTTTTCACCTTAATGTATCCTTTGCATTAATGTGAAAAAACACCTGGCAGTCACCGGTCCCCCAGCCCCCCAGTTTTACTTAGCTGAGCCCGTTCATCTCTTCCACAGGGACGCGCAGTCTCTCTCTCTCTACGGGGTCCTGGCTCTTGATTGGCTAGATTTATAGCAGCGCAGCCATTGGCTTCCACTGCTGTCAATCAAATCCAATGACGTGGGCACCGGGGGGCGGGGTTGAGTCTGGCGTTCGTGTCTGTGGACGCAAATGCTGGACTCGGGAGCGCGCCCTCAAGGTAACCCCCTCTGTTGAGTGCTTCTCCTAGGAGGTTATCTGAAGCGGGGAGGAGCCGTGATCCTTTACAATCACTAAGTATTTTGGTAGTCCCACTCAGTTTCTGTTTGAGAGGAGGAGGGAAGAGTGGGCACCTGGGCTTCCCGAGGAAGCAAATGCCACTCTCTTAGTAGTTGAAGGCCTCCAGACAGGGTTTGTATGGCATGCGTTTGTCCCTGATGAGTCATCAGCAGTTTGGTGGGGAATCCCCATTTTAGGTGATATCATGGTTCTGCAAGGCCTTAGTGATGGTGCACAGTAGGCTTGTGCACAACGGAAAAATTCGTTCCGTTTCGGTTCGTTTCTTTCCGGTCTTGTTGATTCGTAATCATTCGTAATTTTGCTAGACGGGATTTTTCGTGTTCGGACTCATTCGTATTTTTGCAAGCGACATTTTTCGTTGAATTTTTTGTTGCTTTATAATTCGTACTTTCGGTAGAGTACGTTGTTTTTCGTTGATTCTGGACACAACTCCTACTTTCGTAACTTTTTTTGGGTTCGTTGATTCGTAATTTTCTGTGTCTCTCTCACGACGACGCTGACTATTATGCCTAATGTGCTTCGAATGGATTTGTACTTTTCGAAATACATAGCGGTTATTTGTAACGATTCGAAATCTCGTATTTTACTTTGGTTTTTTACATGCGGCTATAGCCTCCGCCCCTGTACACCATTTTGAGAGGGTTCAGCACGGTGAGGGAGAAGCAGAGAGCAGAGCAGAGTGTTATTGTGCTTCGAATGGATTAGAAATCTCGTATTTTACTTTCGTTTTTTACATGCGGCTATAGCCTCCGCCCCTGTACACCATTTTGAGAGGGAGTTCAGCACGGTGAAGGAGAAGCAGAGAGCAGAGCAGAGTGAGTGTTATTGTGTTTCCAATGGATTTGTACATTCGTAAGTTTTTTCATAACGAATTATGCCGAAGACATTCGGGCATTCGCTATTTTGCGGTATAATTTATTTCGGATTCGGTTTTATTCGTAATTGCTTTGTTCGGAAATTCGAATGCTTCCGAATGTCCGAAAGTTGCTAAATTCGGACGAATTTCGATTCGTTACGAAACGAATTGCACAAGCCTAGTGCACAGTTGTCTCCTATTTTTCATCGTAATTTTAGAAAGCTCTGTATAGAGTCTGACGTTAGTGAAGGGTTCAGGTAGTTTATCAGCCCTCTTTGCTCTGTGCATCACATTTTCTTTGGAGGTGAATTACTAGAACAATGCTTGATAATATATAACATTTCTTAGACTGGCTTGAATATTGCAATTAAGTGGGATTTTTCCTTCTCCACAGGTCATCCTCAAAGCATATTCTGATACTCTTCCTGAATATGGGGATACCACATATGAGACTTTTTCACTGCCCCCCATATATAGGAGCACAAAATATGGTGAGAAGCTCCAGGATTCAAGGGACATAAATTATGCATCTAATTTCCTGACTGTCTATTACATTTTCAGTACTGGGACAGTGGAAACACAGCAAAATTACCACATTTGTTCTTGTTCAATATTTTCATTAAGGAATTTGAGTACAGTGTATACCAGCAATTAACATACAAGAAGACACAGATCATTAAGCAGTAAGCAATCCTGCATTACATTTACATACAGTACATTGTATGCAGTCCATTGTGTAAATGATACAGGAGCTGTTTAACTACCCACGTGTACTATCTTACTATTGAACTAAGTGAGTCGCATATAGTCAGTGAGTATAATACAAGCAAAGGGAGTAGGTATATAATGAAAATGAGGTGGTGTGGGAGAAGAAAAGGGATTACTGGCGGGGGGGGGGGGGTGAAGAAGGGGTATCCTAGGGGCTACGGAGGAATATTATTAAAGAAATGGAATGTAAATCCAGGTTACAATAAAGAAGCTCCAAAATTATGTGGCAGAAAACTTTCAACCCACGGTTGCCAGATTATTCTGTAGTTAAGAATTTTGTCCTGTAGAGTAGCTTCAATATTGGTGTCTTAACATGGATTATCCTTTTTTTTGGATGCTAGTGCACAGAGAGTTTACATTGGGCTGATAGAATATCTGGTGGTTGTTTATTTAGCAGGGCTGTGAATGAATCCTTTGGTATTGCTATCTTGAATAGTGTGGACAAGATCATATCAAATCAAATATTTTTGACCAGAATTTATTTACAATTGGATAAGTCCACCATATACGTATGTAGGCATGTGTCGGGATCGTTACTCAATTTTTGTTTTTATTTTTTACCACACATTTTTGAAAAATGAGAATGTATTTTTTTCCAGAAAGTGGGCATTTCAAAAAATCATTCCTTTCCTAACTGTGTGACACCTTTAAGCCCTGTACACACGATCGGTTTTACCAATGAAAACAGTCCGATTGACTTTTTTCATCGGACAAACCGATCGTGTATGGGCCCCATCTGTCTTTTTTGGATCTGTGATTAAAAATAGAACATGTTTTAAATTTATCCGATGGAAAAAAAAACTATAGCAAATTCCGATCGTCTGTATGGAACTCCATCGGAGCAAAAACTCACGCATGCTCAGACTGAATTAGAAGACGGGAGCGCTCGTTCTGGTAAAACTAGAAAAAATAATAATTGAGAGAGCACTATCATCATTCTGCAAATTATTGCCTCGTTTAACCACTTAAGCCCCGAACCAATACGGACCATAATGACCAGAGGTGATTTCACAATTTGGCACTGCGCTGCTTTAACTGGAAATTGTGCGGACATGCAATGTTGTACCCAAACGAAATTTGCATCCTTTTGTTCCCACAAATAGAGATTTCTTTTAATGGTATTTGATTGCCTCTGCGATTTTTTTTTTTTGCGATATAAACGGAAAAAGACTGAAAATTTTGAAAAAAAAAAGATATTTTCTACTTTCTGTTCTAAAAAAAATCGAATAAACTCAATTTTAGTCATACATTTTGTCAGGGTCACCTGTGGCCAGGTGACAGATGCACACCGTAGGGGGACAGGAGTGCACCGCGAGGTAGTGAACCCTATGGCTGGCTTCTGTGGGTAGGAAACTGGGTGGTTGTGGAAAGCGGGACCAGAGGAGCACAACCGGGATCCCAACGGAAGCGAGAGCCAAGATTCCCCAGGGCGCGGAGTCTAAGACCCAGCTGGTCTTCTCCAGGGCCTCTAGTGGTGAGGATGTTACGCTGCAGGCTGGGACCAGGTCGCGGCCCCTGGAGTTTCCTAGCTCACGCCCCGTAGGATAAGGGGAAGCAGCGGCACACGATAGAGAGAACCGAATAACAAGCCGAAGGTCAGGGGCCACAAGCAGACAAGGATAACGAAGAACGAGCCGAAGGTCAAGGGTCACGAGCAGACAGGGATGGTCGGGGACAAGCCAATAACGTAACAGAGAGACAGACGTAGCACACGGCAGGCAGGAACCCAAACACACAATGCCTAACAAACACGTTGATCAGCAAAGCAGGCTTGCAGTGCACAGGTTAATATAGTGTTCAGTGATAGGGCCTGGGGTGGAGTCAGGCTGGGAGGAGATTATAAAGGAAGCCAGGTGAAGGAGGTCTGGTCTCTAGATGAACACATGAGGAGGAAGGTAAGATGGCAGACAGACATTAATGCATATCCATGACAGTACCCTCCCTCTTACGAGGCCTCCCCCTTCCCCGCCTGGGCCCAGGTTTAGAGGGAAACTTCAGATGAAACTCCTTTAACAGACGAGGTGCAAAGACCTCAGATGCAGTGATCCAAGACCTCTCCTCAGGACCAAACCCTTTCCAATGAACGAGGTACTGAAGAACGCCTTTACAGAGTCGGGAGTCCAGAATTTGACTGATCTCGTACTCCTGATTATCCTCCGAGACAGGCGCCACGGTAGGAAGAGGACGAGAGAATTTATTGAGGACTAAAGGCTTTAGAAGAGCAACATGAAAGGAGTTAGTGATTTTAAGGCTCTTAGGAATCTGGAGTTTGAAACAAACCGGATTCAGTTTAGCAGTTACCGTGTATGGACCGATGAATCGTGGAGCAAACTTCAGAGAAGGAACTCGGAGCTTGATGTTCCTGATAGAGAGCCAGACTTTGTCCCCTGGCTGAAGAGAAGGCGGTTTACGCCTGCGGCGGTCTGCAAAGCCTTTGAATTTTTCAGCAGCTGCCCGGAGGGAATCATGAACGTGACCCCAAACGGAATTGAGAGACTCCTGAACCGAAGCCAAAGCTGGAATGTCTGGAGAACAGATCATAGGAAGAGGAAGTTGAGGGTGTTTTCCATAAACTGTGAAAAAGGGTGTCTTCTGCGAACTGGTATTCACATGATTGTTATGGGAGAATTCTGCCCACGGGAGTAGAGAGGACCAATCGTCATGGTGAGAAGACACAAAGGTGCGAAGAAAGACCTCTAACTCCTGATTAACCCTCTCAGTCTGTCCATTGGATTGGGGATGGTAAGAAGAAGAAAAATCCAAGACAATATTGAGGGATTTGCAAAAGGCTCTCCAAAAACGAGACGTGAATTGGACTCCCCTGTCGGAAACAATATGAGAAGGGACCCCATGTAGGCGGAGAATTTCTCGAATGAAAATGGGAACCAAGGCAGGGGCAGAAGGAAGACCAGGAAGAGGAACAAAATGAGCCATCTTGGAGAATCGATCGATTACCACCCAAATGACTGTATTATTCTCAGACAGTGGGAGATCGGTGATAAAATCCATGGCAATATGGGCCCAGGGTTCCTTAGGAATAGGCAAGGGCATGAGGAGACCAGCAGGAGCTTGTGTGGAGGATTTGGACTGAGCACAGACATGACAAGCTTTAACGTAGTCTTTGACGTCTGAGCGGAGATTAGGCCACCAGTAGTGACGACTGATGAGTAGGAAGGATCGGAGGAATCCAGAATGCCCTGCCACCTTGGAATCATGTCCCCAACGAAGGATCTTAGCTCTTAGCTCAGTGGGGACAAAGGTCTTACCAGGCGGAATTTTAGACTTCAGGGTGGTAGAGTGGGCAACAATGCATGAGGTGGGAATGATCGGCTCAGGTTCAGGGGCGGACTCCTCGTCCAAAGTGTCAAATGACCTAGAGAGCGCATCAGCCCGACCGTTGCAGGAACCAGGTTTGTAGGTAATCGTGAAATTAAAACGGGCAAAGAAGAGACTCCACCTGGCCTGTCTAGGATTCAGACGTTTAGCATTCTGTAGATACTGTAAATTCTTGTGATCGGTAAAGATCGTTATGGAGTGAGGGGAACCCTCCAAGAGATGACGCCACTCCTCTAACGCCAATTTAATAGCGAGAAGTTCCCGATCACCGATGGCATAATTCCTCTCTGCCTGAGAATTTTTTTTGGAGAAGAACGCACATGGTTGGCGTCTCTTCTCAAAGATTTGAAGAAGCACAGCTCCCACCCCCATTGAGGAAGCGTCCACTTCAATAAAAAATGCATTCCCAGGATTTGGTCTCCTCAAGAGGGGGCCAGAAACAAAGGCCTGTTTCAGGTTGTGAAATGCAGAGACAGCTTCGGGAGGCCAGTCTCTGGCATTCACACCCTTCTTGGTCAAAGCGATAATAGGCGCGGCAATGGAAGAGTAATTCCTTATGAACTGCCTATAATAATTAGTGAAGCCAAGAAAGCGCTGTGTGGCCTTGAGGCTAGCAGGAAGAGGCCAGTTGGTGATAGCCAAGACCTTCCCAGGGTCCATACGAAGCCCCGAACATGAGACAAAGCACCCCAAAAACAGGACCTCAGAACATTCAAAGGAACATTTCTCCAGCTTGGCATAGAGATTGTTCTCTCTAAGACGTTGAAGTACAGTGCGGACATGGTTTCTGTGGACGAGCAGATTTTCAGAAAAGATCAGAATGTCATCCAGATAGATGACAACAAACTGGTACAGCAGATCTCTGAAGATTTCATTGACAAAGTTTTGAAACACGGCTGGAGCATTACACAGACCAAAAGGCATCACCAGATATTCGTAATGCCCGTCTCTAGTGTTAAATGCAGTCTTCCATTCGTCACCCTCCCGTATTCGAATGAGATTGTACGCGCCTCTGAGATCCAACTTGGTGAAAATGGAGGCACCCTTCAACCTATCGAATAGCTCAGATATTAAGGGTAAGGGGTATCGATTTTTAATAGTAACCGCATTTAAACCCCGATAATCGATGCAGGGTCTTAAGGTACCATCCTTTTTGGCAACAAAAAAGAACCCTGCCCCTGCAGGCGATGAGGATTTCCGGATGAACCCTCTCTCCAGATTCTCTGCTACATACTCCGACATGGCCTGGGTCTCTGGGATGGACAGAGGGTAGGTACGACCCCTGGGTAGAGTTGCTCCGGGGACAAGATCAATAGCACAGTCAAAAGACCTGTGGGGAGGAAGCACCTCAGCTGATTTTTTACAGAACACATCCCGGTAATCGCTGTATGCGGCGGGAAGATCAGAAGAAACAGAAGTGGCAGCAACCGGAAGACTCTCCTTGGGGGTCACCTTGAGAAGACACGACGAGAAACATGAGGAACCCCAGGCCAGGATCTGCCCAGAGACCCAGTCCACATGTGGAGAGTGGAGCTGTAGCCAAGGGAGGCCCAATACAACTGGGGTAGAGGCCTTGGGTAGAATAAGAAAGGATATCCACTCCTGGTGGAGAATCCCTACCGACATCCTAATGGGTAGCGTCTGGAAGCGAATAGGGCCCCCTGGGAGAACAGTGCCATCAATTGCCGAGACTACCAATGGGGTAGTGAGAGGTGAAAGGGTAAGCTTCATAGAAGAAGCAGTTCTCCAATCCATGAAATTGCCGGCAGCCCCGGAATCCAGGTATGCAAGGGTTGACTGAGGAGAAGTGCCTACATGAAGGGACACCGGCAAGAGCAGGCGAGAAGGTGATGTTTCTGGGTCCAATACTCCACCTTCCAAATGTATTAGACCCGAGCGTTTCCCGGACGAAGCGAGCAGGAGTCACGAAAATGACCCTTGCCCCCACAATAGAGGCACAAGCCCAGAGTTCTGCGCCTAGCACGTTCTTCGGGGGTTAGTCTGGTCCGGCCCAGCTGCATAGGTTCTTCAGCAGGTAGAGGATGCTCCACGGAATGAAGGGAGGGGAGCTCAGACTGGCTAGGACCCAGAGAGTGCTGGCGTCTTTTTTCTAAGGACCTCTCTTGAAAACGAATGTCGATCTGGTTGCATAATGAAATTACATCGTCCAGACCGACGGGAATGGCTCTTCCCGCTAATTCGTCTTTCACTCGGTCAGAGAGGCCATGTAAAAAGGTAGCGACCAGGGCCTCATTATTCCAGCTCAATTCAGCTGTGTGGATACGGAACTGAAGAGCATATTGCCCCACTGAACTAGATTCTTGGCGAAGACGTAAGACAGCACTAGCCGCTGAAGAAGCCCGAGCCGGCTCTTCGAAGATATTACGAAAGAGCTTCAAGAATTCGGACAGACTGGAAACCACCGGATCGTTCCTCTCCCACAGGGGGGCAGCCCAGGCCAAAGCTTCACCGGAGAGGAGGGAAATGATATAGGCTACCTTAGCCCGGTCAGATAGGAAGCTTTGAGGCTGAAGCTCAAAATGAATAGTGCATTGGCTGAGAAACCCCCTGCAGGCCTTGGAGTCCCCAGAGAAACGGAACGGAGCTGGCAATCTTAGTGAGTGTGAGGCTGCGACTGGTGCGATAGGTACAGCCGCTGGTTGTACTTGGGGTTGCGGATTCGGGGTTCCCAAGGAGACCTGAAGCTGCTCGAATCGAGAAGCCAGATCCTGGAGGAATCGCATCACCTGGGTCTGATTTGATTCCTGGGTCTCAAGTCTGCGAACTATGCCCTGCAATGGATCATCCGCGGGAAGCGGGATGTCAGCCGGGTTCATGGCTGATCAAACTGTCAGGGTCACCTGTGGCCAGGTGACAGATGCACACCGTAGGGGGACAGGAGTGCACCGCGAGGTAGTGAACCCTATGGCTGGCTTCTGTGGGTAGGAAACTGGGTGGTTGTGGAAAGCGGGACCAGAGGAGCACAACCGGGATCCCAACGGAAGCGAGAGCCAAGATTCCCCAGGGCGCGGAGTCTAAGACCCAGCTGGTCTTCTCCAGGGCCTCTAGTGGTGAGGATGTTACGCTGCAGGCTGGGACCAGGTCGCGGCCCCTGGAGTTTCCTAGCTCACACCCCGTAGGATAAGGGGAAGCAGCGGCACACGATAGAGAGAACCGAATAACAAGCCGAAGGTCAGGGGCCACAAGCAGACAAGGATAACGAAGAACGAGCCGAAGGTCAAGGGTCACGAGCAGACAGGGATGGTCGGGGACAAGCCAATAACGTAACAGAGAGACAGACGTAGCACACGGCAGGCAGGAACCCAAACACACAATGCCTAACAAACACGTTGATCAGCAAAGCAGGCTTGCAGTGCACAGGTTAATATAGTGTTCAGTGATAGGGCCTGGGGTGGAGTCAGGCTGGGAGGAGATTATAAAGGAAGCCAGGTGAAGGAGGTCTGGTCTCTAGATGAACACATGAGGAGGAAGGTAAGATGGCAGACAGACATTAATGCATATCCATGACACATTTAGGCCAAAATGTATTCAGCCACATGTCTTTAGTAAAAAAAATGTCAATAAGCATTGGTTTGCGCAAAAGTTATAGCGTCTACAAACTAGGGTACATTTTCTGGAATTTACACAGCTTTTAATTTATGACTGCCTATCTCATTTCTTGAGGTGCTAAAATGGCAGGGCAGTACAAAACCCCCCCAAATGACCCCATTTTGGAAAGTAGACACCCCAAGGAAATTGCTGAGAGGCATGTTGAGCCCATTGAATATTTTTTTTTTTGTCCCAAGTGATTGAATAATGACTAAAAAAAATAAAAAATTACAAAAAGTTGTCTCTAAATGATATATTGCTCACACATGCCATGGTTATATGTGGAATTGCACCCCAAAATACATTTTGCTGCTTCTCCTGAGTACGGGGATACCACATGTTTTTGGACTTTTTAGGAGCCTAGCCGCATACGGGCCCCCGAAAACCAAGCACCGCCTTCAGGATTTCTAAGGGCGCAAATTTTTGATTTCACTCCTCACTACCTATCACAGTTTCGAAGGCCATAAAATGCCAAAATAGCACAAACCCCCCCCAAATGACCCCATTTTGGAAAGTAGACACCCCAAGCTATTTGCTGAGAGGCATGTTGAGTCCATGGAATATTTTATATTTTAATACAAGTTGCGGGAATATGACAAACTTTTTTTTTTTTGCACAAAGTTGTCACTAAATGATATATTGACCACACGTGCCATGGGCATATGTGAAATTACACCCCAAAATACATTCTGCTGCTTCTCCTGAGTATGGGGATACCACATGTGTGGGGCTTTTTGGGAGCCTAGCCGCGTACGGAGCCCCAACGAAGCACCGCCTTAAAGATTTCTAAGGGCATAAATTCTTGATTTCACTGCTCACTACCTATCACAGTTTTGAAGGCCATTAAAATGCCAAGATAGCACAAAACCCCCACAAATTACCCCATTTTGGAAAGTAGACACCTAAGCTATTTGCTGAGAGGCATGTTGAGCCCATTGAATATTTGTATTTTGTCCCAAGTGATTGAATAATGACAAAAGAAAAAAAAATGTACAAAAAGTTGTCACTAAATGATATATTGCTCAAACATGCCATGGTTATATGTGGAATTGCACCCCACAATACATTTTGCTGCTTCTCCTGAGTACGGGGATACCACATGTGTGGGACTTTTTGAGAGCCTAGCCGCGTACGGGGCCCCAAAAACCAAGCACCGCCTTCAGGATTTCTAAGGGCGTAAATTTTTGATTTCACTGCTCACTACCTATCACAGTTTTGAAGGCCATTAAAATGCCAAGATAGCACAAAACCCCCACAAATTACCCCATTTTGGAAAGTAGACACCTAAGCTATTTGCTGAGATGCATGGTGAGTATTTTACAGCTCTCATTTGTTTTTGAAAATAAAGAAAAAACTTTTTTTTTTTCTTTTTTACATTTTCAAAACTTTATGACAAAAAGCGAGATCTGCAAAATACTCAACATACCTCTCAGCAAATAGCTTGGGGTGTCTACTTTCCAAAATGGGGTCATTTGGGGGGGGGTGTGCCATCTGGGCATTTCATGGCCTCCGAAACTGTGATAGGCAGTGAGGAGTGAAATCAAAAATTTACACCCTTAGAAATCCTGAAGGCGGTGCTTGGTTTTCGGGGTCCTGTACGCGGCTAGTTTTCCAAAATGTCTCACACATGTGGTATCCCCGTACTCAGGAGAAGCAACAGAATGTATTTTGGGGTGAAATTCCACATATAACCATGGCATGTTTGAGCAATATATCATTTAGTGACAACTTTTTGTACATTTTTTTTTCTTTTTGTCATTATTCAATCACTTGGGACAAAAAAAAAATATTCAATGGGCTCAACATGCCTCTCAGCAAATAGCTTGGGGTGTCTACTTTCCAAAATGGGGTCATTTGGGGGGGGGGGGGGGGTTTGAACTGTCCTGGCATTTTATGCACAACATTAGGAAGCTTATGTCACACATCACCCACTCTTCTAACCACTTGAAGACAAAGCCCTTTCTGACACTTTTTGTTTACATGAAAACATTTTTTTTTTTGCAAGAAAATTACATTGAACCCCCAAACATTATACTTTTTTTAAAGCAAAGGCCCTACAGATTAAAATAGTGGGTGTTGCATTTTTTTTTCCACACAGTATTTGCGCAGCGATTTTTCAAACGCATGCTTTCAAATTGCGCACAAACGCGCAGCGGCGACAAACTACATACATTTTTAAAAGCATTTAAAAGCCTTTACAGGTTACCACATTAGATTTACAGAGAAGGTCTACTGCTAAAATTATTGCCCTCGATCTGACCTTCCCGGTGATACCTCACATGCATGGTGCAATTGCTGTTTACATATGACGCTAGACCGACGCTTTTTTTTTTTTGTATTATTTATTTTGCTTTTTTTTTTTTTTTTAAACTGTTCCTTTCATATATATATATTTTTTTTACCGTTTTTATTGTTATCTCAGGGAATGTAAATATCCCCTATGATAGCAATAGGTAGTGACAGGTTCTTTATTTTTTGAAAAAAAATTGGGGGGTTGGACCCTAGATCTTTCCTCTGCCCTCAAAGCATCTGACCACACCAAGATCGGTGTGATAAAATGCTTTCCCAATTTCCCAATGGCGCTGTTTACATCCGGGGGGGGGAAATTCCCTCCCACTGCTTGTAAAAGCAGTCTAGATGCTAATTATCTGCTAGGATTGCTTTTACATGAAATCCGGCCGCTGGCTGAAAAGAATGATACCAAGATGATACCTAAACCCGCAGGCATCATTCTGGTATAAACATTCAAAGTCCAGCAACATACCAGTACGTTGCTGGTCCTTGTTGGACATGTATTGTAATCTTTTTTTTCATGCAGCCTGTTGGCTGAATGAAAAAAAGAGATTGATCGGTGGGTATGCCCATCATTAGAATACCTCCCTTCATCCACCCACTTCTAATGATGGGCATACATGCACCATTTATATATGCCAAAGCATGGGGGCATCCTCCCGCAAAAAAGTTATGCCGCGTACACACGGTCGGACTTTTCCACGGGCAAGCCTCCGTCGGAATTTTGACCGTATGTACGCGGCATAAAAGGTTATGCCGCGTACACACGGTCGGACTTTTCCACGGGCAAGCCTCCGTTGGAATTTCGACCGTATGTACGCGGCATTAGGAGCAAAATAGCACCTCCGCCCCTGCTGCCCCCATGCTTCAGCATATATGCTCTTTTTTTTAACTGTGGTGGTGAAATCACCTCCTACAGCGTTGGAGTTGAAGAAAGAAAAGTCTTCTGGACGCAGCACTCCCGTTAAAAAGCCTTTATTCCAAAAAAAGGTTCAGGAAACTAAAACACACTGTACAACACAGCAAACTGATCACATCTGGCTAACGCGTTTCACACTATTAAAGTGCTTACTCAGCTATGAGTAAGCACTTTAATAGTGTGAAACGCGTTAGCCAGATGTGATCAGTTTGCTGTGTTGTACAGTGTGTTTTGGTTTCCTGAACCTTTTTTTGGAATAAAGGCTTTTTAACCGGAGTGCTGCGTCCAGAAGACTTTTCTTTCTTCAATTGCATTTGCATTTGCCTGCACCCTTGGTTGCTGGGAGGAGGTAATTCCAGGGACTTCCACACCTGAGCGGCTTCCTTTCTTCCGCCTACAGCGTTGGAGTCATGGCTTTATGTATCGTGGGAGCAAACGCTGTTGCTGTCAAGATAAATAAATCCGCACTGAAACTGAATGGCGTACCTGCTAAGCAAATGATGGTTAACATTAAAACAAAGTAACATTACAGTATAACAGTAAGACCTTACCATACCATACCTGCAAAGCAAATACCAAAAAAAAAAACTAGTAAAAAAAAAAAAAAATTTAACGCAACCTGTGCCTAAAATATATGTATGCCGAAGCATGGGGGCATCCTCCCGCAAAAAAGTTATGCCGCGTACACACGGTCAGACTTTTCCACGGGCAAGCCTCCGTCGGAATTTCGACCGTATGTACGCGGCATAAAAGGTTATGCTGCGTACACACGGTCAGACTTTTCCACTGGCAAGCCTCCGTCGGAATTTCGACCGTATGTACACGGAATTAGGAGCAAAATCGCTCCTCCGCCCCTGCTGCCCCCATGCTTCGGCATATATGCTCTTTTTTTTAACTGTGGTGGTGAAATCACCTCCTACAGCACTGGAGTCACGTCTTTATGTATCGTGGGAGCAAACGTTGTTGCTGTCAAGATAAATAATTCCGCGCTGCAGCTGAATGGCGCACCTGAAAACAAAAAATTACATACCTGAAAAGCAAGCATGATAAAACATTGCAGAATAGAATACAGTAAAAAAGAGCAGAACAATCGAGAGAAAAATAGAGAGAGAGAGAGAGAGAACAATAAAACGACAACTATTTTTTATTTATTTTTTGTGGGTTTTTTTTATGTTTTTTTTTTCTTTTTTACACTTTTTTTTGTAACTTTAACAACTGTAATGGTTTGGGTCTCTCAAAATGCGATGGCATCTTGGGAGACCCTGTGTAAGTGTGTCCTAGTCTGTGAAATGCTGTACCCTGTGCTAAAACTTCACTTTTGAGTGGAAGCGTTCAAAACATTTACCAATGCAAAGGCCAGGATTGTCAGGACAGCGTGGACAAAAATAACGGGTGTCACGCCTAAATCCGCGCTTGCTACAGACATGACATCTTTTTTGGGGGGCTCGTTGGGTAGGGGTACTTTCGAGGACATACAGATAATGCCTCTCATGCAGCCGGCTTACTGCATTTGGTTGGGGATGGTGAGGTACAGAACCGCCTGGATACAGGAGTTCTGTGACTATCTCATCCTGGAATTTTAGGAGGGATAACATCTCGCCTGAAGTTCTGTATAGCACATGAGCGTTCAACAAAGCCAATTGGAATAAGGATAGAGACATTTTTTTGTACCAGCGTCTCGCCTTACGGTCAATTAGATACGGAGCCAACAACTGGTCGTTGAGGTCCACCCCTCCCATATTTTGGTTATATTCGTGGACACAGAGGGGTTTCTCCACAACACCAGTCGCCATACGAATTTGGAGGTAAGAAGGAAAACATTCTTATTATCCCTCCACTTCACAACGAGCAAATTAATACACTTCAAGCAGGCTCTCTCCCCCAGCCTAAGACGGGAATCTACAAGCCTCTGGGGAAAGCCCCGGCGATTAGGTTGCACGGTGCCACATGCTCCAATCTGATGATCAAACAAGTGACTAAACAGTGGCACGCTCGTGTAATATTTGTCCACATACAAGTGGTACCCCTTTCCGAATAAGGGTGACACCAAGTTCCACACTATCTTGCCAGCGCTCCCTATGTAATCTGGGCAGTTGACCGGCTCAACCTGACTATCTTTTCCCTCATAAACCGTAAAGCTCCATACATAGCCTGTTGCCCTGTCACAGAACTTATAGAGCTTGACCCCATATCTGGCACGCTTGCTGGGAAGGTACTGCTTGAAAGACAAGCGTCCAGAAAATTTAATCAGGGACTCATCAACGCAGACAACTTGATCGGGAATAAACAAGGCTGCAAAACGTTTGTTGAAGTGGTTTATGAGGGGCCGAAATTTGTAGAGCCTGTCGTATTCAGGGTCTCCACGTGGACGACAAAGTTCATTGTTGTTGAAATGCATGAACCGCAAGATCTGCTTGTATCGTTTCCTGGGCATGGAGGCAGAGAACACGGGCATGTGGTCAATTGGGTGCGTGGACCAATAAGCACGCAATGACGGGAATTTATGTGTGCCCATGTTGAGGGAAAGGCCCAAAAAGGTCTCAAATTCGGAAACCGTAATTGGTTTCCAATCTTTGGCAATGGAAGGCAACTGGGGATTAGCGGCGATGAATTGACCAGCATATAAATTACTCTGGGCCACAATAGATCTATAGAGATCTTCCGTGAAAAACAGTGAATAAAAATCAATTGGCATAAAATCAGCTGTTTCCACCTGAATACCGGGTTGGGCAGTGAATGGGGGAAGTACGGGTTCTGCAGGAGTGGTGGGGACCCAATCAGGATAGGCGAATTCTGCAGGAAGGGCACTATGGGCACGACGGGCCTGCCTTTGTCTTCTTCTTGGTGGCAGCGGGACACTACTTGTGCTTGCCACCTCGCCAGCTTGAACTGCACTTATGGGACTCGCCACGTCACCACGTGATACTGCAGTGCTGGATGTACGCCCAGGCTGTACTAGGCCGCTGGTGCTTGGCAATTCCCCAGAAGGAATAGCGGCGCTAGTACTACTCTGCTCCATGATGCGAGAGCCCTGCGGTTCTTGCTCCTCAACAACCTCAGAAGATCGGGTACGCCTGACCTCAGCAGGGACCTCACCTTCGTCGTCAGAGCTATCTGACATGGAGCCACTGACTTCACTGTCTTCTACGGGAAGATATTCTGAGCCTGAATCTGACAGATACATGACCTCCTCTTCACTATCTGTCATGCTCAGAATCTCGTAGGCCTCTTTACTAGTGTACCTTCGATTTGCCATTTTGGGCTCTAAATTTAGGGGTACACTAGTAAGATTCACAGGTAAAAAAGCACCTGACTGTCAGCAAATGTATCAAACGCTTCAAAAAAAAATGTTAGCGATCGCAGGGATCAGGACTGTCTCTGCAAACGCTGCAGTTATGTGTGTTGTGTTTGGTAAGTGACAGTGATCGATCAATACTGCAGTTGGGTGGGCTGGGCTGGGCGAGGGGCTAAATGCAGGTGCTAGCAGGTATCTGGGCTGATCATGCTAACACTGCGTTTTGGGAACCCTAAACCGCTGGGGACGCTAGTATAGATCTGATCAGATCAGATATTGATCTGTTCAGATACTATACCACTAAGGGAGGTGTATGCTTTGCGCATGGGTGTTAGCGTTACTGGCACTAACCTAACGCTGCCTGGGGCGACGCAGACCCTCTCTGGCGCTAAAACCTAATTGATATCACCCGCCGGGCGATCAGGGGGTTAAACCTTTATTGGGTTATATACGGCGGGTGCCCTGATGCTATAAAAAGCAAACTAACCAACCAGCGTCACCCGTAACACTTATATGGTGATCACTGGTGCATGGGTTAACTAGGGGCAATCAGGGGGTTAAAACCTTTATTAGGTTATATATGGGGGTACCTGACGCTATATAAAAACCTGACGGGTAACCTAAATAACTAACTGGCTAAAATGAACAACATGAGGAAATCAGGAGCAGCAGCAGAAGACATACATGTCCCCAAGCTGTGGTACTCCAACAAACTGCATCTTCTGGCAGAGCAGCTTGAAACCAGGGAATAACCTTCTGGTCTTCCTTGTAGCCTTCCTTGCACTACTCCCTGCAGTGTTCCCTCCACGCTTCCCTGCAGCAATCCTTCCACGGCTCACTCCACACCCCCTTGCAGGCTGTGGCTCTGGTGGTGGGAATGTGGCAGGAGGAGGAGGAGGAGGAGGATGGGCCAGATCACACAGATGTGTGGCTTCTCTCAGCTGGCCCCTCCCCACCCTGTGAAGGACACTGGAAATTAGCTCCTCAGAGAGGGCACTTTGTCCCTCCTCCAGTTGATACAGCTTATCGGACAGGTAGCTGCTATAGGCCTCTACAGGGTTGAGGGGGGCCCTCATTCTGGCAGCTGCGTCCCTGATGATTTGAAGTGACTCCTCCTCCACCTGTGTCATCCTCCGAGGTCTTTTGGGTCTGACGTGGAGGGGAGGCACTTGGGACTGGGTTCTGCCACTTGGCCTGGGTACCTGCTGCCTGCCACTTGGCCCGGCCTCCTCCTGTTTGCGACTCACCCCTGCCTCCTCCTGGCTGCCACATTCCGGAGCCTCGTCCTCCTGGCTGAGCTCATCCTGTGTATAAAAAAGGGACATAGTTTTCGTTTTTGGTTCATCAATCACACACAATTTTCAGCTCATGACTGTTGCAATTTGAATGTTAATAAATATAAAAGACTCTCATTCTGACCCCAGCATTTTTCATTACTGTCCCAATCATTTCTTGCCACTACTGTTTTTTTTTTTAATTCTTTCATTTGTGAATAATAACATGTAGTTCAAAATAATAATTCTAGGCCAATAAATATGTTTTTAAATACTATACCTGGCTAAAGATGCGCAGATCCGGCTCTTCAAGCTCAGGTTGCTCCTCTTCCCCCTCTGCAGGGGTGGAGGGAAGGGTGGAAGGAACGCTGGAGGGAAGGGTGGAAGGAACGCTGGAGGGAACGCTGGAGGAAAGGGTGGAAGGAAGGCTGGAAAGTGATTCCCTGGCTTCTATCTGGTCGTCCAGAAAACAAAGATGTTTGTAGTACCACAGCTTGGGCTCAGGTACTTGGTCTGCTGCTGCTCCTGATCTCTTTGAAGCGCGGACCTCTTTGTACCGCTTTTTGTAGGAATTCCTCATGTTGTTAATTTTATTGTTCATCATCGTATAGTCTGCCTCTGGGATCCAGGTCTTCATATATGCTGCTAATTTTTGTTGCCCTTCGTACCACACTGTTGTGGTATAAACAATTTTTGACCTCCCACAAGTTTTACATTTTGTGGTATTTATCAATGAAAGCCATCAAAATATCAGGCTCCCTTAATTTATGCATAATTTCTGCAAGATAAAACACAATACAAAAACACTAGGTCAGCTTAAATTGTCCTAATCTTATCCCAATATAGGCCTTTAGAATCATGAATCAGTATAGGCCACTGATGCCCCAAGTTTAATTTTTACCTTTGTTGGAGTCGTTCGGCACTTCCAGTCATCCTTACTCCGCACACACAACGTAGTTATGTAGTTAGCATTTATATACCCTGCGCATGCGTGAAACTCCGCCCGTGTCGCTCGCCCATGACGGTCTTTTTCGGATTTTTCACGCCCCTTCTCGTTCGGCGTACAGTGGGTGACGACGACATGGCGGTGACACAGTTGCGTGTTATACTAAGTACCGACGAGGAAAGCCCAGAGGCTGGAACGTCCTGATCCAGGAGTAAAAGATACAAGGCGACTAATATGTAATTTGCAGGTGGCGGAGATGGTGGACATCCTGCGGAGGAAAGATTACGATGGGAAGCATGGGCCATACGACACCCCTAATCTCAGGAAGTCAAAAATAATGGACAAAGTGGCGAGGAGTCTCTATAATAAATTTGGGGTCAGGAGATACAAGGAGCAGCTCCGTAAAAGGTGGTCTGACCTGAAGCTGAGGGAGCTGGAGCAGTATAGGAAAATAAAAAAAAAACCTGGAAAAAAGTAAGTATTTTTCCTGTGTTATTACTAATTTAATTATTATTCTTGCATGTTTTGCTCCATGTGCTTGGATTGACTGGTTTCACATTGTAAAATGGCAACTTTCATGTTAGTGGCAAAAGTTTTAATGGTTCGTAGTAAACAGCAGTCGTCTAAAATACCATGTTTTGCACAGATACACGTAAACCACATGTGGTCATGCCGATTTGTATTAAAATAACGTTTATAAACATTGTTGTCTAGATGATGTGTTTGTAAGTAGAATGTGAAATGCAAACTTGATTCAGTGTAAAGGAGAGGACACTCAGCAGCTGGTTACACATATGGACTCAGGAGCACTATAGTGTGGGCCACCAGAACAACCTTTTTAGGGTGTCCCACACAGGTGCTCCAGTGGATACTTTGGGGTGTCTCCATGTGTGTTACATTGGCCAAAAAATGGAAGTATTCCTGCTTTGTTGAAATCCAAAAATATCATATTCATCTTGGAACTCTGCCAAAACAAACAATTGTACCCCACTTCCAAGCAATGTTTCCAATTTATGCCCTCAAATATCTGTTTGCTAAGGATACCTTTTGTTTCATTCTCATAGGGGAGAGAAGACTGGGAGGACACCAATCTGAGGTGCCTAGGAAACACAGACCACAGAAAGAACCCCAAGCTCAGAGAGAACCCCAACCTCAGCATGTGGAGGAAGGAGAGGTGGAGGAAGGAGAGGTGGAGGCCCCGATGCATTTCGACCCATGCAGGTCTTCCACAGGGGGGTCTTACATTCTGTAGGACACGAATGAGTAAATACATTAGATTCATAGCATATTTCAAATATCTCCCATTGGCTTAGAGCAGATCAGCATAACTAATTACTAGTATTACTAGTAATACCTTTAGCAATGATTTATCTTATTTTATATAGAAAGGGCTGGGAGAAGAAAACAAGAGAAAATGCTAGATAAAAGTTGACATCGAAAAACAAACTTTATTGCATATTTACCCTCTTGATCACATAGGTGGCGAAACCGGAGATTTAAAAGCTTGACTCCTTGAGGTCTCCCCAATTTTCCCATGGGGGGGTTCTTCGTATTTGCAAGAAGTCTTCCCCCCCGCCCCACGGCGGGTCCTCTCCACATATCAAAGACTGCTCACAGAGGGTCACACTCAAAGTGAATGGGAACGACCAATTACGGACTATAGGGCAGGTGGGGTGGGCAGGTACCCGAGTACCTGGACCGAGCGCCTGAAAGTGGTGATAGTGTTTAAAGTTTAATACAAAATCTATCTATTTTATTCTTTTTAATAATATTATATGTTTGCTAATGAGGGAAAAGTGGGTGTAGGCTCCTGAATTGCTGGGAGGGTATGAGAGGTTTCTAAAAGATATTCATATATATGGGGTTGTGATGTTATTATAGAATAAACAAAGCTTCCTTTGGCCTTGTACCAAGAAGAATATGTATAAAATTAATGTAAAGATAAATAACAATTGTCGTTAAATTATGAGGTACATAAAGGAACTCGAATGAGTACTGGCAAACAGGCCTTGTCCTGATAGTAAATAATGGGAGGATGTGAATGGTATATGAAGGTGAAAAGATGTGAAAGGATATACAGTGAATATGGATGTGAGAAATAGAGAATGGTGGGGTGATGAAGTGTTGGAGAAATGTATATGATAAGAAAGGAAAATAATGTTGAAAAAATATAATTAAATACTTGGTGAAGGATATGAAAAAGTGGTAGTGAAATGCAAATACTAATAATGAATGTAGGAGATAGGTAGATGTTGGGGGGGGGGGAGGGGGGGAAGAGGGATGGGGAAAAGGACTTGGAATGAATTGTGGGGTATGAAGTGTAGTGACTTGCAAAGATGGTCCTAAGTGTGTGAAGACAGCTGAAAATTGGAATAAACATGTGAGTGAGTGATAGTACTTGGACATAGAGAGGCTGGAAAGGTATGTGTAGCCATCTGGTGAAGTGTGCTGATGAAAAGAAACAAGGAATGGTGTGTGAGAAACAGAATGGAGTGATACTGGGTATCAGGATATACCTGAAATTTGCAATAATGAAATTTAATATAATGGCTATGATACACAAGAGTGCGGCTGATTTACTTACATAGCAGCAGTTTGTAGGTTTGAAAACATTGGTAGGGGCAGTAAAATTGGGGACCTTTTGAAGAAAAAAGGAAGGTATTTGAGCAATGGCTTCTAAAGTTATTGGGGCAGCTAGTCGTTTGAACGACTATAGTTAAAGATTAAATATCTTATAACAACAGCCAGCAAGAAACCTGCTTACCTCTCAAGCAATGAGGAGTCAATTAATGTGCTTCATGGGAAGTCATCAGACAAATTCCCATGCTAGTATGCCGTTTACGTACTTAGCCCACCTGTCTACTCATTAGGGGATTCTCCCATAAAGGATTACAGGTGCTGGGTTCCTCCCCCTGCCATCCGCATGGTGTTCCCTGAGTGTGGCCCCCTCGTCATTCCAGTGGAGACCACCCGGAACCAGCCGCCATCGCCGTATGCAACAAGCGGCGTCCACACCAGCCCGGCGCGCACACGCGGGACCGCGACGGCGCCTGGATGGTGCCATCTGTCCCCGCCCGCGCACGCCACGCCAGAGTAGACACCCGGCAATGGACATGGAATGGCACGACACTGTTAGAGCGCCATCTAGTGGTGTAAACACCAACTGTAGGCGCTGAAGGAAGGGATGCTGGATGCCCAGTGCCGGAGAGCAGAATGTCTGAGAGAGCCGGATTCCCGCCCAGAGCGAGGAGACGGGGGCCAAACACTGGAAAAGAACCTGGACCCCATGGGAAAAGAAAGGGGGGTGAGAAAGAGATCAAGGCTTGATCGGAGAACTATAATTTACATCTTATCATTACTATAAATTTCAAAATGCAATACTTTAGCACATAAATTTATCTATTTACATCATATTTAACTTGTGATGACATTAAGAGAGCTGTACCCAAATAGGTAGTGATGATAGTGTGAAAACAGAAAAGATACAATGAGTTGAAAGAAAATGTCAGACGAAATCTAGTTAATATTTTTGGGAGTATTTTTGTCATAATGTTTTGAGTTCTCAAAGAGAAATACTGGAAGAGATGAGAACAAGGGCATTTGCCTAGTGTGTTAAGTAATTTTAATATCAGATATTTCTTATCTATTAATGAATCAATTACATGGATATATTTATCTATGAGAGTCTCTATGTTGGTATAACCCTACCTGTTGAGGGAATTTAGATGCTGCAAAGGGTCCCTGTCTCCTCTAACTAGTTTTTCCTGATGAAAAGCCCTTAAGAAAGGGAACAAATGATATTGCCTCATTTAGGCCTGGATAGGTGGTAGCCTGCAATCTAAAGATCCATTTTTTCTCTATCTGGAGCAATCTTTTGTTCCAGTCGCCGCCAAGGCTCGGTATGTGTATCCGGTCCAGTGTGGCGAAACATACTCGTGGCATTTTGTAGTCGTGTTGTCTGACTACATGTCGTCCTAGAGGTAAATAGATATTACCAATGCTCATATTATATACATGTTTGGAAGTTCTACACCAGAAGCGTTGTCAGGTTTTGCCTACATAGAATGCTCCGCATTCACAGGTCATCAGGTAGACCACATCTTGCGTCTGGCAGTTGACATAGTGTTTCGGTTTTAAGGTCTTACCATCCGGTAGGATGAATGTTTTTTCTTTGCGGATGAAAGGGCAGTGGGCACAGTGTCCACATGGAAAAGTCCCAACTGTGGAACAATGTTTTTTGTTGCTTCTAGAATACACACTTTTTACTAATTTATCCTTGAGAGATCCTACTCTCCTAAAGGTAATGGAGGGAACAGGTGGGACAAAGTTTTTAACAACGTCATCATCTGTTACGATTGACCAATGTTGTGAAATAATATTCCTAATTTGTTGGTGCTGAGCTGAATAGCGCATAATGATGCGTAGTGGATCACGTTTATTCATAGTTTTCTTTTGGGACCCAAAGAGCAAGCTTCTGCTATTTTGTCGAACAGTGCGATTGTAGGCCTTACGTAGACAGCAGCGGCTGTATCCGCGTTCTAAGAGGCGGAGTTGAAGCTCGCCTACTTCAGTTTTAAAGAGTGTATCGTTTGAACAGTTTCTCCATAACCGGAGGTACTGTCCATAGGGGATGGAATTTTTTAGGGGGATGGGATGGAAGCTGGCCGCATGCAGGACTGTATTGCCTGCTGTGCTTTTGCGGTGTAAAGTGCTTGTAATATTCCCTTGTGCATCACTATTTATTCCGACGTCCAGAAAAGTCACTGACCTTACATTATGCGTCATTGTAAATTTTAAGTTATAATTGTTGTCATTTAAAAGATCAAAGAACTGTACGAGTTCAATTTCCGTGCCACTCCACATGACGAATATATCGTCGATGTACCTGAGCCATGTATGGACATGGCTCAGGTGCTCGACGAGTAGGGATGAGCTTCGTGTTCGAGTCGAACATACGTTCGACTCGAACATCGGCTGTTCGATCGTTCGACGAAGATCGAACGATTTGGGCCGTTCGCGCCAAATTCGAGTGACGCGAACGGCCCACAATGCACTACGCCATCGCAGTGTCATCCAGGCGCTGTGATTGGCCAAGCATGCACTGTGACCCCGCATGCTTGGCCAATCACAGCGCCGGCAGCGAGGAGAGCAATGATTGGCCACAGGCAGGATGCCTGTGGCCAATTATTGCTGAGGGTGTTTAGTACACGCCCCACACTATAAAAGGCCGCCAGCACGGCGGCCTAGTGTAGTGTGTTCCGGAGCAGGGATAGAGCAGCATAGGCAGGGACAGTGACTTTTATTTCTTTCTTGCTTAACCTGGATTCCTTTAGTTTAGGGAAAGAGAAGGATAGGTAGGGAGAGTGTCAGTGTGTTTTGTGCTTGTGCTATATTGTGCTTAAAAAAAACATTTTTTCTAGGGACAGAAAACTGTAGGTAGGGAGAGTGTGTCAGTTTCTTTCACTGTCAAAGTCCTTGTTTCCAGGGACCTGGAAGGACAGTGAGTGAATTCTCCTTGTGCTAAATTGTGCTTAAAAAAAACATTTTTTCTAGGGACAGAAAACTGTAGGTAGGGAGAGTGTGTCAGTTTCTTTCACTGTCAAAGTCCTTGTTTCCAGGGACCTGGAAGGACAGTGAGTGAATTCTCCTTGTGCTAAATTGTGCTTAAAAAAAACATTTTTTCTAGGGACAGAAAACTGTAGGTAGGGAGAGTGTGTCAGTTTCTTTCACTGTCAAAGTCCTTGTTTCCAGGGACCTGGAAGGACAGTGAGTGAATTCTCCTTGTGCTAAATTGTGCTTAAAAAAAACATTTTTTCTAGGGACAGAAAACTGTAGGTAGGGAGAGTGTGTCAGTTTCTTTCACTGTCAAAGTCCTTGTTTCCAGGGACCTGGAAGGACAGTGAGTGAATTCTCCTTGTGCTAAATTGTGCTTAAAAAAAACATTTTTTCTAGGGACAGAAAACTGTAGGTAGGGAGAGTGTGTCAGTTTCTTTCACTGTCAAAGTCCTTGTTTCCAGGGACCTGGAAGGACAGTGAGTGAATTCTCCTTGTGCTAAATTGTGCTTAAAAAAAACATTTTTTCTAGGGACAGAAAACTGTAGGTAGGGAGAGTGTGTCAGTTTCTTTCACTGTCAAAGTCCTTGTTTCCAGGGACCTGGAAGGACAGTGAGTGAATTCTCCTTGTGCTAAATTGTGCTTAAAAAAAACATTTTTTCTAGGGACAGAAAACTGTAGGTAGGGAGAGTGTGTCAGTTTCTTTCACTGTCAAAGTCCTTGTTTCCAGGGACCTGGAAGGACAGTGAGTGAATTCTCCTTGTGCTAAATTGTGCTTAAAAAAAACATTTTTTCTAGGGACAGAAAACTGTAGGTAGGGAGAGTGTGTCAGTTTCTTTCACTGTCAAAGTCCTTGTTTCCAGGGACCTGGAAGGACAGTGAGTGAATTCTCCTTGTGCTAAATTGTGCTTAAAAAAAATTTTTTTCTAGGGACAGAAAACTGTAGGTAGGGAGAGTGTGTCCGTTTCTTTCACTGTCAAAGTCCTTGTTTCCAGGGACCTGGAAGGACAGTGAGTGAATTCTCCTTGTGCTAAATTGTGCTTAAAAAAAACATTTTTTCTAGGGACAGAAAACTGTAGGTAGGGAGAGTGTGTCAGTTTCTTTCACTGTCAAAGTCCTTGTTTCCAGGGACCTGGAAGGACAGTGAGTGAATTCTCCTTGTGCTAAATTGTGCTTAAAAAAAACATTTTTTCTAGGGACAGAAAACTGTAGGTAGGGAGAGTGTGTCAGTTTCTTTCACTGTCAAAGTCCTTGTTTCCAGGGACCTGGAAGGACAGTGAGTGAATTCTCCTTGTGCTAAATTGTGCTTAAAAAAAACATTTTTTCTAGGGACAGAAAACTGTAGGTAGGGAGAGTGTGTCAGTTTCTTTCACTGTCAAAGTCCTTGTTTCCAGGGACCTGGAAGGACAGTGAGTGAATTCTCCTTGTGCTAAATTGTGCTTAAAAAAAACATTTTTTCTAGGGACAGAAAACTGTAGGTAGGGAGAGTGTGTCAGTTTCTTTCACTGTCAAAGTCCTTGTTTCCAGGGACCTGGAAGGACAGTGAGTGAATTCTCCTTGTGCTAAATTGTGCTTAAAAAAACATTTTTTCTAGGGACAGAAAACTGTAGGTAGGGAGAGTGTGTCAGTTTCTTTCACTGTCAAAGTCCTTGTTTCCAGGGACCTGGAAGGACAGTGAGTGAATTCTCCTTGTGCTAAATTGTGCTTAAAAAAAATTTTTTCTAGGGACAGAAAACTGTAGGTAGGGAGAGTGTGTCAGTTTCTTTCACTGTCAAAGTCCTTGTTTCCAGGGACCTGGAAGGACAGTGAGTGAATTCTCCTTGTGCTAAATTGTGCTTAAAAAAAACATTTTTTCTAGGGACAGAAAACTGTAGGTAGGGAGAGTGTGTCAGTTTCTTTCACTGTCAAAGTCCTTGTTTCCAGGGACCTGGAAGGACAGTGAGTGAATTCTCCTTGTGCTAAATTGTGCTTAAAAAAAACATTTTTTCTAGGGACAGAAAACTGTAGGTAGGGAGAGTGTGTCAGTTTCTTTCACTGTCAAAGTCCTTGTTTCCAGGGACCTGGAAGGACAGTGAGTGAATTCTCCTTGTGCTAAATTGTGCTTAAAAAAAACATTTTTTCTAGGGACAGAAAACTGTAGGTAGGGAGAGTGTGTCAGTTTCTTTCACTGTCAAAGTCCTTGTTTCCAGGGACCTGGAAGGACAGTGAGTGAATTCTCCTTGTGCTAAATTGTGCTTAAAAAAAACATTTTTTCTAGGGACAGAAAACTGTAGGTAGGGAGAGTGTGTCAGTTTCTTTCACTGTCAAAGTCCTTGTTTCCAGGGACCTGGAAGGACAGTGAGTGAATTCTCCTTGTGCTAAATTGTGCTTAAAAAAAAACATTTTTTCTAGGGACAGAAAACTGTAGGTAGGGAGAGTGTGTCAGTTTCTTTCACTGTCAAAGTCCTTGTTTCCAGGGACCTGGAAGGACAGTGAGTGAATTCTCCTTGTGCTAAATTGTGCTTAAAAAAAACATTTTTTCTAGGGACAGAAAACTGTAGGTAGGGAGAGTGTGTCAGTTTCTTTCACTGTCAAAGTCCTTGTTTCCAGGGACCTGGAAGGACAGTGAGTGAATTCTCCTTGTGCTAAATTGTGCTTAAAAAAAACATTTTTTCTAGGGACAGAAAACTGTAGGTAGGGAGAGTGTGTCAGTTTCTTTCACTGTCAAAGTCCTTGTTTCCAGGGACCTGGAAGGACAGTGAGTGAATTCTCCTTGTGCTAAATTGTGCTTAAAAAAAACATTTTTTCTAGGGACAGAAAACTGTAGGTAGGGAGAGTGTGTCAGTTTCTTTCACTGTCAAAGTCCTTGTTTCCAGGGACCTGGAAGGACAGTGAGTGAATTCTCCTTGTGCTAAATTGTGCTTAAAAAAAACATTTTTTCTAGGGACAGAAAACTGTAGGTAGGGAGAGTGTGTCAGTTTCTTTCACTGTCAAAGTCCTTGTTTCCAGGGACCTGGAAGGACAGTGAGTGAATTCTCCTTGTGCTAAATTGTGCTTAAAAAAAAACATTTTTTCTAGGGACAGAAAACTGTAGGTAGGGAGAGTGTGTCAGTTTCTTTCACTGTCAAAGTCCTTGTTTCCAGGGACCTGGAAGGACAGTGAGTGAATTCTCCTTGTGCTAAATTGTGCTTAAAAAAAACATTTTTTCTAGGGACAGAAAACTGTAGGTAGGGAGAGTGTGTCAGTTTCTTTCACTGTCAAAGTCCTTGTTTCCAGGGACCTGGAAGGACAGTGAGTGAATTCTCCTTGTGCTAAATTGTGCTTAAAAAAAACATTTTTTCTAGGGACAGAAAACTGTAGGTAGGGAGAGTGTGTCAGTTTCTTTCACTGTCAAAGTCCTTGTTTCCAGGGACCTGGAAGGACAGTGAGTGAATTCTCCTTGTGCTAAATTGTGCTTTAAAAAAACATTTTTTCTAGGGACAGAAAACTGTAGGTAGGGAGAGTGTGTCAGTTTCTTTCACTGTCAAAGTCCTTGTTTCCAGGGACCTGGAAGGACAGTGAGTGAATTCTCCTTGTGCTAAATTGTGCTTAAAAAAAACATTTTTTCTAGGGACAGAAAACTGTAGGTAGGGAGAGTGTGTCAGTTTCTTTCACTGTCAAAGTCCTTGTTTCCAGGGACCTGGAAGGACAGTGAGTGAATTCTCCTTGTGCTAAATTGTGCTTAAAAAAAACATTTTTTCTAGGGACAGAAAACTGTAGGTAGGGAGAGTGTGTCAGTTTCTTTCACTGTCAAAGTCCTTGTTTCCAGGGACCTGGAAGGACAGTGAGTGAATTCTCCTTGTGCTAAATTGTGCTTAAAAAAAACATTTTTTCTAGGGACAGAAAACTGTAGGTAGGGAGAGTGTGTCAGTTTCTTTCACTGTCAAAGTCCTTGTTTCCAGGGACCTGGAAGGACAGTGAGTGAATTCTCCTTGTGCTAAATTGTGCTTAAAAAAAACATTTTTTCTAGGGACAGAAAACTGTAGGTAGGGAGAGTGTGTCAGTTTCTTTCACTGTCAAAGTCCTTGTTTCCAGGGACCTGGAAGGACAGTGAGTGAATTCTCCTTGTGCTAAATTGTGCTTAAAAAAAACATTTTTTCTAGGGACAGAAAACTGTAGGTAGGGAGAGTGTGTCAGTTTCTTTCACTGTCAAAGTCCTTGTTTCCAGGGACCTGGAAGGACAGTGAGTGAATTCTCCTTGTGCTAAATTGTGCTTAAAAAAAACATTTTTTCTAGGGACAGAAAACTGTAGGTAGGGAGAGTGTGTCAGTTTCTTTCACTGTCAAAGTCCTTGTTTCCAGGGACCTGGAAGGACAGTGAGTGAATTCTCCTTGTGCTAAATTGTGCTTAAAAAAAACATTTTTTCTAGGGACAGAAAACTGTAGGTAGGGAGAGTGTGTCAGTTTCTTTCACTGTCAAAGTCCTTGTTTCCAGGGACCTGGAAGGACAGTGAGTGAATTCTCCTTGTGCTAAATTGTGCTTAAAAAAAACATTTTTTCTAGGGACAGAAAACTGTAGGTAGGGAGAGTGTGTCAGTTTCTTTCACTGTCAAAGTCCTTGTTTCCAGGGACCTGGAAGGACAGTGAGTGAATTCTCCTTGTGCTAAATTGTGCTTTAAAAAAACATTTTTTCTAGGGACAGAAAACTGTAGGTAGGGAGAGTGTGTCAGTTTCTTTCACTGTCAAAGTCCTTGTTTCCAGGGACCTGGAAGGACAGTGAGTGAATTCTCCTTGTGCTAAATTGTGCTTAAAAAAAACATTTTTTCTAGGGACAGAAAACTGTAGGTAGGGAGAGTGTGTCAGTTTCTTTCACTGTCAAAGTCCTTGTTTCCAGGGACCTGGAAGGACAGTGAGTGAATTCTCCTTGTGCTAAATTGTGCTTAAAAAAAACATTTTTTCTAGGGACAGAAAACTGTAGGTAGGGAGAGTGTGTCAGTTTCTTTCACTGTCAAAGTCCTTGTTTCCAGGGACCTGGAAGGACAGTGAGTGAATTCTCCTTGTGCTAAATTGTGCTTAAAAAAAACATTTTTTCTAGGGACAGAAAACTGTAGGTAGGGAGAGTGTGTCAGTTTCTTTCACTGTCAAAGTCCTTGTTTCCAGGGACCTGGAAGGACAGTGAGTGAATTCTCCTTGTGCTAAATTGTGCTTAAAAAAAACATTTTTTCTAGGGACAGAAAACTGTAGGTAGGGAGAGTGTGTCAGTTTCTTTCACTGTCAAAGTCCTTGTTTCCAGGGACCTGGAAGGACAGTGAGTGAATTCTCCTTGTGCTAAATTGTGCTTAAAAAAAACATTTTTTCTAGGGACAGAAAACTGTAGGTAGGGAGAGTGTGTCAGTTTCTTTCACTGTCAAAGTCCTTGTTTCCAGGGACCTGGAAGGACAGTGAGTGAATTCTCCTTGTGCTAAATTGTGCTTAAAAAAAACATTTTTTCTAGGGACAGAAAACTGTAGGTAGGGAGAGTGTGTCAGTTTCTTTCACTGTCAAAGTCCTTGTTTCCAGGGACCTGGAAGGACAGTGAGTGAATTCTCCTTGTGCTAAATTGTGCTTAAAAAAAACATTTTTTCTAGGGACAGAAAACTGTAGGTAGGGAGAGTGTGTCAGTTTCTTTCACTGTCAAAGTCCTTGTTTCCAGGGACCTGGAAGGACAGTGAGTGAATTCTCCTTGTGCTAAATTGTGCTTAAAAAAAACATTTTTTCTAGGGACAGAAAACTGTAGGTAGGGAGAGTGTGTCAGTTTCTTTCACTGTCAAAGTCCTTGTTTCCAGGGACCTGGAAGGACAGTGAGTGAATTCTCCTTGTGCTAAATTGTGCTTAAAAAAAACATTTTTTCTAGGGACAGAAAACTGTAGGTAGGGAGAGTGTGTCAGTTTCTTTCACTGTCAAAGTCCTTGTTTCCAGGGACCTGGAAGGACAGTGAGTGAATTCTCCTTGTGCTAAATTGTGCTTAAAAAAAACATTTTTTCTAGGGACAGAAAACTGTAGGTAGGGAGAGTGTGTCAGTTTCTTTCACTGTCAAAGTCCTTGTTTCCAGGGACCTGGAAGGACAGTGAGTGAATTCTCCTTGTGCTAAATTGTGCTTAAAAAAAACATTTTTTCTAGGGACAGAAAACTGTAGGTAGGGAGAGTGTGTCAGTTTCTTTCACTGTCAAAGTCCTTGTTTCCAGGGACCTGGAAGGACAGTGAGTGAATTCTCCTTGTGCTAAATTGTGCTTAAAAAAAACATTTTTTCTAGGGACAGAAAACTGTAGGTAGGGAGAGTGTGTCAGTTTCTTTCACTGTCAAAGTCCTTGTTTCCAGGGACCTGGAAGGACAGTGAGTGAATTCTCCTTGTGCTAAATTGTGCTTAAAAAAAACATTTTTTCTAGGGACAGAAAACTGTAGGTAGGGAGAGTGTGTCAGTTTCTTTCACTGTCAAAGTCCTTGTTTCCAGGGACCTGGAAGGACAGTGAGTGAATTCTCCTTGTGCTAAATTGTGCTTAAAAAAAACATTTTTTCTAGGGACAGAAAACTGTAGGTAGGGAGAGTGTGTCAGTTTCTTTCACTGTCAAAGTCCTTGTTTCCAGGGACCTGGAAGGACAGTGAGTGAATTCTCCTTGTGCTAAATTGTGCTTTAAAAAAAACATTTTTTCTAGGGACAGAAAACTGTAGGTAGGGAGAGTGTGTCAGTTTCTTTCACTGTCAAAGTCCTTGTTTCCAGGGACCTGGAAGGACAGTGAGTGAATTCTCCTTGTGCTAAATTGTGCTTAAAAAAAACATTTTTTCTAGGGACAGAAAACTGTAGGTAGGGAGAGTGTGTCAGTTTCTTTCACTGTCAAAGTCCTTGTTTCCAGGGACCTGGAAGGACAGTGAGTGAATTCTCCTTGTGCTAAATTGTGCTTAAAAAAAACATTTTTTCTAGGGACAGAAAACTGTAGGTAGGGAGAGTGTGTCAGTTTCTTTCACTGTCAAAGTCCTTGTTTCCAGGGACCTGGAAGGACAGTGAGTGAATTCTCCTTGTGCTAAATTGTGCTTAAAAAAAACATTTTTTCTAGGGACAGAAAACTGTAGGTAGGGAGAGTGTGTCAGTTTCTTTCACTGTCAAAGTCCTTGTTTCCAGGGACCTGGAAGGACAGTGAGTGAATTCTCCTTGTGCTAAATTGTGCTTAAAAAAAAACATTTTTTCTAGGGACAGAAAACTGTAGGTAGGGAGAGTGTGTCAGTTTCTTTCACTGTCAAAGTCCTTGTTTCCAGGGACCTGGAAGGACAGTGAGTGAATTCTCCTTGTGCTAAATTGTGCTTAAAAAAAACATTTTTTCTAGGGACAGAAAACTGTAGGTAGGGAGAGTGTGTCAGTTTCTTTCACTGTCAAAGTCCTTGTTTCCAGGGACCTGGAAGGACAGTGAGTGAATTCTCCTTGTGCTAAATTGTGCTTAAAAAAAACATTTTTTCTAGGGACAGAAAACTGTAGGTAGGGAGAGTGTGTCAGTTTCTTTCACTGTCAAAGTCCTTGTTTCCAGGGACCTGGAAGGACAGTGAGTGAATTCTCCTTGTGCTAAATTGTGCTTTAAAAAAACATTTTTTCTAGGGACAGAAAACTGTAGGTAGGGAGAGTGTGTCAGTTTCTTTCACTGTCAAAGTCCTTGTTTCCAGGGACCTGGAAGGACAGTGAGTGAATTCTCCTTGTGCTAAATTGTGCTTAAAAAAAACATTTTTTCTAGGGACAGAAAACTGTAGGTAGGGAGAGTGTGTCAGTTTCTTTCACTGTCAAAGTCCTTGTTTCCAGGGACCTGGAAGGACAGTGAGTGAATTCTCCTTGTGCTAAATTGTGCTTAAAAAAAACATTTTTTCTAGGGACAGAAAACTGTAGGTAGGGAGAGTGTGTCAGTTTCTTTCACTGTCAAAGTCCTTGTTTCCAGGGACCTGGAAGGACAGTGAGTGAATTCTCCTTGTGCTAAATTGTGCTTAAAAAAAACATTTTTTCTAGGGACAGAAAACTGTAGGTAGGGAGAGTGTGTCAGTTTCTTTCACTGTCAAAGTCCTTGTTTCCAGGGACCTGGAAGGACAGTGAGTGAATTCTCCTTGTGCTAAATTGTGCTTAAAAAAAACATTTTTTCTAGGGACAGAAAACTGTAGGTAGGGAGAGTGTGTCAGTTTCTTTCACTGTCAAAGTCCTTGTTTCCAGGGACCTGGAAGGACAGTGAGTGAATTCTCCTTGTGCTAAATTGTGCTTAAAAAAAACATTTTTTCTAGGGACAGAAAACTGTAGGTAGGGAGAGTGTGTCAGTTTCTTTCACTGTCAAAGTCCTTGTTTCCAGGGACCTGGAAGGACAGTGAGTGAATTCTCCTTGTGCTAAATTGTGCTTAAAAAAAACATTTTTTCTAGGGACAGAAAACTGTAGGTAGGGAGAGTGTGTCAGTTTCTTTCACTGTCAAAGTCCTTGTTTCCAGGGACCTGGAAGGACAGTGAGTGAATTCTCCTTGTGCTAAATTGTGCTTAAAAAAAACATTTTTTCTAGGGACAGAAAACTGTAGGTAGGGAGAGTGTGTCAGTTTCTTTCACTGTCAAAGTCCTTGTTTCCAGGGACCTGGAAGGACAGTGAGTGAATTCTCCTTGTGCTAAATTGTGCTTAAAAAAAACATTTTTTCTAGGGACAGAAAACTGTAGGTAGGGAGAGTGTGTCAGTTTCTTTCACTGTCAAAGTCCTTGTTTCCAGGGACCTGGAAGGACAGTGAGTGAATTCTCCTTGTGCTAAATTGTGCTTTAAAAAAACATTTTTTCTAGGGACAGAAAACTGTAGGTAGGGAGAGTGTGTCAGTTTCTTTCACTGTCAAAGTCCTTGTTTCCAGGGACCTGGAAGGACAGTGAGTGAATTCTCCTTGTGCTAAATTGTGCTTAAAAAAAACATTTTTTCTAGGGACAGAAAACTGTAGGTAGGGAGAGTGTGTCAGTTTCTTTCACTGTCAAAGTCCTTGTTTCCAGGGACCTGGAAGGACAGTGAGTGAATTCTCCTTGTGCTAAATTGTGCTTAAAAAAAACATTTTTTCTAGGGACAGAAAACTGTAGGTAGGGAGAGTGTGTCAGTTTCTTTCACTGTCAAAGTCCTTGTTTCCAGGGACCTGGAAGGACAGTGAGTGAATTCTCCTTGTGCTAAATTGTGCTTAAAAAAAACATTTTTTCTAGGGACAGAAAACTGTAGGTAGGGAGAGTGTGTCAGTTTCTTTCACTGTCAAAGTCCTTGTTTCCAGGGACCTGGAAGGACAGTGAGTGAATTCTCCTTGTGCTAAATTGTGCTTAAAAAAAACATTTTTTCTAGGGACAGAAAACTGTAGGTAGGGAGAGTGTGTCAGTTTCTTTCACTGTCAAAGTCCTTGTTTCCAGGGACCTGGAAGGACAGTGAGTGAATTCTCCTTGTGCTAAATTGTGCTTAAAAAAAACATTTTTTCTAGGGACAGAAAACTGTAGGTAGGGAGAGTGTGTCAGTTTCTTTCACTGTCAAAGTCCTTGTTTCCAGGGACCTGGAAGGACAGTGAGTGAATTCTCCTTGTGCTAAATTGTGCTTAAAAAAAACATTTTTTCTAGGGACAGAAAACTGTAGGTAGGGAGAGTGTGTCAGTTTCTTTCACTGTCAAAGTCCTTGTTTCCAGGGACCTGGAAGGACAGTGAGTGAATTCTCCTTGTGCTAAATTGTGCTTAAAAAAAACATTTTTTCTAGGGACAGAAAACTGTAGGTAGGGAGAGTGTGTCAGTTTCTTTCACTGTCAAAGTCCTTGTTTCCAGGGACCTGGAAGGACAGTGAGTGAATTCTCCTTGTGCTAAATTGTGCTTAAAAAAAAACATTTTTTCTAGGGACAGAAAAACTGTAGGTAGGGAGAGTGTGTCAGTTTCTTTCACTGTCAAAGTCCTTGTTTCCAGGGACCTGGAAGGACAGTGAGTGAATTCTCCTTGTGCTAAATTGTGCTTAAAAAAAACATTTTTTCTAGGGACAGAAAACTGTAGGTAGGGAGAGTGTGTCAGTTTCTTTCACTGTCAAAGTCCTTGTTTCCAGGGACCTGGAAGGACAGTGAGTGAATTCTCCTTGTGCTAAATTGTGCTTAAAAAAAACATTTTTTCTAGGGACAGAAAACTGTAGGTAGGGAGAGTGTGTCAGTTTCTTTCACTGTCAAAGTCCTTGTTTCCAGGGACCTGGAAGGACAGTGAGTGAATTCTCCTTGTGCTAAATTGTGCTTAAAAAAAACATTTTTTCTAGGGACAGAAAACTGTAGGTAGGGAGAGTGTGTCAGTTTCTTTCACTGTCAAAGTCCTTGTTTCCAGGGACCTGGAAGGACAGTGAGTGAATTCTCCTTGTGCTAAATTGTGCTTAAAAAAAACATTTTTTCTAGGGACAGAAAACTGTAGGTAGGGAGAGTGTGTCAGTTTCTTTCACTGTCAAAGTCCTTGTTTCCAGGGACCTGGAAGGACAGTGAGTGAATTCTCCTTGTGCTAAATTGTGCTTAAAAAAAACATTTTTTCTAGGGACAGAAAACTGTAGGTAGGGAGAGTGTGTCAGTTTCTTTCACTGTCAAAGTCCTTGTTTCCAGGGACCTGGAAGGACAGTGAGTGAATTCTCCTTGTGCTAAATTGTGCTTAAAAAAAACATTTTTTCTAGGGACAGAAAACTGTAGGTAGGGAGAGTGTGTCAGTTTCTTTCACTGTCAAAGTCCTTGTTTCCAGGGACCTGGAAGGACAGTGAGTGAATTCTCCTTGTGCTAAATTGTGCTTTAAAAAAAACATTTTTTCTAGGGACAGAAAACTGTAGGTAGGGAGAGTGTGTCAGTTTCTTTCACTGTCAAAGTCCTTGTTTCCAGGGACCTGGAAGGACAGTGAGTGAATTCTCCTTGTGCTAAATTGTGCTTAAAAAAAACATTTTTTCTAGGGACAGAAAACTGTAGGTAGGGAGAGTGTGTCAGTTTCTTTCACTGTCAAAGTCCTTGTTTCCAGGGACCTGGAAGGACAGTGAGTGAATTCTCCTTGTGCTAAATTGTGCTTAAAAAAAACATTTTTTCTAGGGACAGAAAACTGTAGGTAGGGAGAGTGTGTCAGTTTCTTTCGACTGTCAAAGTCCTTGTTTCCAGGGACCTGGAAGGACAGTGAGTGAATTCTCCTTGTGCTAAATTGTGCTTAAAAAAAACATTTTTTCTAGGGACAGAAAACTGTAGGTAGGGAGAGTGTGTCAGTTTCTTTCACTGTCAAAGTCCTTGTTTCCAGGGACCTGGAAGGACAGTGAGTGAATTCTCCTTGTGCTAAATTGTGCTTAAAAAAAACATTTTTTCTAGGGACAGAAAACTGTAGGTAGGGAGAGTGTGTCAGTTTCTTTCACTGTCAAAGTCCTTGTTTCCAGGGACCTGGAAGGACAGTGAGTGAATTCTCCTTGTGCTAAATTGTGCTTAAAAAAACATTTTTTCTAGGGACAGAAAACTGTAGGTAGGGAGAGTGTGTCAGTTTCTTTCACTGTCAAAGTCCTTGTTTCCAGGGACCTGGAAGGACAGTGAGTGAATTCTCCTTGTGCTAAATTGTGCTTAAAAAAACATTTTTTCTAGGGACAGAAAACTGTAGGTAGGGAGAGTGTGTCAGTTTCTTTCACTGTCAAAGTCCTTGTTTCCAGGGACCTGGAAGGACAGTGAGTGAATTCTCCTTGTGCTAAATTGTGCTTAAAAAAAACATTTTTTCTAGGGACAGGAAAACTGTAGGTAGGGAGAGTGTGTCAGTTTCTTTCACTGTCAAAGTCCTTGTTTCCAGGGACCTGGAAGGACAGTGAGTGAATTCTCCTTGTGCTAAATTGTGCTTAAAAAAAACATTTTTTCTAGGGACAGAAAACTGTAGGTAGGGAGAGTGTGTCAGTTTCTTTCACTGTCAAAGTCCTTGTTTCCAGGGACCTGGAAGGACAGTGAGTGAATTCTCCTTGTGCTAAATTGTGCTTAAAAAAAACATTTTTTCTAGGGACAGAAAACTGTAGGTAGGGAGAGTGTGTCAGTTTCTTTCACTGTCAAAGTCCTTGTTTCCAGGGACCTGGAAGGACAGTGAGTGAATTCTCCTTGTGCTAAATTGTGCTTAAAAAAAACATTTTTTCTAGGGACAGAAAACTGTAGGTAGGGAGAGTGTGTCAGTTTCTTTCACTGTCAAAGTCCTTGTTTCCAGGGACCTGGAAGGACAGTGAGTGAATTCTCCTTGTGCTAAATTGTGCTTAAAAAAAACATTTTTTCTAGGGACAGAAAACTGTAGGTAGGGAGAGTGTGTCAGTTTCTTTCACTGTCAAAGTCCTTGTTTCCAGGGACCTGGAAGGACAGTGAGTGAATTCTCCTTGTGCTAAATTGTGCTTAAAAAAAACATTTTTTCTAGGGACAGAAAACTGTAGGTAGGGAGAGTGTGTCAGTTTCTTTCACTGTCAAAGTCCTTGTTTCCAGGGACCTGGAAGGACAGTGAGTGAATTCTCCTTGTGCTAAATTGTGCTTAAAAAAAACATTTTTTCTAGGGACAGAAAACTGTAGGTAGGGAGAGTGTGTCAGTTTCTTTCACTGTCAAAGTCCTTGTTTCCAGGGACCTGGAAGGACAGTGAGTGAATTCTCCTTGTGCTAAATTGTGCTTAAAAAAAAACATTTTTTCTAGGGACAGAAAACTGTAGGTAGGGAGAGTGTGTCAGTTTCTTTCACTGTCAAAGTCCTTGTTTCCAGGGACCTGGAAGGACAGTGAGTGAATTCTCCTTGTGCTAAATTGTGCTTAAAAAAAACATTTTTTCTAGGGACAGAAAACTGTAGGTAGGGAGAGTGTGTCAGTTTCTTTCACTGTCAAAGTCCTTGTTTCCAGGGACCTGGAAGGACAGTGAGTGAATTCTCCTTGTGCTAAATTGTGCTTAAAAAAAACATTTTTTCTAGGGACAGAAAACTGTAGGTAGGGAGAGTGTGTCAGTTTCTTTCACTGTCAAAGTCCTTGTTTCCAGGGACCTGGAAGGACAGTGAGGTAATTCTCCTTGTGCTAAATTGTGCTTAAAAAAAACATTTTTTCTAGGGACAGAAAACTGTAGGTAGGGAGAGTGTGTCAGTTTCTTTCACTGTCAAAGTCCTTGTTTCCAGGGACCTGGAAGGACAGTGAGTGAATTCTCCTTGTGCTAAATTGTGCTTAAAAAAAACATTTTTTCTAGGGACAGAAAACTGTAGGTAGGGAGAGTGTGTCAGTTTCTTTCACTGTCAAAGTCCTTGTTTCCAGGGACCTGGAAGGACAGTGAGTGAATTCTCCTTGTGCTAAATTGTGCTTAAAAAAAACATTTTTTCTAGGGACAGAAAACTGTAGGTAGGGAGAGTGTGTCAGTTTCTTTCACTGTCAAAGTCCTTGTTTCCAGGGACCTGGAAGGACAGTGAGTGAATTCTCCTTGTGCTAAATTGTGCTTAAAAAAAACATTTTTTCTAGGGACAGAAAACTGTAGGTAGGGAGAGTGTGTCAGTTTCTTTCACTGTCAAAGTCCTTGTTTCCAGGGACCTGGAAGGACAGTGAGTGAATTCTCCTTGTGCTAAATTGTGCTTAAAAAAAACATTTTTTCTAGGGACAGAAAACTGTAGGTAGGGAGAGTGTGTCAGTTTCTTTCACTGTCAAAGTCCTTGTTTCCAGGGACCTGGAAGGACAGTGAGTGAATTCTCCTTGTGCTAAATTGTGCTTAAAAAAAACATTTTTTCTAGGGACAGAAAACTGTAGGTAGGGAGAGTGTGTCAGTTTCTTTCACTGTCAAAGTCCTTGTTTCCAGGGACCTGGAAGGACAGTGAGTGAATTCTCCTTGTGCTAAATTGTGCTTAAAAAAACATTTTTTCTAGGGACAGAAAACTGTAGGTAGGGAGAGTGTGTCAGTTTCTTTCACTGTCAAAGTCCTTGTTTCCAGGGACCTGGAAGGACAGTGAGTGAATTCTCCTTGTGCTAAATTGTGCTTAAAAAAAACATTTTTTCTAGGGACAGAAAACTGTAGGTAGGGAGAGTGTGTCAGTTTCTTTCACTGTCAAAGTCCTTGTTTCCAGGGACCTGGAAGGACAGTGAGTGAATTCTCCTTGTGCTAAATTGTGCTTAAAAAAAACATTTTTTCTAGGGACAGAAAACTGTAGGTAGGGAGAGTGTGTCAGTTTCTTTCACTGTCAAAGTCCTTGTTTCAAGGGACAGAGAAGGACACCTGAAGGTAGCCCTTATTGCTTTTTTCCCATCTCCCTGCAGGCCATCTATTAGAATGTCTGGAAGGCAAACAAGGAGAGGCAGACAGTCAGGAGGCAATAAAAGAGGGCAAGCAGGCTCTGTGTCTGGGGGCAACAGTGCTGGTCGTGGACGCGGTGCATTGTCATCAGCACATGGCCATGGGACACGCTTGTCCTTCTTTTCGGCAGCTGGACATGTTGAGCCACATCATGCCGAAGACTTGGTAGAGTGGATGACCAAGCCCTCCTCCTCCTCCTCATCCTCTCTCACCCAGGCTCAGGGTACTGGAAAAGCAGCTGCCAAAGCGTCCTCTTCCCTGGTATCAATGTCAGACTCATCATCAGTCACTCCTTCCCTAGACCCACCATGTCCTCCTCCTGAGGAGTCCCCCGAACTGTTTCAGCACAGTGTTGGGTACATGCTCCAGGAGGATGCCCAGCGTTTCGAAGGGTCTGATGATGAAACCCAGCTAGAGGAAGGCAGTAGCGTGAGAGCAGACAGAGGGGATGCTCAAGAAGGACACCAATCTGGCAGTCATGTTCCAGCAGCTGCAGCATACTGCCAGATTGGCTCCAGTGATGAGGAGGGAGGTGATGATGAGGTCACTGACTCCACGTGGGTGCCTAATAGGAGAGAGGAGGATGAGGGGAGGGCACATCTCCAACGAGGCAGGATGCCCTTTGGTGGCCAGCGTAAGGGCAGTACACCGACGGAATCACACCGCAGAGCTCCGCCTGTGCAGGGCGCTGCCTCTGCCCGTCATTCAAAAAGTTCTTTGGTGTGGGCCTTTTTTGAGGCTAGTGCATCAGATCGCACAGCTGCTGTTTGCAACATATGTCTCAAGCGTATATCGCGTGGCCAAAACATCAGCCGCTTGGGTACCACATGCCTGACCAGACATATGTTGACCTGCCATGCAGCTCGTTGGCAAGCCTACCTCAAAGACCCACACCAAAGAACAAAGCGGACCTCTCCTTGCACCGCATCAGCTGGGATCTCCAACCCCACTATAACTTCAGTCCTCTCTGAAACATGCACTGAGAGGAATGAAGGTGTAGAATTAGGTGTGTCACAGCCAAGTACTTGCGGCCACTCTGCTAGCAGTACACCGACGTCCGATTCTAGCAGGCAAATTTCCCTGCCCCAGCTGCTGGACCGTCGAAAGAAGTTCACTCCCAGCCATCCACATGCCCAGCGGTTGAATGCTAGCTTGGCTAAATTGCTAGCGCTTCAACTGCTGCCTTTTCAGTTGGTAGACTCGGCCCCCTTCCGTGAGTTTGTGCAATGTGCGGTTCCTCAGTGGCAGGTTCCCAAACGCCACTTTTTCTCACGGAAGGCTATTCCGGCTCTCTACCGGCATGTGGAAGGCAATGTCTTGGCCTCGCTGGACAGGGCGGTCAGCGGTAAGGTGCATATTACCGCTGACTCATGGTCCAGCAGGCATGGACAGGGACGTTACCTTTCTTTCACGGCCCATTGGGTCACTCTTTTGGCAGCTGGGAAGGATGCAGGACAAGGTGCAGTAGTGTTGGAGGTTGTCCCACCGCCACGCCTCCAAAATGCTACTACTGGTTGTGACACACCTCTCTCCTCCACCCCCTCCTCTTCTTCTTCCTCCATGGCCTCTTCCTGTGGTTTGTCCTATGAACCAGCGGTGCTCCGTAGCCGTTCACGGGGCTACGCAAGTACGCAGGCAAAAAGATGCCATGCCGTGCTTGCGCTGGTGTGTTTGGGGGACAGAAGCCACACTGGGGCAGAGGTCCTGTCTGCTCTGCAGGGCCAGGCCGAGAGGTGGTTGACGCCACGCCAGCTTAAGCCAGGAATGGTGGTTTGCGACAATGGCACCAACCTCCTCTCCGCCCTCCGACAGGGACAACTGACCCATGTGCCCTGTGTGGCTCACGTCCTTAACCTGGTGGTGCAGCGGTTCTTGGGCAGGTACCCGGGCTTACAGGATGTCCTGAGGCAGGCCAGGAAAGTCTGTGTGCATTTCCGCAGATCTTATAATGCCAGTGCTCGCCTGGCTGAGCTGCAAAAGGAGTTGAACCTGCCCAAGAACCGCCTTATATGTGACATGCCCACCAGGTGGAACTCAACGTTGGCCATGCTGCAGCGGCTGCACACGCAGCAGAGGGCCATCAATGAGTACCTGTGCGACTACGGCACCAGGACAGGGTCAGGGGAGCTTGGTTTTTTTTTCTCCACGCCAGTGGGGCATGATCAGGGATGCATGCACTGTCCTGGCACCATTTGAGGAGGCCACGAGGATGGTGAGCAGTGACAGTGCATGCATCAGTGACACTGTACCTCTTGTCCACCTGTTGGAGCACACGCTGCGTGGAATAATGGACAGGGCACTTGAGGCAGAACAGAGGCAGGAAGAGGAGGACTTCCTTGCCTCTCAAGGCCCCCTTTACCCAGACAGTGTTCCTTCTGTCCCACCCATCGCACAGGAAGAGGAGGAGGAGGAGGAGGAGGAGGAGGATTGTGTCAGCATGGAGGTGGAGGCTGGCACTCAGCATCATCAGCAGCAGTCTTTTAGGGATGATTTACAGTCCAAGAAACCAGTGGACTTGTACGTGGCTGGGAGGAGGTGGCTGCGGATCATGTCGTCCTTAGTGACCCAGAGGACTCCGGAGCGAATGCCTCAGCAAACCTACGCTGCATGGCCTCCCTGATCCTGCAAAGTCTGCGGAAGGATCCTCGTATTCTTCGGATCAAGGAGAGGGACCATTACTGGCTGGCCACTCTCCTTGATCCACGGTACAAGGGTAAGGTTGCGGACCTTATGTTACCGTCGCAGAGGGAGCAGAGGATGAGACAACTCCGGGAGGCCTTGCAGAAAGGTCTGTGCAACGCGTTCCCAGAGACTGGGAGGTTACAAACTCCTGGTCCTGGACAACGAGTTGCTGAGGCTTCGGCCAGTCAAAGAAGGAGCGGTGGGGAAGGTGGCCGTCTGACCGATGCGTTCAGACAATTCTTTAGTCCGCAGCCCCAAAGTATGATCGGTTTCCAGCAACCATCGCCAGCGTCTGATAAACATGGTGCAGGAATATCTAGGGGCAAGGTCAGACTTGGACACCTTCCCCACCGAAAATCCTCTGGCTTACTGGGTCTTGAGGATGGATCACTGGCCAGAGCTTGCACAGTATGCAATTGAGCTACTGGCCTGTCCTGCATCCAGCGTTCTTTCGGAACGCACATTCAGTGCTGCTGGAGGATTTGTCACGGATCACAGGGTGCGCCTGTCCACCGACTCGGTTGATCGACTGACTTTCATCAAGATGAACCAGTCTTGGATCACCACCAGCTACCACACACCTGATGCTGATATAACAGACTAATTGATTTTAACATGTCACATCCCTTCAAGACTGATGCTGATGCTGAGTGCCTGTGCTGTTATGTTGACTGGCTATCCTCCTCCTCCGAGTCCTCAATGATACGATTGATGATGATAGCTTGGAAGATCATTTTTGTTTATGGTGCCGCCACCAGTGGCTAAGGCCCAATTTTTCAGCCCCTGTTTTACAGGGGCGTGTAATTACAATTTTTTTAGCAATAATTTGCCATAGGGCTCATTGCTGTGCTCCAAGTACAGTATCTGTGAGGGGTTGGAGTGTTGTGGCACCAGTGCCTAAGGCCCAATTTTTCAGCCCCTGTTTAACAGGGGCGTGTCATTACAATTTTTGAAGCAATACTTTGCAACAGGGCTCATTGCTGTGCTCCAAGTACAGTATCTGTGAGGGGTTGTAGTGTTGTACCACCAGTGCCTAAGGCCCAATTTTTCAGCCCCTGTTCAACAGGGGCATGCAATTACAATTCTTGATCTAATAATTCACAGCAGGGTCCATTGCTGCACCCACCAAGAGTAACTCTGAGGGCTTACAGTCTTGTGGCAACGCCACCACCACCACCACCACGAAAGGCCCAATTTTTCAGCCCCTGTTCAAAAGGGGCATGTAATTACAATTCTTGATCTAATAATTCACAGCAGGGCCCATTGCTGCACCCACCAAGAGTAACTGTCAGGGCTTACAGTGTTGTGGCACCAGCACCACCATCAAAGCCCCAATTTTTACTACCACTGTTCAACAATTATATGTAATTAAAATTCCTGATATAATAGTTGACAGCAGGGCGTTCCAGCACCAACCAAGAGTAACTGAGTGCTTACAGTGTTGTGCCAACACCAACAACTAAGGGGCCTATTTCTGCAGAGTATATACGGCAGGTCCCTACTTTCAAACATCCAACTTACAAACGACTCCTACTTGCAAACGAAAGAAGACAACAGGAAGTGAGAGGAAATCTACCCCTAGAAAGGAAAATTCTCTCCTGTAAGAATAAATATGGGAGAAAGGGGTCTCATCTGTACTGATGCTTTATCAGCAATCCTTGTTTCAAGAAAAACACCACATTTCAAAA